>ML995808.1:47675-647675 GCA_010093825.1 Teratosphaeria nubilosa
AAAAAAAAAAAAAGAAAAAGCAAAATCAACGTACCTGCCCACGGTCTCCGAATCCCCAACCACGCATAAATGCCTCTTCGGTCTGGTCATAGCAACTACACCACAACCGTCAGCCAACGACTCACCCACTCAACCACCCACTCACGCAGGAAAACTCAAGACCAACCGTTCAACCTCCTCCTCTCCCCCAGGAACCCCACCTCACGCTCCGCATTACTCCGCACCAAACTCACAACGATCGCCTCCTTTTCCCTTCCCTGGAAACCATCCACGCTGCCCAGCTCCAACCCCGGAAACCTCTCCTTCAGCGTCTGCGAAAGAAGTGCAAGCTGCCCATTGTACGGCGTCACGACCGCGATGTCCTCCGCCTTCACACCCGCCTCTACCAGCCGACCCACATGTAGGCGCACCAGAGCCGCTTCGTGCTCGTTGGCTTTGCTCTCGGCCAACAACGCGCCTTTGCCTTTCGTGGCGTCCTCGTCTTCAGTCTTCTCGGGGTAATCGCCGCCTTGCGTGTCCCAGAACACCAAGGGTTCGCGCGTGTCTTCCGTTTCTTGGACGCGGTAAGGGAGGTCTGTCAGCAGGCGGGACTTGACGGCTTCTGCGGCGATGAGTTTGGAGTCGTAGAGCGCGGAGGAGGGGAATGCCATGATCTTCTCGTGCATGCGGTATTGTGTGGTCAGCATGCGTTTGATGCTGTTGCCGTGGAGGTGGAGTAAGCGGTCGAAGAGGGTCGTCTCCAATCTGATGTTGTCTTCTGTTGCTTTCTTAGGTGCGTCCGGGTTCGTCTTGTTCGTGTGCGTCAGACTGAGCGTGTCAACGCCGTTTGCCACGTCCTGCCTCGCTTTCGACGCTTTGCTGTCCTTCATATTCGATGACTTGATCGTCGGTGGCAATTGCAAGTGATCACCAGCCAGTACTAGCTTCGGCGCGCCGCTCGTGAGAACAGGAATCCAGCATTGCGCCTCGAGAGCTTGACTGGCCTCATCCACAATCACCACGTCGAACTTCTCGTCCTTGAGATGGTACCCGCCAGATCCGTGAAGCGTACCCAGCACGACTTTGCTCTGCCGAAGCAGGTCACTCACCACCCGACCTTCACGATGGCGATACTCTTTTCTTAGTTCTTTCATCTCGCCGTAGATGGCTCTGCGCTCGCGTCCATTGCGAGTCTTTCGTATCGAAGCCTGCTTGGCGTCCATCTCTGCTCTGATGTCCGAAACAATCGCCGCAGCTTCGCTGGTTTTGGTGAGCACTTCCAGGCTGTGGTTCAGCACACCTGGCAGGAGCCGGGCGGGATGGCCGAGGCGCACCATGGGCACTTTGTGAGATGCAAGACGCTCGACAATGTTGTCCACGCTGATGTTGCTTGGGCCGCAGACGAGTAGCCTCTGCTTTCGTTCTATAAGCTGCAGGATTAGTTCAATCAATGTATGCGTCTTTCCTGTGCCAGGAGGGCCATGGATCAGCGCCACCTCCCTGCTCGCCAAAGCAAAGCGAATTGCTTCTTTCTGACTGTCGTTCAACGACGGATCATGCCATTTGACATCTGCTGTGAGATGTTCTTTGGCAATCGGCGTGGGCGAAGACTGGCCAAATAGTACCTGCGTCAGATTACTGTGCTCGGAAGGCTGCATCTTGGAGAGCTTAGTCATGGTCTGATTGAGACGCTTGTAAGTGACATCGTTCGCCAGTTTGACACTACGTACACCGAATAGATCAGCCTGCCTGCCTGCCTCGACTACCGTGTTGAACAGTAGCACGTACAGCCATAGCTTGCCATTCGGGACATCGACGTCTTCCTTGTCCAGCGCCACCGTCACTGCTTCCCTTTGGACTTTCGTAAGAACACCCTCCGCGCCTCTCTTCTCCATACCATCCCGCTCTTTCTTGCGTTCGGTGCCTTTGGGCTGTTCCGCCACCGCGCAGATGTCGCCTACACGGAGTCCATGTTCGGGAAGCTCGCCGCCGCCGACAGCCGGATCCAGCCCGAGCTCCAGCAATGTCTTGCCCCCAATGCCTGTACGTTGAGACGAGACAGCGAGATTGAGCAGTGCGAGGCCCGCGCGTTGAAGGACAATTGGCGCATGGGTAGAGCTCAAAAGCTGTGTTTCTTCCACCTCCGCTTCCAATTCTTTGTCCAGCAGAGAGAGCTGCGATGTCGCGAAAGATGCGATGTCGGTGGCCTTCATTGCTGAGTCGTCCCGATCAATTGCAATGTGTACCTTGATGTCGTGAGTGAAAGGATATCGCCAGCTGAGCGTTCTTTCCCTTTGCGGCGTAGTGTCGATGGACCCATTCCTACGGTCGATCCCAAACGTAAATCTCACTTCATCTTCTCATCATCTTTGCAGCTTGATGCCAGCTTCTTGTGATTGCGAGATCGTCTGCGCTGCTGCAAAACTGCCCACAAGTCGTACGATCATCCGCTCGCTCTTCGGATCGCTACATTCATCATCCCTACCTACTCATCCGATACCGGTCGTCACGGACTGCTTGGCGAACTCATATCTACCGTGGCCGACCCGAGACTTGCATCTTATCTGATCATCTAGCATCAATTTCACATTCCATCCATCTATCAGGCTTCAACTCATATCTCATGCACCGTCTGTCCCAATGGAGTGGATCAATCCTCCCAAGCTAGGTCGTTGCCATCTCCTCGACCTACCCGCTGAACTCCGAGACCTTATCTACGAATACGCAGTGACGTCTGACAAGACTATCGTCACCTTCCGCCTGGACAAATACCAGCGAGACAGCTACAACCAGGCCGTTCAACCCAGCCTCACGAGAGTGAACCGACAGGTCCGAGCCGAGTCCCTACCATTTTACTATGCATGCAACACTTTCGTCCTGCATACCGAAGCCTCCAAGGCCCTGGACGCCCGCAGGTGGCTTCTTTGCAACGAGATGCATCTTCTCAAGCTGCGGCGACTTTCGTTATGGATCCGCTACGTACCTTTGACCAATCACCGCACCACGTCTCAGGGCGCCCTGAGTATCACCGTGCTTCGGAACGTCGCGGATGGATGTTGGAAAGTGGACGATGGCTGGGATTGGATCACAGTGGTCCGGAGGCCGGGAGCGTTAGAAGACGATGCGAATTTTTTGATTGGCAAAGTCAGGAGTTTGTTGGTCAATGAGTCGACGAGCCATTTGAGTGCGGAAGAATTCGCGGATTTGTTGGTGCAGTTGAGGTTGGAGTATGTCAAGGAGAAGATGGGATGATAGGTAAGCGTTGGAGTCGGGAGTCTGGTTTTTTAGGGGATGGCAGGTAAAGACTTTGTGTTTCTGTCTCCGGGAGGAGTGGCAAATGGTATGGCGTGCGGATACCTGCTCTTATATGCAATACGAGTAATCGAGGGCTGTCGTGGCAAGAGACCAGGGTACGTCATTCGAGTGAAAGAGGCATGGGCGCGCTGCCGCACAGTACCTTCTGGCCAACGACAGCAATGCCATGGACCTGCAGGCGCAGTCGAGCGAACATTCAGCCAAACAGCATCTCCATCAGTCTCAACCAACGACCTTCGATTAGCATCACGGATCACCTAACATTTTCTTGTTTACCTCGTGATCCGTACATCATTCCTATCATTCGGCATGTAGTGGTATCGACTGACACGACTCGTAGTACGTACCAGCTCTAGTACTCAAATGTTGACATCGGCGTACAGAGTGTAAAGTCGATGACGGAGAGGTCACGCGGTTGGCTGACTGATTGTTGACAGTGGTGCTGTGAGGACAAGCAGTGATAGCAAGTCGATATCAAACTGGAAGTGACGGGTTGACTGACTGTTGACAGGCTGATGTTGATGGCGATGATGGATGACGGCGATGATGGATGACGGCATTGACGTCAAAGGACTGACATCTGGCGGATTGACGGTTGACGGGTCTACAGTTGACGAGATGGCAGCTGATGGAGGAGGACGCTTGACGATGACTGCCCAGTCAACTTGGGTGACAGACGGGCTGACGGGATTGATTGAGAATCACTCGCATCATATCATTTGAGGCGGTGTGACACTCGTGAGACCAGTATCTTCGGTACGTCAGTGGCTTAGTGAGGATATCCGCCAAGTTGTCCTTGCCTAGGACCCACTCGATGTCGATGTTGCCTCCCTGTACGTTGTCGCGAAGGATGGACATCCGGTTCTCAATGTGCTTCATGCAGTTGTGATGGGTAAACCAGCTCAACACCTCGGTCTCTCACTGTCTTGCAGCCAACATGGAGAGATTTGAGGCCTTGAAGAGCTGGAAGTCGGAGCCAAGAACCACCATGAACCGCAACAAGAACAAGTTTGACGACTTCAACCAGGGCAACTTGCCAACCCGGACCAAGCGTCAAGACCATTCTCACTTGCAGCATACAGTATGGTCCATCCGAACATCGCCATCCTAAAGAACTTCGGCAGGAAGCGCGGCGACACCGAGCCGCCAATCACCCCAAAAAACGAGCCAGGCTCGGGCGGCCGTGGCAATGTCGATTCCCCTATCAGCATCCGCCGCACCAACAGTGTCTAGATCATAGGCGGTGGGCGCAGGTTCCCAACGATTATCGAAGTCGGTTTCATCAGCCTTGCTGACACTGGCCAAGTCGTCGGCACGTACAGAGTTGTCTGCATTCCTATCCAGGCCAACCCGACTGCGCCGGTACAGTTGCACTACCGCATCTACGGTGTGCCAAACCACACCGACACCAGCGCCGCTGCGTGCAACCCGCCAATCACTGCGAGGACGCTCTGGCGACAATGCCAGAAGCCGAGAAATACAACGCTCACGGTCGATTTTGGTGCACAATTCAAGAAGTACCTGCTCGCCCCCCGACGCGGCAATCCTCTATACGGGCAACCAAGCCAGCGACCGCGCCTTCGAGAAGGCCATGATGGAGGGAAGCGAGGAGGGCAAGAACAAGGACGAAACCAGGGGCGTAACTGCCAAGAAGTTCGTCAGACACTTCCTCGAAGCCGGTAAGCATCACACACTACCCTAATCACTATTCAACCAACACCGTCCTGCCACAAAAATTTCGGAAATTCCGCCTCGGAGCGGGGCAGTGGCAGCCGGCATATGACATTGAGGTCAGGATTGCGGATAGGGGTGATTGTCATGAGGATTTGGAAGAGTGTGTGGAGGCTACAGGGCTGAGGGTGAGGGAGGGGTGGCGTTGCGGCGAGGGAGTTTGGGGTGAGGAGGAGGGTGAGGGGTGGGTGGTAGGAGAAGAGGGAGGGAGGGCGGTGATGAGGATGAGGAGGGTGAGAGGGTGAAGAGGATCTGACGAGTAATGAGGATCTCGCTGATCTGAAGATGAGGACCAAACCAAGAGGATGACGACGCCGAAGAAGACGAAGAGTGCGCCGAGGAAAACGGGCATAAAGGCAAGGCAAAGCGCACAGAGCGCGAGGTGATCGCTAGTATCAGCATCATATCAGCGCAACACTCCGACCCCAGAGTCATATGAACTTTTACGGAGTGGAATGGCAGCATAAGGTGGCAGCCACGAAAACATCAAAAACAGGGGGGGCAGTCATCCACACACATCTCATCAATCCTGTCCTCATCACGCAATCATACACATATGACCCCTCAGCCCCAAGCAATCCAACATCGCCGGCCAGCCCAGCCTAAAGAGCGTATACCCCCCGTCAAATCCGTATTGGGCCGCCGCCGCAAACCTCCCATCCAACATTTAACTCCCATCCACTCACACCGAGTCCACCCCTATGCACCCCCACGGTTGGCGCGAGCCAACATCTGACTTTCACGAAACTGCTCCCACCCCTCAGGATCCATCTCCTGCAAGCGCCTCAAATCCTCATAATTCGCCCCGGCCTCCTTCAAAATCCTGTCCCAACCCTCCCGCCCCACCATCAACTTCAAATTCTCCCCACTGATCTCATACAATTTCCTGCCCAAATCCCTGATCCGCTCGTCCTCGGCTTCTTTCTGCCGCCAGGGGATGTCTGCGGGAAAGGTGGCGGAGGAGGGGGAGTCGATGACTTCGCGGCGGAGGTGCTGGCCGAGGCGGTGCAGATGGCCTTCTTCGGCCGTTTGGGCGCGCGATGCGAGGCTGACTTCAGAACCGGAGCGGCAGACGGACGAGGCGCGTAGGGAGGTGCGGAGGCTGTTGGGGTGGGCTTCGTCTTCGTCGTCGGAGACTGCGGCGTGAGAGGACTCGGTGCCTTGGGTCGTGATGCTGGAGCCGATATCCGTGCGTGGGATGGAGCCTGAGGTGATGCTGGAGCTGACACTGGGTACGCTTCTGGGGCTGCCAGGAGGTTGTGGCACCCTCGTTTCAGGGTATTCGTCCTCGAAGCGCTCGATCATGCTGGCCAATGTCTGGTCCAGGAACATGAGTCGCCGATAGGCCATTTCATCACCGTGCTGTGCCTCTTTGGCCAAAGCCGGCTGTAATCGTGTTCTAATCTTGCGAGCCGAACCCAGGAGGTTTATACTCATCTTCTTGGCCTTGACTTGCTGTTCGGCTGTCGGTGGAAAGCCGGCTGAGCTTCCAGGACGCGGCAGGGCGCCTCCAGCGCCGGTGATGGGCGTGCCTGGTACACTGCTTCGACGAAGATCGTTGGCCTTTTCGCCAAGAACGTATTGCAAGGCTTTGACCACGCCAGTGCCGCCGACAATGTAGTCATCGTCAGGTGCCGGCTCGTCTGCGTCATGACTTCCCGAATTGCCCTCGACCTGACCGACAAGGTGCATAAGCACATCGGGCACAGTGATATCTTTCACCCGCTGCTCGCCTCCATGTGGTCCCGTAAGCTGATCTTTGGCTGTCGCTGTAGCATTTGCGGAAGGGGCATGTCCTGTGGCTTCTGCAATAGCGAATTGCTCCATGTTCCTTAATGAGTATGCAACGACTTGTTTTGCAAGGGCCTTGACGACTTCGCTGTTGTCGTTGCTCGGAACCTGCCTGGAAGTCAGTACAAGTTCTGGCCACCGGGTCTGAGTGTCACTTACATCAATGTCAATGCAGATCAAAGTACTGCTAACCCGCACAGCAGCCATCAAAGATGCATACAACGCACACGCCTCCTCCTGCGCCGCTTCATCCTTCGCACCCGCCAACGCACTCAGCTGTGGGTTCTCTAGGATATTCAGATGCGCCAGCCGTGGTCCATCAGGTAAGCAGTCCGCCAAAGCAATCGCCTGCTTAGGGCTCATGTTGACGTCCGCCAAGTGTATCCGCTTCAGCTGCGTAAACTGGGACATATACCTCCTGAACAGGCTAATCGTATCATTACTCCTCTCGCACAAAGCCTTGTTGTGCGAGAGATCGATGAAGCGAAAATCGGGCAATCTCGCCAGCGCCGGGAATAGCTCCCTGAGATCAGAAGGCTCCAAGTTGCAGCCCGCGAGACTGAGCCCCCAACACGGCAATTCCTTATGTCCTGTCAACGCCTTGGCAATCATGCCCAATTTGCCGTGCAAGTCATTGCCTCCGATATCCAGACCTTGGCAAGTGCCCGATTGTAAATAGCGCATGACATGTTGCAATCCTTCTTCGTCCAGATAGTTGCCGGCCACGCCCAGGCGAGAGACGCCGCAAGCCAGGCACCCATCTACGATCTTGCGCACTTGCGACGCCGTGAGTCCACACTCGCTCACTGCCAACTCCTCCAACCGCGAACCACCTAGCCGCCCTGCAAGACAGTGAAACAGCACCTCGGCGGCATCATTATCCTGTCGGTTGCCTGGAGGCACGTTATGTGGGCTTTTAACTGGTGTCGCATTTGTTGAAGGAGGCAGAGTAGCCGGAAATTCATTCATAGATAAATCGATAGTCTTGATGCTTCGGCACATATTCAAGAATAAGGATATGTACTTCCATCCCAGTCGTGAAATCCTCGGATTATTCTTGAAAGTCAGCTTCTCTACTACGCCACTCCGTTCCTGGTATTGTGGCGGCTGCAGATGTTCTCGATGACGAGGCACTGCATTCTTCCGTCGACTTGGCTCGGGTCTTTTTGCGGCCAGCAACCCAGCGAGAACGCACCTCACGCCTTCATCGTTCAGATCCGCGTCTTCCATCCTCAGACTCTTGACCGGTACCACAGCTAGCCAGTCACCGAGCGTCACGACGTCTGCCAGTTGCAATCGCGATCCCGTCAAATCCAAACAATTCACGACTCCAGGCTCGTAAGGAGCGATGCAGGCGGGGTTCATAAGCTGCTCGGTAATCCTTTTCAGAATAGGCGTCTCCCGCATCTGACAACACCTCCTGTAGATCCTCACTGGATCTGTTGTCGGTCTGTCCTTGCTCTGACCCGGGAGTGCCCTGACTACTGGCGCAGCAGGCGACTGATCACGTCCGAACGGCGCCTTGATGTCTAAACTACTAGCCAGAGCTCCAGCAGGTGGCGGGGGAGAGCCAACGCTTGCATTTAGAGCCTCGTCAGAAGGCTGCAGTTCGACGGGTATGCTGCCGTTCTCTTCAGCCTTTCTCCTCCGATTGTCTCGCCTGATCTTGCGCTCTTCTTCCGATTTCTTCTTCTTTTCTCGTTTCCGAGCGCTCGACACCGATTCGTCTCCATCTGGCGGCGAAGCAGCGCCATCCACATCGTCTTCGATAGAGCTTTTCCCAATCTTGCCGTCGACTTTCGGAATGTCGACCGCCTTGCTCAACTTGGTATCGACATTGGCGCCGTCGTCTTTCTCGTCCTCGGCGGTCTGCGGCTTCTTCAATGCCTCGCCCTCCGATCGCTCCTTCACCTTGGCATTCTTCAGTGTCCCCTCGGGCGCACCTTCCTCGTGCGGATTGTATCGTGCCACACCCGCGATCTCCACGTCGACACAGAAAGACACTTTCCTGAGTCGCGTGACGTCCATCTCTGGCACCAGACATCTTTGCCGGTTTGGGTCCACATTCAGAACTCGCCGTTGACATATACCACCGTTCCCCTGCGCTCTTGGCGCACTGTTCAATGAGGCTGACGACAACCGACGGGTCAAACTCGAGAAGAAGGAGCTATTCGCGTCTTTGGGCTTGGACGGGATGTACGGCTCCACCTCCTCGGCTTCCTCCACGTGTGTGGCCAGCTTCTCATTCGCAGCCGGCGATGTGGCGCCAATCTGCTTGGCCTGGGCGATCGGCTGCGGACCAGGTCGCTCGGGTGTCGTGGTCTGGGAGGATGATGACGTGAGCTTGCTGCCAATGTTGCTCAACCACGACGACCGCCGGCCCTCGCCGTCTTTCTTGGCATTGCTGCTAGTCCGCGACAGCAGACCCGGTCGCGACTTCGAGTTGCTCTTGCCATTTGCGGTGGGCGGGGGGGTGGGCGGGGTCGATGGCTGGGCATTCGTGCTGTCCTTGGCGGGCTCGGCAACCTGGGCCGGCGTCACGACATTCTGCGGCTTCCGCAGCCCGCCCGGCTGCCCATTCGCGGCTGGCCCGTTCGTCTGCAGAGCCGGGTGCTGGTGGACTGCCGGTGCCTGCGTGGGTGGCGCATTCTTCGGGGGCGGCCGGGGAGGATGGCCGGACGATGGCCTGCGGTGGTGGTTGTCTACTTGATTCAGTCCCTCGCCATAATAATAATAATAATAATAACGATAATACTGGTCGTCTACGACCTACCCTTGCCCGGATGGTGGAGCCAACTGACATCGACGCCGTGAAGCTCCTCCATGATGCGCTGCCCGCGTCCGCTAAGCTGCTTGCTGTGCGTAAAGTAGTCCTCTTGCGTGCGTCGCCATTTGGCCGCCGAAGCACTGTGGTAGATCGGTGCAAGTGGCGCTGGTGCCAGCTGCGAGCCGCCAAAGAGAGGCTGCTGCTGCTCTAGCGCATCTCGTCGTCGTCCATCGTGATCATCGCTGTTCACTGCACTCCGCTCGTTATGCAACATTATGCAACAATATGCAAAAAATCCAACCGCGGCGCGCCCTGCGGCGGATCGGGTGGGGCTCGTTTGGGTTAGGATCAACTTAGATGTGCTAGCTCTTCACGCGACTCGGCAGCGAGCTGGACTTGCGATGGCTCGATTCGAACGAGTCGACCAACAGTACAGTAGTCATGACTTGTAGAATCACCAGCGTAGGGTGGTGGCATCGTGAGGTCGAGGAAGGCATTGGGAACACCGACAGACTGGCCATGTACCGTTGCGTGGCACAGGGGCTAAGAAGGATCATCCTGCTTCATTCTCTGGTTTGGGCCTGTGCAACCACTCAACGTTGGAAACCTTCAGGTCAGCCATACCTTACGCTGCTGACCGGCCAAGGACAGCTGGCTCCATCATATGGCCTGTGCAACCGCAATGCCGAAAGGCAAGGGCCGAACCTGTCGCCCGACCTCAATGCTCACCCATCTCGTCGACAAACATGAGCGCAGTCAGCATGCTGCAGTACATGTACGTAAGGTGCGTAGGCGCAACCGATGCGGGTCGGGCAAATGCCACCCGCCTCACGACCCCGGCCTCGGCGAGTTATTCATTGAGAAGTTCGCTGGAGATAGCGGCCATAGCCGAACAAGTGAGTGCTTTCAATCGTCTCTTCTATACTGGCCGCAACACTGTCATCCAATGTCTTAATCGTCTGGTCTTTCTTGTTGTGTCCCAGCGACCATGGCGGCAGAGCCTCCACCCCGCAAGGCTTCCTTCGCCACAACAGTCTCTCTCGACAATGACAATGCCGAGCCATCAGAAAACACACCACTTCTCGATCGCCAAGTCTCCCGAGCCTCAATCCTATGGAAAGCCAGCGCCGTCTACCGCGTCCTCTTCACCGGCTTCCTCGTCTCGCTCTCCTTCGGCGTAACCCAAGTTCCTCTGATCTACGTCTTCGGCCTCATGACGTGCGAGGAATACTACAAACACCACGGATCGTTCGACCCATCACATCCATGGACCCCGGCCGATGGCTTGGGCGATCCTGCTTGTAAGGTACGCTGGATCGAGGCCAACACCGCCAAGTCCGTGGCATTGCTCGGCGCCTCAACCACGTTGTTTGGAGTTTTTAACTTGTTTTTCACCAGCTGGACGATGAAGGCTTTTGGAATTAAGAGGGCGTTGTTGCTTACGGTTTTCTTTCCCGCTGTGAGGCTGGTGATCCAGAATATTGGCGTGGAGACGGGAGCTGCGCTTGGAATTGTCATTACGCAGTGCAGCCAGATCATTACAGTCGTTGGTGGACCTGTGGGCTATCTTCTCGCCCTCAACAGCCTTGCTACTGAAGTCGTGGAGCCGGCTGAGCGCACGGCAACTCTAGGCCGTCTTTCTGGGTGTGCAATGTTCGGTACGGCTCTCGGCTTTCTTGCTGGAGGCCTCATCGGAGATGTGTTCGGCATCATCTGGCCATTCAGAGTGACACTGGCAATGTTCATCCTCTGCTGCCTTTACGTCCATCTCTGCCTACCAGATATCAGGGATCCAAATGTCGAGAAGGCGGCTTCGAAAAGCCTCGCAAGTTTCTTCGATCCGATCAAGATGTTTGCGCCGCAAAAGTACGTCATACCTGGTTCTGGAAAAGTGCAGACGCAATATGGTGTTTTGCTGTTGGGCACCGGAGTTTTCCTCGGAGTACTGGCAACGAGCTACATTCCGGTACTTCTGCAGATGTACAGCACCGACATCTTTGGCTTCGGCACCAGCGAGAACGGGCTACTGATCTCCATCAACTCCCTCATCCGCGGTCTCTTCCTGACCTTCGCCTTCCCGATCATCATCTCCACAGGCCGAAAATGGCTCGAACGCCACCATAAAAACCGGAACGCACTGCAGAAAATTAGAGTCGACGACGACGACATCCCATCCATCCCCACAGACACCGACCAAATCGCCTCCGGCCCCCAAACGATAGAGACACCCTCCGAGCCCACCGGACCTGTAAAACCTTCAACCAACAAAGAAGAATCCTTCCTCTTCGACCTCCTGTTCACAAAATACAGCCTCATCCTCGACGGACTCCTCACCGGCCTCGCGACTTTCACCACAAAGGGCTGGCAAATGTACCTCATCGCTGTCGTCTTGCCCTTGGCTTCCGGAACCGGTCCAGCGGCGAAAGGCACGATTATGCAGATGTGTCCGCCGCAGCAGAGGACGGATGCATTGAGTGCAATTAGTTTGGTCGAGTTGTTTGCGCGCTTGACGAGTACGAGTATTTTTGGTAAGTTCAGTAATAGGGGGAAGTGTGAAGGGAGGCATTTGACTGATATTTGGGTTTTCCGCGTTTTAGGCGTGATCTTTGCTGCTTTTGCGGAAGTTGGCAGGCCAAATTCGACGTTTGCGGTCAATGCTGGAATTGCCGTGGTCGGGTTTGGGATTTTGATGTTTGCGACTTTCCCGCCGGAGGGGGCTATGAGGTGGGTTAAGGATGGGGATGGGGGTGATGATGGTCTGGATCCGGAAACACCGTGAGCTGGCTGGTATACCAGCAGCACTCCCATTGACGTCGATGCGACAGTTCGAGTGCTTGACCGCTCGGGACTGTGAACGCACGTGCATGCGCTTGACTTGTCACGGAAACATTCAACGTCAACTTGGAGAGGCACGATGCCTTTCGACACTCTCCCCTTCCACTGAAGCATTGCCCAACTTCTTCTGCATCGCAAACCTCTCCAATAGCAATGGGTAAAGCCAAGGCCGCATAGGTTAGTCCTGCTCCCTCGAAGCGTTACATCAGACAGTGCTGACATCCACAGGTCTGCGAAACCATGGCTACGGAAGAGCATTCGCTGTCAGAAGTCCAGAGTGGGCAACATGTCTTCAGCGGCAGGTCCAGCACCGCAACAGAGTGCTTGCTCGACGCTGCCATGGCTTTATCCTTATCAGAAGCAACAGACGAGCAAGCGACCACAGGTCACACCCGCTGCCGTCTGCTGGAACTTGCTGCAGAACTCCGCAACAATATCTACGAACTCGCGGTCCAGGAATCGGATGCCATCGACATTAATCCTGACGTGGCTCCGAAGCGCCATGCCGAACCAGCACTCTCAATGACATGCCGCCAAATCCGAAGAGAAAGCCTGCCGCTATTCTACGACGTCAATGTCTTTTCCTACCAGTGGCAGCCCCGCACCCTTTCACGCACGCCCAAATCCTTGATCGCCAACATGAGCAACATGAAGCATCTCGAGCTGCATGTTTGCCGGCATGAGAATCACTATGAGCTGCATCTCCACGGTGGAGTATGGGAGCTAAGTGTGCGGATTGAACGTGATCTTGGTCTCGTCTGCCTCGTCAATGATGAGGGCCTTGCAAAGGGCAAGAGCTACTTGAAGCGTGTTCACAAGGAGCGTGGGGGACTGGTTGGACTCGAGGAGTTGGAAGACTTGGACGATGTCATTCAGGATGCTTACCCAGCCCGGCATTCGCAGCGCAGTGTTTGACTGGATCAGGCTAGGGCGATTGAGATAATCAGCTCCGCCACCAGTATCTCAGCACAAAAGGAGGTGGAGGGTTTATCCGAGGCGATTGAATCGCCAACTGAAGCCAAGGCGGTTGGAATATGTCAAGGGCTCATTGGCAAGCAGCTGCCTCAAAATGCGTGCGATAGAATACGCATCACCTATCACCTCTTGCTTATCAAGCTGCAAGTAATGCATTGGCTTAATGCCCACTCATACTCCTCGGACCAGGTTCACCGCAACTTCCTCTTCGGCCAATCGGTCTGGTACACTGATTCTCATCTAGAAACACTGCCACCTTCAACTATATCCTCGAGGTCGCTCGACCTGAAAGGGTGTCGATGCGATCACAACTCACAGGTAACAGAGAAGCGCAATGAGCGTAGCGTCGATAGATAGAAATAATCATGCAGTCTTCACCAACAATGTCAACAATGTCGACAAGAACAAGGAAGATGTATTCAGCCACGCAGAAGGCCATGAAGATGCCCTGCCCAGCCCTACCACGATCGGAAACCCGATCACAAACAAGAAACCAAACCCTCTCCCTCCCAGCAACTCGTCACCATCCATCCTCACGCTAGCAGAAAACCGCCATAAGCAACGGCATGCTCCCCGGCCTCACCATACCCCTCCACCTCTCAGCACTTTCGCAAACTCCATCGTTATAAAAAGTTTCAAATCACGCCATGCCCCATCAAACGCTACCAGAGCGGCCAGGACCGCGCGAGAACAACTCGCGCCTCCACTCTTCTTCCCACGATGGCCAGCTATCGTGCTAGGAATCGTGCAGCGGCCACCATCGCTTCTATACCTTCAAGGCCTGAAGCACGTTACGTAGAGACTGCTATTACCCAACTCCGTGAGCGCAGGTCGTAGTCGTCGTCCAGCAGGATCAAAATGCCTGTTTGGTGAAGCTCTCGTGCCCGACTGGGGCAGGAAGAGGACGAAATAGCCTGTGTCGCGGTTTGGGGTTTGAAACTGCGTTGGAGGTATACATGTAGGCTGTTGTCGAGGAGCCGAAGGCGGGCATTCGTGCAGGTCGGTTGCTTGATTGAACGGCGATGAGTTGCTGATGATGCGGTGTTGCTGCTCCGTTTGGCGAGGTCTGATCATGTTCGTCTTGATGGTCGTTCTGCAATTCAAGTCAATGGAGTGACAGGAATTTCAAGGTATGATACAGGTAGGTGTGCGGCGTGCTTTTGAATGTCGTCGCCGTTTATATTTGTCTGTCAGAGTATTGTCCACTCATCAACGGACAAACTTCTATCATCAACATTTTCCACAAGGCCAAATAATGCCCATGACCGTTTAAAACACGAAGATGTAAGGGTTTTTATTCTTTATTCCAAGCTCTATGAAAAACTGTGATACACACACATCGACCAACATAGGAAATCCTGATGCAGAAGATTGCTCATTTCACTTCTCCCTTCATCCACCATATGGGTACCCACCACCTTAATCCATGAACAATCATGTCATGTCATATCGTGATGCCAATACCCTGCACTGGCCGGCAAGAGAATCTCTTCTTACCTCCTGCCACCGCTTTGCTGCTGGAGCTTAGCCAATGCAGCCTTATAGCCAGCTTCAAAGGCTCCACCCAGCATGTTCGAGTCGACGCCCATGTCATCATTACCTCCACCTCCACCTCCGCCTCCACCTCCACCACGGCCGCCACTACGGCCTCCACCACCACGTCCACCAAGGTGGTTGCCAGAGCGGCGACGATCATCCAACTCCTCGCGAGCATGGGCATAACCAGCATCGTAATTGTCGTAGTCATCATTGCGACGACCACCACCACCACCACCACGGCCTCCACCATACCCGCCTCCGCCAAATCCTCCTCCTCCACCACGACGACCTCCGCCTCCGTAACCATCGTCATCATCATCGTCAAAAGAGGCACCGCGACCGCCCATGCCGCCCCGACCTCCTCCACCTCGGCCTCCCCCACCTCCAAAGCTTCCACCTGAACGATCATCATCGAAGGAGTTACCACCACGACCCCCTCCGAAACCTCCGCCTCCGCCACCACGGCCGCCGTACGATGAACCATCATCGAAATCATCGTCATAACTTGTACCGCCACGACCTCCACCACCACGTCCACCTCCAGACCTGTCAGGAAGGTCACGCATGTCTTCGTATGAGCTGGACTGCTGAGGGCGTCGACCACCACCGCCACGCGAGGCATTACTTTCGTACGATGGGTTCCTGCTCCCGCTACCTTGAGGACGGCCACCAGCGCGAGCGAGCCTGGGTGGCTCGTCGTCAATGTCGCTGCCGCCGCCACCACCGCCGAAGTAGCCGCCATCGTTACTATCGTTGCCGCCCATTGATCGGCCACCTCCTCCGGACATGCCGCCGCCACCGCCGCCGCGGGAACTGTTCAGACCACTGGACATCATGTTGTCGGTGTTGTTGATGACACTTCCGTAACCTGAGTCTGAGCGGTCGTCGTAATTCGACGTGGAAGATTGCGACTTGCTGTTAACTTGGGAGGATTGGCCTCCGAGAGAGTTGTATGGGTTGGAGTTACTGCTCGGGGGGTCGTTTGGGCTGTTGTTGTTGGAAGAGTTGTAGGACGAACTGGCGTTGATCGACGAGGAGTTGTTCGAGCTTGGGGTGTAGGACGAGCTGTTGTTGTTGGATGAAGAACTAGTGTTGTTCGATGAAGAGCTGTTGTTGTTGTTGTTGCTCGAAGAGTTATAAGAAGAGTTGTTGTTCAACGAAGAACTGTTTGAGTTGGAGTTCGAGGTGGACTTGCGATCTGACGAACCGTTCGTCACACCACCCGCTCGAGATCGGTTGAATTCTCGGTCTTGTTCGTAGGATGAGCCGAAGCTCCCTGGCATAGAACTGCTTACTTGACCAATATTTCCTGACTTACCGCTCTTTTCGGAGCTGTAAGGATCGTACGAGTCGTTACTTGCTCTGCTGACGAGGTCGTCGTCGTTGAAATGAACGGAAGTGCCGGCGGAGTTTCCACTCAAGTTGCTGTTTGAGTCTGCCGGCTTGGATGCCTTCTCGCTATACGAGCTGTAAGGGTTGCTCTCGGAAGTAGTCGAGGGTTTGTTGTTGGAGCTGTTGGTACTTGGACTGTTGGTGTTCGAACTGTTATTGTTCGAGCTGTTGTTGTTCGAGCTGTTGTTGTTCGAGCTGTTGTTGTTCGAGCTGCTTCCGTAACCGCCGTACGAGCTATTATTGTTCGAACTGCTTCCGTAACCGCCGTACGAGCTGCTGTTGTTATTTCCGCTTCCGCCGCTGCTGCTTTGGGTGCCGCTTTGGTTGCCGCTTTGGTTGCCGCTTTGGGTGCCGCTTTGGTTGTTGTTGGAACTGCTGGAGTTAATATTACTGCTGCGGGATTCGCTGAGAGGGGTCTTGTATGCCTCGTCGCGGGACTCGTTGTCTGAATCTTTCTTGTCGCTGCCGCCGCGTACGTTGCTCGTTGCGCGTGTGGAGGGAGGAGATGGGCTCTTCACTTGGGGGCCGGTCGATGCACCTGTGTTGGGGGAGGATCCTGGTGTAGATCCGGTTGTAATAGTCGATTGGGTACGTCCCATCGAACCACTCTGGTTCTTATTGGAAGTCGGATTGGTCGTGCCGACCTTCGAGGCGTCGGCCTTGGTAGTCCCGGTGGTGATTGTTGTTTCAACACCGATCACTCCAGCACCTGAGTTCTGTTTCTCCCATTCAGATACTTTACTTTGAGATCCTTGGTTGCTCTGGGCCATAGTCGTACCGCTCTTATTTGAGTGGTTGAATCTGTTCTGATATTTACTCATAAATCCCATCGCATGGCCTTTGTACGTAAGAGGGTGGCTTCATCGGGCAGATGAAGAAATGCTAAAATAATGGAGAAAAATGCTGTTGATGGAGAAAGGATCGTTCTGGGAATCTGGGAATCTGCTTGTTATCTGTTGTTTCTCTTCCACCATCATGTCAGTCACGTCATCAGCGACGGTGCCTTGGACCATATTGCGCTGCTTGCGCATGATGATCAAACACTGGTACTTCGGCCAAATGCTCAGCAGCCCACCGTTGCAAACCACTCATGTTCGTGGTTGTCGATGATCATTCCGGCGGGAAGTCACCCAAGCTTCGAACTCCATGCAGCTAGTCACCCGATTTGAGTCATGTCGAGCCAATGAGACCTCAGGTACCGCGCAATTGATTTTCAATTGACAAGCGTGACAGAACATGCTCACCATACGAGAGTTTGCCCTGACGACAATGGCGGGCGCTGCCGTACCCGCGAGTTGTGTTGTTCTGGTTGACTTTCGAGTCATGCCATCACACCTCATGCAAGACCATTGACTATCGGCACAATGAGGTATGCTCATGCGTGTGCCTGGACGACTCATGTCACTCCATGAGACCCAACAGAACACAACATCGCGATCTGCTCATGCGCTTATCATAAGATAACAGTCATTGAATATTGCTCAAAGGTTATTCAGTGGATGTTTGGGCTGCAGCTTGCTTACCGGCACGATCTTATCCACTTTGTGCAGTTGCTTCAGGCACGCCAAGGCAACGCTTATGCGACCCATCAAGCATGTGTCAACCTCCCACTATTCGGTCTGGCATCTGCGGCCAGGACGCTCTCGCGGAGCCCCGAAGCAGCGACTCCACTTTTGCTGCCACGGGCTGCGCGGGCACCGGCACTGCAAGCCATCAGCGATCGCATGCCAATGTCGTGACGCTGGTTGAGCTTGAGCCACTGAATCGTAGTCTCGCAGCTCGTGTTATAGATCTGTTGGCTCCCAACCCGATGTCCCCTTTGACGGAGATGGAGGCAGTGGTTATAGCACACTCGGACCAATTGAATGGTGGAGCTTTGGACCATGGAATGTGTCAACCTGCTCAGACCGTGGTGTGTGGTTGGAAAGCGTCATCGGCACGATCTGCTCGAGCTCAAGCATGTTCGCTACGAGCTCGACAGTCTCAGACTGACTAATTATCTGAGCAGCTCATGTGGAGGAACACTGTGCGTTCGAAAGTTGTCTTGATATGTTGGTCATGGATGGGCAATCCGATGGTCGCGGCGACAGCGGAACGCCGGTAACGCGTTGGAAATCGGCCGGAGGCAGTCAAGCATAGAGATGCCTTGCATGCCGTGTCATGGGAGAGCGAGGTTCGTCGGTATTTGGATCAAATCCTTCGGCCTGGGATGACGCCGTGGACGCCACATAGGCGGCAGAGATTTCGGATTGGAGGCTCTGCAAGCAATGACTTTCTGAGTAGGAAGGGTTTTGGGGGCAGGTCGCAATTCTCTTAAGATCCTGCCTGCCGTTCCTTCTCACATGAACCTCACGTGGTCTAAGCACGTACCTGACAGAACCCAATACCGGAGAGAGGTCGTCGGATCTGCAAAGACGGGATCCAAGGATCATGCGGCTCGGCACAAATTCGGTGTACTCCGGCTTCCGGTGTGTTGGGATATGGGAAACAAGCCGCATGCATTTTACGCCACAACCACTTTCCTCGAGCAAAACATTGATCCGGCATACCACGAGAGATGAGTGGAATAAGGCAAATGGAAGATGATGATGATGATGATGATGATGATGAGAATAAAAGACGAGATGGGCCACGCGAGATCAGAATAGATTGACCTGGTTTCCATGCCGATACTGGATGATGTGAGCAGACTGGCACTCTGAGCTGCTTCTTGTCAGTATCCTAGGGCACCATTTTCCAGGACGCAAGCTCTAGAATCCATTTTCGGGCATTTCTGCGAGGACGGCTTCGATACTCGCATTTACGAAAGCGCTACATGCGGTATTGAACGGGGTAGGAGGTAGCGGTCGACAATGGCCGACAGATATGTACTGCTGTATTCTATGTACGAGTTTGCGTTTAGTTGATTCGGACAATGCATGCATTGGACATGTCAGGCGAATCAAATCCGCAAGTCGCTGAATCGAGCCGCAAGCACTCCATGTGGCATTTTCTGGTACAATGAACTCCCGGGTCCGCAAATGCTGCGAATGCCATGGCGCAAAGCGCATGGATATTCACAGCTTGAAACCCAGCTGTGAGTGATCCTACAGAGGCCACCTTCTCCAATTACATTCCCTATTGCAGCCCAGATACTCCTGCTTTCAGGCCAACTGTCGATAGGAGCTCAGAGACCCGAATAGTTCCAATGCAAGAACTCTGAACCACAGAGTTGGTAGGCAGTCGCAAGACCTTCTGTGCGCATCTATCAGGAGTAAGATGCATGTTCATGGTCGTCTTTGGTAGCAGCGACAGCGCCGCAGAAAGCGGCTGCAGTGCATGAATGTGCCGTGACAGGGCTGTCGGCTTGATCCCGAGGCGGTACTTCCTGGGGCATTGCCTTGGCAATCAAGTCGGGCGCCATCTGGACCTGCACTGAGGCAATGACCGGCGACCGTGTTTCAGCGACTGTAGGCCACGTCGGTCATATTGCGCTTTTCACGAGCCAGTCGTTTGGCTTTTCTTCATCGAGTCCGTCGGCAGGCAGTGTTTCACTCCATCAGCCGCTGAACATGTGCTTGAACTTCTCGATCTTTGTCGAGATGTACTTCTCCACCTCCGGACCGTGCACACCCTCTTTGCCGTTCGTCTTCCATGCCAGCGGGATCATGGGAATCCTTTCAACCACCTTGATCTCCCGATTCGGTCCCTCGACCGCTCTGACCTTCTCGGGATTATTTGTGAGCAGCTTGATCCCGCGATCGCCGCCCAGACCTAGATCCAGAAGTATGGCAGTCGCCAGACCGTAGGAGCGCGCATCACCTGGATGGCGCAGAAGGAGGTTTGCCTCCATGGTGTCGTGGCCCAGATCTTGGAGGTTGTATGCTTGAAGCTTCGCCAATAGTCCAATGCCTCTCCCCTCCTGCCTCAAATATACGATGACGCCTCCACATGAAGGCAGCTTGATCTCATCAAAAGAATGTGTATGCTGCTCGCCTACTTCACTCCCTGGTGTTGAAGGAGCGGAAGGTGCAGGTGGGGACATGAGACGTGCTGCTTCGTCAAGCTGTTCCCCACAATCGCAGCGGGCAGACCAGACGGTCTCACCAGTGTAGCATTCGCTGTGAATTCGCACCATTGCCGGTCCCATGCCTTCTGTAGGGCTCTCCTCGCCCATACTTTCCTCACTGCCTCTCCTGTCTGAAGACCCGTTCGGCTGTCCGAGGTGCTCTGCGCTTGACCTCGGCGGTGCCAGCGCACCAACACCTGCCTCCCGCCGGACCTGCTCAAGTCGACTGCTCGTTCTTCCCGGAAATAGCTTGCCCACGTATGCGCCTCTGATCATCCGGTCCCTCTCCGTCTCTCCCGGCCGCGGCGCATCCAGGCTCTTACTTCGGATATGCGGTCCGAAAACAATAGCCAAGTGCTCCTTGTCATCTACATTGTTGTGGTAGAGATGCAAGAACATTTCCTGCCCCGTCGTCGTCGGGATGCGCGCGCGGACCTCGCACCATACTTCGGGCAACTTGGGTAGGAGCTTCGACTGCTCGGCTGCGACTTCGCTCTGTGTGGGTGAACCGACAGGAATCGACTTGGGGAGGCGGTTCGGGCGGTGGTCATCTCCGGGGAAGGGCGTGCGGGGAGGCGTTAGGGTGGGGGATACCAGTGGCGGAGGAACGGCGGACTCATTTTGCTGGCCCTGGCCCTCTCGACCGTCCGCTCCTTCCTGATTGAGATCGAGTTGCGAGACGGTCCTGTCCCTCGACGGGCGGGGCTGGGCGAGGGGCAGAAAGGCGGGCGAGGCGTGGGCAGGAAAGTCGGGCATCTCGCTTCGCTAAGCACAGGAGGCAGAGGGAAGAGCGGGCGGAATGAATGTCAGCAACAACAACAGTAATAATAATGCATATTGGTTACGAGTCCCGTCCGGCCCATAGTCATGGAGATTTAGGCGAGCTTACCTCACATTGCGTGCTGATTATCTGAGCGCCGCTGAACCGAGGCCTGTTGCCGTTATCGGACGTTTCGGCCAGCGTTGGTTGCGCGGGCCGGGGTTTCATCGGCAACATTATCGAACAGCAACGGCCAAGGATATAAACATCTAATCATCGCAATGCCATCTCAGGTTGTCCCCTCACCCAGAATGCAAACACTCGTCATGGCATGAACAGGGTCTTGGTCATTCCTGAACTTCCTCAACTGGTCCTAGGATGTGACTCCTTTGCCTGGGCTCTGCACTCCCCGAACCATCCAATGCCTGCAATACCGTGCTCTGATCATGCGTTGGCTTGAGCGATGACTGGCTGAACAGATCCCTGGCCGTTGCAGTATGCGGGCACAGCAGAAATCCAACGACCAGAAAACTAGATTGAAAACGAGGCCTCTAGCCCGCAAACTTGGCAGAGGGCAAGTCGTCAGTCCGATCACGTGTGTCCAGAAGATGCACGAGTTATAACTTATGAACCTCTGTTGATAGAATATGGTAAGCTTTATTCCAACGGAGCCGCAAAGAGCAACGGTACAGCTTCCCAGAGAGTTTAAACAAGTCTCGATGCATCTTCGCAAATCGTTCAGCGCATTTGCGAAAGTGCGGCGCCTGCCTTCCTCCTGAGCATCAGTAGTGTGGAGAGGCAAAGTTCAAAAGACAACGCTCGTACGCTCTTCACGTGAGCGGACAGAGGAGCCGCAATATGATTTCTGCCTCTGCTTTCATACTGAGTCGCGCACCTACCACATGGAAGGGCAGATGTCGCAAAGCAGAGTTCTCGCATACGAGCAAGCCGTGACGAGCACTGTCCCATCAGCCAGCCTGTGGTGACAACACAGCATTTCCGCATGCATACATAGCTTGCTTAGCTGGCCAAGCAGCCAGAGTATTTGGGAACTGACTGCATGCGCTGGTGACAGTAAGTATACCCTCGCCCTCCTTCGACGTCCAACACATACCTACCCACCATATTCCTTTGCACCCCATTTCTTCCATCCCAACCTGCTCGCCATGAAGGCACCTCTCATCGCCTCGACCCTTGCTTTCACCACCGCCGCATTCGCTGGCTACAACAATGCAGTCCACTACCCAGGCATATTGACCCAATGGCAAGCCAACACCATCGTGGGCAAATACTCCGCCGTACTGCAAGGCCAAGGCTACGACGGCATGACCATCAACGAGACCGCCGCGTCCGTAGTCGCGCCAAGCTACGTTGAGATCTCCGACTCCATCCTCTCACTCGAGGGCGCTCCCGTGCGTATCCCTCACCGCCGTTGACCGCACGAACGCCAGTCTGACTGACGCGCTTGAGCAGCTCGGCGGCACCTCCGCTACCTCGGAACAAGAATGGTACGAGCACGTGTCAGCTCACCCGACTCAGGGCATCATCACGCATGATATTCTCGTAGCAGGCGGCAACAACATCCTCTGGTACTGGACCTTTCCGTGCGTTGGATCTAGACAGTATGAGGTCAAGGGTTTTAATCTGCTGAGGATTGATATCAATCAGCAGATTTATGAGGCGGACATAGAGTTTAATTCGATTGCTTGGGGAGTAAATACGCATCAGTTGCAGCAGTATTGCGCGGCTTAGAGGGTGGGAAGGTATGGCGGAAGCTGCGTTGGAGGAGAGCGGTTGTTTGCCGGCCGGGGCGTCTGTTTTCTTGTGCACGCTGCGTCGGGCTGAAACTTTCGGCATCGCCCTCGCCGGTATGTAACAACGATTAGAGGCGCTCAGAGTCTTCAGAGATGAGACGTCCTCTCAATAGGTTTGACCTGCCGTCCTATCACATGGCTACCAGCAGCACCTTGGCGCCTCGCTGTCCACCACAAGCACGTCTCCACTCTTACTCCCACAGCCGCCCTACGCCCGAGGCCTCTCAGCATACCGAAAGTAGACGCTCTCGCCCTCGCCCTCGCCCTCGCCCTCCCTTTCATCCTCATCCTAGGCCTCGCCAGCCAGACCTACCGCCGCGGCGCGTAGTGGCCTGTTCTGTTTTTTTTCTCAGCCAGCGTCTCGTATACTGCTCACAGGGCTACTCGTGCGGAGCGATGCTCGGAATTCATCTGGCCGAGTGAAGTTCCCTATCCCTTCATTACTCTCTCGCTCAGAACTGCATATCCATGCTCGTCGGCCGACTCTGTCTGGTCTGCCATGGATATCGAGAAGTCAAGAAAGAAAGAAAAAAAACAACTAAGTAGAGCCTGTTCCTACCTCGAGTGACCTCAGCGTACAGATTCGGCAGCCCTTGCTCCGGCGCCTTCAACGCCGCCCGCTGCCCGCCACCGCCCCGCTGAGTCTGATTGTCACCACCCGCCGGAGCGCTAAATGCAACGCAAAACAAGATGCCATACGTCCCCCAACATCGGTTTCGCATGCCCGGCGCCGGGTCTCCGAGCCGCCCACCAGACGCAATCCGAAATGCATACGAAGACCTTTCGGCCGTAAAAAAAGGACGCTCCAAACAAAGATGGAGTAGCAGAAAGCAAGGGAAAAATAAGGTACCTAAAGCCCAGCGTATATATATATATATATATAATAGCACATCTCTCACCTTCTGTCCAACTGCAAGCTCAAGCGCAAAGCTCCCGTCCATATAAGCCAGCCCCAAAGCGAACCACCACCCAACCCTCCACTCCACCCTCCAACCCCACGATAAGCACAAAGCGGAAAAGAAGAGAGGGAAAAAAAACAAAACAAAAAATGAATTTCTTCCACCTCACCCTCGCCCTCTCCCTCCTCACCTCCGTCCTAGGAAGCGATCGCTACTCCCGAGCCGCAGACTGGCCCGCACAATCTGCCCTGCCCCAACCCTCGCGAACCACCAAGAAAGAAAAACCCAAGCAAAATAAATCCTTTAACCTCACTCCTCAAAGGGCGGAGGAAACTGCCCGCCCGGCCGCACAGAAACCGCTCGACACCTGGGCACCTGCAATGCGCACGTAAGAATCTGCCCCGCAACCGAAATGAGACGAGCAGATACACGATGGGCGGGGATATGCAGTGCGAAATGAAGCCGCAGAGTCGTTGGAAGTGAGTCCCACCCATCCACTGTGTACCGAAACGCGAGCAGGATGGAGGCCCATTCCAGCTGACGTCCGTCTGTCTGCTGGACCTAGGCGACCGGATGCGATGTGCGACTATCATTGCTCTGGGCCGCAGTAACAAGCAAGGGGGTCTTTCTTGTGTCCGTCGAGTTGAGGCGCGGTTGGAGAGAACCGCAACTGCCAAGCTGCTCCGAGGGAACGGTCATTCGGGCTGTGAGGTCGGTTCCACTAGATGCCTGTCTGCATGGAGTCAGTAAGTACCTTAGCTAGCTGATGGAGATAGAATAAACTGGAAACGGCGCCTCTCGTTTGACCTACTGTAGTAGACTGTTGCTCAGCAGGAGTCCCGTCCGGTCCGTCCTCGCAAAGCCGCCCACAGAGAGGACCAAGCCACCCACCTACGACGGACGTCGTAAAGAAAAGCCTCAGATCCAGGCTCGGCTCTACATCTGATTCTCTGCAGAGGCAATCCCCACTTCCTTGATCAACCCCGAAAACAAACAAACAGGCGTGAAGCATCTCTGCCAAGCAAGATTGAAAGCCAGAGATCTCGATGGTCAGCACTTTTGCTCCTTCCTCCCTCAGTCCACGATGTAGGTAGTGTATGTAGTGTTGAAGAATAGGGCATCGGGAGGTACAAACGACATACCTACGCCCTGCCAGCGCCAAAAGCAAGCATGTCCCAACGTCTCCCCGTCCGTCCAAGCTAGCTCTCGCAACAAATCCTCAATGACTGGTGGGATGTGCGAAATACAGCTCTACGAGCGAAATCAATCCCACGCATACTCCCATGCAGATGACAAAAAAGGAGACAGAAACCTCGTTGTCGGTCCGGTCCGGGGGCGATGGGCGGACGAACGACCAGGGAGGGAGGAATGAGCACGTTCTTGGTCGTACAGAGGATGTCGTACAGCGTGGACCTTTCCCAATCTACACGCCCTCACACCACCACCACCACCACCAAACGCCTTGAACGCCTGCGCAGCAGCAGTCACACACGCCACGCCTCCAATCCCACGCACTCGCCTCCCTCCAAACAAAGCGCAGAGCAGCACAACCCTCCCCATCAAACCTTAACCTCACTCCCCATCCTCAGCGCAACGCGATGCAAATCCGCAAACACATCTCCCCATTCCTTCCTGTCCTCGCCCTCGCCGGGCTCCTCCTTCGCGCCCTTCCCCGCCCTCGGCATAACCATCACCACGCTCGTCGGCCTCTTGGTGCTGCCCGCGGCGCCCAGCTCCGCGCGCGACGGCACATACAGATACGGGATGCCGTGGTCCTCGCACAGCACGGGGATGTGCGAGATGACGTCCATGGGGGAGATGTCGGCGGCCAGGACGACGATGCCCGGGGGCAGCGTGGCCGCCGCGGCGGTCGGGTTCGCGACGGGCGATTTGCGGATGCATTTGACGCATTCTTTGACGCCGCGCTTAAGGGCTTTGGATTTGGCGGCTGGGGATGCATCGAGATGTTAGCAGTCTGAGGTTGGGACTGGGGAGGGTGAGGGAGTCTACCTTTCTTCACCCCCTTCAGCACCTTCTTCTGCTCCTTGTCCCCACACAACGGATTCGCAAACGGCACCACCATCGCCTGGGCCGCCGCCACGACCTTGATCTCGTCGTCGCCAGCCTCCCCCTCCTCCTCCCCCACCTTCTCCACCACCTTCGTCTCCAGCTCCGCGCCGGAAAGGCTCTTGCGCTCCTTCTTGCTCTTCTTCTCCTTCTTCACCGGCGTCGTCGCATCGTCCAGGCCGCCGTCGACTTCGGACGCGCGGCGCTTCTTGTCTTTCTTGTCCTTCTTCTTGTCGCGGACCGCGTCTTTGTCTTCGGCCATGGTGGCGGTTGTATTGGTGTGAGAGTTGCGATGGGAAATCAATGGTGATATTGCTTAAAATTCATCTTCCGCGTCGAAAATATCGCCGGCGTCGGAAGAACCATCGCCCGAGTTTTCCTGCCGACATGGATTCAAGGTCCACCGCCTGTCGTCCATCGAGCTGGCCGGAATAAGATTGAATGTAGTATCGCATCATGATCATAGTCATTACAGCTCAGCCTACAAACTACATATACTGCAGCGATAACAACGACGTAGCAGGTCATCACACATAAGCAGTCTCGTTCCCTTTTCCTTTTCCTTTTCCCGTTCCCACCCACCTCAGACACACATAGATAGACAGATAGCTCCCACCGCTTCATCAACACATACCACCAACACGACGACAACGAACTGCATCACAGCCCAGCATATGCGAAGATGGTATCATAAGCAAAAAATCAAGGCAAACCGCTCGCACACCCGGTCCCTTCAGCTGCCAGACACAGTACTCCCCCGTCCCCCCCGATCCACCCTCATCCTCTCCAAAATACTCCTCACCCCCTCGCCCCTTCCCCCCTCACCGCCCCCACCGTCAGCCCTCCCTCCATCATACCCCATCCTGACTCCCTCCACCCTCGCCTCCACCTCATCAACCAACATCAACGCCTTCTTCGTCAAACCCCGCAGCACCCGCCTCGTATACGCAAACGACCCCGTCTTCTCCATATACTGCATCGCATACCGCTTCACCTCCTCATTCTCCGTCTTCTGCTTCAAAATATTAATCAGCACCAAATTCGTCGGATCAGAGCGAATCGAGTGGATCACTGGAAACGATAATTTGCCCTCGGTCAAGTCTTCGCAGAGGCCTTTGTTGGCGGTGTAGGTCGTGTCGGATAAATTGCGGTAGTCGTCGAGGATTTGGAAGAGCAGGCCGATGGTGTTGACCAGGGGAATGTAGTCGACTTTGGCAGTGTGGGAGGCGGAGGAAGGGGATGTGCCGTTGAGGCCGCTGCTGCCGCGGAGGTTGGGCGAAAAATTGTGAGAGGGAGACTCGGCGCAGAGGAGTTTGATGGCGAGGCGGAAGAGGCCGCCGGTTTTGTTGCCGACCATTTCGAGGTAGTCGTCTTCGCTGGGGCAGGTCAAGGTGTCGCGCCAGAAGAGGTCCATGCCCTGTCCGCGGTGCAGGCTGAGGAGTTCGTCCGTGTAGATTTGGATGACTTCTGGGTTGTTGAGTTTGAGGAGTTCTTGCAGAGCGCAGAAGTAGACGTAATTGGCCGAGTTGATGGTCTGGGCGGCGCCGAAGATGTTGTGGGCTACCGGCACGCCGCGGCGCAGGGCGGAGTTGTCTTCGACGTCGTCGATGAGCAGGGAGGCAGTGTGCAGCATGGCGACTACCTTGGTGATGATGGCGAGGCTGTCGGCGGGTACTCGTAGCCAGGTGTTGAAGGCTGTGATGAGCTGGCTGCGAATGTCCTTCCCTGGGTGGCCTTCAAGGTAGTCAAATGGCCCTTTGAGGATATTCTCTTTCTCATCACTCCAATTCTGGCTCGCATTGCCACTGATCAGATCATTTGCCACGGCGTACCGCGACGTCTCGCTCGTCGACGAGGGCGCCACAGTGGTCGGCTGCTCACTAAACGTGCTCGCCGCATACCTGTCGGCACCATTGATGAACTCCCGATCGCTGCCCCGACTCCCGTGACTCGCATGATATGCCAAGCCCGCATATTCACTCCCGTTCGCGCTCTTCGTGCCCTGACCCAGCCACGCCATCTCGTCCGGGTGCGCCCTGATGTGATCTCTGCCGGAGAAGCGCTGATTCTCGGGCACGGCGCCTAAGCTCTTGTGCTTCCTCGGGTTCCGCCTCGGCTGGCCAAGGTCGCCGCTGCTGGCGCTGCGCAGGCGATCGCCATTCATGGCGCGCGAGGAGCTCGTGCGCCGCGGGATGGTGGCGGGGTTGATGGCGGTGTGGGTCGCCGACGGCGGCGAAGTCGGGGACGACCTGGACGCGGGGGTCCGCTGCGTCGCGCCTTCCCTCTCGTCGTCAGGGAGACTGCCCCCGCTGGTGCGTGCTGCATTCGTGACGGCCTTGACGATCGTCTCTTGCGATGGCGTCATGCCGCCGATGCCGCCTCGTCCGTCGTCACCATCGCCGGGCGACTGCATCTCCACCGCCAGCCTGCTCTGCCGCGACTCCGGCCCCTCCGCCGAACGGTCGACGGGTCGTGGGAGTCGAGGTAGCGCACGGTATGGACCGTCCCTCCGCAGGCTCGCTCGACTCGACGATTGACGGATCCCCGGCGGCTGCGGAAAGCGGTCGACTGCCTCGAAGGTGGACGGGTCGAATGCCAAGTCAAAGGCGTCGCCGCCCGTCGGTGTCATCAGGTGCGCGCAGGCATGTGGCAGATTTTGGTCCTCAACGTCAAGCTTCACGAAGCTCGAGCTGCTCAGTGCTTGCTGACACATGCAGGGTTGCCCCACGTCGATGCGGCCTCAATTGCCGGCTAAGGCTTCCAATAGCAACCTAAGTACATGTATCTACTATGTGCAGCCCCGTGAAATGCACACCGCCCCGTCACCCCGTCCTCCCTGCTATCCACGCATGATTGTGAATGCCCATCCACGCCCTCCGCCCGCACAATCTGCACACTGTAGCAGAGTCACGCACCTGCGCTAGCCGCGAACCTTGTCCGCCGTCCTCGAGTCGTGCGGCATGTGCGTCTGTGACAGAGTGGAGGCCACCCGACTCGTCCAATGACGCATGCGCCCGCCTGCCTGGTCCGGGCCCAGCCTGGCAGATCGCCAAGACAAGTTCCAAGTTGTAGTATGTACATGTACGTTTGCAGCAGTTTTGCAGCAGCGTAGAGTTTCGTCCGCAGGGCGTGCGACATCCAGCATTCTTTTGGAATACCATCTTGATCAAACATCCGTCCTGGTGAAACCTGGGTGATGCCAGTCTCACACATACAATGCCACAGCTGCGGGCATGCGCTATTGCTTTCGTTTCTGGTACCGCTGGCTCAAAAACTTTATGGTCTCTCAGCCAGTGCCAACACAGGACGCGACTGGGACAGGCATATCAAGCCGTGGTGTCAATACCAATAGTCTACACATCCCTCCGCGCTAGCCCTGTA
This sequence comes from Teratosphaeria nubilosa, assembly GCA_010093825.1. NCBI lineage: Eukaryota > Fungi > Ascomycota > Dothideomycetes > Mycosphaerellales > Teratosphaeriaceae > Teratosphaeria > Teratosphaeria nubilosa. The sequence goes on from ML995808.1 coordinate 76,969, forward strand.
TTACTACCTATTGAATTCATTGCCTTTGGCCAGACTGGTGCAGGACTATTGACGGCAGGGTACTAACAAGTGACACCCCGATAGACGGCCTAGAAATGATCCTGCCGCGGTCTGCAAGCGCGACACGGTAGTGCTAAAATAGAGGCTACCAGAGTAATCCCAGTAGCTTCGTGAGACTTCTCTGCAACCATCAAAAGCCACTCCTTCGCTTATCACCCACCACCACAGCATGACCACCTCGTTCACTCTCTGAGGGAGTGGAGGAAAACGTCCTCCAACAAAAAAGCATGTCCACCAGCATGCAGTCTGTGCCACTCCCTCTCAGCCTCGATGACAGCTGCCGCGACCTCCGCCGCGCTCCTCTCCCATCCCATGGATCTGACCAGGAACCCGAGGTTCCATGCGAGACTCGTCACTTCCTTCGACTGCCATCGAAGCCGATCGACCCGCACCGCATATGTGATCTCGCAGCCGCGTGTGCCACGGAGGCTGTCTTCAGGCATGATGCAGTGGCGTAGCCAGTCTTGCAGAGGTTGGGCGTATTTTTGTACCTACGGTAAGTAAAGGCACGATCAGTGATCCGGCATCCTGGTAGAGACTGTGGCTTGGCTTACTGCATCCGTTTCCTGGATTTTGTCGTTGTCGCCTAGACGGAATTGTGGTTTGCGGATGAGGTTGACGGTGACGTTGACTTTGCGCCGGCGCCCTCGCGGCAAGGACCAAAGCTGCCTGTAGAGCCTGGTCAAGCCATCGAATCCGAAATTGGTGATGGTAGCCTTGATCTCGGGGGCAGTCCGAATTGCATGTCGTCGTAGGGCAAGCATGTCACCCCTGATTTGACGGCAGGTGGCGTCGAGTGCGAACGAACTGGTCAAAACACGGCCATTGACGAACGTGACTTTGTCGCAGAGACCATCGAAGTTACCGAGAACCAACTCGTAGATGCTGTTGCGAAGTTCGAGCGGTAGCGCAAGGAGTTGCGAGTCTTGTGGCACCTTCATTTTGCGTGCTTGTCGTTTGAGCTCACATGGACGTTGCTGCTGTGAAGGATGTGGTGTCGAATGTCGCGAGGTAGAGATTACTGGGTGAACAGACAATTGAAAAGCAGAGTCCTGGCTTCAAAATGAGGATGTGGAAGAGCCCGCATTGATGCAGGGAAAGTGGGGGCCATTTTCACATGCCGTGAAGTCTTGGTGCCACTCGAGCTGCGACCTTCTTGCTTCCCACTCCCGCATCTCATACCCGTTCCAGTCCTGCAGACCTCTCACCTCCTGTGGCAATTCAAACTGCTGCGGCCGAGCGAAGGATCAGCATTAGCCTTCTCACAAAGCCACAAGAATCCCAGAGTAACCCAATGCAAAGCATGTCTCTTCCAATAGGTGACCTGAAGACTCAACTTCCTTGCCCAATTGCGGAATTGGATGTGGTCTTGCGTCAGCCCGAAAGCATTTCGTCCATGAGCCAGCCGGTCTTCGAACCACTCTTAGTAGGCTTGATATTGCTATTCGCCAGCATAGCTGTGGAGGCTCTTGGTCACTATCCGAAAGATCTCCGCCGCGATGAATATGCCTAGCAGTGTTCGAAAATTCTGGGTCAGCTCCGGTACAACAGCAAACCATACTCTTGTTCGTAGATCGGCGTGCGTGCTCATTGAAGAGACGAGCTCGATCGAGGCGCGAATACAAAGTTCGACAATCGAAATGTCCCGTCGTAGACTCCGATGACACTCTGCACCACACCAAGGCATCCGTAGACTGGGTCGTGGGCCACAGTACACCTTTGCAGGTGAAAAAGCATCGCTGCACGATCCACAATCTTGTCCAATACGTATTGAAGCAAAAGATGTCAAGGTAGTCGTTGACGGAGTCGCTGAAGCAGTCCAATAATGCGTTAAAGATAGACGACAGGTGCTCTGCGTGCTGCGCATTTAGTGAAGCGGCAAGCTCCAAGGCATGCCTATGCATGACGCCTCCCACCTCATCCATGAAGAAGAAGCTTCCCTTTATGAGGTTCGCAATCTGGTCCGCAAATCCTACGAATCGACCTTCCAAGCCCAGTGGCATTTGCTTCTTGGCCAAAGTCCGAGAGAAAGGAGAAGTCTCAATGCTTGTAGTCTCCAGAGCTGGACCCAGCCACACAAGAACCTCGCCAGATTTTCGGTATATGTCGCCCATCAACGGTACCTGACGGCTTTTGTCAACATAGTCATCCTGGTGAATGCAGACCACGTCGATGAACATCCAAGCGGTATCTTGTTGCTCGCAAAGGCGCACCAGAAAGCTGTGTAGTGTTGGCCGTACGCTGAACATGTGCCCTTTGACTATAGTGGAACAGCTCGCTTCCTCGTCACCCCAGCAATATGACAAGACTACGGAGTCGATATCCACGCCGTCTAGGCTGAGAACCTTAAGTCGAAATCCGACATTACCGCCTGGTTGCTGGTCACTCTCATGAGGCGCATTTCTTTGGGTCCGCATGGGAATGGACGGTATAGCTCCTCCATCGAAAGCAGACAGGTCGTTCCAGGTGGCGAGCAACCGTAGGAAGATCATCTATGCGATCAATGTCTCAGCAATTAAGCAAGCAGATTTTAGGTAGCCTGGAGGGCAGCTAAGCATACAAGCGGTTCGCGCCAATAAAAGTTATGGGCAGAGGTTGCAGAGCAGACGGCTTTAGCATCTTGCAATGGACTACGCAGCAAGGACGATCGCACAGTGTCGGTGATCCTATCGCACAAAAATTGTGAACCTCTGAAGGCAGACGGACAGTCTATGAAGCTCTCCGAGGCGCATCATTTCTGCCCGGGACGTAGATAAGGTCGAGACTTGCCAGTACCAAGTGAAGATGAGGAATTGGAAGCATAGCTCTGAAGCATCATTTGATGCTCAATTGATCCGCAGAGTCAGCATGAGGGCGAGAGAAAAAGAACATGAAGTTCAGAGGACATACGCGCGGCGACGTGAGATCGCGCCTTGCTTGGCAGCCAGGCAACTTCGCGTTGTGAACTTCACTCTGCCTGCTTCATAATTCGTCTCGTCTCATCACATTGCCAACGTCCCTTTGTATCAGTCCATGCTTCGAGCTTCACTCGACAGGTGGACATGTGATTTCGCGGCTTGTCCTTTGCGGTGAAAAAGCACCGTCACAAGCTCGAAGGACGGCAAACAATAGCATGGAGAAGTTGATGAGCTAGTTGCATCGTACAAGGTTTCACATGCTTGGATGGCCTGGCATCAAGATCGGCCAGCAGGATGCTCTTGCTTCACGGAGGGTCGTGACATGATCCGCCGATCACGACCTGAGTACCAGATAACAGCACAATGTGATAGAGCAGATGGATGGACAGGCCTCCCTCCTGATACGGATATCAGCGTCCTTAAGATGTAGTAAACCTGCCCTGACAGGCTTCTGATGGGTTCCAATACCAGCGTCCACCGACCCTAGCGAGATCCGACGACGACGCGAAGCTTTTCTTTATCGTGTCGACTTGATGTACCGGGAGACCATTCAATGCTTGCAAATCCCGGTTCCGGACACTGTGCGTGCGATGCTTCGTCCTCACGATCTGATTAGTGGAGTGGGCGTGCCTGGCGATCTATGTGGCGTGCTGCGGCGTGATCCAACGAAGGCTACACTTGGCTGTCAAGCCTGGAGTCCGACAAGGTGGCACAAATCGCCTGTGGTTGAGGCTCAAAGAGCTCATGTACACCGACAGGCGCGCATGACTCGGCCACTGCATTATCAAATGCAATGACCAGTGTCGAAGAAGGCACAAGTGGCGAATGGACAATGCTGGCAGCCCAGCCACCGCGCACCAGGCTCGGCACTACGTCGGGATCACGATCATTGATATATATACGTTCATTGCAGGTCAGCTGATATCAAGCAAGGTAGTCGCTGGTTAGAATGCCCTCTGCTGCTCAATCACGAAACCGACCTGAGCTCATCCAGCGTTGGCCCACCACAAATTAATGTGGCTGCTTATACGGAGGACTGGTGGCAATGACGATCTGTCTCTGAGCCCTTCGCAAAAGATGCTGTGAGCACCGGCGATGCTGATTATTCGGGCTTGTTTTTTGCTGTTTTGGTGTCACTTCGAACCCTTTTGATTCATCACGCTAGAGCTAAGCGGGAGCAGTGGTTGTCTGCTGCGCAAATCCAAAGGGAGGTCTCGAGTTCGACTGACTCCATCATCCGCTGGAGGTAATCCTTTTGCGGTGGACACCGATAATCAGCGAGTCCTGATTGCGACAGGGCCTTTTCAAGAGCACAGAGAACGTTTCAGTCTGATCACATTCTGGTACACCTGAACGAAGCGAGTGAGGCTGATTTGGGAAGGAGATCTAAGTACGAGTCACGAGGACATATCTTTTGCCTTGATCTGCGCCTTAGCATCACGCAGTCGGCAATACTGACACTGATAGAAAATGAGTTGCTGCTTACATGTAATGTCATTGCCCTGCGCGCCCTCGCGAAAGTGCAGCGTCATGGGTCTTGAGATCGTGCGACACGCAGATGGAGATTGGGGTGCGACCAACTAGTGTACTTCGCAGGCAGCCGCGCGCCTTCCTTCAAGCTAGACGATGCAAACATCAAGGTAGGGCCGTTGTCTCTAACAAGTCATTCGTTCTGGACGTAGCATGACAGCATAACTATAAAACCTTTTCGGCCTCTCTCCGCCAGCAAATGGACACAGCAAATTACCTACAGCTTAATCGTCCGCAAAACCTGGTCCGTCTGCCCACCAACCAACCCTCCATATCAACAAAAGCTGCCTGCAGCAGCTCATCCTCTTCGTCCAAAATTTCCTCGAGAGTCATTGTCGTCGGCTTACACTCCAGAATCCCCCTCCACAAGCCATCGGCCTCTTTGCACATTACTTTCTGGGCTTCTAACACCTGTGCAGCCGTGTTCTCCTCTCGCTGCTTCTTCTGCTTAGGCGAGAGAGCATCGGTGAGGGCACGACCGAGAAGCTTTTGATCCCACCGATCTTGGATATTTTCTGGTGATACGAGAGCGCCGTCCAGGCCTTTGTGGAAGTTTGGAGACGCAGCGCGTGCAGTCGAGCTGTCCTCCGGAGGACGCTTCGAAGAATTTGCTTCATTCTGCAGTCGGTCTTCTTCTTGCTCCCAGTCTTCGACGATGGACTCAACTGCGGGAGGATGAGGAGCGGGGGCTTGGTCTACTGGATCTTCGGCCTCTTGCTTTGATGACTTTGACACTTGCTCCCGTCCTGTCTCCTGGACTCGCAGCTCCCTCTGCCGTGCCAACCGCCCATTCTTGGCCTTGAGCTTCGCCCTGAGAGTGTCAGCAACTTCCTTGCGCCTCAGAGCTCCCATGCTCTCTTGCTTTAACGCCCCTTTAGATGCAAGGATGCGGGCATGTAGCGATGCAGGTGTCTCTTGGAGCTGTTGAAGACTGTTGTAGCCAGTATCATCTTCTCCGATGTGACTGGCATTATCGTAGAAAAGCCATTCATACGCATCCTGAAGCTTCTGGAAAGCGAGGTGTGCAGCTCCCGGAGCTTGTCATTGTGCGCATTGTCCGGATGAATACTGAGTACGATTGCGCTGCAGACATCACTTGTGCGTTGAGTCGTGATTTGTGTATCTGGTACTGGTTCGAAGGTGAGTAGACGATCAGAAAAGAGTGATGTGCTTCGTGGACCACGAGTCGGCGCGAGTGTCGCGCTTTTCTTAGCATTGATGACAATCGCGTTGTGCGAACGCGTACCTAGTCGTGACGCGCTTTCACAGAGTCGAGTGATACCCTCCGCCAAGACACTTCAATGCCTCGTACCGACGGCTACTACCCGTTCTTGCCATCCCGCCTCGTCCGCATTCACCTGCCGGCCTCAGCATGCGCTGTGACGCCGCCGCGTGTGCTCAGTACTGCGCTCATTGGCGATATCCACCAACGGCCGTGACGCCCTCATTCGAGCTCAATGGTTCCTCTCCTGGTGTGAGCAACATGAGCGTCGCACGCGGCATTCAGTCTCTCATCTTGATGCACATGGATCACTCTTAGCATAGCATGCGCCATTGCTCGTAGCGGATTACAGTGAATACCGCGCAGGGGCGAATTCGAGTGAGGCCATATTGCTGTAGTCGACGAGGACGACCTGGCAGCCCTCACTAAACTGTGGACATTGCTGGCGATCTTCAACCACGGCTATCGATGGTCGGCAAGCCTTTTGTTGGACTTACCTCTCTGGAAAGCAGGACCGCTTAATGGCTGGTTTCGTGGCTGATACACTGCGCAATTCTCTGAGCCAACTCGGCCGTGCCGGCAACCGCAATCCTCATAATCGACATATCTGGGTGGAAGTCCGACGTCTGAAGGTTTGTTATACGATTTCTTCAAAGTCGCACCGCTTCTTGTGAGTGAGCGAGAGCCTGTCTGTAGTAGCGACCCAACTTTGACTACTGTAGTCAGGCAATAGACAAGGCACCACTCTGATACGGTGAAGTGACGGCTTGGCCTAGGTCAGGATATCCTATTGGTCATCGTCTATCTCAGCAAGTCTTGCGAGAAGCAAGATTCAAACCATCGTAGGTCTTCGGGACGTTGGCCAACAGTCTAGTAGCCGCATGAGGCCCCCGGATTAGCAGTTGTTCTCCCAATAGGCCGGTGCCAAGCTCTGATGTACAAGGGATCACGCTGACATATTTCGGTCAGACGTCAAAGCACGCCCATGAGACGTCTTAGGATCTTCGGCGTGACTAGGCAAATACGTCGACGAGCCCGCATGTCGACGATCTCGAAGCAGGGCATGAGTGACCCGTAGTGCCTCCGTAGGCATCATTCGTCATTAAATCCGTCTCTGGATGCCGTCCTACTCGTTGTTCTGCGTCTCTGGCCGAAAGGCTCTGCGTGAGAATCATGATTAAGTCGAGGACCAGGAGCTCAGGATGCAGCTTTCTCACCGGTCAGCTGGTTGACCAGCTAGGTAAGGAAGAATGCATAAGCTTCATACTACCAGCTGCAATGCGATGCTGGCTTCCACGAGGGTATGCCGCTGCGCCCATGACTGTGACGTGAGGTCGACCGAAAGATGCCTAACCGTACGGCCTCTTCACAGCTTGCGATCAGCTGATGTCACGTATAGTTGTCTTCAACAAATTTATGGCACTATCCATCGTTCAGACGAGATCAACAAGCCATGGATCAATCGTGCAGGGTTATAAATATGACTTATGTTGCCTGAGAGCTAGGAGGTACCTCCGGAGGTAAGGCTGCCTCGACCAGAGTGCCGACTACTTGATGTGATCTTACCGCTCCTGTAAATCTGCTATCCTCAATATCTGCCATATTCGGTGACCCCAAGAATGTACCATCAGCGCCTGAATGCTGCTTTGACACGATCTGAGGTCCAGCAGCTGTTGGAGCAATTGGCCCGATCTTGCTCTGACGACCTGACGGTAACGCCCACACAATATCTCGACAGCCTGAGGTCATTTGGCGGTTTGACGTGCGCAGCCTCGACAGCATGCCCTGAGCCACCTGTCTGAGCAGCTTGTTGATCCTCCTCGCGCGCGCGCAGCCAGAACATTCCCTCGCTGTGACCGGCAGCCTGATCGTAGGAAGTAGAAGCAGGGGTGCTCCGGAAAAGGGTCCAAGAGGTCACGGGAGCCAGAGATATGGACGTGTTTGGTGAGCAATGACATAACCGCATCTGCGGCGACTGTACAGGCAAAGGCGAGTCTGGAAATTCGGTAATGTGATATTGAGTATTACTCGGTCACGTCCGGTATCTTGAATGTGGCAACGGTAAATGCGAAGGCGTTGAAATGTACATGTAGTTGACAATGTGATGTTGTGGTACAGCAGACCCTGAACTTCGCCGAGCCGTGGAACGCGTCTTCGCAGCGCGTCGTCCTCGTGCTTCGTCCGGTCTTTGTCGAACGACTTGCTTTCACACTCACCACCAAGCATGGCTACCTCGCCAGTGCATCCGCACAGCGGCGAATCGCCTGAATCCCAACATTCTTTTGCATTTCTCAATCACTCGTCCTCAACACTTCCCAACAATCTGCCGCCGGATGTTGACGATAAGCCGCTGGCTCGACAGAAGCGCAAGAGGACAAGGTATGGCTCCATGTGCCGTTACGTGGCAGATCGTGTAGCATTCTGACATAGTATCATAGCCCAGAAGACCAGGCAATTCTCGAAGCCGCGTATAAACGAGATCCCAAGCCTGATAAGGCTGCCCGCCTAGAGCTGGTTCAACAGGTACAGCTCGGGGAGAAAGAGGTGCAGGTATCGAGGTGCCAATGGATGAAAGTAAAAGTCGAGTGTGCTGACCTTGGCGCGGTAGATATGGTTCCAGAACAAGCGACAGAGCTCGCGAAGAAGATCGCGTCCGCTCCTTCCGCATGAAGTCGCGCAGTATCAGATGGCGCGTATGGGCAACACAGCGACACAATTCGCAACATCTGACGTGACGCAACCCGCGCAGTCTCCCAGAAGCTCGGACGAGGGACAGGAGCTTGACGAAGATGAGGAGAACGACCAGTCATCACTTTCGGTTGCTCCAAGCTCCGCACTTGCCACATCTACTCCCGTACATGCTGCTGTACAGCCAGACGTAACCGCAGCTCTGCCTGGTCCATTGACTGCGTCTCCGCCATATGCAAGTGTCGGACTGCATGGCGCACATTCCACCGGGCAGCCAACCATCCCACAATCATCAGCTCCTCTCATTTCAACAGAAACGATCGGCAGTATTGGCTATCTAGCAAACCGGCGCAATGCCCCGGGAATAGTAACAAATCAGAATCAAGCCCATGAGTCAGCTCAGCTGGCCGTCCAACCCAGCACAGCACGGCGTTTGAAGAAGACCTCATCATTCGTGCGATTGTCAATGTCATCCGATGGTAATGCCTCGGTCGTGACTAAGGATGGCGAGTCGCCTTCGCCACCACGCGCGCCGCCAGTCATTAATCTGCCTGACATCCGCAACAACCAGGGCGTGGATTCAGGTGAACCTGCTTATGCGGCCCCAACCACTTTTACGGAACGTGCTGGATTGCAACGTACGGCAAGCGGACGCTCCCGCGACTCGCGCGCCTGGGAGTTTTGGTGCGACAAAGACGCTCGTACCGAGCTGGAGGAGAAGGCTGAACGAGACTCTAATGGCGATGCGGCCAATGCTATCGGCCTCTTACGCTCTGCCTCTGGCAGGAGTATTTTAGGCTCATTACCGATCAAACGAAATTCACTTCTGTCACGAGCGCCCTCCGAGATCAAGCGGCAGAAGACCCACGGCCAGAAACGACAACCTTTGCAGAGGTCACAGACCTCTTTCGGACGGTTGCAAGGCAAAGCATCGGGCAACATACAGAAAGCACCGAAGCTCAAGCATGCTGGTTCTGCTGAGTCCGCCTACATTCTTGGCAACGACTCGGACAAGGAGAATTGGTCACCAGACAGTGACAGGCCCTTAAGTAGCCATCCTGGCAACCATTCATCTTTCTCCAGGCCAGTTGAAAGACATGCTGCGGATGACAAAAGTAGCACAGGTGCTGTTCGCACGGCAGCAGGCGACCGTGCATCTGGTAGGGAGACCATGGACCCTGAGAAGGACGCTGAACTGTCAGCTTTCATGAGGCGAGGTGGCAAACGTGCCAGTACCTCGTCAGATGATGACTTGGATTGTGTTCATGGATTGCTGTCGTTAAGCCAAGGCAATTGGCGATGAGAGACGATGTTGGACGTTCTGGATTTTGTGTGGATACTTTTGCAAGGACTACCGCCCATATTGGTCACCAGTTCTAGGTCAAGCGTTTTACGACAGTCATTGATTCAGACCCACTTTTGGGGCGGGCCGTGCGCGTTCCGAACTTTGCTTCTCGTCTCGTTCTTCGGTGAGCATCTTCAGGACAATTAATCCAAAGGTCAGATCAAAAGCTGTCAAAGTGCAATCAAATACCGGAAAGGTTCGATGAGTCAATGCTCGAAACCAGGGACTTGAAGCTAGGTAAGTATTTCACACAAGACTAAATGCTATATACCAGTGTTGGGCATCATATCTCCTGCCTGTCTCTCAGATCTGCTTGCGCTGCATGTCTGCTTTGGTGGCGATTTGCTCGACTCATGAGCGTTAGTCGCAACTGGTGTCGCATGTAGCTCGCCGCCCTTGCTTTCCAACTTCTCCCTTCTGCATAAGTACGTCCTGCTGACAGAACAGTGAGGCAAATTCAATCACGTCTACCGTGGCTCTGAGGGCATGTCTCGGATTCAAAAAGAGCTCAGGCAGGATCAATCCAGTACGGTACCTTCAGAAAGTGCACGAGATATGCGCCGCGTAGCTACTGCAAAGGCGAGACAAGTAAATGTAGGCATCGTTGGAGCAGGATTTGCTGGCCTGAGATGTGCCGACGTCCTGCTCCACCATGGCTTCAAGGTGACGATTTTTGAAGCCAGAAACAGGCTAGGTGGGAGAGTAGCTCAGAGCAGCCATCTAGGTCATACAGTAGATCTGGGTCCAAATTGGATACACGGAGACGCAGACAACCCGATCGCCAAGATAGCTGAGGAGACAAACATCCAGCTTCACGGCATGGAAGAAGACGAATTTGTCATCTTGCCAGACGGGACGCCCTTAGAAGCAGCAGAAGCAGACCAATATGCTCGAGCTTTGTGGGATGGCGGTCTTATAGCTGAAGCGTTCAAGTATAGCAGCGAGCACCATGACTCTATTGATTCGAGCCGGAGTGTATGTGACTTCTTCCGTGAGCAAGTCGAGAAGCTCTTTGTCAATGAGCCGGATGACGTGGCTAGGCGGAAGCGGCGGACGCTGTTGCTTATTTGTCAGATGTGGGGATCGTATGTTGGAAGTCCAGTCACCAAGCAGAGCTTGAAGTTCTTCTGGTTGGAGGAGTGTATCGAGGGCGAGAATCCCTTTGTGGCTGGAACGTACTCTCGCATCCTGGATGCAGTCAAGAGACCTGCGGAGGTGGGCGCGACTATTAGGTTGCGGAGTATCGTTACTGGAATTGAGAGCGATGATGGCATAGAAGATGAAAGTCGAAAGCCGTGCATATTCATCGGTGATGGGTCAACGCATGCATTCGACGAGGTCATTGTCACCACACCTCTGGGATGGCTGAAACGAAATAAACATGCATTCCAACCACGACTGCCAAGCAGGCTGTCTGAAGCCATTGATAGTATTGGCTATGGCACTTTGGACAAGGTCTATATCACCTTTCCTTCGGCGTTCTGGGACACCGCACGGGATCGCGCCACACCTCAGAATGGGTGCATCGTCAGTGGCCTGGATCCTGGACACAAGACACCAAATGTCACAGCTACCACGATGCCGGTCCACCAACCTGGATCGAAAATTGCCGGCACTCACCACCCTTGCTTCACGCATTGGCTCGCTCCTGACTACGCCCCCGACACAAATTCTCATCGCTGGGATCAACAAGGCATGAACCTAGCCTGCCTCCCAGAGCCATGCGCACACCCAACCCTCCTCTTCTACACCTACGGCGACTGCAGTCTCCACATCGCCAATCTCGTTGCCTCCGCAACCTCCGACGCAGATCGCGATGCCAAAATCCTTTCTTTCTTCGAACCTTACATCTCCCGCCTCCCCAATTACGACCCTGGCAATCCTGCATGTAAGCCGAAGGCTCTTCTAGCAACAGCATGGGCCAACGACGAGTTTGCGGGCTATGGCAGCTACTCGAATTTCCAAGTAGGGTTGGAGAGGGGCGATGAGGATATTGAGGTTATGAGGCACGGGATGCCGGAGAAGGGTGTGTGGCTGGCGGGCGAGCATACGGCGCCTTTTGTGGCGCTGGGGACGAGTACGGGCGCTTGGTGGAGTGGGGAGGCCGTGGCGGAGAGGATCGTGAAGGCTTACAGGAACGAAGCGTGAGTCGCTGGACGTGCCTCATGAGAATGCAAAGCTAGAATTTCGCTTGCCTTGGGAGGCTTGGAAGCCAGCTTGCGAGAAGCTGCAGTTCTGATATTCGAGGTAAGTGCAGTGACTGACATGCGGCTTCTCGAGGTCCTGTCTCCCTAAGGTACCTACTTCACCATCTACACCCTTTTTCTGGTTCTCTGCTTTCATATCGACTCTTCGCCAGTGTAAGCCTTTCAACCCGACCTCGACGCCTTGTATTCATTCTGTTCACAGGCTTCCCACAGCAATGATATCACTATGGACGAGGATTTAGCACGCAGCTTAATATTGCCACGCAAGAAACGTAGAGTCAACGTATGCAAAATCCACGATTGGAATCACACGGCAATGGGTAACGGTCATTCCTCGACACAAGACCCTCCTATCAGCATACAGAAGTCTTCCGAATCGCCCACACGACGTCCTGACGAGTCAGGCGTACACGGTACATCAAATGAGGAGTCCCGGAAAGCCTCAGCAAGCGGCAGCAATGGCTCTCGCGCCTCGCACTCTTTACGCACAGCTGAAAGCGCCAACAATGCTTCAGCCTCTGACAACTCGACGGACTCTGGAGCAAGTTTCATAGCAGTCCAGAAGGGTCTTACCGAACCAGATCAACTCATCACTTCCACACAGCGTCAGTCCGAAGAAGAAAGTCATCCTCTGAAAGCGACGCGCTTGGCCGACTGGCGCGATGGTATGGAATGGGACGTGGAGCGGGGCGAGTACGATCGAGTCACAGAGGCTGAGATGCGCCGGCTTCTCGCAGAGGAAGCTTCAGAAGACGCTCGTCAACCTCAGTCTTTCTTGCGCTCGGAAGGGCACATTTACCACCGCCAGCTCAACGCATGCATCCGCAACATACTTCGAGACCAACCATCACTCGTCCGAGCTGGCAGGAGGCTGAACGCCTTCGCGGAGCCCGCACGCACGCAAGCATGGCTTTACATGATGTACATAACCGTTGAAGTCATTCCGGAAGGAACGCCACATGGTCAGCCTGCCTTTGACGTGTGGGCATTGTACCGCGCCACATTCGACTTCTTCGATGATCATGAGCCTGGACTCGACTACCGAGAGTTCCTCTAGGTGCTTGAGCGATCTGGTGGCGAACAAAAGGAGGAAGATGGCGAGGTCGTCTTCAGGCCTCTTGCCAAGAGGAGACGGCCTCATCCTTTGGCGGAGATCATTAGGGCCTGGAAGGTGATGAGATTAGCAAGGACCAGGAACAGGATCAAGGAGGCGCGGGCAGACGGTGACCTACCTGCTCAACATCTCAACGAGTTCCAAAGAAAGCTAATGACGGACCCACTCTTGCCCCTTCCGCCAGGAGAGGAGTCTTCATTGGTCGAACGTCTGCGCTTGCAATCCCAGCGTGGGCGTATAGGGGATTATGAGCCAGGGTTCCCGGGCATCAGCATGATGAGATCCGAGAAGGCGCTTAGGAGAAAGCACGCCAGGCAGGCACAGATTAGTGCTGCGTCGGCTACCACGGCGCAAGGCCCGGCCGCTGAGCCTGAGTCTCGCAGTGGGGAGGGAACGCAGGACGGAGCGAGCACTGACCAGCAACAGGAGGATAGGAAAGACCGAGCAAGCACTGAACAGTCGCAGGAGGATAAGAAGAAAAAGAAGAGGAAGAAGAAGAAGAAAACGGCGAAAGCTGAGGCGGATGAGGCCGAGGCCGGCAGTCCCGCGGCAGGTGGCGATGCGGTCGTTGCGGCGGGTCTGGAGGAAGTTGAACCCAGTGAAGAGAGCGCGAGGCACGACAGTCATCAGCGTTGTAGAGATGGATCGCTCGCTGATCTGATTGCGGGATTGGAGGCGAGGTTCAAGGCACTTCGCTGATGCATCTCCTGGCTTCGGCATGGAGGAGGTCGGAATCTGCCTGGAAGACGAATTTGAGCGCCCTCTTTGGTGGACAGTATCCCTCGAATGGATAGGTCGTTCGTGCTGATAGATTCAATGCCTTCATCTCACCTTACATCGAATACAAGAACTCCTCCACTCCATCGCCACCGCCCCAACCTCATGCTCCCGCCCCTTCTACTCCTCACTCAGACATATTTGAACATCGCTCAACCCAACCATCATCCGATCGCCCAAAAGCACGCTATACCTCCAAAAGCACGCTATACCCCAATTAATCCCGCGAAGTGAGCTCAATACTGAGACTGCGAGCTCGAAACCGAGATCGCGACCACCGACGCCACGCAGCTCAACAAGGTATCTTTATCTGATGTCGCGGACGTGAAGCCGAAGAAGTGCGTGACTGCACATGTGTCGAAAAACATCAATGTCTCAAGTATCTACATGTACATACCTACCTCAGTGACGAGTGGAATCCGGCTAGAGCTTGACTCTCAGAATTCAGACCGAACATGCCACGTCAACCATACATTACCTAGGTACTTAATAGGTAGTAGCTCTTGACCGCATCAGCGCAAATCGCGATAACACCGGCCCCCCCAAACCTGAATACATAAGGTATCCTGCCACCACGCCCTACGATCGCGAAAAGTGAAGTGGGCTCACATTGGAATCCGTCAAGCGGCCGTGCGATCATAGAGTCGGCGTCGTAGCCTGAGGTAGAGGCTGTCGTCTTGGCTGCCGGGCGGACTGATCAGCTTCGTTTTCTGCTTGTGCGATTGATTGCTTTTGGTGAAAAGTGCTGCAGTCCTCCCCTCGCAAGGACGAATGAGTGAAGCCAGTGCAACTTTTTACTGCTCCCATTCCAGTTCTGGCGCGATTCGAGCTCCTGCCTCCTGATCGCGGCCATTGCCAGAACAATCAGCGGTGTTTCGCGTGCACCGGCTGTATCGCTCCTGCCAAATATGTATGCTGAGTAAAATTGTACTTGTGATACACAGCTTTTACCTATGCATCGCATTCTCGGGTGACCGACCGTGCCTTTCTAGGCAACGCGCCATCCCGGCAATGAGCAAGCGCCGCGCAATGCATCCCATACTGTACATATCAGCAGCCTGCTGGATCCGAGCTGCCATTCATCTTTGCAGGCGCCATCGCACGTCACTATCTCTTTTGATCCTTCCCTTCCTTTCATAGTGAAGCCCCCAGTCACGAGGCACTCTGCACCTCCTCTGCTCACTCATACCACTAGTGTCCTCCATCCACCTGCTCTCGCATCGCAAACCCCTTATCTGCCCATGCCCATACCGCCCTGCTGCGCCATCGCCGCGTTCTGCTCCTGGAACCTCTCACCCAACCTCTCGGAACTCTTCAAGAACTTGTCCACGCACCGCATCACGCATCCCTCCTCCTTGGACAGCAGGGCCTTTGAAGAGAAGTCGGTGACACAGTCATCGAAGCAGCGTTGGACGAGGTTGGAGTACATCTTACCTTTGTTAGTATATCGTGGTGGTGGAGGGAGAGGGATTTTGATGACGCGAATATGTGACGTACGTGCATAAAGTCTTTCATCTGTTTCTGCTCCATGCGGCCCTGGAGCTCGCGCTGCTCGGCGGCATTGAGACTGGTGTTGTCCTGTCAGTCGCCGATGTTCTGATAGCGTTAGTGGTTTCGTGCCTTCTTACCCTCCCATGCCAGCCATCTTTGTCGCGGTTGATGTCTGGTTGTGCGATGGATTACCGAGCGAATTGGGTAATTGATTGTATCGCGACAATCACAATTCCCGATTGGGAAATATCGTTCAATGGATGTATAAGGGTAATCGCTATACCGTCGTGATCTCAAACAACAACGAGTACTCCCGTCGAGCTTACCTGCTGAAACAAAAGAAGCATCTTCAAGCGGCTGTCGCCGCTGATCGTCGGCTAGCGGCCGTCATATTCGCACCAATGGATCCTAGGTGGTAGCGGCAGGGGAACTCTTGCCGGCGTGGGTGGTGTCACGCTGAAAGCTCAGTCTGGAATAATGCTTCGTCTGCCCTACATGAGAGCATCCCCGCCCATGTACAGAAACTTGCAGGCGAGCAGCAGTGAGACGGACGTCATGGCGCGGATCGCGTGTATATTTAGTAATTCCCGCGCAACTTGCAAGTCAATCTGGCTGGCGCCGCGAAGGTGCAAGGTGTTGGCTGTTTGGGGCTTGGATGGATGCGAACCTGAAACGCGACGACAAGAACCACACTGCGCTTCTCGGTTCACACGGATTTCATAGTCAACCGCAGTCAGCATCCGTCGGTGATATATCATTGATGTCTTGGGGTGGTGTTGCCGTCTGAGCGCCAGCCTTAATCAAAGTCTCCAGCTGCTGTCAATCAATTGAGATCAGCAAATCCAGACTTTGCGTTCGGTTGGCACGAGCTCTCAGGCAGATCCGCTGGGTCGCCAGAGTCAACGCTTCTTCCGCAGCGAACTCGCTGGTCCCATATCCTCTCGGGCGCGCTGCTCCCGCTCCAGCTCCAGCTCCAGCTCCAGCCAACTCCACACGAAGACCACACGCAAAAACCAGGCTTGGGTCACGCCGCTGTCGATCATTTTCTGAGCTGCGCATTCCATTGCTACCCATCATCTCCCTCACTCCTGCTCTCTCGCACAACTTGCTGGTCTGCCGTTGCTTGGGGCGCCCGCGTGCGTGCTTGGAAAGGTTCGCGCAGCTTTATCGATTCGACAGACACGACGCCGACTTGCACGGCCTAGCTAGCTGTGCCTGCCTGCCTGCCTGCTTGCGACAACGACGACGACAACAATAACAACAACGCCAAGCCGCGCAATTGCACGCGACCGCGCTACCGACCGCGCCAGCAACACTCGGCCGTCAATACTCGAGGAGGCAGGACCACTCTGGAGCTCTCGACTTGATGCATTAGACGGCGCGCGCGCATTACCTGCTTCTTGAGCTTACTCATACCGAGCTTGCCTGGCCATGGCGAACGACGGCCCTTCCACCGCCCAGGCCGGCACGGGAGGTCCAAAGCCAGCGCCACTTGCCGCCTTGGCCGGCAGCGAGAGCCAGCAGCAAAAGAAGGATTTGGCAAGTTGGTGGAAGAGCTTCAAGCGGACTGAGAAGAAGCCACAAGACCAGCAGCAAGGTGCGTTCACGCCGACATTGTAGAGAGAAGGGAGCTCGTGCGCATGTCAGGACAGTGCGCGTGTGCCGCGCAGTTGATTTTCGGGTCACGTTGAGGTGGTATGCGCAGTCTCTGACAGTTCCGTGTGTACAGCCCCGCATGGCATCTTCGGCGTGCCTCTGCAGCAGTCGATTCGATATGCCAATGTCGCCATTTCCCTGTTCAATGACGAAGGGCAAAGCTACATCTACGGCTACGTCCCTATCGTCGTTGCCAAGTGTGGAGTCTACTTGAAGGAGAAAGGTGAGGCCTGGTCACCTGCGACGCAAGCATGTCTACACATTCTAACGCGAAAGCAGCAACCGATGTGGAAGGCATATTTCGTCTAGCTGGGAGCGAAAAGCGCATCAAGGAGCTCAAGGTCGCGTTTGACTCACCTGATAGGTACGGTAAGGGCTTGGACTGGACAGGCTACACTGTGCACGATGCGGCGAACATTCTTCGACGATACTTCAACCAGCTGCCGGAGCCCATTATACCTCTGGAGTTCTACGAGAGCTTTCGACAGCCTTTGCGAAATCACCAAGCCCAAGCAGTAGGCACAATTGAAGCACAGGGCCCAAGCGTTGGACATTTTGATCAGGAATCGGCCATCAAATCATACCAAAGCCTCATCACCGAGTTGCCTCCCCTGAACCGCCAACTTCTGCTATATATCCTGGATCTACTGGCCGTGTTTGCAAGCAAATCTGATTTGAACAAAATGACGACACCCAATCTTGCAGCGATCTTTCAGCCAGGGATCTTGAGCCATCCCCAGCATGACATGGCACCTCAGGAGTACCGCCTCAGCCAGGACGTCCTCATCTTCCTGATCGAAAATCAAGACAGCTTCCTTATTGGTATGCAAGGAACAGCTGCCGACCCTGAAACAGTGCGGGATGTACAGAGCGGTACACCGGCGATGCCTTCTACGCCTACTACGCCAGGCAGATCAAAAACAATAATTGGGAGGTCAGCTTCCAACGCAAGTGCAGGTGCGGAAAGTGTGCGCAGGTTTGGCAACATTCGGAGAAATGTATCCGTGTCGAGCAAGCACAGCAAGCGATCTGAAGGTGGACCGACGCCAATCATGACGCCTGGCAGCCCGCCACCATCTACACCGACGAGTGGCGTCCACCGAAGCAACACTGTGCCTTCGCGACGAGGCGGCAGTTCTAGCACGCAGCACTCGCCGCGGTTTTCGCGGGACAAGAAGGACTCTTCCGATCCTCCGACACCAAGTCCAGGTGCCATTGCCGCAGCTGAGACGGCTCCTAAAGTTGAGTCCGTGCAAGCCGCAATTGTTACGTCCGGCGCCTTCACGCAAGTCCAACCACCAGAGGTTATTTCGGCTTCTTCCAGTGAAGTCACCACGCCAATGGCAGCAACAATCGCCAGTGATACATCATCTGCTGTGCGGAGCGACTATGTGACGCCGAAGAAGGACACTACACCATTGCTTGCGCCCCCAGCCAAAAATGCTGATCGAGAATCACAGCGCTCAAATTCGAACACCTCTTCTGCGCCTTCTCGAAGTTTTCTTGGCATTTTGAAGCAGTCACCTACCAGTGATACTGAAGGGCAAGAACGCAGGAAGCCAAACAAATTGCAGAAGAAGCGCATCCCTGGATCTGCCTTGTCGAGCGCACAATCTTCGAGTCATTCACTGCATGAGGATGAGCATAACGAGCCCGCGCCGAGGTCGCCGATGATGTCTGGCATGCATTTGGCAAAGCAACCGCCCGCCGACATCAGCAGAAGTTTGGAGGAGGCTCTCGAGCAGGCGAACCATGCAACCCCTCAAGGTACACCAGTTCAAATCACTCCGCAGCGCAAGGAGACGGATACCACATTGAGGCCAACGGCGTCGCCGACGCATTCATACCATTCGACTGACTTCTCTGATGCCGAGTTTGGCGGCGATGAGGCTGCTCACCCAAATGCCAGTGAGCCGGAGAGGGATCAAAAGCGACATCGTTGGCGCTTTTCAAGATCACAGAACAAATTAGATCAGCCGCAGACGCCCACAACCAGCAATCCGCTTGGAACCATGTCACTAAACGACCAAGCGACTTCGCGGTCCACTGTCGGTAGCACATCCCAGCCACGGCGGAGCCTCCAAGAATCGCGGCCACTTGCTACATCCAAACCAGATCCGGCATCTGCTACCCCCGGCCTGCCCGTGCAAAGCCAACAGACTCAGCCGTCAAGTACGGATCCGGTGTTCTCGGACTCCGAAAGGGAGAGGAAAGGACCAATGTCTTGGATCCGTGGTAAGATCCAGGAACGAAAGGACAAGGAAGAGGCCAAGAGGAGCAATACTCCAGAGCGAGGCCAGAAAATCAGCGAGAGCAAGCAGGACTTGCAGGGTTCACTTCAGCAACAGCAAGAAGTACTGCCGGTCAGAGGCAAAAGCTTTGAGCAGGCGAGGGCGCCGCAGGTTCAGGCGCCAAATGTGACATCCCACCCGGCTCCGGCGCAGACCGTAAGTGCTGCCCAAACAAGCACGCCTGTCGCGCAGCCGACCTCGGGTCCAGCTGCATCAGTATCAGCAGACGAGCCCGCTCCAGCGCCCGTCGTTCCCGGTGGCCCGATGGCGCCTGCTGTCATTCCTCTGTCAGAGCAGAGGGCTGCGCCCACAAACGGATCCCCGGCCGCTGCGCCCAAGAGCACCGAAGGCTGATATTAGGACTTTATACCTAAAGTAAGATATTTCGTATGTCATTGTAGCGAGTAGTAGTATGAACGGGAATGCGATACCTTCTGGATTGTGAAGGCATATACGGGCTGGTCTGCGACTAGTCCATGGGCTTGGTTTGGATGGAGGGCTTGGTGGTCTAGCTTTGGGTAATAGAGGGTGTGGTGTGAGCTATCAGTGCTTGCAAGATGCTCGACAGGAGGCCGTAAGGCTCTCGTAGATGCTGTTGTAAGAGTGTAGTTGATGGAAGAAGAAATTCTAGGGGTGAGGGCGCAGGCCCAGTTGTTGAGAGGGCATCAGAATGGCAATGTGAAGGTGTATAGAAATAAATGCTTGAAGCATTTGAAGTAGTGCGAAATCATGTCGAGCGGCATGTCATCGGCGACTCAACGACTCACGAGAATGCATTGAGCAGACGGCAAGAGGCATTGGCTGCGCTTTGATCCGGGTAGCCGAATCGCTACATGCTGTACGCGTCGATGCTCCACTAGCAGTAGCAAGCTGTGTGTTGGGCTTTCTTTATGGAGGAGCGGTGAAAACGGGGTCGGATGGCCGCCCGCTGATGCAGAGTTGCATTGGTGAGGCTGGAAATGCTACAGTGCCTAGACAAGAGAAGATGTGCCAATGCGTTGCCAAGTAGTGCTTTTGGAAAGCTTCGCGGGTGGTCTCGGCTGGAGGCCTACAATAATACTCCGTTCACATGACTTGAGCGAGATGTTCATCACTAGCGTGGAAAGCCCTAGCACATCATCGTGTTGTGGTTGTTGATGATACGAGTTCGAGCGATCGATGCAAGCTGATTGGAGACAGCTATAGGTTCCCCCCTAGGTGGATTTCTTCCTAGCGTTTGGGCAGGAATAGCAAATCCGAGTGGCGAAGGAAGGGGGCGGGAGAACGCGTATGTGGGGAAAGGATGCACAGAGACGGATTGGAGAGCTATTCTCCTCAATGCCCTGCTTTGCACGCGTTGAGCTTGGTCGCCAGCCTGATGCATGTACGGGGGAGCTCGGCGACCCGAATGGACATGTGGGAATCCGGCGGCTCTTCCTGTTTCAGATCTGCTGTGTGGAGGATCATCGAGGGATGACGCAGGCGGCAGGTGGGCGAAGCCGTGTGGCAGGGACACGGGTTGTATGCATTCGAGCTTTGCCGTGCTTCCGGTGGACATTCAATACATGTACATGTAATGGATTCTCGCGGAGTCGCGGGCCTCGTCAGACTGCGTGGCTCGTTCCCTCTTCACATGCACGCTGCGCATGCTCGCATGAGGGCGGGTAGCTGCAGGATCATCATGTGTTGCGTGGAGTAGCGAGTATACTACAAGCATATGGAGGATGGCGATAGAGACTACCTAGCTACCTAGCTACTTGTACTGGGCTTCTGGAGCGCGCTGGATGAGGGAAGGCGGAGCGCAGATCGAGGTTCATGTTCTTTTTTGGATGTATGCCAAGGTGTACAGTAGAGGTATGGACTCCACTTCGGTGCGTTCGCGTTGAGGGAGAGAGAGAAGGAGAGAGAAGGTTTTGTTGTTTTCTGTCTTGTTCATCACATTCGCTTCGGACGTATTGTTTTTGGATATACTGTAGGAGGGAAGTTGGCGAGGAGAGTCGGATGTGAGAAGCGTCGAAAAACATTCCTAGTGGCGAATCGGCTGAGAAAAGCCACCAGCCACACGCTGACGCTTTGGAGGTGAGGAACCCAACGGCGCTTCAACACGATTTGTACCATGTTTGTCTTTGGCGCGGTGACTGCCCTTTTTACTCGTCTTCATTCGCTATGCTAATAATGTGACAATGTCAGAAACCCTTCGTTTACCCATATTCGCACCTGTTTTGCATCATTAATCGTCTCGCTGCCGGGCAGCAGCATCAGGATCTTCCAGGATGCCGTCGATCCGCTCGCTAATAACGATATGGGCGCTCTCTCTGACCGCAGCAGTCGCACAGCAGGCGGAGCAATTGTCAGGAGAGAGCAGGAGACAGCTGGACGTGCACGAGTTCCGTCAAATGGTGCAAGAGCTGCCAAGGGAATGTTTGGAAGCCGTGCTGCACGATCATGTCGAGCCGAAATACCGCGATGGCGTCTTTGAAGATGCCCCAGCCGGTATTGAGGCAGTGCACAATGAGGACCCGGAGCTGGCGACGCGGTTGCTGGATATTGCCATCCAGGAGGCTGCCGTGAAGGAGTACTTGAGGAAGCGACAGAACGGCAATGCTACGACGACTGGCGTGGAGACGACGACAACGCCAGTGGTCGTGACGGACTCCACTGCCACGTCTGTGAGCTTGACGACGGAGACGACGGCTCCGGCGGCATCGAGCACGGAACAGCAGAGTGCTAATTCTCAAGGTCAGTCGTCACTTGCTGCCCAGAGCACAGAGACTTCCTCCCCTGCTGCGACCGTCATTGTTTCGTCCACGACTGGTGCTTCGACTACCCTCGCCGTGACGTCCACCATCCAGACTTCCCCCACCACGGCTGCGCAGTCCGCGGCCAGCTCCAGCACTCAAGGTCAGACTCCCTCTCCCACGACTTCTGTTCCAGTCAGCAGCCAGACGACAGGGGTCTCGACTGCAAGTGCTACAAGCGGTGGCCGTACCACGACGATCGCGCAGTCTTCAGATTCTCAGATATCTGGTGCGAGTACTGCTGCAGGCGGGACCTCTGTCGTCGTTGTCTCGACTGCTTCCGATGGCTCTTTAGTCACTAGCGTTGTTTCTACTGCGAGTATAGAACGAGGCTCATCATCAATAGGTGGTACGACCGTGGCGATCACGAGCACGAACACTGACGGCAGCGTGGGAACAACAACCGAAGTCGCGTCCTCGACGATTGCTGCGAGCTCGAAGGCCTCCAGCAATGAAGGCACCACCGTCGCCACCACGGCCACGGGTGTCCTGATCCCCGTCGTAGTCTCGACCACAGACTCAGCAGGAAGCGTCATCGCCTTGACAACCGACGCCTTCGCCACATCCGCACCTACCAGCATAGAAACCGAACTCACGACCACAAACTCCCAAGGCAGCACCTTCACGACCTCCACCCGCGTGCCCGCCGCCGTCATCACGAGCACCAACACCCAAGGCCAAACCGTCGTCACCACCTCGCCACTCGCCAGCGTAGAAGTCGCCAACGGCGGCAGCATCGTTACTTCCGCCGCCGCCGCAGGCGCCACCATAACCTCCGCCGCCAGCTATTCCAGCGCGAGGCTCTCCGGCTACACAACCACCGACCAATACGGCAACACCGTCATCCTCTCCGGCAGCATGCACGGCCAACTCGCCACGACCACCGACGCAAAGGGCGACGTCGTGACGCTCACGTACACGCCCGGTGGTGGAGCCGTCAGCCAGCTCGTGCTGCAGACCACGCATCTCTCCAACGGCGGCGTGTCGACGATTACTTCGTTCGAGGTTGTTGGCGGGGACGTCACGGCTACGAGTACGGCTGCGCAGGCGAGCAGCACGAGCTCGAAGGGCAAACCGGGATTGCAGTCTGGTGGTGCCGCGGCGGCACTGCCGACGGGGAGGTTCGGGGGTTGTGTTGCCGCGGTGGTGGCGGGGGGTGTCGGAGTCGTTGCTGTTTTGCTTTGAGGGATGAGGAGGATGTACATACGGCATTGATGGGTGACGACTCTCTTTTATGTCCATGTGGATAGCATTTGATTTTGCATAGCGAGGGAAATTTGTATAGGGGTTCTTGTGTGTATATGGTAGGAGAGAGAGCATGGACGGCCGCCGACAGGGGCGTGGGGAAATGATGAGCCGAGACAGGTAAGGTATGTAATCACGACTGACATGTCAACGCGCCAACAGCCGCGAAAATATAGAGAGAAGCATTGAACGGAAAATTCCAGATATCTAGCGCAATGACATTGGGATTGAATGGGTATAAATTTCCACGCCAGCCAAGACCGTCCCTGCATGTAACCTCTCACACCTCAAACACAGGCCCAACATCCGCCCTCCCCCTCAACCCCCCCGCATCATCCGCATTCCTCAACTCCACCAAATCCACCCTCCAACCCTTCCACTGCTCCAACCCCCTCTTCACCTCCTTGACCCTCTCAACTCTCCTCCTCGCATCTTCCTCCTGCGCGAGCCGCCAAGCCTCAGCGTCAAACTCCCCCTCGTCATCATCGTCCAGCAACCCGAGACTCTCTGCGCGTTGCCGCTGCGGGCTCGTGACTTTGTGGGAGACCGAGGCGCGGCGGTGGGCGAACGATTCGATCGGACGGCCCGTGAAGGCGGAGATGCCGGAGGTGAGGACGTCTTGGAAGGTGGAGTGGGGTTGCCTGCGGCTTTTGGGGCTGTGGGAGGGCCCGTTGAGGTCGACGTCTTCGTAGGCTGCTGCGTCCGGGTCGCCCATTCCCGGTTGCAGTTCGGCGCGTCGATCGCGCCAGGCGCCGCGGCGGAGATCGAAGTTTTCGGCTTCCAGGGCGCGGATTCTGGCCTGGAGGGTGGAGGTCTCGGATTCTTCTTCGGAGAGTTCGAAGTCACTTGCATCTTTCACGTGGGAAGGACGATCGTGGCGTTTTATCTGGGCGCGGAGATCGGTGAGTTCTTTGTCTTTTGCTGCGGAGGCGGTGGTGGCTTCGCGGTGGAGTTTGGTGAGGGTTTCGATTTTTTGCTCGAGGGATGTGGCGCGCTGTTGTGCGGCGTCGAGGTTGGCGTTGGCGGTTCGCAGGTCGGATTCCAGGACGGTGATGCGCTTCGTCAGGGCCTCTGGGTCTTCGCCTGCGGCTTGGGTGTCTTCGGATGGAATGGCCATGGAGAGTTTGAGCTGGTCGAGCTCTTGTTTGTAGGATTCAGTGGCGGTTTCGGCGGCGTTGACTTGTTCTTCGAGATCTTTGGCGGAGGCATCGCGCTCGGAGATGGTGGATTGCAGGGTGTTGAGTTGGTTGCGGAGGTTGCTGAGTTCCAGTTCCAGACTTTCGATGGTGGACGTCTTGCTGGCCAACTGCGCAGTGACGTCGGGAGTCGCGGTCGACTGGCGCCGCTTGCTCTTGACCTCCTGCTGTGCCTGGCTCAACTGTCGCTTCACCGTCTCGAGCTCGCCACTCAGCCGGTCTGCCTCCTTGGCCTTGCTCCGCAGCTCCGCCACATCGCTGCTGCCTTCGCGGAGACTCTCCAGCTCCGCCTCCACCTTCTTCAGCCGCGTCGCGCCTTCCTCCTGCTGCTCCCGGGCCGCCTTGTTCTCCTTCTCCACCTCCTCGATCCGGGCCGCCTGCTTCTTGTACAGCTCCTGCACTTCGGCCCCGGGTCCACTCGTGCCGTGTCGGAATGATTCGGACCGCTGCTTCGACTGCGTCGACGCCGACGCCGTCTGCGCCGCTTCCTCCGCGGCCTCTTCTGCTTCAGGCTCGTTGCTGGCCGGCTCCTCTGCCTCTACGGCCGTCGCACTTTCGATGGGCTCTTCCGTTGACGCTGCGTCTTCTGTCTTGGCCTCGCTCTCTTTCGCAGATTTGTCGTCCTTTTTCTTGGCACCGCCTTTCTTGCCCTTCTTTTGTTGTTCCTTCTTGAGTTGTTCGAACTAAGGGTTGTGAGTTGAATGTACATGCAAGCAAGTATGTAGATGTACGACACACCCGTTTCTTCGCCGCAGCGAGTTTCTCCTGCTTCTCCTTATCTTCGTCCGCCATTCTCACTAACTACCACTAATCAATCTTGTTATTTCCCAAAACTCAACTTCTCCCAATGCGACGTGCACTACTGATCGAGGCCAGGTGGATGTTTCCGAATATCGGCCATGCTGGGCCATTTGTCGTGACCATTGCCTGCGACTTCCGTCAGCCGTCGACACTCTCTCTTCCGTTACCCAACCTACATGTACTGCCATCATGATCTGATCCGGCTGGTATTAAATGTCTCAACAACTCGATGCATCACACATCACTGAATTCTGTCACCTAAGTATGAAAGTAACTTCTGCCGACCTTATGTAGTGAAGTACAGCAGAGAAGCAAGTCCGATCAATCCTTCATCCCATCAGACCTGGCCTCAGAAAGTCTACACTCGCTGCTATAGCGGCGGTGACGATGTCGCTATGCTCGTCTTACTCCCACTTTGCACGGATTGAAGATGCTGGTGCCACTCGTCAGACCAGATCTATGTATGCCCAGCTCTAATCCAAAACATTGCGCTGAGACACCAAAGAAGTGGTATGAACGCCGAAACCGCCAGGCGATTTGCGTGTGATACTGAACCTGACGTTGTTGAACTGGTGGAGAGGACATCTCAGATTGCCGGACAGGCGTCCACCAACAGGTTGTTCTGCTGGGGTTGAGTTCGTGCATCGGCCATCTACCTCAAAACTGCGAGATGTACCACAAACTCGCTCTCCTCTCCCACTTCAGTCGACAACACATCTCCAGGTACTCTCCAGACCCTGAAGCCACGCATGAAGCGGTCGAGCCACTCGTCGAATACTTCTGGCTGCCGGAGATGTTGCGCCAATACACAGACCGTTGGCCGCAGGTGACCATCTTCTCCGTGATGAGCCGTCCTCATGCGACATATCTCAGCACAGGTCTGCGTGAATGGCTCAATGAGGGCGTAGTTGTATATGCAATCGCAAGCGACAATGATGTCCGCGCCGGACGCGAGGCCATTCGATGTCAGGGTGAGGCTGACGTCGGAAGTCTCCCAGTCGAGGGCAAGGATTCGGATGTTGTCTGCCTTCTTCGATTTGGTTATCTGTGCCGCGGCGTGAGTGACCAGGTTCGCCTTCAATGTCTTCAGTATGTGCTGTTGATCCGTGGCTACGTATTCCTGCATGCGTGACGCCAGGATATGAGGTAGAATGCCGGACGAACCACAGCCTAACTCCAAGATGGTCTTGTTGCCATCGAGAAAGCCGTGTTGCATGAGAATGTTTTCAGGTTTTATAATCCAATTCGCGAATGCGACTGAGGTCTTCCACAGTACTGCACCAGTAGTCCCGCTATCCGAGCTGGAATTGAGAATGCCAAGTGACTGTTTGATAGTGAAGTCTCTGCCTGCCACTGTGATGTCTATTTCGCTTGCCTTCGGGTCAAGCATGCCCAGTCCGTCCAGCCGGCGGTCTTGAGAGAAGAGATCGAAGGTCTCTGCACCTACCTGTCACTAATTTGCCACTTACCAGCTCGGCGAATGCTGCTCTGACCTTCGTCTACGTCCTCGATCTCTGGACCGAGTGCGAGCAATAAGTCCTCGGTTGCCATTTGATGCAACTGTGACATCCGCTATCCACTCGAAGCATTTGTCCGAGGTTCGAGCAGCCGAAACGATGGGAGAACAGTCACACAACAGTAGTAAAGAGGTAGAGAACACGACTATGTACGGAGCAACCGGCCGCATCGTCGGCCGCAAGTCCGCGCTGCTTATCTTATCGCATGTCTAACCTAACATGAACATTTTGATGTAGACGAAGCTGAACTGCGCAAAAGACAACGATGGCGTCGACATCCTCAGAAGCTCTGCCGGCGTGGAAGAGCAGACTGATACACCTCGCACTCGCCTCGGGTGCCCTGCAGTTCGGCTCTTTCACCCTCAAGTCGGGCCGCATCTCGCCGTACTTCGTCAACTGCGGCCTCTTCTCCCACGGCGAGATTGTATCTGCCGTAGCGACCGCATATGCGAATGCACTGAATGCACAAGCCGATACCCAGGCCGGCTGGGACTTCGACGTGCTGTTCGGCCCCGCATACAAGGGCATACCATTGTGTGCAACCACCACGGTTAGGTTGCAGGACCTCAATGCGCAGCGATGGGGCAACATCGGGTATTCCTTCAACCGCAAGGAGAAGAAAGACCACGGCGAAGGCGGCCTCATGATCGGTGACTCGCTGCAGGGTAAGAGGGTCGTCATCATCGACGATGTCATGACTGCCGGCACCGCGATCCGGGAAGCCATCTCCATCATCGAAGGTCAGGGTGGGAAGCTGGTGGGCATCATTGTCGCGATTGACCGGCAGGAGAAGATGCCGAGTGAGGCTGAAAAGGCTGGGAAGGAGGATGATGGGCAGCCGAGGGGCAGCACGATCGGCGAGGTGAGGAGAGAGACGGGTGTGCCGGTCTTGGCGGTGTTGACGTTGGGAGATATTATGAAGGCGATGGAGGCGAAGGGCAGGACGGATGAGGTTCAGCAGATGCAGGCGTATTATGAAAAGTATAAGCCCAGTGATTGAGGGCTACTCCAGACTCAAGGTCGAAGTGTCAAGGCAATCTGGCAACTCGACAAGCCCGTTTGCTTCCCGCTCGCCGCTTGAGGCGACAGTCTGGTTCAGTAACAGCTCAAAGTCTGCTCTAGCTTACAGCTGGTAGTGGCCCCTACGGTCAGTGGACGATGTCGGTCAGTCTCCTTCAAAGTGAGTTTTACCGGGAAATCGACAGCAGGAAGCATTGGAGGCCTGCCTTAACACCCTGAGTCCCGAATCCGAGAGCGCTCTGCAACAATCATGTAAAGGGTCAGCACCTCAGGATGCGCGTGCCTCAGTGCCTACGACTCCGGCAAGCTTGTGACACAACGTGCCCTCTCACTACTGGCGGGAGGTCGACGGTCGAAGTACTAGTGGATTCCTGGCTGTAGCCTCCTAGAATTATGCAGAAGTGTGTTCAAGATGCCTGT
Source organism: Teratosphaeria nubilosa (assembly GCA_010093825.1). NCBI lineage: Eukaryota > Fungi > Ascomycota > Dothideomycetes > Mycosphaerellales > Teratosphaeriaceae > Teratosphaeria > Teratosphaeria nubilosa. The sequence continues at coordinate 105,223 of ML995808.1, forward strand.
GTTCTTAGTCACCTGGGCTGCAGAGATAGTGAATATACGGGGTGTCGGCGGAGCATGTCTTGCGATAGCTATGTACAGGTTCTTGGCACGTCCATACTCCGCAAGCCCTTCTCCCTGGACCTTGTCTCGATTCCCTCCCTGGACCTTGTCTCGATTCCCGTTTATAGCACAAGCAGGCTGAGCACCTCTTCGCATGCAAACGCTATTGGCCTGGACGGGAACCGTAAAGGTGATCTAGGAAGCCACAGCTACCAACAAACGTGGGAAGATGGTATTGTAACGATATGATGTCTTATGGCCGAGTCTCACTCGAAAATCAGCTCGCGGCTTGGAAAGTCTCAAAACTTCGCAATAGCTTCGGACGCGCTGCTTCCTGCTTGGCAGCCGAATCAATGCGTTCGTGCAATATCAAGAGCCTCTACCTTCCGTCTATCCTCATACTGCTCTTCCTTTGCCTGACACATCAGGTATACGACTGCACGCGACACGACTTCACACCGCACCTCCAACACCAACCCCAACGTAGACCAAACGCCAGCCACGCCTCGCATTCACCCACCGCGCGATACCATCACCATGCGTTTCTCCGCTCTTCTGATCACTCTCATCGCAAGCACGAGCAGCACGGCGACCGCGAAACCCGTACCCGAGGCCATGGCCATGGCCATTGCAAACGCTGTCGCAGAGCCCGTCCCGTACTGTGGGATGTACTGCTGGGCCCAGAGGAAGTTGTGCTGTCGTAAGTAGAACGCTAGGTGGTCGAAGTCTATGTTCATGATATGTGCTAATCGAGCTTTAAAGACCGGTAAGGAGAGCATTGCACGCTCTTCTCGAAGCGTGGAGGGATGGTCTCGGTGGCGGAGTGGAGGCATTGGGGTTCAAAGCCATAATGATGAGTGGTCGATTGGTTCTCGGAGGCGTATGGATCAATCGCTCGGATATTCGTAGCAGAGTATCATTTCACGTAGGCTCACATGCGCAAATTGTCATCTCTGCACAAAAGTGCTATGACCAGGCAAGCCATGCCGTGGACCTCGAATACTCCAGCCTAACACTCCTCCAAGCTCCCCTCTCGCCCTAAATCGGAGTGCACACATAATTGATACACTGCCCATCGATCCTTCTCTACAACCCGTCAAAATTCTCGTCAGCACAACAGCGTCACCCCGACAAAGGACATCGACTTACTCCTCCCTCGTGCCACGAGCAGGACACGCCGTTCGGCTGGAGCGAGCAGACTGCGACGGTCGTAAGTGAGTGGTTGCGACGGTCGGCACGGTGGCGGGCTTCTAGCTCACTTCTCCCTGGGCGGTAGTTCAGCCGCGAAAGCGGTGGATGCTAGGAGTGCCGTTGTGGCGAGGAGGATGGAACGGAGGGGGTGCATGGTTGGAGACTGCTGGAGAGAAAGGGGTGTGTTAGTACGGTGTTTCGTCGAGCTTGTAATGGTGCTGGGAAGGGGCATACGAGGTTTCTGGGAAAGTGTTTTTTGCGCAGACGAAGTTCCTTGTTGCCCTGGTGTGGTGATGAGAAAGCAATGCAGGTTTGGAGCAAAGAATCGGCAACGCCTTTTGCAGCTCCTGTACAATGTCTTACTCACTCTTGGGATCCTCGATATTCGCGCTTTCCAAGGATTCAGAAACACTTTAGATCCAGACTGTCCAGCTTGGATTGATCCATGACCCCTGCAATACGCTATATATTAGTAAAAGTGGCGAGCAGCAAGTGCGCTAGAAGTGCCCACGAGAGGTAGCTAGCCACTGCATAGCCTGAAAAACACGCGCAGTATTTTACCGTCTAGATTGTCCAGGTGGAAGACTTCCGATGACTATCCTAGTCATTACGAGCTGGAGAACAACTCCCAGACTCTAACCTTACTGATGGATTGGTCTGTAAGGTATTCTAGTATGAGCGCCAAAACTCTGCTACGTACGGTAGTGCTTGGCAGCGCACCTGACAGGACTTCGAGTAGTGAGGGATGGCGAGAATAGAAGGGCGGCGGACCGAGCTTCGGTGACTGTGTGCTCGCTATCGTGATAGAGCTCAGCACCGCGGAGTTTTCGGGCTCAGTAGTAGAGTGCTACCGGACGCAGACCCGGAGCCAGATCGCTTGGCTCAAATACATATTTTGCTATCGACAGGCCGTCGGTCGTAGCCCCTCAAGTCGGCCTCTTGGACTGCCGAGTGACGGATGGTCTTTGATGTCCCTTGAGCAGACCTGTCTCGTAGAGCTGCACTACGCGCGACTCGAAGGGTTATGTTTCGGCCTGCGCCTCTCGTCAGGTCTCTCTAGCCCTTATTAGCTGGTCGGGGACTGTGATCGGGGCTTGCTGCCATTCGAGCTATCCCTAGCCGAACGTACATTTCCTGGCAAGAGGTCTGCTGAACAATTTGAGGTGCCTTGAAGCATGGATAGTGCTTTGGAATGTGCCCGGAGCAATCGTGGAGGCATGTTTCAAGACTGGCGGCAGATGATCAGCGCAGAAGGGACAGCAGATTGGAAGGCACGCATCCCGATTCAAGCCTCGTGAGTCTCCTGATGCTTTCGACCACGTTCTGGACTTCATACTAAGACTCAAATGCAAACCTTGTGCATGCCCTCAGCAACTCAAAGCCGTCAGACGTCGTGAACCAAGCCCACCGGAAAAGGAAGGGACGTACCAGGAACGTACCCTCCTAGCTCGCGGTTCCTCCTATGCCTCCATATGCCTTTAAACCACTATATATACCATATTCCGATCCCATGCCTACCAGCAAGCACCAATGAGCGCCAATGAGCGCCAATGCTGCCAAACCAGCAAACCTAGCTTAGTAGAAGAGTCTCTGGTTTCTGTACCCTTCGCAAGTGCTGCATGAGAATCCAAAGTGGTCGCTTGTTTGGAATTTCGGGTTTCTTTTCGTAGCAAGATCTATGCGACATTGATAACCGTTGCCGGTGCATCGTTGGGATTATATACAGTCATCCATCTAATCAGCTTCCCCTTCAAAAACACCGAAGCTGCTTTGCTGACCTTGCTCATGTGCTTGCATCTATGCGAAAACCTCAAAGTGCATATATCATCAATATCACCTGCTCCAGTTTGCCGATCGTTCAGTTTGCCGCTGCTCGGACGTGAGGCGGAGACTATCGCAACGAGGTAGAGTGTTCGAATAGAAGGTGCCTACGTACATCGACGACCAGAGACCATTGATTTCTATCATTCCCAAAATTGCGTGGTACCATCGTGCTCATCATGTGGTGGCCTGAGAAGTCCTCTCAGTGTGCAAAGCCACTGAGATACAAAACCGCCTTATAAGCATATCATCATCTCCAAGTCATAATGCTGTCGCGTGCGATTCGGTCTGTCGTAATGTTTCATTGGTGAAAGTCATCATTCATTTGTACAGTCATTAGGTCATCATGTCCAAGAGGCTTTTGTATTCTGGCTACTGGCCAGGCAGTGTTCTGTGTTGGTTGCAGGCATATACGGCGATGTCTCTTGAGTGACAAATGGCTCCCAGCCAGGCGGTTCCATTGCATCGAATACAGTGTTGAGTTTCGTGAAGCCAAGGCACCTTTCGCATGACGCCGTAGCGATCGTCGACACTTTTAGACGTAACGATTCGAATCAGCGGCATTGCGCCAAGGTGCTCGCAAGTAGTGATTTTGAGCGCGAAGATATCCGAGTACGCCTTTTGCTGCACGAACAGGACTTTGACGGAAGTCGGCAAGCCTTATTTCCTGCCAGCTGGACGCTGTGGCAGGCGGATCTCGTCGTTCCGTTTGGCTTTCGACTGCGAAGGTGCCAGGTGCTCGCTGATATGAGCACTGCTAGCATGGCCTTTGGCTGCTGAATGTGTTTTGAGTTCCTTGCTTGCCCCGCGTTGGCTCGGTAACGGTGAAGTCGCGTGGAGACGGTGATGTTTCGGCATTCCGGAGCGACAAGGCTTCGAAATGTCTCTCGAATCGTGAGCCGGCATACTGGCCATAGTTGCATAGGTTGGCATTTCTTTCTGAAAGCTCGACATTACTGAAGTAGGTGCGGTAGACTGTGATCCCGACCTTGAACGAAGATCGAGAAAGCTGTCGCTGAATTGGCTGAATGAGGTCCGAGGGGAGACTGGCGAGCTGACAGAGCTGGTTTCTGTGGAAAGGCCGGCAGGCCACGGTCCGCGTGCTGCGCCATCAGATCCACCTGGACTCAGCGATATATGCGGCACTCGTGGTGTCTGTAAAGATTGCAGCGTGGGCGGTGTAGGCGGTACTGCTGTGTCATCCCTCTCCAGTATCGTCGCTTCTCGGTGGTTGCTAGTCATGTGGCGGATCCGAGCATCGTGCCTTTTGTATTGCTTTCCGCAGCCTCGCACAGTGCAATAGAAGCGCATCTTGCGATGCACGCTATTGATATGCTTTTCCAGATCCTTCTTGAACAAGAATCTCTCATTACATTCACTCGACTCGTTGCAGCCTAATGGCCGCTGAGCCTTGGGCATATGATATCTCATATGCTTGCTGCGAAGGCGCGTCAGCAAACTCCCGCACACATCCATGGTTCAGGTATCCAAATCGCCGTACTTGAAGTCTCCATGGGTGTTCCAACGCTTCCCAGCACATGCCGGGACCTTGCAAGCAAATGTTCCACTTCCTGAGCCCGGCCTTAAACCCAATGTACTGGCACGTATGCGGGCAGGTTCGACTTGAACGCGTATTGCTCCTGTTGTCAGAGGAGTCCAGGGAGGAGCTCCTATCTCCTGTTGTGGTATCCCGGCTGCTGAGAAAAGATCCTGAGGCACTGGTGCCGGATCTGGTACAGCCTGCTCTTGAAAATGACCGCCTACAAAGGAGAACAACCAATTGCAACCGCGCTGTGTGGGCAAATCGGCGTCAGGCTCCGGTCGCAGGCTTTTACTCGGCTGAACAGGCCCAGCAGATGCTGTCCTCGACTGTGACTTGGCCTGACTCTCGAAGTTAGCGCTGACGAACTTGGAGTGTCTTGGGTATAACTACTTTGTCGAGCTCATGATTATAAGCGTCGATCCACGAGTTATCTTCTTCCTCTGCGGAAGTCTTGCCATGCTCAATACCACCACAACTGCCATTGAAGCTTGAAGCCATTGCTTGGCCGGGCAGACTATCACAGCTATGGTGGTAGATAGCAGTTTACCACAAGCCGCACCAGTAACAACAGCATGTAAATGTAATAATGCGACGAAGAGCTTATGAGCAGGTACGAGATGTGGGTGAAACGGGAGATGAGGGCAGAGCGGAGCAGATGAGGATCATGGGGGAGGTCGCCAACCTGTGCTGCGTCCGCCTGCTACCTGCGCACAATCTAGCGGGCGGCCTCGACACTTGGCGGGACATGTCGTCAATGTTCATCTGAGCCTCGTTGAGAGATCACAGTGATCTGATAACAAAACCTAAGAGCGCATTGCCTATAGCATGAGAGCGATGAGACAGATGAAGTGAAGTCGGCATCGGCGGTGTTGCAAAGGCAACCTAAGATGAGACATCGGAAGATTCGCGGGGATCAACAGCCTTTTTCAGGACCACACCACCACCAGCCATCCTGAACGCCAGTGCAACTCGAGGAAGCGAGGCCACGCTAACGCTCGTCCAACAATCATCTTTAGCTCCCGCGAATCAGATCAGGACGTGCATGCCAGGAGGCATCAGATTGACAGCGTTATGCTTCCGGAACCTACCAGTGGCTGCTTCGCACGTCAGGTCAGAGGCGACTCTTCTACTATGTACCTCACCGTCATGCTTGGAAGCAAGCCCTGATGCTTCAGTATTGCTCTGACAGCTGCCATGCGTGCCTGCTATATGCTTAAGAGACAAAGTCTGGAGCACTGAGAGGAGGACGACGCTGCCAAACTGTCGTCAAGGGTCGAGAGGATTACAACGTCGGCAACGATCGCACCAGGCGTATCGCTCAAGACCCGGACAAGCTGGCGTTACACGAGTCCAGTGGCCTCTTCAGCACCGCTCATGGTCCGCTGTGTGTGAATCTCAAGAGCTTTCAGGCCAAGAAATTCAGCAATTTTTGCAGCCAGAAGTGTGTACCTGGAACGCCGTATATGTGCAAGATGGTGCAGAGCTCGTGTTAGAGCGAATGGGTGATGGGTGGATGAGTTGACTACGGCGCAAAGGCTATATGAATACCTCCTTGATGATTTGCCTGCAAAGCACCACGTCCTCGCCGTCTACATGAGAGTCTCAATCTTCATGGCGGTCACCAAATTGCACGCTGTGCAGTATCCGCTGGGGTTTCAAACGAGATTGCGAGCTTCCAGCATAAAGGCTGGACAGAATAGCAGACGCGACTCCCTGACACGAATCTGTGTTCTATTCACTACGCCCGCACTTGATTCTTACAAAAGTACAATGCATCAATCATGCCGAGAAGCAAGATAAGTCTAAGCACCAAGCTTTCTTGTCTTGTATGCCATCCGCTTGAACGCTATCAAAAGTCATCATCATTTCGTATCATGTTGCGTAGGGAGCAAAGAGAGGAAAGTCGCCAGGAAAGCAATATTGCACAGCAGAGTCCATGCGTTCATGGCTTTTGGACTTCTCCATGTGTCGTTTCAGATGGTCCTCGCGCTTAAACCCTCTCTCCGCATATTTGCAGCCCTCATACGGACAGAAGAAGCTGGCAGGCTGATGAACTCTCAAGTGGCGGCGCAGATCTTTTGGATGCGAGAATCGCTGAGGGCACTGATCACATGGGTGCGGCTTAGTTTCAGGCGCAGTGTGCTTGCGCTTATGATGCCGTAGGTCCTGCTTTTCACTGAATCCAGCCTGACACTCTTGGCACCTGTAAGACGCCAGAGAAGAGCGCATCTCATCTGCAGTGCGTCGTGAGCTCCGAAAGCTGCGAACCGACGAGTCTGATATTGGTGCGCTCGATGCCAAAGACGGTTTTCGGGACAATATTGGCACCTGCAAGTGTATGCTGTTGTGAACCTGGGTATTAATTGACAGGGCGGGTCCTGCTCGATGGCCTGGAAACCTCAGAGCCTCACGCCATGCCTCTATGTTGGCCGCAAGAGCGGTATTGCCAATTTGAAAGTTTGGGTTCGCAGATATTCCAGGATCAATGAAAGGATAGATCACAGGAGAGCTAGGAGCTGAATGGCAGAAAGGCTGGCCACGAGACTTCTTCTCTTGACGATCGGGCCTAGTATTGGGGGAGTTGTAGGTCTCTGTCGCCTTTCGGACGATGCCCAACTTAGGCACTGCTGGATCCAATTGGTTTGGAACGGATGACATTGCTGGCGCGCTGGTATATGAGACCAGCGCTGGTGGGTGATAGCCTGGCACACCAGTGATACTGCTCATGCTGCTCCATGCCGGCGTATCGCTACAGGTTCTTGGGTTTGCAGGCACTTCCTCTGGACGCTGGGCTATGCCGGCTCGATCGGCATTCGCGTCAACCTGGCACGTCATATTTCGGCCCATGGAAGGCAAAGCCTGCGTCCACAGGTTGATTGTGTCGATCTCGAGGCCAGTCGCCGCTTGTGACGCCTGGAAGACGGCATTCGTTTCAGGTTCATGGCTTGTATATGGTGCATTTTCGTCATCCTCGGGGAGGACGTAAAGATATGTGGCGGGGTCCACGATACCGTCGTTGGCGACCTCGAGGTCCTGGCTTATTTCCTCCTGAGGAGCATTCGATATGTCATCCACGGGTGCCTGCCGGCATGGAGGCGTATCCAAGTCGAGATGCGCTTCGTAGATTGCTTTCCCATCTTCTGGTGCCCACGCGCCGGCAAGCACCATGTCATTTCCGTAGCGATTGCGTGCCATGATCGCGTTCTGTGCCAGAGACCCGGCCGGCTCGCTCATGAGGAGAAGAGAGGCTGAAAGGTAATAGCTAATACACGACCAGATTACGTGGTACTTGAAGCGCCGAACGAAGAAGGACCAACAACGGAAGACTGGCGTCGGTGACGGGCAGAGTGAGTGAGGGCGGCGATCTGAAATCGCACTGACTCGTCGCCAAGATGGACTCTAATCGTATGGACAATAAGAATGCGAGAAATGTACATGCCTTGCTTTTTAGTGTCGCACGCAATCAAGCAGCCCCAAAAAGTGACGCTTCTCAAGAAGTGCAAAGACGGAGTGTGGTGGCTATGCGGCTGGAGTTGGTCAACCCACAGCTTTACCACATGCACAGATTGCAAAGTCGCCATAGTTAAAAATTCTGCAGCCGTAGCGTTGAGCATTTGACAGCCTTGCAGGCCATCAAGGGGCGTTGTCAAGACAATGCGGCAAGCAGAAGTAGTGCATACAACAATTAAGGTAGGTACGTTGGTGTCAAAGAGAGAATTGGCGGGGAGTTGAAGTCTAGCGGGCGGGCAAGCGGCCCGCTGCCAGCCCCACTTGCACGTGAATAACAAATGGGTCACACACAACAACACATCCTACCTGCTACCAACCTAACACCTCATTTGCGGCCCTACCACCCTGCATCCAGCTTGGGAATCTTCACGCATCTCCAAAAGCATTCCACCAATTGCATAGATACGGACTCGAGTGCCTACGTGTGCGTGCTTCCACGATGCTTGCAGCTTGCACATGCCTAGCGTCCTGGCACATTGGAGACCTGAGGCTGAGCATGCAAGTTTTGAATCAACCCAAGATAACTTGCTTGAGATTTCGTCGACGTGCTGACCACCTGCGTGACTGCGCCCGCTTTTGCTTTTTTTCACCGATTTTCGATGGCAGAGCCTCGCGCGAACAATTGATGCAAGAGCTGCACGAACAGCTGCGCGACACGCGAAGCCCACGCTACGACAAGTCATCAGTTTGTGGTATTATGGCACTCCACGAGTCTCTCATAACAACAGGCATCTTCCGCAAAGATTACCAGGATCACAAAGCTCCATGGCCCGTGACTGGACATCCAGACAAGGCCACACCTTCGGGCAATCGCATCAAGTGCTGCACAGCAGGACGAACTGCTGAGAGCTAATGTTTCGAGTCGCATACAGTCAAGCAGCAGCAGAGTCTAACCAGGCTAGTGTCTCAGGCCCAAAATCAGCTAAGATTAGCATACAGCACGAGCAGAAACCAACATTGCGCTCCAGCCTTGTGTGCTATGACCCGGAGCCTTGTATGTCCCGGCTGGCCCTGATACAAGACCTGCGTGTGACTTGACCGAAGATGGCACAGCGCAGGAGCATGACGGTCACGCCACGTAGCCAAAATAACCGAGGCGCGAGTCATTATTTTTCCGACTGTAGCACGAAAACGACACAGCACCGGTGCCAGTGGACACTGCCACGCAGGTACGCAACCGCCCGTATCACAAAAGCCGTACTGATCTATACCTAGCTTGTCTACCTTGATCGAATTCCTAGAGATACTGCTCAGCTACTCCAATAAGTGGCATACTTGCTCGAACCCTTCACCAAATCGACGAAATTCTGCGCCACGAGGCGTTCCGTCTGCTCGCTCGGATGCAGCTCATCATACCACATATAGCTGTCCGGATCCGGAAGCGTCGTGCAATCGGCTCGCTGAAGATTGCAGTGGTGGATATATCCAGTCGTGTTCAGTGGCGCGGTACCATTCAGATACTCGCTCGGGTTGTAATAGATGTCGGTGAACTAACCCATCGTAAGCATCGATACCTCACAGCACCACCTTCATTAATGAGCACTCACCAAAGCATTAACATCATAAACCGCAAAGCTCGCCCCAGGATATCTCCTCGCAACCTCCACCTCAAACGGCGTCCTATACTCAAAGAGCGCGTTCGTCGTCACCACCTGCTCCAACATCTTCTCGCTGATCGCCGTATAATTTCCATGATCATCCGGCCAATACCCGCAAGGTTCCGCAGTATAAGGCGGCGCCGCATACATTGGCGCCAGCTGCAATGGGGCATTATTCAAAATAACAAAGTACCGTCCGCCATTGTCGTAAACTCTGGAGAGCTGATCGTAAACGCACGAGACATAACTCGTCAGATCCGTGCCCTTGATCTGCGCGTCCTGGATGAAGGCCTCGACGCCGAGGTCATTCGTCCCGATCCAGACCGCATACACCGTCTCCTCCGGCGGCTGGATGATAAAATCCGATCCATTGACGGTGTACTTGCTATCAGCCAGATAAGCAGGGACCTCGTACTGCTGCACAGCCGGGAATGGCGCATTGATTCCCGCATACAGACGCGGCGTAATGTCGTTCGAGCACACGGCTCCAGAGACGGCGTAATTGTACAAATTAATACCGGTGTATTGCTTCACGTACTGCACCCAGGTTCTGCCGCCATCAGCTGCGGCGTAGTTGACAGGGTCGACCCAGCCGACCGGTGGTGCAGAGCCGTTGTGCGTACTGAAGTAGTTGAGGCGGTTGTCGTCGGTGTAGCTGTCGCCGAAGACGACGAGAGATGTGAAGGTCTTGAGGTTCCATTTTGAGGATGCTGGGAATGGGTAGTATGGTGATGGGTTGCCATGGGCCCAAGTGGCGGGTGGGTGGGCTAGTGCTTGTGATAGGGAGGCTAGAGATGCTAGGAACGGATGCGACTTCATTGTAGATTGCTTTGAAGCGCGAAGCGCGGTTGAGTTACTTGCCTGACACTATCCGGGCAAACGATGTCTATGTAGTACTCAGCCGTAGCACGGCGGTTGCGTGTCCGAAGTATGCATCCCCCTCATGATAAATGGTAGGTGCATACAGTTCTTCCGTGAGTACTTGTATACTTCTGACTATCGAAAGTCAGCCTGCACATCGGCAACTCTGCTGACAGAAATGGACACACAAAGTTGGTGAAGTTGGAGCCAAGCATCCGGCTGTCTGGGCGGTCCCGCACTCTAACCCCGCGGTTTGATCCACGGCGGCTGAACATGCAGGAGCTCATGGTTGTGCTGACTCCTCAGGCTAAATTTCTGCGCTGTCAGCCTGTCACGACGGGAGTCGCGATGGTAACGGCACTCGGCACGTCAATCCGATACGAGGGTGCTGAAGATATTGCCTAATTTTCTTGACCTATGTCTTCTTTTTGGACGTATAAGGGTTGAGAGCAGCTCTGGACCATCGCGTGCAAACGCTCAGCGCCACCCGTCCATCAAAACACCCTCAGCAGCAGCACAGCCACTCGAAGATGCAGAGCACTCGTCTCAACCCGGCGCATTACAGCCGCCCAGGCTCTCTATACTTCATCACGCCACGTCCCTTGAACTTGACAGGCGGATCAGCCTCATCATACGCACCACCTCCGAGTCGACCGCCTCCGCCTCCAAGCCTCCCATCATCATGGTGCCGGTCCCGTGGCCGGTACCGATCGCCACGCCCGTCTTCGCGTCGGCCCCGATAACTGTCGCCGTGTTCGTTCTCACGGTGTCGATGTTGATAATCATCCCGCCGCAGGACAGGTCGATACCGCTTCTCACCTTCATGGTACTGGTTCGGCAGACTGCGTCTTCTACGCTCTCCGCCGTCTTGACGATCGATGGGCTTGCTTGGTGACGGCGACCGCTTCCGCTTGTGTTTTTCGACTGGTGATTGCTGCTCGTTTTCTTCGCTCGGCGTAGACAATGCTTTTGATGGTGAACGTGACCTGGTCCGCTGCCTTGGCCTCCCTCGCAAGCCTTCATCGACCACGTTGTCGCTTTGTCTCCTAGCCCATCGCGCCTTGGCGGGTTCAGGGCTGTCTTTCATGTCATCGTCTGAGTTGTTGCTTCTCTTCCGCCCCCTGTCGGAACTCATCGCAGGCTCTTGAAATACTGTGCGAGGCTGAGAAGCAGTCTTTTTCCTTTTCTCCAGTTCGCCGCATCTTGATATAAGGACAGGCTCGATCGGGCGATCATGCTTGTCCACGTCAACAGCGGCAATCTTTCTTAGCACATCCTCGCCAGAAACCAGTCTGCCAAAGATAGTGTGCTTGCCGTTCAAGTGCTCGCAAGGCTCCAGCGTGATGAAAAATCTGTGCATCGCCTTCTGTCAGCCGTGCGTCATTGGCCAAGCCCAGGTGCCTGGTCAAGCGGACCAACACGACAAGCACTCACTGGCTTCCATTCGTGTTTTTTCCTCTATTAGCTGAGCACACAAGCCCAGCAGCATCCATGTCCCTCCAGTTGAGGTTCTCGTCCCCGAACTCTCCATCGTATATGCTTGCGGTCCCGGTTCCATCGGCATTTGCAATGTCGCCGCCTTGAACCATGAATTCATCGATGACTCTGTGGAAGGGTACTTGAGCATATGTCAAGCCCCTGTATTCGCCGGTGCATAGTTGTCGAAAACTGGTTGCCTGATGTCAGCCTCTGACTGTGCCTGACAGAGGTTTGCGGACTCACCTACTTCTCGCACGTTTTCGGTGTCTTGTCGGCAAAGAGCTCGACGGTCAGGCGACCGAGAGGCTCCTGCGCATGCGAGACCTCGAGCAAGCAGCGAGGGCGGTGGACTGCAGTCATATTCGTTCTGATGGAATTTGTTGACTCAGGTCACCAACGTCACAAGAGATCGTCCCTCTCTCCCGTCAGTCTCATGCGCCAGCGCGGGATCGTGGTGCCTGAGGTTGCGATAATGGTGTAGACCGGATGGAATTGCTTGGAGCTAATGGGATGGCGCCGGCGACTCGCGGGCTCGATGGTGCCGGCAACATCCGCCCCGTATGTCTCCGCCTGCTGAGTCAGACCCCAGGACCCAGACTTGCCTCACTGAAACCACGTGCCGCGGTATCCGTTCCGTTTCATGTATGCGGTGAAACTCTTCCAAGGTTCATTGCCACAACTTCGCCCAGCAACCTATTGTTCGGGCTGCCCATCGGCGCGACGTATATTCACAACAGTACGCCCGAAACTGCGATGCTGACTTCGTGCCAAGTCGATCTCTTCGCGGACTTTATTCTGGCCTTCTTGTTATACTGCCGTCTCTGCAAAGCCTCGTCCGTGCCAGCCGCCATCCAATCGTCGGCTTCAGGTTGACGAGGACACTACTGGCCGCAATGCGTCGCTCGTCTATAGCGTCAAGAGCTATGATGCTGAAAGTGCGGCCGTGCAGCCACTGGAAGTCGTCAAGGGACCTGTCCCAAAAGTGATGGGTTGAATGTGCCAGCCTTGGACGCGAAGCCAGTGACTTTATCACTGATTCGCACTACCAATGACGAAGCGGTTGACTGCTTGAGGCTCCGCGTTGATTGGAAAGGCTGACCGAGAAGGACGTTGACTGGTCGACGTTAGTTGATCGATGTCGGCTGATCGACCTCGACCGGTCGACTTAGTACTTTGATTGCAAGGTTTATATGCAGTGTTCTCGCACCATCTCCAGCGGCAGCTCATGCAGAACGCTGCTGATTTCTGAAAGATAGGCGTATGCTTAGGTCAAGCTGATAGGCAGCTTCTCCACTTTTTTCGAGCTGACACTCATTGTACATGGGCTGGCTAGGCATGAATACAACGACTATGCATTGACGCGTGGAGCGAATTGCTTTCCCGTCTACATTTGTTATCACCTCGACCAAACAGGATGCAAAGTACACAGCTTCCATGGAGCGGTGACACTGTCGACGTCTGGTTGTACGGCTTCGCGTTTGCTATCGTCTCGCTCTATGGTATCTACGTGGTTAGTACTATACGTCAATGTTGGCACTTTCCTGGCTGATTGAGCCCAGGTTACCACAGCGACCGACGTTCCAATGATCAAAGGTATTTTTGAAATACCAGGAGCTCTGCCAATAGTTGGACATCTACTTGAGCTTGGCGATGATCATGCTACCGTCTGTGAGGTGAGAAGGTGCCATGCCCTTGCCAGTGACGCATGTACTGATGCGAGCTACAGAAATGGTGGCGGCGGTACAAGAAGTCGATATTCCAGGTCAAGCTTGGTAACACACGGGCGATTGTGGTGAACAGCTTCGAGGACTCAAAACGAATGCTTATTGGCAACCAGTCTGCTGTCATCGACAGGCCGAAGCTGTGCGCTCGCTCTGTAGCTCATGTCTTGACGGCCAGAATGAGGACTGATGGTTGCTTGCTTGCAGATATACCTTTCACGGGGTCATCTCATCCACTCAAGGCTTCACTATTGGATCTTCACCTTGGGATGAAAGCTGCAGGGTGAGTGTCGGCTTGGGACCCACTTCGAGAGCAAAATACAGACGCTGACGTCCCGCAGAACAAGCGCAAGGGAGCTGGTCAAACACTCGGTCGGCCGATGATCAAGACGTACCATCCCATGTTCGACTTGGAGACCTTCTCGGTTGTGCGTGATCTCGTCCGAGACAGTGAAGGTGGTGAAGAATATCTCAACATCCGACCGTATCTGCAGAGATATGCTCTCAACACTACCTTGACCCTGTGCTATGGGATTCGCATGGATAGGTATGACGTCCGCACAAGCTCGGTTCGTCCAATACTGACGAGTGACCGATAGTGTGTGGGATGAAATGCTCCGTGAGGTTCTTGAAGTGGGAAGCGCCATCTCGCTGTTGCGCTCTGCATCGGAGAACTACCAGTAAGCAAGAGAATCCAAGATTACCACCTCGGAGATAATAGTTAACCTGTTGGCTCATCTTATTTGCAGAGACTACATCCCTATCCTTCGCTACCTTCCAAACAACGAAAAGACAGCACGTGGCAAAAGCCTCCGCGATCGTCGTGACAGGTATCTCAATGAGCTTCTGACCAGGGTAAAACACATGATCGCCCAAGGTACCGATAAACCATGTGTAGCAGCAGCCATTCTCAAGGACGAAGAAACGAAACTCAGCGGCGTCGAAGTCTCGTCAATCTGCCTGTCGCTGGTATCTGGTGGCTTCGAGACCATTCCTGGAACACTCACCAGCTGCATCGGCTCACTTTCTACCTCTGAGGGCCAGGTCTTCCAGGAACGCGCGTTCGAGGATATCAAACGCCAGTACCCCAACATCCAAGATGCTTGGTCAGGATCGGTTGCTAATGAAGACGTGCCATACTTGAATGCCATTGTCAAAGAAGCTGGGAGGTACTACACCGTCTCATCCATGTCCTTGCCTAGGAAAGCATATTCGGACATTCATTGGGACGGTGCAATCATACCTAAAGGCACCATGATCCTCATCAATGCTCAAGCTGCCAACCATGAGATCGAGCACTTTGGTCCGGACGCTGGTACATTCAACCCAGAGCGCTGGCTGTCTAGCACTTCGCCACCAACAGAAATTCCAGCAAGTGGTCTGCAGCATATGTCTTTTGGTGCCGGCGCAAGAGCGTGTTCGGGGCAGTTGATCGCCAGCAGGCTGCTGTACACGGCTCTAGCGCGTCTGATCTGCAGCTTCAAGATTGTAGCGAGTGAAGTCGAGCCACCAAGCACCGACTACGTTGACTATAATCAGTTTAAAAGTGCTCTCGTCGCGATACCGAGAGACTTCAAAGTCAAGCTCCTCCCAAGAAATGCAGATGTGACGGCTGAGTGCTTGAGACAGGCAGAAGCGAGGACTAGGGACGCCTATGTTCAATAGTCAGACAATGTTTATGCAAGCTACGTACGCCGATTTTCTACATTGGCTTGCAGGAAAAGCTTCAATAGAAATACACCAGCTTGGCAGCACAGACGGAACGACTCCTACGATGAGCATAGCGAACATCCAACGCAATCTTGTTGTGCCAACCTCTCAATCATTGGAACCTTGCACCGGCAGCGAGGTATCTCGGATCGAGATTTCAGGAGCATACCGTTGAGTTCGTTGGTATGTAATAGACGTTTCTTCTCCTAAGCTTGCTTCTTTCGAATGTGTCGTTCATGCTTCCTTCGCGAGAATCTGTGGGATCATCGACCAGCTGGAGAGCTGCTGTTTGTCTCCGCCCGAAAAGTCGTGCACCAGCATGGACGTCGGACCACCAACGGTCCGCCGTTGATCGCCTCGCTCGATGGTGGCTCGTGATACGGTTGTTGTCTTCAAGCTCGTCGTCCTCAGGTTCCTCTAAAGCACGAGAGCGCATCTCGGATGAGGAATAACCAGAACCAGACTTGCTAGCTATAGCCTTCACAGATGTGTCAAGACCACTAATGCTGCCTCCAAGTGCAGATGTATCGGTCGCCAAGCGGACCGCGTCTGGATCATTACCTTCGGAATTTCCAGGCTGCTCAGACGACTCGCTCTTGTAGTCATCTACACCACAGAAGTCTCTCCACAAAGCATGCGTCTCGTCGGCCTCCCATGTCTTGGGCTCTGTCACAGGTGCTGGTACCCTTGCTAGTCGATCGTACAGCTCCAACGATGCTGGAAGTGAAGGGTCTGTGACTGGGTGGGTTGTGTCTTCTGCCCCGCCGACGCTAAACGCTGGAGCCTGGGTACCACGGCCTTTTGGCGTAGATGGTAACGGCAAACCTTGATCTATCCGTGCTCTCTCAACAGCAGCAGCAGCACGATAGTCACTGTCCGAATTTGTCTGGTGCGTGCTGGATGATTTGAGTGCAGCCACAGAAGCGTGACTGGAGGGCTCGTGCTGCACGCCGACAGTCATGCGCCAGAGGTCCTCCTCGTGCGCGTGATCAGTCGCTGGATCGACCACTTTTTGAACAAGCTCATCACGAGAAGGAGGCCTGTCATAGATGACGTCTCCAGGTGAACAAATCGCAATATCTTTGGCTGAATGTTGTCTTGATAAGTCCTGAGGTAGCCGCAGCTGGTCATCGATGGCCATGTCATTGCGATGAAAGTTTTGTGCAGCATGACTCAGCTCTATGGAATAGTTGATACTCGCATGGTTCTGATCCTCCAGCGCAGTAGACGAGATGGAGTCATCGCGAGCAGTGTCGGTGTCGGAGACTGTGTGCAAATGTTCAGGCCGACGACTACCTCCAAGATTGTTAAAAGGAGTGATTGGATGTTGCTTTATCAAATGCGATGCATCCGTCAAGGCTTGTACGCTCGGGATTGACTCAGTCAGAGCCTCTCCCAAGTCATAGCTATCACCGTCGTCGCCAAGTAGCATTGGCTCCTCAGACAGCGGTCCTAACTCGGTCGAGGGCTGGCGCATGCTGGTATGCCTCGAAGGTTGCGAATGCTGTGATGGAGCAGTTTGGGTCGCCAAGGCCTCAGTGCCAATCCAGATGTCAAAATTTTGCGCCAGCAATCCACCATTCATGAAAGCATTCGCGTTTGGTATGCGCTCTTCGAAGATTGGCGTATGCGCGCGTGGACCCGCTGGCTTTGAGTAATGGTGAGATTTCCTGATCTTCCGGCGCTTCCCGACATCGTCTCTGTCACTTGCTGATGGGAAACGTATAGCTGGCGCAGAGCGTTTCTTGGATAACCCAAGCCAGTCGGAACGAGCGAGCAGCCGCTGCTTGCTGGAGCGTAACAGCTCTTCGTCAGTTAGAGACTGTGGTACAGCATCTCGTCGTGCTGGAGGCACAAATGACTCGCCGTTACAAGCGCTGCTGGAGTATGGTGGCCCTTTACACGGAGAAGACGCCTCTGAGTGCGCCACGCCAGCTGATGAAGCCTCAATACGAGGAGATCTGGAGCGGGAGCGCTTCGGCGCCGCCTGATTGTTGGATCGGTTGCGTACATGAGGCCTGTGATCGCGCGCGACATTCGCCAACACCGTCCTGTAGCTGCTTTTTACGCTGCCATAGTCAGGCTGAAAACTGCGCTGCGATCTCGAAGAGTTCTGCAGCGTCGCTCGGAATTTGGCAAAGTGGGCCTTCTGCTTCTGTAGCGTAGCATGTTTCTTGCCAGCAGCAAACCGCCGTCTTGCGCCGCCGGTCCAATCCATTGTTTCTACACTCGCGCAGCGTCGGTCAGCCTGAGCAAGATTGTCTGTGTGCGCAATAACCCTTGCTGGTGAGGCAAAGTCCTCCGCACCCAGCTGGGTTACCGATTCATGTGACACCACATGCACACGCGACGTGGCGGCTCGTCGACAACGCAATTGCGCTGTTGATGTTCATGTGGAAGTAGGCAGGCGCGTTGGACAGACGTGCGCCAAGCCAAAGTCCCATAGATGCCAGGGCATCTTCAATGGCAATCACCGGCACACTCGTAATGATTTTGGCATGTTCAGTCACGGGCAATACATGTATCTTTCCAGCGCACATCCTGCATGCATTACTGTTAGCGAATGTCGTGTGCTATTGCCTTAACAAGACCTTATGAAGCATTCAAGTTATGTGAAATGGCCGTAATCGCTTCAGGTCGGAGCACAAGTCCCGGCCATGCAGGCCTGGCCGCCGGCTACCATCAGCGATCTGCCTGCACGAGTTACCTTATGGGCTGTGCGGCATTCGCGGCATTGTAGGTATGTATACCATACCACCACACAGGAATCTCCTGGCCACATCTCATCGGCGATTTGATCCCATCACAAGCCTTGGTCTGCTGCATGGGAGCAGTGCACTCCATGCAGAGCGACGGCGGTGTACGCAATCACGACTCGTTCTTGTGAGCATTCGGTCCATAGTTGAGCTCTCGAGCTCCAGCAGCAAGACGTTGAGTAATGAGAAGTCTAATGGAAGGTACTGCATGCAGTAAGCCATGGTCCCACCGAAGCGCTGGTTGAACATGCGGTCCGCCGCAACCAATACGCTACCTCCGCTCTGTGATTATACTGTGACATGGTGCAGGAGGCGTCCGGGCCCGAATTAGACACTTCGATCCGCCCTCAATTTGCATGATTGGCATGAAGGTCTCTATCATGACCCTCGCTATGGGTATCTTTCCTCTAAAGAGCAGAGCCAATAGGCGCGTGCAATCTCGTCCCCTCCTCAGGAATCCAACGCTTTGAGCTCAGCGGCATTCGGGTGGCGTTCTCTTGGCTTTTCACATGCCGCGCCCACCGCGATCTGCTGCCACGTGTGGAAGTACAATGTGTGTAGCTTTCATCTGAGCCGCATCTACGACGGCGCCACCCGCGGCTGCGAGATGCGAGCGGTACCTATGTCATTGACATGTATGCGAGGAAGATTCTAAGGGAGTGTACTCCGTCTGCTGCACGCTCACACTGACAATCAGATGCAGGCACTCCGCCGGCACATTCGAGCTCCCAACTCGAAGCTCGCAAGATGAAGCTCCAAGTTGAAGCGTCGCAGCGGCGAGTACGGTACCTAAGCATCACATCTTGGCGAGGAATATTCAAAGTATGATTTCAAACGTCCTGCTGTACAATCTTCAGCACTCTTTCCGATCGGGGCGATGACAAACCTTGTCGAACCTTACAGCAGTCAATATTCGGCAAATGACGCAAAATCTGGCAGGGTCCCACGCATCTCAGGGCGATTTCGGACGCCGTAGCAAATCACACCTCGAGGCGCTGGATATCTCACAACTCGCATTACAGGCCTGCCCTCATCGCACCCCAGCAACATATTACGCTCACATTGCTGTGTTCGCAAGGTCGCGACGAACTCTCCAGCTATCTTTGTACCTCCGTGCCTGGAGAGTCGACACTGAGACTAAGCTTGGTTAAGCTCGTACCTCCGATCAACCGCGCGCGAAAATCCAGCGGCACATGCTACCTAGCATGGTGGGGCACCGAGGGGCATCTAGTGTGCTCTATCACGCTCTGCGTTTCTGAAATCTGGCATGTTCAGTCGAGCACAGCGAATGCAGATGGTTGAAGCCGTAAAGCTATCAAATGGGAGGTGGAAGTATGGCCGGTTCCGAGGGTTGTATTTGAGCTGGGCCTGCTCCTCACGCGGACATCGTCGTACTCGGATCCATTTTACTTCCAGCTAAACCCACACACTTCTCCAGCAGTGCCCTTGGGTCCTCCGCCGGGGCTCCCTCGGTGTCGTGTACTGTTAGCTCATCTCTGTCGGGGCTCCGCCTCTCTCTCACACTCTCTGTTTCTCTCACACAATTGCGTTCTTGCCTAGCAGAACGATTCGTTTTGTACAGCACTATAGCATACAATCAGCACCGCAACCATGTCGGAAACTACGGTTCTTCCGCCGCAGCGTCCTCGCATCCGCCGCCTTAGTTCCCAAGATGCCACCAGAGAAGAGCTGAGTGCCAAGGGGCCGACCGTGGTCGTGCCCCCACAGCATCTCATGGAGCCCAGCGACGCCCACGAAGTGGCAGCAGCCATGGAGATGGCTAGACATGAGTTGGAAGAGTTCTCGTCGCCTACGTTAGCTCCGGAAACTCCTCCTGTCACGTCGGTGACCGACAAATATGCATTTGCGTTCGATATCGACGGAGTTCTGATTCGTGGCGGACGACCAATCCCAGAGGCAATCGAGGCCATGAAAGTCTTAAATGGCCAGAACTCATATGGCATCAAAATGTTAGTCTGCAGTAGGACCGCTCCGTGGCGAGTTCAGGGCTAATGCGTTGAAAAAGTCCATACATCTTCGTCACGAACGGCGGCGGCAAGACAGAGCAAGAGCGTTGCATCCAGCTGAGCCAGCAACTGGAGATCGAAGTATCTCCCGGTCAATTCATCTGTGGGCACACCCCGATGCGGGAGATGGCCAGCAAGTACCACACTGTGTTGGTTATCGGTGGCGAAGGCGAGAAATGCAGACATGTTGCCGAGGGTTACGGCTTCAAAGACGTGGTCACGCCTGGAGACATCATCAAGGACAATCCAGACACCACACCTTTCCGCAAACTTACCGAAGAGGAGTACAATAACTCCCGGACTCGGGATTTCTCCAAGACCAAGATCGAGGCAATCTTTGTGTTTGCGGACAGCAGAGACTGGGCTGGCGACCAGCAAATTATCCTCGATCTGCTGATGTCCAAGGGCGGAATCCTTGGCACTCGATCTGAGACATTTGACGAGGGCCCACCAGTCTTCTTCTCGCACAACGACGTTATCTGGTCTGCTTCTCACGACCTGACCCGTCTTGGTATGGGTGCTTTACGATTGTCACTGGAGGCCATGTACAAAGCCGTCACTGGGAAAGAGCTAAACACTACGGCCTTCGGCAAGCCACAGATCGGCACTTTCCAGTTCGCAACTCGCCTCTTGCAGAGATGGCGGAAAGACACCCACGGCATCGATTCACCGCCAGACACTGTGTACTTCGTTGGAGACACCCCCGAATCCGATATTCGTGGCACGAACGAGTTCAATAAGGAGTCTGAGAACACCTGGTACTCGATCCTGGTCCGGACGGGCGTCTACCAGGACGGCACCGAGCCGAAATTCACCCCAAAGTATACCGCCGACCACGTCTTGGAGGCCGTGCTCCACGGCATCGAGCGCGAGCAGAAGAAGCTGCTTCAGAAAGATCTGGACGTGACACAGGAGAAGCTGAACGGCACGGCTATCGTGGACTAGGCGTCCGACGCAACACTATGACAGCTGAGTGCCACGCTCGAAGCACTTGGCACCATCATCATACTGGCCATTTGGGATGGGTAGTTGGGGATTTCAGGCGTTATGCATAGATGGCGTTCTGGAAATCCTTTGTTGAAAGCATCTGGGACTATACGAATTTCCAACGATTTTCTAAGAGCAAGATACCAAGACGCAGAAAAAGCGTCAAGTCCCTATTGAAAGAGAGAAGAGAGAGAGAGAGAGAGAGAGAGAGAGAGGGAGAGCAAAATTTGAGCTCATCAGGGAGGCAAGACTCCCTCATGCGACACTCGATGCGGTTGCACATGGATCTCTATCCATCCTCTCTGCTGTACGCTCTGAATGATGGGGCCATCACATGTAGATAGCCGGGTATGATGATCATGATCCTGACCTGGCTTTTGCAGACGGTATTGGCTGACCTCCGTGGCTGTTTCATCAACGAGGATGTCAAGCCCAGAGGGAGGTGTTGTTTTCGGAACTCCTGTGCACATCGCCTACCTTCTAAACGTGACACAGGAGGTCGATCTAAGCATTCGCTAGCGGAGTTCGCGATCGAGCAGTAGTAGCTGCAAGGTACTGCATGTGTACAGTACGTACTCAAGGTGTGTAGTACCGGGATCGCCCAAGAACATGCCGTCGGGCTCAAAGATTCTTGGATTCCGTGTAGCGTGCGGTTGTCCCTGCATATCATTGGAGAGTACATAGAACGATGTTCGGCGTTACAGGTAATGTCAATGGCTTCCGAGTGACTCGTGCGTCTGTGAGGACTCAGCGTGGACGGCCTTCCACATACCATAGATACCGTACTAGCAGTATATTATTACATGTACAATATGATCCAGCGATGCCTTGCATATTCACCGAGGCCGTGGCGTGAGCATCCTCCGTCTATCATCGTATCTGTTCCTCAATGACGGCAGCCTGCGCTACCTTCGAGCATGCTCCTGCCCAAACAACGCCTTGCTGGAACGCTACGAAATCGGAAAAGCCATCTTAGAAGCCATGCTGTCGTATGCCGTGCTTTCAATCACATCTCATCGCTTTCTTGAGTCAGCCTTCTTCGGCTTGGTCGGCGTCAACAGAAACTCGTCGCTGTCTGTGTCCAGCTCGCCGCGAAGTATGGCAGTTGTCAGAAGGTCCTTGCTGTACACTCTCTGCCCATATTCGTGGCTGAGCTTTGCCGTGTCATGGTCATCACCAAGGCTCCCGAGTAGAATTGCCCCTTCATATTGTGCAGCTTGGTTGGCATCGAACATAGAACCAGTGCCGGTCAAAGCTGGACCTGCCTCTCGTATGAGAGTCTGCACGTCGTCCCAGCCATTGCCGTACTCCTGCTTAAGTGCTTTGGTGAAGAAGAGTGTCTTTCCCTTGAACACGCCCTCGACTGGAACGTCGCGATCTTGCAATGCTTCATGCACAAAATCCTCCGGGCTTAGCAATTCCTTTTCTGCAAAGGACCTGAACGCCCACTTCTCGCTGACCACGAGCTTTCCAAGAGCAAGGGAACGTAGCACCTTGGCAGTCGTAGGCAATCGGTCATGAGCTACCAGACAGAAGAAGTGAGATCGCTTGCCAGGCACGTCGGTAGCTATCTCCACGTTCTGACGTCTAAGCCAGTTCAACACAGTTGCGTTCTTCTTGTCGGAGAGTGAAGTACTGCTCAGCAGTATTCTTGGTGGCTTATCGCCGTCCGTGAGTATTGATGAGGCCGGTGTCCCGCTACGCCGGATCGCTCCCTGCGGTGGCAGAGGTTGGCGGCCTGTTCTGCCTTTCGCGTCCTTTGTGGCCTTGGGAGCTCTTCGCGTCTTAGCCTTCGTTTTCGCAACCGAGGTGGCCACTGTGATCTCGTCTCCGGTGCTAGCAGTATCTTCGCGAACGGATTTCGTCGATCTGCCAGAAGAGCGAGGCGGTAGAGGCTTTCCCGGCAGCGAGACTTGAACTTCATCCTCTTCAGCATGCCTTTCGTACGTTTGAATGTCAACGTCGTCACTTCGCACATTCACGGCGAGGAGCTGTTGGGCGCGCTTGTGTGGCATTTCTTTTTGCCCGCTGTCGTTATCGACATGGTCATGACTTCGCTTCTGCGGCACGAGGGACCTCTCGGAAGCTGCTTCACGGTGGCCGCTAGCTGTGCGTTGACTGTCGCGCATACTGCGCTTTGCAGACTCGGCGGCAGTGTCATGCTCGTCTCGAGCATCCGACGTCAGCGGCATTTGGATGCTCTGGTCGAAGGCAGCAGTCTGGTCCACGTCCTGAGGATGTTCTTCCTCGGTCACACGTCGAACCTTCTTTCCACGTTTACCCACTGTGCCGTAGGTCACCTGCGATGCTTTTGGTGTCTTCGCGGCTGAGAAGATCGACTGAGAGCCTGCTTCTGAAGTGTCCGCGTCGTTGACTTGATTGATCAGCATGGCGCCAGGCGTCTGCGTGTCAAGGCCGTGAGCACGTTGCGAATCCAAGCCCTGGCTTCTGCTGGCAGTAGGGCTGTTATTCGACTCGAACGCAGCAGCTTGGCTGCTGGTGCGCGCCAAGACCTCGCCACCTGACTGCTCTGGAGCGGTCGAGAAAGGTATCTCTTAATGTAACGAATTGCAGTGCGGGCAACTGCAAACTGCTCCTGCCCAACGCGGTTGGATAGGGTTTGAGACAAGGCTCATCCCGCGCTGAAGCAAACATTGTTGTGTATATCCATTCTCACGCGATATGGAATACTTGTGCGAACGTGGTGACAAGTTATTCAGGCATAACCCATCAAGCGAATTGATCGTCTGCGCCAGCCAAAGGCATTGTGTGAGCCAAGCCGACGCCACGAGGCAGCCGGGTCTGTGCAGATAGCAATACTAAGCCTAAGACCGGCAGCCAGAACCTCACGCATGTCGCTTCTAGCTAGGTTGGACCTCAAATCGTAGTCGAAGAAATGCACTCGCCATTGGTTGTGAGCGAGTGCGCGGTGAGATGCTGGATCTAGCTTATGTCGCTCTTTCCTCACCTTCCGCGTCCAGTTACAAAACCAGCAGTCGCAACTTCCTCGCCTTTCCACGCTGCCAGGGCGCCTCTCCCGGCTGGCTTGATGCGACTACGCCCGCCCTTAACTTCACCTTTCCTCTTCCACAAATTCACCTCGCTCCTTCTCATCGAACAATACCTCCCTCGCTGATATTGTTCGGATTTCACACCCGGCGGCTCATTGGCCATTACTTGCAGCTGGGTGTCCGGACCCACAGCAACAATCGGTCGCTCACAATCTCTTGCCGTGACTGGGTTTCTGATACCAGGCATCGCAGCTCCTGAGCACAATCCGCCAGCATTACGATTGTAGCGGTCGAGCTACCCATAAACCTTTCGAGCTGTCATCCAATACGTCTTTTATCTTCCACGCCAATCCAAGCTGACCGCACCTTCAAGTTCAAGGGCATCCTTCGAGCGACCGCCGGACACCACCACTTGTACCGACACTCCCAGATAGTCGAAACAAACTCATTCCTGTCCTGGCTATCACTAAGCTTGTGAACAGCACCGAGAAACCGCAGTCCACTGTCAACATGGCCGACGACTCAGCGTACATTGCCAACAGCACTTTCCACCCCTACACCCAAACCTTCAGCCTGACGCTGCCCGATGGCAAGACCCCGATTGCAGCCTCCATGGTTTCCCTGCTGCAGCTCGACCACCTCCTAGCCACCACAGGTGTTATCTTTGGCGTCCAAATCGGAATGGCAGGGCTCTTGCTCATCGTGCTTCTACTCATGACGAGCCGCGAGAAGCGCAGCAGCCTTATCTTCATCCTCAATACGGTTGCTTTGGTGCTAGTGCTCGTGAGGGACATCGTCACCTCCGTCCAGCTCCATTCGATGTTCTACAACTACTACAATTGGCAGCTGTACTACTACCCAGAGACTCAGGGTTTGAAGAATGCGCAGGGCCTGGCAGCGACGGCCGAAGTTATGAACTGGGTCATCGATATCGCGCTCTACGCAGCTCTCGGATGGCAAGTTTACATTGTCTGCGTGACGTTGAGGAGGACGTACAAGCTGGTCATCATGGCAGCTTGTTTGTTGGTGGCATTGGTATCGCTCGGCTATCGGTAAGCTGCTGTTCCTGGCACCTGCAGGTCAATCAGCTAACAAGCTCGCAGCCTCTACCTGGCTGTCTTCAACATCCACAACATGATTCTCGGAATCAACCGCGTGACTGACGCGCAACAGCGGCAACTGAGTCGCATTGCCATCCACAACAACATCATTCAGATTTGCACCATTGCATTTTTCAGCGCCATCTTCGTCGTAAAGCTGGCATGGGCAATACACATTCGCCACAAGCTGAACATGAAGCAGTTTGGGCCCATGCAGGTCATCTTCGTCATGGGCTGTCAGACATTGATTGTGCCGCTCATCTTTGCCATCCTCGCCGCCTACACGCTCTGGGGGTCGGAATTGCAAAGCATGGTCTCGACCGTCGTGGCTCTGTTCCTGCCATTGTCTGGCATGTGGGCATCAGTACAGACAGACAAGGCCCGTCTTGTACGCAGCAACAACCATGGCCGTCAAATCCCTGTTGGTATTTCCAACAATACATATGGCTCCAGCGGCGATGGCAACGCCCAGAGAAATTGCACAGCGACGACCTCTGACACACTGATCGGCTCACCAGCCCAGATCGACGATGACAAGTACTCTGCCTCCAACCACCACGACCGTATGTCAGAAGACGATCTGGAACTTGGGCTGCCTGTCGGTCGCGCTTCCTCGTCCGGCACGAATCACCCGCCTCAGCGCGGGCGCAGTGAGCATGGCTATAGACACGGGGGCGCGCACCACGGCCCTGTCGAGACGCACGAGCTGAAGAACGGTGACATTGTGGTGGACAGGACGTATAGCGTGCGGTCGGACTAGGATTTCGGCAGTCGTAACGAGCTTGTGTCGTCGTCTACCACTGCTGGTGCTGGACCAAGCGCGATCACCACTGGGAGTCCAGGCCTGACGAACAAGGAGAGGCGTCGGGAGAGTTACAAGGTCGAATGTGCGCCCACGGAGGTCAACCTGATGAATCTCTTGTGAGTGGACGAGTCGGATGAGCGTGGGATGCAAGGGTAGCCAGCGTGGGTGTAATTCTGATTCGGGTCACCAGCAAGGCTTGGAAGGCAGGGTAATGTGTGAAGCGGTTATTACTACCGACGTGAGATGGCTGGTCGACCACGAATGGTTTTTGGGCTTAGGGCATACTTCGCTGTGCTAATGGCGCTTGCGCGCCTTTGTTTCGTTTGCTGTACATGTTGTACATGCGCACTGTGCATAATAAATATATTATCATGCTCTGCCCGAACAACTGATGACGCCCTCAAAACGCCTCGCTAAATCATTGACATCAGGGCAGACATTGCAACATAACCTTACCACGATGATTCCACGCACGCATTAGCCAGGACCAATGCGCGGCATGTCGTGGTGTTCGCTGAGGCCTGAGAGGTACTTGTTCAGCTCCTCCACTCGCTCCTTGTGCGTCTTGACGCCTTCTTTCCGCAAGCGTTCGTCGAGCTAAACACCACACATGTTAGCATGGCTGCCTCGGAGCAACCGATCCGTAGGTAAAAAGCTGTGCATACCCTGTTCCGTCTCCTCTCCTCATGTCTGCGCTGGGCCTCCGTTTTGCCGTACTGCTTCGATTCGCTCTCCCTCTCCTTCCAAAGCGTCGTATCGTCGTTCTCCTCCTCATCTGCCAGAGCTTTTTGCGCTGCGGAATTGTCCACCTCCGCAACGGCATCTGAGGCGTCTTTGGCTTGCTCGGGATCACTCGAGGTTGGTTTGGTGGTCTTGTCTTTCTTCTTTTTCTTCTTCACGCCGGCGTCTTTGGCGCCTTTGAGTTTGAGACCGCCGCCGACTGCGTTGGTGTAGTCTGAGGAGGGCATGGCTGGTATGTGATGCTGTACTCGGTACACTTGGAAGATTGGTCGCAAAGTGAACGCAGGCGCAGGACACAGGGTTTTTGATTGGGATTGTCGGGCTTGATTGAGAGGCTAGGGCTGGTGCTAATCAATATAATGAGAACTTGGGCTATTTCAACCACATGCTGGAGGACTGTCGACTTTCCGTCTCTACACCCATTACGTTGGTACTACGCGATGAAACGCAGACAGCGCTTTGTCCTCGCAGGTCTCACATGCATTCCCGCAGTAGCAATACAGGTAATTGGCGGGTCCTGGCCCGAATGCGTCGCACCTCATCTTGCATCTCACTATGTCGTGATACCACCACCACCACCATATGCTGACGTTCCCAGCGCTGACAAAGAACACTCTTTCGACTTTGCAAAAGATGATGGATAGGCTTGGCAAGTTTCGACCACGTCCCAGTGGAAGATGGAGCTAATGATGGAACTCAGACATGCAACTATCTTGGCCTCAAGGATGCAAAGCAGCAAGATACAAGCAACTGGGATCTGATGCTCCACCTCGACTGCACTGCTCATTGTTGTGATATAACCTTCGGATCCTACGGCACTCCGATACAAGATGCTGTAAGGTACTCAAGGCTCATGCGAAAACCAAGACCTCAAGTTATTCACGTTGAGGTCTTGTCTTGAAACGATAGCAACAGTGGCTCCATGTCGTGAGCACACCAGGATGCATTGGCTCAAGCGCTGGTAGCAAACTCACATATTGGCTGTTCGAGGACTTAGGCCTGCTTCTCACTGCCGTCGTTTCCCGATCTCGACCATCGAGCAAGACGCTGGAAAGCTACGTACGCTCAACTGCTGGGCTACCGGATTACAGCAACAGCATAATTCCTGCCTTCTCGATCTGGCTCTCGCTATAGTGGTCACGAGCGTCGGCGCCGTGCAGTTCTCTCGTCCTGCTACTGCTTCTCGGGCAGCATCAACATCGACATGCTCAGCGGCTCTCCTGCCCTTACCGAATCCATCACACAGGGCCCAAGCAATTGCAAAGACGGTTACAGCTTGTGCAAAGCCTATTGTCGTCTAGGTGTGCGCAAAAGTCTTGTTGCAGCGGTTGACAACCTAGATGTCCTGGTCGTGATAGAGCTTGCAAAGACGACCTGGTGCATCAGAGCGAAAGGGAGCGGAGGAAGGAAAGAAGGAAGGAAGGGAGAGAGTCCATCTGTAATGTGGTCCTGATGAAGCTACCAACGCCCAGACGAACTATTGTTCCACGCTCAGAGCGTTTGGCCTATTACAGCTCAACAGCTACGAACTTGCTCAGCGCTTGTAGTTGCCATTGCGAGAATGACGCCCCTTCGGTCTGTGAGCAGTACCTGGCGCATCTTGCTTCTGGATTTGGTCTGGACCACAGCTCTGCTGTTGAGCACGCTCCTGCTGGACCGCCGCACCACTTGCCTGACCGTGATCCATCCCTCCGCCCGCGCCTGGAAACTCCGTCCGAATGGACACTTGGGTGAGCATTTTAGCATCTTCTTCTCTTCCATGATCTGCCTATCACCTCCTACTCACCAGAAAATTCACCAGAAACCCTATGGAGATGAGCAGAGATGTTGATGATCGCTCCTCTTGACGGAATGCATTTAAATATATCTCGCGCCTGGCCGTGGTGTTCAGACATTCTCAAGTGGCTTTGCCTACAGAGGATGAAAGCTCGCCAGTGGCTCTTATACGTTTCTACAGCACGAGGATCAATCGGCATCTCTAGATCTTGTATTTGCGGCCATCTCATATGAAAGACTCAAACACTTTAGGTGATCTGATCGAGAAGCTGATCTAGCACAATACGAGATTGACAGATCCCAGCCCAGTTACTCCGGCTTTGAACCAAGGCATTTTCCTAGGAGACACCTGAAGGGACTGAAAGAGACGCTCAGCTACCTACCTTCCACCTTGTCTCTATCTGGCGTCCTTCCCGCTCTGCTCTCCAGCTGATTTTGCCTCCGACTTCCTAGGACTGCTACCACCCGCCGTCCGCTCGTCATCCTGCTCGGTGCGTTCCTGCTGGTCTCTCGTACGCCATGGGGCCTGCAATCTTGCCTCGCTCTTGTTGGAGGCCCGGACTGAGTCGCAACAGCACCACTGTTTCCCGGACCGATGCAATTCGCCGATGCAGAGGAACGACTCATATTGTTAGCACGTCCTTCAGGGACCCAGTCTGTTGGCGCGGCTTGTCCCTCAGCTCGATTCGGGCTGGGCGGCGCCGTCGATACAGGTCTGTTATCTGTTCTCTGTCATTCTCAAGTACAAAAGCAAAGAGCAATCCGAGGGCTACCTTGGTAGGGCATAGAAGAAGGGCCTCGACCTGGAACGCAGTCGTAAGGGTCAGGTGGAGGACTAGTGCCAGATCCGCCTCTCGGGCTGGGTACTAGATCGATGCAGGTGATCGTGACTGTGATCGTGAGCGCGAACCTCCTTGTGGTAGCAATTGCTTCTGTTTTGGCTTCTTTCTCACAAGTGATGAATTTTTCTTGTATCTACTGTTCTCGTCAGCACCGGGCTTCTTACCTTCTGCAGACATGACGATGCAATCAATTCTGGTTCAGATAGCATCATCATATCGAGGCTCTTCATCACATTAGGTTCCACGCCACACTGCTCACACAAGTCAAGCCAGTCGAGAAGCATGTCCAGGGTCACACGGAGAGTGAGACGAGCCCAAAGAAGATGTGCAGAGCGACCTGCTCGTGTAGCACCGCTGCTGCAAGTATCCGGTGGACGTATGACTAGGTCTGTCTACCATTGCCAGGATTCCTGTTCTCACCACAACGTATATTTCTCATCACATCTCTTTGGCAATCTGATCTGGCGTGAGTATCTGGAAAGCACCCCTGGAAATGGACGATAACGACGACCTAGATATGTTCACATCAACGCCACAAGCTCAGCGCAACGACTCGCACCGGCCGGTTGAGGACACCCATACGAGGTCTCAGGCGAGTCAATTTGATGATCGTCGCAAAGTCATTAAGTTGTGCTCGATTCTGGACGGCAACAGGCACGATCCCTTGGCCTGCTCGCTCCGCGCCGTCAATCTGTCTCAGCGACCAGTGTACCAGTGCATTTCCTACGTCTGGGGGGATCCGAACGACCAGGAGACAATGCAACTAGATGGAAAGAGCGTCCCAGCACCAAGTAGTCTCGTTGCACTGTTGCTCAGGCTTCGCGGCTCGACAGCAGCCTCAGACCTTTGGGTGGACACACTGTGTATTGACCAAGAAAATCATGATGAGAAAAAGGAGCAGGTTGCCTTGATGGGAGAGATATACGCCAACGCCGAAAACGTGATAGTGTGGCTTGGTGATACGGTGCCTGGTGAGGATCATGAAGGTCGAGAGGAGCCAGAAATACAGGACGCTATGACGAAACTAGCAGAAGACGCGCATTTCCACGACCTGCCATTCATCGACAATTGCAGGTCACGTCGCTGTCCATCGGCCTCCGGGCGTGGTGCAG
This sequence comes from Teratosphaeria nubilosa, assembly GCA_010093825.1. Taxonomy (NCBI): domain Eukaryota; kingdom Fungi; phylum Ascomycota; class Dothideomycetes; order Mycosphaerellales; family Teratosphaeriaceae; genus Teratosphaeria; species Teratosphaeria nubilosa. The sequence goes on from ML995808.1 coordinate 135,853, forward strand.
GTAGTTGCTGGACATGGCCACAAACGCTTGCCCTCTGGATGAGGTGGTTTGATGTCTCCTGGTTTGAGCGTGCGTGGACAGTTCAGGAAATTTTGCTAGCGCGAAGTGCCGTGCTCATGCTTGGATCACAGACTGTCTCCTGGGAGATCGTCTCTCGGGCATGGGTAAACCTGGGCCGCCATATGCGAGACTGCTGTACCGAATGCATCTATAACCTTCGAGGCCGTGACTCCAGCCACGTCCATCGCATGATAGATCGCATTGTAGACCCCGCCATTTTCAGAGAGAAGCTGGAGAGAGGCCAGCATCTGATTGATCCATTGCCACACTTTAGCTGGAAAAAGTCTTCTTATGAAATCGACAAGCTGTATGGTTTTCGGGGCCTGCAAAATGGTGCCCAGCCCACGCCGGTCGTGCCAGATTACGACATCTCGTTGCAAGAGCTCTACTACCGCTTTGCCAGGGCCTCGATATCTACACAAGGCTGGCTGGTGCCATTGTGCTCGGAGCCGAGACACGAAAAGGAAGGCCTACCTTCTTGGGTGCCTGACTGGTCGCTCAAACCCAATGGCCCAGCATTGTATCGCACCGAACGTTTCCAGTGGTCATTTACATACAATGCGGCGAAAGGCTTCCCAGGGTTTCCGCAGGTGGATGGGCGTGTCCTTGAAGTCAATGGTGTGCGATTTGACCACATAGTTTGGACCAGCTCGGTCTACACTCGCATCAAGCAATTCTCAGACCGCTTTGAACTCCTGAGAGATTGGCAGGACTTGGTCCATCCCGAAGACGTCGCATCGCGACCATATCCGGCCAGCGGAACCCGCCAAGAGGCCTTCTGGAGGACCATGTTTGCGGACCGTTATTACTATGATGAGGAGAAGCCGAGCATTGTGACTGCTGCCGATATCCATGACCTGCAAGATTTCGTCAGTAAGACCGCACGCGACCTAGTGGAGTTCGGCGCAGATGCAGTTGTCGGGTTGAATGAAGCAATGACTTCCCATATCATCGCCGTAGTGGAGCGCAGACTCTTCATCACGAGCAAGGGATACATAGGTCTATGTCCGGCAGCCAGTAAAATTGGGGATGAAATATTCGTTCTCGGAAGTTGTCCGGCCCCTGTTGTCCTTCGCTCCACTCACGCAGACGGCGGAGGTGCCGGCCACGTGTCCATGGGGCATTGTTTCGTTCACATGGAATTATGTATGGAGAGGCTATGACCATGGGTCTGAACCACACTCGACTTCACATCGAATAAGTAGAAGACAGGAAGTCGGATAATGCAGCCACTTGTTTTCAACTTTTGCATCATCATACCTCCTATTCTTTTGATCGGCCGTCCAGTCTTTTCGACCACGTCGTTTCTGGGTACGACAGGAGGAACGCACGCTGATGAGCCGACCCAGCTGGTCAACACAGGGATGCGCTCGAAGCGAGCCTATCGCCAAATATCGCCAGATACAGCCAGACCCGGACCCAGAGCCATGGGTCAACCATCAATCGATCAACGATCGCATCGTACCTCCTAGCGAAATCTTATCATTCCCATGCAAACTCATCGCGGCACAAATGTTGATGCTTTTGATAGCCAGCTGCGAACTCCCCACCACGCGAGCTTGTGTGACAACTGCTAACAGTCTTTTATGCGGCGTTCCAGCATTCGCTTATCTTACATGTACTGCGTGGTGTTGTACAGGATCATCCGCATGATGTCTCCGCGAGGGCGATGAGTATGCACTTCGGCTTCTCACAGCCGCAGACGCGACGGAGGGCCAACCAACATCTCGCCCTTCCTGCCGTGATCAGCTGAAATGCACGCCTCGTTTCACGAACCAATTTTGACTGACATTTCAGCAATGAGCAAGTGTGGGTTGAGGCTGTCAATTTTGAGGTATGCTACGTGCCACATGCACTGAGTCCTAATGCATGACTACCAAGTTTGTGCTTGGGTTCGTAAGATGCCCGAGATCTCTAGTTTTCCTGGTCGCACAATCTGCGAGCTCTGCGGATCGGGGAGGTAAGTAAATATTGATGTTGTGCTGCGCTGCGCCGCTAACGTGTCAAGACGTGGCTTGAGGGCTTTTGATATCAGGTCTTTCCGCTTGTATTATGTACAATTTTTGGCTGACAAGCCATTTCGGAGCACCACACTTAGGACAAGCCATCGACCTGATAGCCCAGCATACATTTTACAAGCACCCAGCCTGTCACCAGCTACAGCATCAGAAAGGCGCTCAGAACTCCAACCCTTGCATGCTGCTGCCATAAAGCAGTCTTGTGTTTCGGCGCGGAACGCTCACTCCAGTGCCGCAGGCCTCAAAAGCCATGCGGGTCAAATGCGCGATGCGCAAAGCTAACAAATGAATCTCAAGGACCTAAAAGCACAGTTTCCAGCCGCCGCCGTAGCAATGTACAATATAGAACGCAGGTCGTTTACAGATTCGTAAGACGTCTAATAAAGCCGCCGTGCCATCGTGAATTTCGTTGGAGAGGCCGTGTGCAGAAATTGCCTCGAACCTGACCTCTAACAAGGCGGGTATCTCAAAAGAAGCAAGAGCAATGGGCGCTGGAAGTGCTGTTCATGACAGGCTTGCAAAAGTCTCTAAATGCGCAAATTCGGTCCCATAAATTGTGAAACCCACAATGGCCAGTCGCGCAAATGCTGAATAGCGAGATCACGTTGGTTCAGTTCTCCTTCGGCCGCAAATTAGAACTGCCAGCGTTGCTTGTTTTATTTGCTCCTTGCTGCTTTCGCGTGAGCTTCGCGTAGTGAAGGCCGCATGCATTGCATAGAGTCCTAGCCCCATCTGGACCGCGTCGCCACTCGGGAGTCTCAGCGCGATTGCAACTGTGGCAGCGCCCCGGAGGCGCTGCACGCCCACGGCGCTTCTTGTTGTCTTGTGACGACATGTCTGCCTTGGCCTCATCCTCTTGATCCTGAGCCAGTGGTGGTGGAGCTTCCGGGATGCCTTTGTGAGCTTGCCTCTGGTCCACGATCGATTGTTCGTAGGCAGCCTGCTGTTCGAGCACAACAGCACGAATCTTCTCCAATGACTCAAGTTGGACTCGGGACTTGCTAATCATATCTTCGACTTCCACGAGACCAGGTAATGTAGCTAGTGAGGGACCGCTACGTGCCGACTGATGGAGCCTGTCACCATACCGGCGAGAGAAGTCCAGCAGAATGCCACTAGTTTGAGCAATCTGTCCTCAGTCAGTGAGCGCATCTCAATGGGTCTGCTCATATCTACGAACCTCGTTCAACGACCCTTCCAGATCGTACATGTCAAGATGACGTTTTACGGACGTACTATAATCTCGTGAATCGGTGGCGTCGTCAGGTCCGTAGCGGGCAGCTTCGGCTTTCCAGCCCGGGGCTGGCGTAGCAGGATAATGTGCAGAGGGTTGGTAGATGGGGCCAGATGTCCCGCTTACTGGTGGCGGGGGCTGAGAGTACCGAGCAGCATATGGAATGAAGCCGTACGGAACACTGCTGGGCGGTGGCATTGGGCCGGCCGGATGAGCAGGTGGCTGGTCATAGCCAGCAGGTGCAGTAGGTGGATATGGATATGTCGATGCTGGCTGTGTTGGCCTGGCTGCCGACTCTGAAGCCGGTAGGTGCAAAGGAGGTCTTTCAGGCGCGTAGGGAGTTCTATGAGCCTCCTGTGGGAGATATGTATGAGGATGAGGCTCTTGCTGGGCGTGTGGGAAAGATTGGTAGGTCTGGGGAGGCGGCGGCGGCTCCATAGTAAAGGATCGCTTCGTGGCAGATGCTGGCGATCGTGGAGGGCCAGATGGCGCTTGCGATTGATGGGCATGTGCCGATGCTGTGTGCGCTGGCGGCGCAGGTGTGGCTGTCGGATATGTTTGGCTATCCACCCCTAGCGCTTCCGATATTGACGGCAGCGATTGGCGCGTCGTTTGTTTGGACTCCTGCTTCTCCCCACTTGCTCGTCGTGACTCAGGTGGCGTCTGAACGCCTGTTTGCGCGCTACCCCATGCGTTGCTACGGAAGGATGAGGGCGTAGGTTGGCTATAGGGTGGAGGTGGTACTGACGGGTACGGGTAGGTGGGACTCGCTGCGGTCACGGGCGGGAGAGTATTCGCGGCTCCAGAATTTCGTCTTTGGTATGCAGCTTCTTCTTCTCGCTTGACCTTGTCCACATCGAGATAGCTGAGAGCGGGTAACTGAGGGCTATTTTTTTGGTCAGCACAATCTTCGCTATCGTCATACTCTTGGCGGTTCCGCAACACTATGACGGGAGGAGGTTCAAGTAAACGTACCGCCGGCTTTCGCCATCCATCATGACAAACTCAGGACGATTGCTTGGGACTGTTTGTGTCCCTGATTGCAAGTGGGTTACTCGAGATATCTCGAGTCTCGGAAGATCTGACCGCACTCCGTATCGGCAAGCCGAAGCTCGGCTTCTTCGGTCGCGAGAATGTATATGATGCAGCGGACGGATGAGGCGGATTTCGGTAACCGTTACCAGACCAGAGTGGCAGGCTAAAAAGACGGCTTGAGTGATGAATAGTGTATTCCCGCTTGCCAAAGCAGTGTTTGCCGTAAGGTAGGTACCTTGGGTTCTGGGGCGGCGTCGTCCCGAAGGAATAAATCCGCTCTGCGCCGAGCCAGCAATCACAATGAATCCAGAGTTAGGCGTGATGATGCTGCCCCAAACTCATATGTGCATGCCGGGGTGGGTTCTGGCAAGTTGGAAAACCAGAGCCAGACTATGTGTAGTCAGCAAGATGGCGTTCGAGGAGATCAGAGGCGAGGGGAAAGTGAGAAACGAGGAAACGGCGGCGCCACGGGCCTGCAAGGCGCTGAAAGCCGCTAAATCTCACGTAGATCTGATCGATTTGACGCTCAGGCCAACGAACTCCACACCACTTGGGCCACCGGCGCTGCTGCGACTGCTCCGTAGTAGCACAACAACGTGACATTGCAGACCACTCGATCTTACATCGCCTGGGTGTTGACGGGGGTCTCGCGGTCTCGTGGTGTTCAACATAGCTCTATCTAGGCACATTTGATCGTTACTGCCCGAAGGCAGATCTGATTCGAGCCGGCAGTTATCCGTGTCGTCCAGGTTTGTCCCAATACGGAGCCCGCCGGCAGCAACTCTCGCAGACAAACCAGGGTCTCCGAGTCAAGTAGGCTGCGGTCAGCCTACGGAAGGATACCTGCTCAACTGCGGCTGTAGCGCAAAGGATATCGCGCCAAGGCCCCTTCGTAATCTGTACCATGTCGAAACAGTTGCAACGGATTGCTAGCGGTTCGTCGCGTGCCCCAGCATTTGTACGTATCGCGCCGTCTTCCAGAATCGAATGTGCCTAAATCGCTGCCCTATCGTCAACTCTATGCCAAGCTTCAAGCAGCATCGGAAACCCTAGCGTGCCCGAATCGACGAGGCACAACAAACCAGAGGCGGCAGGCCACCGATTCATGCCGATCGGTCTACACACGATCGCGGTGAACTCTCGTGAGCTCGGCAAACGCATCGCGGGCTATAGATAAGCGTTCCCATTGGCCTGGTGGCTGTACCAGCTCAAGCAATACTTCCCGCCTGTCAGGCATGATCCTTGAAGAACAAAGATCCGGCGATCCTCATCGATTCATGCCCAAGATACATGAAAGATCACTTGAGCTGCAGTCCTGACCATGACAAGCATGGATGTGTTGGTCGGTACATCTCTGTGATGCGATAAGCGGATTGCGGTGGCTTCTGGATCAGGCATTCCAAGGCGACCTCCTAACCAGAAGTGGACGCTTCACCAATTACGCTTATATGAGTGGTTGAAAAAGCCGTTGACAAGGCACATGGCTACGTGAGTAGCCGCTGTCACGCCTATGGAAATTATTGACCCCGCGACACAAGACTGTCCATGTCCCACGGTACAATTCGAGATGTCACCCTCCACTCCGATAGGACTTTCCTGGTGGCTGCTGCACGGGCAGCGCGGCCCAAGACCAGAGCTTCAATGTGCCCGAAGATTGCGCGTGGCAGTGTGGACGACTAGTGTTGCGGCGGTGTCAGATGTTACCAGCAACATTGCACGATGATCATTGTATGTACCAGGAGCATGGAAATATGGAACTGCGATTTTGCCAAAAAGGTGCTTCCTATTGGACGAATTAGTGCTAGCCATCGAATCGACTGACATTATTGGTTGGTGCGCTGTGTCCTGCCTCTTCACGGTCGACCTGCAGGGCCAGGATGGACTGCAAAAGATATATACAGTACGCTCTGCCGCAGCTTCCGTGAGAGGCCTCACGCAAACCTATCTAGCCTTGGCAATACTATACGTACCTCCCAGCATCTCATGCAACCGTTTGATATTTCGGGTCCAAGAATTGCCACGCTTCCATATCATCCATGTCAACGCGCCTACCGAAGACACCAGGGGTCTGGCGGACGTGTCTGTGCTTCCGAGCACAGAACGCCTGAGACTCTGAGCACAGAACCACTACGCGTGAATCTCAACGCCAGAGAAGACCTGCAGGACTGGCTTGCCACAACGTCTACTGTTTGCAACGGCGTCAACGCCAACCAGCATGCTTGTAGTAGCCGACATGCGACAGGATGAACCCGCTTCACCGTCCGTGCTTTGAACAGACACCGGCAGGCCTGACTCACGGCCACTTCCCTTGTTTGTCCCTGGCCAGGGGTCACATCCGCCTTCGTCCTCACTAGCTCACGAAATCAACGGGAACGGATCTGTCCATCTTACATTAAAACTCATAATGCCAGATGCATGATGCATCTACGATTAGTCTTGGTCAGGAGAGAGCTTCCGAAAAGTCGACCGCTTCGGGCGGTGGAACATTTCATCGAGCTCGTAATCCTTGTACACAAGAGCGACAATATATTCGGCCAAGAAGCATCTAGGTACCTCCGCAGGTAAGTCCCGCTTTATGCATACATATGTTATATACGACTGGACATTTCTGCTGGTCGCCGTTTAGCATGCTACCTAAGCATACCAGATCCTTGAGAGACCCCACTTCAAAATCTACGAGAGGCGGCAAATAAGCTCTGCTTGGCTTCGATCTCGAGTCTGAGGCTGAAGTTGCCGGGATCGAGAAACGCCTTGCAAAGCCAACGGTCGTACCGGTCACAGCTGGACTTTCGGACTAGCGTGCTATCTTGTTTGTACCGCCTGGCTCGACTTCTGTGGTATTCCATCCAAATGCAGGCGCGGGATACTACCTCCAACAGCAGAGACGAAGGAAAGTCCAATTCTCGCTTAGGCAACCACCCACGGGAACGACCACATCGCCCACGCACTCAATGTCAGGAACAGGCAGCTGCTGACACTCGAACCTGCGTGTATGTCCGTTGGAGATCCGGGACGGCTGCAGGAGAAAGCGGAACATGTGCAGAAGCGGGCCGCGGAGCATTTCTCACGACTTAAGACACCGAACAGACTGGACAGTCCATTCTGAGAGCACAACAGGTTACTAGACTGCATACACCGCTTTGTGCCTGCGCCGCAAAGTTTGAGCACAGGTTCGCCATCATCATCTTGCAACTGCTTTGTTTGAGTTGGTAGGCGTTCGGAGGGCGTCTCCACGGTCACTATAAGACGTTCGTACCTTTCCATTGCGTGAAGCCAACATTGTATTGATAAGTCAAGTTGATAAGTCAATGCGATGTCATGAGTTGCTTTTCATTACGACTTCGCGATTGCTCGCAACAGCTAGTTCACGCGACACGGCGACGGACAGGCCCCATTCAACATAGCTCATTCATTAAATCTGGACTGAACATGAGTCGACATTTCTGGCCGCGCATAATGCATGTTTGAGATCACTACGCCGCAGAGAAGTCGGTCGCCGCAGACTGAGACCTGTGGCTGCATGTCTGCATGTCGCATCTCCATCGAGTTCACCGCCCGTTGCAATGGACTCTCATCTTCTGATTCGATGACACAAGCAGGATTATGTCTGCTGGCCATTCTCCTGCGCCATCAAGCGAGGTCCGCCTGCAACATCCGAGCCAAGTTGGGTTCGGCGTCCATACAGGCAGTCAAAGCTCGAGGTAGTGCGCTGTCTTGTCGGGAGCAGTGAGCCACAACATCGCCACTCGTCCGGGAATTTTGCTTGGAGAGCTCGTGCTTTCACTTAATACTCTTCACAAGCGGCCTCAAATCACCACCCTCCACGAACTCCTCATCGCCACCCCCACCCTGACCCCAGCCTTCCGGTACCTCGCCAATGATCCTCGCCGGCCTTCCCGCGACCAGAGATCCTGGCGGAATGATCATGTGCGGCGGTACCACGGTATTTGGCAGAATCTTACACTGCTCCTTGATGACGCAAAAAGGCATGAGCACACAATTGGCGCCTATGTGGACATGTGATGAGATGGATAAGCTGGAGACGTGTGTGCCGGCTCCGATGAAGACGTTGTCGCTGATTCGCATGGGATAGAAAGTCATCTGTCCTCTACTGAGTCGCATGGGTGGCCGGATGGTGCAATTTGTTGATATGATGCTCGCTCTGCACATTGATCAGCATAGCGCTCGCAATTTAGATAGAGGAATACAAACCTGCCAACTGTGATTGCGGTCGAAGGGCCTTCCTTTTCACCTTCTGCTGGTCTGTCCGGTCGCCGGAAGAGGTCACCTCTCAACGTCACTCCGGCCATTACCACGGATCTCCCACCGAGCATGATGTTCTGCTTGCCTTCGATGTGTGATCGTCGTGAGATCTTGTTGCCTGTGTCCTACTTACCATTAGATAATCTCTTCAACCTGCTCAGGCATGGTAAGGCCCGAGAGTACAGCCATCATGAGGCGTCCGAGCACTCGCGCTCCATACCAACAAAAGATGTCCAGCATGAGACAGTGGGTGTCTTTATCACCTACCGTTTCGATGTACTCTGTCTTCGTAGAGCGACGACTGACGGGCCCAGAACGTGACATCTTGGCGTCTGGCCGCTGTCTCTGCGCAGCCGCCTTCAATACTGTCTGGACGAGGTATACTGCACGAATCAAGGCAGACGAATTGATGGTGCTGCTGGCATCTAACAACGGAAGCAACGCGTAATCGGCAATGTGTAGACAGTGTCCTGAAGGAAATGGCGTCTTCTGAAGCGAATGGGTGGTCCAAGCACTTCCGCCGAGACTTCTACCATGAGATGCACACTACCTAACCTAGTCACATGCTTCTACGAAACCATGCGCTCGTCCGTCTGAGCGAGCGTATACGGAGAGCAGTCCGAGCATAGGATGGAGTCTGGCGTTTCATAGCATTAGGTCGCAGCTTCTCAACCCATATATAATCTCTTGATCTGCAGAAAAACACGACGCAGTCATGCTCGCCCGGGGCATCTGGGCGCGAGAACGCCTTCGTCAGGACGGCGAGTACACCGGCATACTGAACCAAAGCGAGAGAGGCTACGGCAAGCTTGGTGGCGGCAGACATGAGCGCGGCAGAACCTCCTATGAAGGCATTGACTGGATGGCCAAGCTCGCAGACGACACTCTCATTTCCAACTTGACCATTCCGGGGACACATGACAGCGCAGCATACACCTACTCATGGCCGTTCGTGCAGACCCAGAATATGGACATTGCCACCCAGCTCAATGCCGGCATTCGCTACTTCGACCTCCGTTGCGGCCTCCGCGACGAAATCCTCGAAATGGTCCACGGCTCTGCCTACTTGGGCCTCACCCTCACATCGGTGCTGGACACCTTATGCACATGGCTCGCCAAACACGAGTCAGAAGCACTGATTGTGCAAATCAAGCAAGATAGAAAGCCAGAGCGATCCACCGTCCACTTCGCACAGGCCATCTGGAAATGCCTGTCGAAAAACTCAGCGCAATGGCGCACTGCTAATACGACACCTACCCTGGCTGAGCTCAGAGGCAGAATACAGCTGTTGAGACGTTTTGAAGGGCCTAACCTGCATGCGTACGGAATTGATGTGACGAGGTGGCAGGACAATCCTAGCAGGCCGTTCACGATTTATGGGAGGCATCAGGTCTTGCTTACGATTCAGGATCATTACAGCTTTCCCGATCCGGAGTCTTTGCCTAATCTCATCACCACGAAGGGAGGTGATGTGGCCGAGTTGCTCAATCGAGCAGCTGCTGATCCAGACAAAGGTCATTGGTACATTAATTTCACGAGCGCGTATGAGTTCAATCTTTACTATCAGCTACCACCCCGTGAGGTTGCGATCGGCGGCTGGTGGGCTTTTCATTGGGAGGAAGGCATGAATCCACGTATTCGCGGCTACCTTGAGCAGCATCTAGGCAGGCGGAGGTACGGCATTGTTGCGATGGACTTTCCCGAGAAAGGCGCCGATGACTTGATCGAGAGACTGATCATGTCGAATTACAAGAGCGGAGAAAGCGAATCTCGTACCATGCTGCAGCTCCTGATGATGACTGTCTTTCTCATCCTCCTCGTCGGGCTGGCGGTCATGGCTATATTCCTGCTGGACGATCTCATGCTCGAAGGCGTACAAGACCACGGGATGTGATTGCGCGCATACAGTCAAATACATAAACACAACCCAAGAATTACCAGGCGCACGACTGAACATCCAGAGCAGTTGCCTTGAGTATTCGTTTACATCCGCACGATCGACACCATATTCCGGGCACCTCGATCGCGTCCACCACGTTTCTGGCCGCATGATCGCATATTGAAAGCTGCGTCTGCCGCTACAGAATTGCCGCAGCAAAGCTGGGACACTCAAATGGACATCAGCAGACCAGTCGACGCGCCCTCCGCCACATAACGTCGACGAATTGTTGACGCTATAGGGCCGATTTAGTCGTCCTGCCCACAAGCCTCGATGTTTCAAGGCGGGCATGACTCAGATCAAAGGCGTCAGGGACGCGGGCTACCGCCGGATCGCGATCAGGAGGATTTGAAGAGGAGGGCTTGACCGAAGCCAGTGACGGTGAAGCTGAGGCAGGAGGCTTCACAGCTATACATCGGATTAACAAGGATGTGCATTCTTGCTCCGCTCAAGCGATGCATCGAATGTGGAGCGAAACAGCCATGTCCGGGAGCTGTGGCGGTCTTGATGATGCAGAGGCACGCAACCAAAGCCCGTGTGGATTTGTCAATGAGAGATGTGTAGGTATGAATGGAATGATGACATAGCGGCGTCAGATTAGCGGTATGCCGTGAACTTGCTGCGCGATTGCTCCTATGCCCTTGGGTGATCGGTGTCTTAAAACGGCACATGGGTCTTGATTCTAGCCAACCAATATCAAAGCATTTTTCTCGTGGTTCGGCTTCCGTGCCGCTTTCTGATACTTTCAAATGTTGACCTACTCACAGGATGCGTACGCAAGCAGGCAGATGCGTGTCTATGGTTTGAATTACGCACATGGCCTCACTGCATACTGTCAGTTTACGCCCTGCCTGCGAGTCGTCCGAAGCGAAGCGCGAGAGACCAAGAGTATCAGTCTGATCGCGCGAGGACCTGTCTGATGTTCCATGCCGCTCCTGAGATGTGAGCACCATGTTGCACAAGCGCCGCATGCTTTCGCCTACAAGTTTCAAGAAGTATCCAAGCCCGCGCATCGCTGCGACTGTTTCGCTCTACGCAGAAATCCGCCTGTCCGATTTCTTCCCATCCGGCCGGCACATGCGACGCTCGCTTTTCATCTCTACCCGCCTCTTCTCTCTCCCTTGATGCGGCCTCACAGAGTCAACTGGAAGCCGCATCCCAGTACTCCTCAAACCCTCTCAATCACGACAAGCTTAAATCATCAACCTCTCCACCTTGTCCTTGAGCGCGCGAATCTGGTTCATGAGATCGGACGCCTCGTTGGTGGTAATGGAGCAGCTAATAACCGCCCTGCTGACACCACAAGCGCGGCCTAGAGCCATCTTGCTGGGAACGTAGACTATGCATTTCACCAGTCAGTATATGCGCATTTGGTCATTCATGGGATTCTGACGTGATGCATACCATAAGGCGTATTCTTGTCCTCGCACAACAACGGCAGGTGCAGCAAGATGGCGAGCGGCGCGGTGTCGGCAGCGAGGATAACGATCTCGCTGATACCTCTGTTGAGGGTTTTGGTGGCCTCGTTGGCGCCCTTTTTCAGCTGGCGGTAGTGCGAGGCTTGCTGGACCAGGTCGAGGATTTCCTGGGTCAGGGCCTGGTCGGCGATGGGCCAAGCGGCGGATTCGGTGGCCATTTGGCGGGGCAGGGCGGAGGATGTGTATGATGTGTGGTGTTTGGGTGTGTGAGATGGTGAGGCTCGCCCGTCTGGTGCTGGGTTCACGGCCTTGGTGGTTGTATCAATGCACAAATTAAGATTGTCGCATGCGTTGGTTTGATCCAGAAATTCTGACGGCTTTGCGCCGGAGCTTTCAGTTTATCCGATCGCGGCGGGTGCAGCCATACTGGTGTCCGAGCTTCTCTGCGTGACGACTGCGAGGGAGGAAGCTGGCAGAACATCGCCTCTATCGACCTCAACACCACCACATACTCTCCGCCCTCGCCGTCATCGCCGGAGCCATTTCGAGCATCCATTACAGCACCGGAAGACGATATTTGCCATCCAACGGGTTTCATTCAGCCACAATGTCTTCGGATAACTGGTGAGTTTTTGCCTGGCTCTATCGCCTCCAGACGGGCGCACAATACGTCAAAGGCGCAGAAGAGATACTGTGCGCCGTGGAGAGCTTTGGGCGACTGTGTCTAGTACAATTTGAGACGTTTGGTGCTGATTTGTGATGACTGTAGCCCCGTGTATGCCGTAAGTGCTATCCCAACGCCTCCCAACGCCTCCCAGATCGACCTGCCTGGCATACGCCGTGAGCGCCTTGGACGAGCTTCTGTAGCCGCAGACACACCCCAGATGAGATGGGAAAGATCATAATACTAGACAGTCCAGCAAAAGTGGAAATGGAAGGGCGGACTATAGCCAAGGGATCATGCTGATAAGGATACACAGCCGTTCTTCGGAGCGATGGGCTGCATGTCCGCCATCGTCTTCACCTGCTTCGGCGCCGCCTACGGCACCGCAAAGGCCGGTGTCGGTATCTCCGCCATGGGTGTCCTCCGACCTGACCTGATCGTCAAAAGTGCGTTGAACCACTATCATTCACCCAAATCACTTTACGACGCAGCTGACTCTGCATGATCCCCAGACATTATTCCCGTCATTATGGCGGGTATCATTGCCATTTACGGTCTTGTCGTCTCCGTCCTGATCTCCAACCAGCTGGGCCAGAACACCACCCTTTTCTCCAACTTCATCCAGCTTGGTGCCGGTCTTTCCGTCGGTCTCGCTGGTTTGGCGGCCGGCTTTGCCATTGGTATCGTCGGTGACGCTGGTGTGAGGGGTACTGCACAGCAGCCGAGATTGTTCGTTGGCATGATTTTGATCCTCATTTTCGCGGAAGTGTTGGGTAAGTCATGAGGGAAAAGCAATGAGATTGCCAGACGACAAAATCGGCATGGATAACATGACTGACATATGTACTTGCAGGCCTTTACGGCCTCATTGTCGCACTGCTCATGAACTCTCGAGCTGCGGACGCTTCGTGCTAGATGCACCAGCACGAAAACAACAAACCGCGCGGACAAGACGAGGGATACCAATGCGCCGGTCATAATCAGAACGAACGATAAGAGGTGGTTGCGACAAGCGAATGGAGACAGCCGGCAGTCAGCCAGTTAGTGCAGCTCGCTTGATGCCTCGAATGGTAGGCCTGCTACGATGCGGAGGTGATGTGATGTCTTGCATGTACTTTGTATATCACTTCAGCAGGCGGTTTACGTGAGAGCAGGTAGCAGTGTATGTACGAGATGAGGGTTTGCATTTGATGGGTTCCTGGCTCGCAAACAGTCCAGACAGGAACAGTCAATACAGGTTCTGGTCCAACAATGTCCTTTCGTGCGCGGTGCTGTCCGTGGCACCTCGTTCTCATTCGTCCGCTGTGATCTCTGGAATTGTTCAATGGAACTCAGCAGGGCCTACGGAGGTACGTCCCTTGGTCAGACTAGATGCCACGCACCTCGTCGCCAGGCATGCTACCTATATATCCGAACCATTGCATATGGCAGGCATGGTCACACATGGCAGCACGTGGCTCGAATATCACCTTGATGGTTCCTTTGCTTCCTTCCCATATAATACAGCCTTGACGAATTCTCCTTGGTGGCGTGCTAGCTCATTACTGCTGCTTTCCGCTCCTCTTTCTCTTACTTGGATGGATAGTGGTACTGGTATCCTTCTGCCACCAAGCATTCGCTCGCCACATACGGCAAGTGTTTCCTCAAGCCGCAATAGAGCCGCCCTCCGGTTTAGCGACTGGGCGCAGTGCCTGGACTTGCCTGCTTTTGATGGAGGGGCAGCAACCCCACCATCTGATTTCCCTCTGCCGACATCATCGTCAGCAGCAAGTCGGAGTGTAGCATCACAGGGCAAGTACCTAGCAGTCATTTCCTTTGCTTCGGCTTCTCCTCTTTACATTCATCTTTCGTCCGCATTCACCCGCTTCACGAAACAATTACTAGGTAGCAAGAGCAAGACGTCAAGAACAAATCAACAAAAAAGTAGTCGAGAGTAAAAATGTCGACAGAAGGCAAGACTATTACCTGCAAGGCTGCGGTGGCCTGGGAAGCGGCCAAGGATTTGAGCATTGAGGATATTGAAGTCGCCCCTCCGAAGGCTCACGAGGTCAGAATCCAGATCTACTACACTGGTGTCTGTCATACCGATGCATACACCCTCTCGGGCAAGGATCCAGAAGGCGCTTTCCCAATCGTGCTTGGACATGAGGGTGCGGGTATCGTTGAGAGTGTGGGCGAGGGCGTCACGAATGTGAAGAAGGGTGACAATGTTGTTGCGCTGTAGTATGTGCATCCTACAGCACCGCGCCATCACGGCTAGGCCCTTTAACCAGTATCCTAGCCTAACTAAGGACTGACTGCTGACTTTAATGGTACCAGCACTCCCGAATGCAAAGAGTGCAAGTTCTGCAAATCTGGCAAGACGAACCTTTGCGGTAAGATCCGTGCCACCCAGGGCAAAGGTGTCATGCCGGATGGCACCTCTCGCCTCAAGTGCAAAGGCAAGGACCTCCTGCACTTCATGGGCTGCTCGACCTTCTCTCAATATACAGTCGTGGCCGACATCTCCGTCGTGGCCATCACCGACAAAGCCCCAATGGACCGCACCTGCTTGCTAGGATGCGGTATCACCACCGGCTACGGCGCAGCAGTGATCACAGCCGGCAACGGCGGAATCGAGAAGGGTGCCAACGTCGCAGTCTTCGGTGCCGGATGTGTCGGTCTGAGCGTCATCCAGGGCGCGGTGAAGAACGGCGCAGCCAAGATCATTGTGGTGGATGTCAATGACAGCAAGAAGGAATGGTCGAAGAAGTTTGGTGCTACTGACTTCGTGAACCCGGCCAAGGATCTGAAGGAGGGTGAAACGATCCAGAGCCGGTTGGTGGATATGACTGATGGTGGATGCGATTACACTTTTGACTGCACCGGTAATGTGCATGTTATGAGGTCGGCGTTAGAGGCTTGTCACAAGGGCTGGGGACAGAGTATCATCATTGGTGTTGCGGCTGCTGGGCAGGAGATTTCTACCAGGCGTAGGTCCCGAAACCTTCTCATTTTCTGATTGTGGGATGCCTTGCTAATCTCTGCCGTAGCCTTCCAATTGGTCACCGGCCGCAAATGGACCGGCTGCGCCTTTGGCGGTGTCAAGGGCCGCTCTCAGCTCCCCGGCTTGGTCCAGGATTACATGGACGGTAAGCTCAAGGTCGACGAGTTCATCACGCACCGCCAGAATTTGTCGGGCATCAACCAGGCTTTCAGCGATATGAAGGCGGGTGACTGTATCCGTTGTGTCGTTGACATGCGGAAGGTGTAGATGATGTACCGAGGAGATTCTCGGAAAGTGAATGTGAGGTTGCTGTCACGACGCGATGATGTGGATGTGTTGAAAGCTGGACTTATGTGTATATGATGGCCGGAAGGAGGGAGTGTGATCTATACCATGATCGCTCATCAAAGCACATGCTTGAGGATGCAGATCGCCTCACCATCGCCATGTTAACGAATCTCAACTCGACGTTCGTGCGAATAATGTCCATGAATGACTGTCATGCTCTGTGAAGTTGAAAGGAATCAATCTCATTTGTTGACGCCGTCGGTCTTAAGCGATAGCTCCGGTATATCCATCGACCTCACGAGCTGGCAATTGCCTTGCGCTATGTATTTCATACCTTAATTACCTAATAAACTCACACTTCGTCGATTCACCAGTCACATAGTCCACCATCACGAAAATGTCCATCAAACAGTGCTGCGCGACAGGCTCGCTCCACACAGGCACGCCTACCGGCTCAATTAAACAAATCCATGGCTTGGAAACATATGTTGCCGAAGCACCCAACGGCAATCCCAAAGGCATCATCGTAATCATCCCTGACGCCCTCTGCCCAACAACAAGATCTTGGCGGACGAATATGCCAAGCGCACCAACTCTACCGTCTACTTACCAGACTTCATGAACGGTATTAACCAACACAGCCCATTCTCTTCACCCCAAACTCGCTGACGTTCATGTACCTAGGCATCTGCCTTCCCCTCGAGGTCCTGATCAGCTTCAAAGCCATGTCCGCGCCCGGCCTGTGGAATAACCTCTACAAGATCGGCCACTTCTTCTACCTCATGCGCTACGTCCCTTGGTTCCTGTGGGGCACGCGTCGCGCAGTCTGCGGGCCTTGAGTCTTCGGCTTCTTCAAGGCACTGAGGACGCACGAGGGCGCCGGCCTGCCTATCGGCACCGCAGGATTTTGTTGGGGCGGCCAATGGGTCACTCAGCTATGCTGGGACCAGATTCGCACAGATGACGGTAGACGCCTGGTTGATGCCGGCTTCGTGGCTCACCCGTCTCTGCTCACCTACCCGGGCGATCTGGAAATGATTGGACTCCCGTATTCAGTCGCGGCTAGTGAGCACGATGAGCAGATGAGTCCTGCGCAGGCTGAGATGACGAAGGCTACTTTGGCGGCTAAGACGGCCAAGACGAAGGATCAGGGGGTGGAGCATGAGTTTGTCATGTATCATGGTGCGCATCATGGGTTTGCGGTAAGGGCGGATGAGGAGGACAGAGAGGAGGCGGAGAGGGGAAAGAAGGTGGAGGATCAGGCGGTCGCGTGGTTTGGGAGGTGGTTTGAGAGGAGGCCACCGCTTGCTGGGGCGAGGGCTTGAAGGGTGAATTGGAGGGTTTTTCGTGACGTTAGGATGGGTGTACCAGAGCCTCGGCTTGATGGGAATACAGATGACGGACTAAATTGTAGGTATGCTAGCGTGCGTGGTATCCAAGTTTAAATCACGGTCAACCCGACCCTAGCACGTTCAAATGGGAAATTGCAGTCATCGGAGGCTCATCGAACACTCTGCCAGCTTGTACCATGCTCAGCGGTGTCCTTGTCGTCTCGATACCTGAGCTTGAAGAATGAACAAGACGATATTCGCAGCTGTTCTCGTAGCTGGTGATCTCAAGGTCGTACTGCCATAAGCCATTACTGTGAATTGGAGTCGGGTATTGACTAGATCGTTAGCGAGGGCTCGTATCAGACTTTCGAACGGTCGTCATACGTGTGGGAGAGTAGCTTGCACGGATTTATTTGGTACGGCGAGCAGCTGTGGCGAGCTTGCTTCGAACGGCGCCATGGCCAATGGACGATTCGATTTTGGAGTGAGTGAAAGCGATTTACGGTGGACGTTCCGAGAGATGCTGAGCAACGTCGAGCCCTTACACGAAGACATGGTCAGCTTGCTGTGCTGAACACATCTGCCCGAGGACTTGGACGACGGTCGACCAGAAGCACATCTGGTTGGCTTCACAGAGATGCTCCATATCGACTCACCACAACGCGTCTGACAGGTTCATGGTCCGGAACTGTGGTCCTCACTTGATAGCCAATTGATACTACAGTACAGTTCGTTACTTTCCAAACTGGCTGTCGAGGACTTATTTGTGTCAATTGCTTTTATTCGCCGTTCGAGGACTATTGACCTGCTGTAAAAGGCCCATCTGTCGCTGCGCCGTCACGTTCGCATTTCGTCACTCATCAATCGTATCTTATACAAGGCAAAGACCGCCCTCGCTATCGTCCACCGTCCATAACGTGGCAAGGCCCTGCACTTCAACCTTGCTCGGCCGCCTGTGTTTCTCAGTCCGCCCAGTTCTTCCAATGACCCGCTTAGCCCAAGCATCGACAGCTGGCTCGCCCGTCTCATCCCTGGCCTGCCTCAAGAACGGGATCAACGACGTTCCACCGGTCCCGCGCAAATCCTTCCTGGCCTTTTCTGGCTCCGCTTTGGTTCCCGCAGCGCTTTTTGGTCTGACTGGCAGCTCCATCTCGTCCGTCTTTTTTGATTCAGGTTTGGCAGCTTTGGCTTCGCGAGATTTGATGATGATGTATCGACTCACAATCTGAATGTGCTTGTCCCGGAAGGCGCTGAGCATTGCGAGACAGGCATCGAACGCTATCGCGAGGGACCGATCCCACTTGTTTTGCTCGACAAAAGCACGGATGTTGGCGATTTTCTCGACGTCTGCAAGGAAGCGGGCATGAGGACCGGGCATGTAACGTCGCATCTCATGAATAAAATTTTCCTGCGGTGCCTTCTTCTTGTTGGCCTCTACTTCAGCTTCTGTGGGCGCACTATCTCCTGTCGGACGATGTTGCACACTGAGCGCCATGTCGAAAAATTGTATCAAGCTGCTCTGAGCGTTACTGCCGCCCGAGAACTGAACATATCGCTGCTTGTTGATCGGTCCACCATCATCGAAGACCACACCGTTGGGCAAGCCGGCGTCTGCCATGTTCTTGCTTCCAGCCAAGAATGGTCGGAGACGGTGGTAGAAGACGTGTGGGTCGCAATTATCGTACATCCTGACCAGCATTGCGCCAAGCTCGTCCAGCCTTTCGGCAAATGAGCGAAGGCAGTCGGTCACGGCCGCTCGATCGTCGCGCTTCGCAGCCTGCATTGCATGGAGCATGAGCGGGATGATGCCAGCTCCACGTGCTTCAATAGCGACAGAGATGATGTAGAACCATTTCTCGTCCAGGCTTCCGGTGAAAGTATCTATCATGTCCAGATTGGCCAACGTGTCGATATTCTCGCTACTGAATATCGGCTTCCAATTCCACAATACCAGGCCCGCATACGTTGCCACAGGTGGAAGCTCGAGATGCTTGCAAGTCTGTAGGAACGGAACAGTGACAGGCGGCGGAACCCACTCCATAGGTTTCTCGCCGCCCCAAATGTAGGCATGCGCAATGAACGCAAGCACACTGTATGCGCGCTTCCATTCGGCTTCATCTAGAAGCTTGTCCGTGGCCAAGATCGGAAGGCGATCGACGACTTCATGCAATCTCTTGCTCAAGATCAGGCCTTGCAAGTTCTTGACTATGTACTCCCATGGCTGATAAAATTGTGGAAGTGATTCTAGCGGTGGGGTCGCCGAGAGAAAGCCATTGGTAGAGGAGACATCGTAGTCTTCGGGCTTGGGTATGGTCGCGGGCATGGTAGTCTTTGGGGATGGAGTCATCGTTAAGGGTTGGGGATCTTATGATGTCTAGACGCAGGCTTGCGACGTGGGAGACGGACGTCTGGCCTCAGCGTTGCAAGCCCAGCCGTGGTTGATCTTTCGCGGTGTATCAGTTGTTTGTGGGGACGTTCGTCTATGGTCGATTGTGGTGTCTTTGTCGGTCGTGAACAGAATCCAGAATTGTTTGGCTGTTGCTGGTTGAAACCGCAGTGCGATGGCGAATGGCTTGGAGCGTGATAGTACTGATGTACCTCAATGTGGTTGTCTAATACCTATTGCAAGAGAGCACGTGCGCAATGGCGAAGGGCAGAAACAGCAGCTGGTCCAGATGCTGTTCAGGAAAAGTCAATTGCGACAGCAAGTCTATTAGGTAACGCGGCGACTGTTAGGGGTCAACGGAACACGTCGGAGGGGTCCACCAAGGTCATTCGATGTGCTGTTCGTTGAGTGAGGAGAGCATGACGGCCGCTGTCTTTTGTCTTTGAGGACGAATGGAAAGATTCTGCTTGGTGTGAGCACGGCGTGCGCTCGTCCCATTTCGTGAAGTCCGCCGTCTCCCGTTCGCCGATGACGGACGGGCGGATTCTTGAATCGCTCCCGTCATCTCGTGAAACCGGCTGCTGCCGTTGCTCATTCTGTGCGATTTGGTGCTGGGCGAAAGACTACGTACTGTACTGGGAGCTAAAATAAAGATGATGGTCACATTTCAACGATGTTGGCAGATTAAATACCTCCTATCAATCTGATATTCTTGTTTCGCCCCGCACATTTCGGCCTTGGACTTCAACCAGATCTTCTCATCAAGACGTTATTAATACTTGGACGCGTGTTGTTGCAGTACGGTCAGTGGGGAATGTTCTGAGTTCTTAAAGCATTGTTCTTCTCTCTCCAGCTGGACGAGATGCAAGCCAGCCAGTCGCAATGGAACGCAGCTCGATATTGACACATCATAAACGCTTTCGGTGAGATGGACCTGTCGAATGACCAGAGCGGAGCCGGCGAGCAAGACGAGCTACAAGCGATGCTCAAGGGCGTCAATATCGATTTCCTTGGGGCTGCTCGTTGGGTGATAAAGAATCTGCCCTCTTCACCCTTCGCACTTCGCACTTCGCAAGATAAGGACTGGAAATTACTTCAAGTCAACCAAGAGATTACGGATAGTGCGATCGTCGACGGGAAGCAGCTCAACGTCTTACACAGCGAGTGTGCAGGGCAAGTCGTTACCGTCAGCTATCATGCCGGGCCCGTTCTTCCACTATTACGTCCATCTGTGGTACCATACGTGCCGTCCATTCTGGAGCAAGCAGAGTCTTGTCAAGGAGGCCTCGAGCCAAACTGACGGACTGGACGCGATTGTGGAAGAGACCAACTAGAAGGGCGGCCACGCGCGAGACTCTTACCTCCTACGCACAGACCGGTGATGCATCCTGGAATCTGCTGGCAGTCTCGGGCAAGGCGTAGATGCTATATGTAATTTGTGCACGAGAGCTTCAAAAAGACGTGCATACGAGTTGCCATAGAAGGTAGGGTATCCCACGGCCGGGATGCAATAAACTGGAAGGTTCTTTGCGCCTTTTAACATGGTATATAATGTAAAATGGCGTGTAGGCGACCAACCAATCAGCTGCAAATGCTGACGTTACAAGGCAAGATGGCGTAAGTGTACTTTAGCCGTCAGTCAATCAGTAATTAACTAATGATTGACTAGCGAGTGGTTATGTGTGTTACTGCATGATGGAAGTTAAATGGACCAAATCCTAACAGTGCGCAGGGCGTGTAAGGCAAATTGCACACTTGGCATGACTAGTCCAAATCTGACGTTGTTTAGGTGACTCAAGCGGTTTAATGACCTCTTACACCTCCAAGGGGTGGAGTATTCTCATGGAGCAATCCGCGAGGGTTCGAATCCCTCTCTTGTCAATATCTTTTGTTGACATTATTTTGCTATCACATGCAGTCACGTGCACTGTATCCATGTGCATAGAGTTGCATCCGCAGATCAATAATACGCTCGCGAAATAGTATCCTCCTTTTTGTGCGGTTGATGGTCCGTGGCTGATGTCTTGTTGCAAGTCTTCAGATTTCACAATTAATAGATAATGCAGATCACTTCGCAAGAATACTACAGCGTCAATTGTCCCCTAAGGTAACGAGCCATAGTGTTGTATGCATGTGATCGGGCTCGTGCTTCACGCCAAGCTGTGGAATGTAGTTCAGCCTCATTGTGGGAGTCGTAATTTATCACCCTTATCTACCGCGCGCCTCTTAAATTCTAACGGAGAACTGATTCAATTACTCGGAAGGACAGATGCCATAAATCAAAAGACAAGGTCTGATGTCATCTTACTTTCTTTCGACAGATTGTCGCATTAGAATCGTCCGCCTTCATGCTTGCACACGTGTCCCACTTGTCAAGGAAAGCCAGTATCACTTGTTCGCCCTCTTTCGGTCCCTCCCGGGGAACCGCAGCGCCCCTGTCGCACAGCAGCATCGGCACCTTGAATCCTGCTAGCAAAGCTTGATTTCCACGTTCTGTGCAACCTGGTTGACGACTTCCATCTACACAACAATCGGCAGATCACCACACCATACCACCGCTCCGAAGTTTCAGGAAGCAGCATCGCGTGAACGGACGTCACTTGGCCAGCCACGAAATCCAGCCAAGGCAAAGGCCGAACACCGAGCATGAACCCTTCGTCAGGCGCAAGCTGCAACGACTAGTCATGGGCCAAACGGGCTTTGTTCAACCACATCTGACGATCATACGAGTGTGATCCGCGTGGCCACTACCATAATAAAATACCATATATGCACGCCATCAGTGTCGGGTGCCTGTCTTAATGCGTCGTGGACAAAGCACAATCACCAGGGACCGAACAGCTGCTGATCCACTGGGTCCATAGTAGTAGCGGGCTGTACCTGCACGCAGCTACAACTGCTTATCTCTGCACCTATCGCAAGCTGCAGGGGTAGACGAATTAGCATCACAACACGCAATCATGGCCCGAAGTCAGCGCATCGTGGCGCCCCTTCCGGCCGTCGTGTGCAAACAGGCGCTCGCACGATCAAGGCAAGCGCTGGGAAACATGATCGAACGCACGCGAATGACGTATATGTTTGTTTGAGATGCCTGCTGGCACAGCCAACATGGCTGCTTGCAGTCTCGATCATTGATCAGTTCAAACTCGTACATATACTTTGGATTCGTGCCCAGCATTTCAACCTACAACTCTCTTTCCACTTCATAAATCACTTCCAACCGCCACGAATTGCCGTTCCGCAGCCTTAACAGAATCCAAACCATTACTACAGCAACCACGGCTTCCAGAATCATGTCCAGCAACTTGAAGAGTGTCGCTAGAGGCACACTTACCAGGAACGCGAACTACAAGCGCAATGGCTTGAAGTCATATGTCCATGCCCTGAAGAAGTGTAAGCATATCCCACTCTTGAAGCCTTCGCAAGATCGCCCCTGTTAATTCACCTTCTAGGGCACATCATGCCTACGGTGGATGGTCCATACCTCGGCGTCTCCCACATTGAGCAGAAGGGCCAGCCAGCAATCCTCAAGAAGTTTGGTGTCAAAGCCGGCGGCAAGGCCCACGTGTCTCAAAAGGTCCTCCAGAAGAAGGACGCCTCCACTGGCCAGACTGGCGATGTGCCGGCTCAGGACGTTGAGAGCCAGGCCGAATATTTGGCCTCCGTTGGCATCGGCACCCCAGCCCAGACCCTGAATCTTGACTTCGACACTGGATCTGCCGATCTCTGGGTCTTCAGCACGGAGTTACCGTCCTCAACTTTGAGCCAGGCCGGCAGCAGCCACAGCATCTTCGACTCGAGCAAGTCGTCGACATTCAAGAAGACGTCGGACACCTGGCAAATCTCCTACGGTGATGGGTCCACTGCATCTGGTACCACTGGTACCGACGTTCTGGATCTCGGCGGCTTCGAGATTAAGAATCAGGTCATTGAGCTGGCCAACACCCTGAGCACTCAATTCGCTCAAGGTCCTGGTGATGGTCTTCTGGGTTTAGCATTCGACACGATCAACACCGTCACGCCAACCCAAGCCAAGACTCCTACCGACAACTTGGCTACCGAGTATCCGAACGAGCAGCGCCTCTTCACTGCTTGGCTGGGCGAGTCCACCGACAATTCCTTCTACACCTTCGGCTACATTGACCAGACTGCCGCGAACGGCTTGACGCCCGCCTACGCTCCAGTTGACAGCAGCGAAGGCTTCTGGATGTTCGACTCTCCCAACTGCTCAGTCAACGGCCAGGCTATCCAGAAGGGCAACACCAAGGCCATCGCCGACACTGGCACCACTCTGCTCTTGACCGATGACACCACATTGGCCGCCATCTACGCCCAGATCCCAGGCGCCACGATGTCTTCTCAGCAGCAAGGCTACGTCTTCCCTAGCGATGCCACCATCCCCACCATCGAGTTCTCCGTTGGTGACACTCTCTTCTCCCTCGACCCAGAGACCATCAAGTTCGAGGACCTCGGCGACGGCACTTACTACGGCGGTATCCAGTCCGCCGGCAACCAAGGCTTTGACATTCTCGGCGACGTCTTCTTGCGCAATGTTTACGCTATCTTCGACCAAGGCACTGGCTCCTCTCCTCAATTCGGTGCTATCCAGCGCACTCTGGGCCAGAACACCGCTACTGGCTCTTCCTCTTCTGGTTCGGCTCCCGCTACGTCAGGCGGTGCTTCGCAGTTGTAGAAGTATGTAATAGCGCGTTGAGCGGTGCTGCCGGATCGGGTGCAGGCAGTCAGAGTGATTATGTGCAGCATGATCGACAAGTGCGTCATGTTTGGGATCGGTGGGTTCCTGTCAAGTACGAATGAGCGAGAGTCGATGTAGACTAGACTAAATGCGCGGGAGCTGTGTTTAGGAAGGATGGACATGGAACATACCGACCTAGATTACCCTCCTTGATATTACGGTCCCTAATTAGATTCCTATGGATATGAATCCTTTCAGCTCTCGGAACCGGGCTGGATGTGCGCGTCTTCGTTGGCTCACCCAATCTTGTTCGATTACACATAAATATGGCAAAGCTCAGCTCCACATTACGCACGTACAGGCAAAGCAAGCAGCTAGTGCGGTGGGTAGTCACAGATCCGGGCAAGAGACAGATAAGAGCAATTGGTATCAATCTTTTTTTTTCCCATTCAGTGGCCTTTTGAAACCCCCTTCGAATCATTCTATCTCGTGTCCGCATCCCCATGATGCTCAAATGTTATACAATAGGCGCTTTTATGCGATCCAGTACCAGATCTTCTCGATGAAGTTTTTGGGAACATTCTCCTTCCACACGAGTGCATCGAGAGCCGCCTTACCGGACCAAATATCTGCTTCCGCCGGCTTGACCATCTTCGTCCTTTTGCTAATCTTCCAGAATATGAAGAACGCAGCGTAGATCGCTACAACGATGTACGCGGTCACGAAGCCCTGAGTATCCCAGTTGCCCTTGGTAAAAACCTTCCAGCCATTGAAGACGACGATCATGACGAAGTACCCGAGGGCGCAGTATGCAGTGTACGGCTGGAACTTTGATTTGAAGATTAGGTCGCGGTCGCGGCTGACGTTCTGAGCTTCCAAAGCTTTCTTGAAGTATAAGTAGGCAATGAGGATGGAAATCCAGGTCATGAGCGAGGTGATGGTGGTCAGGGTCTGGAACCATTCGAACACCTTGTTGGCGCCCTCTGACACTGTCATGTAGGTCAGGAGACCGATGGAGGCAGTTATCAGGACGCACCAGTACGGCACACCGCTCTTGGAGCACTTGAGAAGGATCTTCGGGGCTTGTCCATTTTGCGCAAGGGCGAACATGTAACGTGAGCCGGTGTACAGGAATGCGTTTCCAGAAGAGGACGCGGAGGTCAAGATGACAGCGTTGATGACGGACGGAAGGCCTGAGATGCCAGCACGGCGGATAGCAATGACCCATGGCGACCTGCCGGCGCCGGCACCACCGTTCAGAAGTCTGTCGTCGTCGGCCGGAACTGTGACGCCAATAGCCAAGGAGCCGAGGACGTAAAAGAACAGAATACGCCAGAAGACACGGCGGACGGCCTTGGGGATGTTCTTGCGCGGGTTCTCGGCCTCACCGGCGGCCACGGCAACCATTTCCACACCACCGTACGAGAAAGCAGAGTTGACAAGAGTGGAGAAGAGACCAGCGAAGCGTCCGGTGTCGCCAGTGCCAACATACTCCCTCATCGCAGCGTATGGGTGTTTCCAGTACCTGAAGCCGAGTCTGCCCTGCTTCGAACCACCTAGATCGATGATGAGGGCAAGCATAAGCAAGCCCACGATCGTGATGATCTTCACCGAAGCAAATATGAACTCGGCCTCACCGTAGATGCTGACCGCAAAGATGTTCAAGGCGATGATCAGAACCAGGATGATGGTGATCCAAACAGCCTGGTTGATCGTGTCGTTCCAGTATGAGATGACGATGGCGGCAGCGGAAATTTCAGCGCAGAGGGTCAGTGAGGAAGAAATCCAGTTGTTCCAACCAACGGCAAAACCCATAGCCGGATCCACGTATCTTGCACAGTACTGTGGTACAGCTCCTGTGAGAGGAAGCCACGTAGCCATCTCGCCCAAACATTGCATCATGGCAAAGATGGCAATACCAGTGAAGGTGTAGCCGAGGAGGACGGAGAGCGGGCCCGCTTTGACGAAGGCAGCACCGATACCCAGGAAGAGACCTGTGCCGATGGTACCACCGAGAGCGATGAACTGGATGTGCCTGGATTTCAGACCGCGGTGGACGTAGCCCATCTCTGGTACATGTCAGAGCGTGCGTTGTGCTTGAGCCTGGGTTGGACTTACCCTGTGCAGTCTGAACGTCGCCGTAGAGGTCGGCGGCCTCACCAATGGCCACGTCCTTCTCGCCATCGTGGCTTGACGGTGCGTCATTGACACCAACCTGGTGCGTGTTCTTCTCTAGGTCCGCCATGATGTTGTCGTCCGCCTTCGTTAAAGCAAGATACCGAGAAGATTGAAGGGAATGGGGCAGTCGCAGGCTTATGAGCAGCTCCCAAAGGCTGTGAGAAAAGCTAGCCGCAAACCTCGACTGCGGATGAGGATGGAAGACATCTGGTCGGGATTGCGAGGGAGAGAGGTGACTATAAAGGGTCTGTTCGCACAAGGAACACCGTGCCACCTTAGCGACTGTGGACCGGGCACCCAAGCCGACGAGCAACCTATCAAGACCTCAGCCCTTCGAGAATAAGACCTTGTCCACTTGCTTGAATATTTTATCGGCCCGGTGTCTCATCCATACTAGCACGCCATAGTCGCATATTGTTTTGGATGCTACTATGCTAGACACCGGTAAGGTGAAACGGCAGCATACTAAGGACTTCACCCGAAATCACCGGATTCGCCATGGTCTCTACGAGACAACAGAGCCAACCTCGACACCTGTCCTCTCCTGCAGTCGCCTCGAGCGGACGGGCCTCAAGTCATTCTGCTCAAACCTTTGCCAGGATGCGTGATGATGCGCAACTGGTACACCTTGCGGACATAGTTCCATATGGGCCGATAGCGGATCCAACCTAAGGCCCGCCTACGATGCAGAAGGAACGCGGACGACGCCAAAGGCCGCTACTAGGCTTCCTCGCATCTGCATACCTTGGCAGCTACTTCAGGAGCTGTTATTGGTGCAAGGTGTTGGCGAAAGATAAGAGATCCCAGGTCCTAGGCTAACTTTCCATTCAGCCGCAGATATTGCGAGACTTTGCGCCACCACGACAATGCTTCGAACAATAGGTACGTAGGCCGTAGCAAAGAAAGAGATGCCACCTGCTGTATCGTCAAGCCTTGTGGGCTGAGTGAGCTCCGTGCGATGTGCTGATGAGTGATGTTAAGGGCGACAGAGACGTGGTTGAGGATCTGCAGGAAGTTCCAGACACGGCCCCACAAAATAGGCTATTCCCCAGATGGAGAGAGCCAATTTTCGTGGGATGGTGGATCAGACGCGATTCTATGTGTCAGCGTTTCTTGGAGCAGTCACCTGCCATGGCCAGGTCACCAGGGCCATCGCGAGGAAATGTCCAAGCGCGCAGCGCAATGTGCTGAGAGTCTTCCGTCGGTGATGAGCTGCAGCAAAGAGAGTGAGTTGATGCCATCGTTTCCAAGATCAAACACGAGATGGCAGATCTGAGCGGCCTTCGAGAAGGGTTTCATCCTCGAGACGCGAAAAGTTTCGAAACACCACACGCCCGACTGCCTGCCAGATCCGTCTCAACACCAACTGATGCACGGCCGCCGCCAGGTCGCTCACCAGAAAGAATGTCTGCAACACGTCAACGGCGCGTGCATGCAACGGCTTCACGTTGCGTGGACGGTGTCCCCAAAATGTCCAAAACTCGACGGAGCCGCACCAATGCCATGCTCTGAATAGATCGCTAACGCTTCTGTCTCAGTCATAGACTGCCGTCAATTACCGACGTTTTAGATCTGTTTGGCCGGCTAATTGGCCGCCATATGCATGATCCGATCGCGAGGCGACAACAGACTTGCCGGCGAGACCGGCATACGGCGCGGGATTCTCGTGACTCTTGCTGTGACAACACTCTCGCTGTGGCAACACTCTCGCTGTGGCAACACTCTCGCTGTGACAAGACTGCCTGCGCCGCTGGGCGAATTGCGTGAGAGGCGGAAGGCCTTCCCTGTGCCTGCGAGACTCCTACGGAGCCACTCAGAATGAATTTTGCCGAAGCCCAATTTTCTGATATGAGATCTTGAAGTCAGGCGTCAGATCGTAGCGCCATCGCAGGAGGTGACAAGCGATTTGCGTCCAAAATCATCTGCTCCCGGCGATAAACGCAACATCCGCAATGCCGGGGCACAAGCGTTCTCCTGAAGTGACTGGGCGGGAGCGGTCGGGATGGTCGAGCGAGTGTATGTGGGTACTGGCTCGTCAGGTCGTCGCATTGTTGGAGAGGTGATCTTCCCCCAAGATATCTTGACTGTCCCCGGTGTCGGCATGCAATTATGGATATCCATGTGACCCATTGGCGACTGCCGCTGGACTCGCTTCAGATGAATCAGATCCCTTGGAGCGATGTAGCTGCTGCGCACCGCAAGGACGAACGGAGCGTTCGGCTCTGCGTTCTCCTCACCTAGAAACCGGACACCATTCCTTCCGCTAGCACCTGTTCTTGTTGCAAGAATAAACAAGCCAGCCAGCTGCGGGCTCTACTGATGGTTCAATACCTAGTAAGCTCTGCAAGATGCTTCAGATCAGCTCGACCGCCTCTAATCAATCAGTGACGCTGTCCAAGCAGGTAGACTCTACAACTCTAGTCCATCAATAGAGCCGGTGTTATGAGGCAATTTGGTCAAAACATGCAGTCTGCTTTGAGAGACAGGAGAGGCAGTTCCGACGCTCCTCGCCGATCTCGGTTGACATGTCAATCTCGGCTTCAGCTCCACAGTACTTCAACATCTTCCTCAATGACTCCCAAGCCAATCAGTGGCGTAAATATGCTTCTACAATCCTTCGTGCCCGTACGAGAGGCAATATCTGCACTACTTGCGCACGTTGGAAAACGACCCTCACGGAGTCGCACCAGTACAAGAGCTCCAAAGGTGCGGACCGCATGCCGGACATGCAAGTATGTTTACACTAGACTTATAAGATATTTGCGTGGATTGATGTGCTAGTGGATAGCACGACGCATCATATGCGACGAAGGAGCTATGAGTTCGACGACCAGAAGTCGACCGCATCACTACGCCCTCCAGACACCCGACTCCTAGCTGCAGGTAATTACAGGAATTGGCCTATGATGCGCATCTGTCATCGGCCCTCAGGTGACTCGTTGCACATTTGATATTTGAGCAATGTGATGCTTTCGGATATTTCCACCTGGCACCGGCAGACTGGCCTTCAATTAGTCGCAGGGACCTTCCTGCATGGGCTCTGAGAGCTGCTGGTGTTGCAAGCTGGACACTGAGAGCCAGTTATTATTCTGCATGCGATAGTAATAAAATATCGTCTGGGCGTGATGCAACATTCGAAGGCTCTCGGCAAACCTTTACTGATGCCTCTGACAGCAATCCTCCAGTATGGAGGCAGTGCTCACGGCGTGATTGCTCTTCATCTGCCTCGAGATGCTGAAACGGAAGCAGGCCACGGCTTTGGCACATGTCAGGCAAGTCGGTGCAGTCGTGACATACTGGGGCACTGACCTGTGTGTGTACACATTCCTAGTTGTGCAGACGTGGTCTTGAAATTCTTTACGAAAGCTTACAGACACATCCAGCCAAAGTCAAGAATGCGGTCCGAAGCGTTGATCTGGATAATGTCGAGGACGAGTGCACAATTGGGACGCTGGAATGCTTCGTGCATCTGGACACTCATTCAGCATGAATTGGTGGACATCAGCCGTTTGCTGGAAGAAAGGAGAAGGTCACGGCATACGACCTACGATGATTTTCATGACCACAGATTTCTATCTTGGCCTTACATGAAGAACTACTTCTGATCGTGAATGTCAGAGTATTCAGTTGCCTTTTGGCTTTTTGCGTGCGAATTCATAAAGAGCGATGCATTTCAGTTCATGTTTGCACCAGCGGAAAGACTCCAGGTGACAGTGCAGGCATTGGCGGACGTGTGGATCATGAGGACTGCGATGAGGAAAGAGAAGTATTGGAATGTCGAGACCACGAGGGAACTTTGGTTTCAGGAGGAGTATCTCAACAAGCCAGGGCTTCGTCATTCCCAAAGAGGGGCTCGATGAGCAGCAGGCACAATCAATACAGACCGGCTCGAGCATGATGACGGTGAAGTGCACGGGTGGACCACCGGAATATCATTGCACAGTGACGCTCGCCCCCCTCGGCAAGAGGTCGCGTGCTCAAGATGAGAAGGTCGTTGTCAGTCACACGTTGTTCATGATCGCAGATCTTAAGCTCTGCCATCCTGAGTGTGCCACTGGCAGGGCGGTTGTGGACGCAGCAATGCCGGAGGTGACGCGCATTGCTGCGGAAAAGATGTACGGGCGCAACCTGCCTAGTCTGAGGACATGGTGGTGCTTGGAATTGCGGGACAGGGAGAAGCAGCCGAGAAGCAAGGTGTGCTCACAGCAATGGCAGGGGACTTACTAGAGCAACAATGGTCCGCGCTGGGAGAAACGGGCAAGAGGGCGTGAGGCGTGATATGGTCTGACAGGTTACGAGACTAGGGCTTGGATCACGCATTGAAACTGTTGGTCGCGGAATAGGATGCCGAGTAAGACTTATGACCTCGAAGTGGACTGCTTCCAGCGTGAGCTTCATTCCTAAAATGTCCCATCCCTGTACCCACTGTCCATTCGCCCCTTCGACCTGCCAGATTCATTGGCAACTTCGAAAACTACATATAGCAAGTGTCACAGTATGATGAATGCATGCAAGGCCATGAATGCATTACCGAGCTTCTTTGCCCACGAGGACGGCTTGGAAAAACCTCGTCATGTCTGTAGCAGCTTGCCCTATAGGGCCGATATAGCTGACATGGCTGTCAGGCCTCAAAAGCACCACACAGCCCGCCTTCGCATCGACGCCATAGCTCTCGTACGCAGAAACGGCAGGCTCGAGACTCGAAACATCATCCGAGAACACTTTCCAATAATCCCAGCCCAGCCGCTCGTCCCATGGATGATAGACAGCGTGCAAATCGAGCAGGCTGACGTCTTCGCGGGTTCCGGCATGAAGCAGCAAGACTTCGATCACGGATCCTTGGTCTTCTCTTGGCACAGTGTATGCTTTTTGCAGTCCCTGTAGCTTGCCACCAAGATCTTGAATCG
This sequence comes from Teratosphaeria nubilosa, assembly GCA_010093825.1. Taxonomy (NCBI): domain Eukaryota; kingdom Fungi; phylum Ascomycota; class Dothideomycetes; order Mycosphaerellales; family Teratosphaeriaceae; genus Teratosphaeria; species Teratosphaeria nubilosa. The sequence continues at coordinate 167,256 of ML995808.1, forward strand.
CATCGTACTGTGACTTAATACCAAGATCGCCTGCGAAGACCAACAGCCGCCATTTTCCGTCACTCGGCAGCATCGATGCCAGCTGTACGACATTCGCTTCGGCTTGACACACGACTTTGTATGACGGGAGCCGGCGACCGAGGTGAATGGATTGTGCTAGCTCTGGCTGACCACACACTGTTCCAGTCGAGACAGCTCCACTGACTGATATGCCATCGCCAGCAACTACCAGCGCATTCGGTCCGTAAGTGATAGAGACACCGCTCAAGAACTCTGAAAACTTTCCACGATACTGCCGATACTCTTGTGAATTTGGGCTTGGGCCCCGACAATAGAAATCAGCCATTTCTCTGTCTAATTCAATGAGGCGTTTCGCCACGCTTCTGCGCTCCAGATGATAAGTCTTCAGGATATCAGGGCTCGCAATGCCTGCGACGACACTGCCGAGCTTCCAACCCAGATTGTATGCGTCTTGCATGCTCACGTTCATGCCTTGCCCCATCATTGGGGTGTGAGTGTGCACTGCGTCACCACATAGGAAAACTCGATCCCGGAAGCTAAATGAAGGTGCCAGTCGCTGTCCGACGGTAAAGACCGACTGCCAGTCGCATATCCGGAAGTCCAAAGTATAGGGGTGGAATGCCTCTTGGGCCTTCGCGAGAATGGTTTCCGCTGTTACGGACGTGCGATCGAACTTCTCATTTGTCGCCGTTTCGCCCATTTGGACGTACAGGCGAACCAGTCTATCCTCCCGCGGTACAGTCATGACACTGCCATTGCTTGAGTGTATGACGCAGGACTTGCGGATGTCTGGGAAGTTAGTCAATGGCACAATGTCCATCACGCCGGAATGCGTATTGTGATTTTCGCCCTCCATGGGTATATCAACCTGACGCCTTACCCAGCTATGAGCGCCATCACATCCTACTACGTACTTGGCTCTGACGGTTTCCGCGTCATCATTCTCGTGGCCGTTTGAGGAAACTGCGTCATCGTCGACGAACCTGCGGATGGTAGTGCGAACCGGATAGTCTGTTCTACTGTCGTCTTCGACGCTCAAACATTCCAGCACACAACTGCGCTTGACTCGTACTCTGGCCTTGTCCTCGAGGTAGCTCAACAGGACATGCTCAATGATGCCCTGGCTCAGGCTGATCTGAGAATACCGGGAAAGACATCGCGGCTGTGCGTCTACCCTCTGCGTACGCTGAATTGTGCTTGGCTTTGCTGGGTCCGGATTCCATGAGCAAATTTCGTTGACACGATAGCAGTTCTTGGAAAATTTGATCACCAAGACCGAAGCTGTCAAATATCTCCAATGTTCTCGAATGTAGCCCATCTGCATGACCGGTCTGGACCCTGTATGGACTTTTGTCGATTAGAAGAGTCGAGATTTCGAATTGAGATGCCCATGCAGCCAGCATCAAGCCAGACGGTCCAGCTCCTATCAGACATGGAAGTTACTTCCACTTCTGAGCCTTGGAGGCTTGAGCGTACATACCTATGATCAGGAGGTCCACGCAGGACTCACGGGCCGCTTTCGAATGCGGCATGCTGGATGGGGAGTCTCCGCGCGAGCTACCTGGCTCCTGGCAGAAATGCGCCTCAGCATAATAAAAGCTATCAGACAACCATATTGTCGCCTCGCCTGCGCTCACTTCGACGACAAGTGCTGATCACACTCGAGTCACAAGGCCGCGTTCATATGCTCTTTGTCATGCCGCCGGCGGAATGCGCCGACGTACAGACGGATGAGCGAGTTGTGAGGCCAAGTGACTTCAAAATAGATGGTGGCGTCTCTGTGACGAACTCTCGCGTAGTAAGTATTCTAAGCACGAAACTCTCCTACGTGGTATTGAACACGCCATCAAGACAGAACACCTGCATTAATCGAGCGTGAACTCTGAAGGGATTGATCCGCGTTACATCGGTATTCATGTCATTCGACGCAGGTTGCATGCTCTGTCCAGACCAGCAGATGGGGAGCCAGAGCCAATTGGCGCTTCAGCAAATCATAATGACGCAGACTGCAGGAACCCTTTGTCAACCACATGCAGGTACCGGAAACGACACTCGAGATGAAGCGAACTGGATCTTGAAAACACCCACGGCGTGGTTCATGCATTTTGGAGGCCTCATATTGCTGTCTTATCCAGTTCCTGCGCATCTTGGTTTACTGACATGACATCGAAGATGCAGAACATCTAGTCTTGTCATGTGATCCAACAGCCTCAAATACCCTACGGTGCAGCACTACGCCGAAATCATGACGCTCTTCATAGATCAGGTTCCCACGGCCAGGCCGAATGGCATGCAAAACCCCAGAAAGCAATCATCTGCCAAACGAGATCGAAAAAACCATGTTCAGGATTTCGAAATCACCAGCATACGGGGCAAAGAACAGCTGCTCGATCTGAGTGCCGAGATCAGAGCAGGGCTGTCAAAGCCGAATCATGACGGGCTTCGCTCCTTCCCATCTCTCCTGCTCTGGGATGAGCGAGGCCTCAAATATTTTGAAGAGGTCACATATGCTCCGGAGTACTACCTGACCAATACAGAGATCAGTCTGCTCGAGAGACACAGCCACGAGATTGCAAAGAACATCAAATCTGGATCTGTCCTGCTCGAGTTGGGCAGTGGCTCCCTCCGCAAGACCAATATCTTGCTCAAGGCCATCGATGCCGCTGGCAAGCATGTTGACTAATACGCCTTGGATCTGGACCGAAATGAATTGGAAAGGACGTTGAAGGCCCTCGGGCCCAGCCACTTCCAGCACGTCCGTTGCAACGGCTTATTGGGCACTTACGAGGATGGGCTAGCATGGCTGGATAGTCCTGCCATTGTGCACAAGCCACGCGTTGTTCTGTCCTTGGGGTCGACGATTGGCTCTTTCTCGCGTGCAGAAGCAGCTGACTTTTGGAAGAAATGGTCTGCTGCTCTGGAAGGTCCGCGGGATAGTCCGACAGAAGACGATTCAGTCGATGAAGGGAGAGATGCTCAGATTATCATTGGCCTCGATGCTTGCAAGGACAAGGAAAGGGTTTGGCGAGCGTACAATGATGTCGACGGGGCGAAGAGACGCTTCATCTTGAATATCCTTGACCACACCAACAGTCAGCTTGGCTACAAGGCTTTTGATCGACAAGATTGGACGGTAGTCGGGGAGTGGGATGTGGACCAGGGGAGGCATACGCAGTATTTGATGCCCTGCAATGACGTGGAATTCGAGGGGACACGGCTGAAGAAGGACGAGAAGATTTTCGTGGTGCTCCAATATGCGGCATCTAGTCCGGCGTCACAGCCTGAACGCCCGTCCACACATGATCCACTCCCGCGCCGCTATGCTCCCATGCCTTGAAGCTTCTCTGCACGAGTACGTCGAAATGAGCGGATTTGGCGGGAGGCAGCAAGGTTGAGTCGTCCAAATTATTGTACCAGGCCGAGCGACGATGTGACGGTGTTCGAACCTCCATTTCGCGCCACCAATGACAATGAATGCCACCGTCTAGACGAGGATTGAGATGGTCGACTCTTTCGTTGGGGCCAAAGTGAGGGTAGTGGGTGTTGTATGTTTGAGAGAGATGGGGAGCTACAGCTGTTCTTGGCTTGATATGACAAGCCGTGCTCTTATAAGGAGGATGGAATGGACGTACTGGGCAAGCAGACCGCTAGTGTAGCCATTGCTACCGAAAATGACCTTGCCGGCTCTGAGGCTGCCGCGAGACGTGGTCACGGTATTCTCCGACGACACGGCTGTCACTGGTGTACTGGTTTGCAGATTGACGAGGTCGCGATCGAGTAGTTTGGCCAGTATTTGAGCGACGAATTTATACGGCCAAAAAGAAGCTGCCGGGATTTCCCGATGGTCTAATTGAAGGCAGCACAATCACGAGACACGCTCAATCTCTGGCAATTCAGTCGCATGTGTCAACCACTCGTATGTGCCAAGTGAGAGGGCAGGCGGCTGATTGCTCGTATTCGCCCTACACAGCAGCGGGCGTTTCTCCTGGCAGAGGGCTGGAGTCTTCCTCAACAAGCTTGAAAGCTCAACTGCCACAGCTTGAGAATTGGGCGAAATAATGACTTGCTTCTATCCCAGAATGCTGCCGTGTGGATACTGGTCCAACATGCTGGTATTGGTTCAACGTGCGGGTATGGGTCCAAAATGCGGGCACTAGTCCAACACAGAGATCGCGGTCAGTGGCAAAATCGTAATGCAGCATCTCAAATCAACAAGCTTGCGCCGAAGGAGAGCTTTGCCTGGCCATCGGCTTAGACGGAGAGCTGTCGTGCAGATCATGAGTTCCTGGGCATCACTATCATCTCCGGGCGCGCACGGTCTGTGTCGAAAGAGTCGTCAAAGCCCTCGTCTTCTCTACATTGCCCTCCTCTCCACCAGCCTGATCCAGCGCCGTCTCCTCCATCCCCCTCGCTCTTCCCTCCCTGTACCCTCTTCCCACCCACTTTTTGGCATGACCCTCTCCTTCCCTTTCGCCGTCTTGCCCTTACTTTTTGTAGTGAAATCCTCTAAGACCTCCTCCGGCAGATCGTACACCCAGCGCTCTCCTTGCGTCTCGACTTCCACTCCCGAAATCATCCTCTGCTCGACCCATTCCGAGCTCCACAAGTCCAAGATCCACTTCTTGTCTTTCCACTTCCACCCAGCAGGCGGCTCGACGTCCTCAAAGAATTGTGTGCCCTTAGCACGGGATCCTGAGATGCGTGCCGGCGAGAGCGGATCGTAAGGCGAAGGACTGAACAGCCAGGCTTCCCACGTTCCAGTCGAAGCGTGCTGTTTCTGCAGCTCAAAGATTTCGACCTGTCGTACTTCCGGCGGCTCGTCAAGAACGATGTCAGTTGAGACGATATGCTGAAGCCAGTGTTGGAGACCCTCGAGATGGTGCCGTATCTGACTTAGGTTCATGGAGCTCAGCATGGCTTTCTGTGCCTCGGGGTGGCCGGCGAGCGTCACGGTCCATCCAGCAACTAAAGCTACAGCCCGCCAGGGTACGAGGTGGGAGCCTATGAATGCCACGCACGCCACCGCGAAGGCGGCGACGAATAGTTGCGAGCTGACAGCTTCGTCCGAGAAGTTGGTGTAGGGAGTGATGTACTCGTTCGCGGCGTCGTGCAGACGAGAAAATTCTTCCATGCTGTTCTGAAGGTCACGCATATTACGGAAGAAATCCTTGCTCATCTCTGGCGCTGGCTTGACACGGCTTGGCGGTGCGATAGGCGGGCCTCGGAACGATGCCTCTACCCTGGGGTCGTTGGCCGGAGCGGGATGTCTAGCCATGAAAGAGGGTATCATAATCCAGAAGAGCAGCCCAAGCAAAGGGAGCGCTGGAAGTAACGAAGGCTGCAGCGCGATCAGGCTGTATGTGGCTAGGAAAGACAATGTGGCTGTAGGGTGCTTCCAGGTGAATATATGAATCAATCTGTTTTGCATCACAAACAACACTCCCACTCGTGCGTTGAAGCGACGGAAGTTGGTACTCATGACAGGTATGCTGAAGTTTGGCCTTTCGACGTACTTCCTACTCCTCCTGTCCTTCGGCTTCGCTTGTCTGCCAGTTGCTGCGTCGTGATCATCCTCGCTCATGTCTTCCGACGGCAGGATCTGCGACATGATGCCTGCGAACAGCTTGTCACGAAAGCCGGGCCTGCCTTCGCCATCGTCTGAGCCACTGAAATCACTCAGATTATCCCTGAGCTTGCCTGCTTGCTCCCGTATGCGATCTCTCGTGCTCTGCTTTGGCTCAGCTTCCGAGGCCTCGGAGGTGGTGTAGGCGTCGTTGCCGTCTTCGTGGATGGGGATGTTGAGGACTGGGATTGGTTCGTCGCGGTTGGCGATGGCCTCGTGACTCGCGTCGTCCATGATCAGTAGGTGTTTCGCTGCTCATGCAGCTACGATATTGCTATGGTGGCATGGTTTGGAGAGAGTGTAGGGTCAAGAGGTAGCTGCGGCATGCCGAAATGGCATGTGACAGTCTCGATTGCCCCACCTCAAAGTATGTACCACTTCCACCGTCGATGAACAGTCCCCTTTCCTCCACCCCACAGACACGGCATTGGACTTGATTTAGAGGTTCTGCTTCGGTATCAAGCGACTGGATGGGCAGCAGGGTTTTCTCAGCTTCAGAGACTACACCTTATGCCCGAAGATATGATGGGTCTTGGCATCTATTCTGGAAGTTCACGCAGATTTCTGATACAAAATGTGGGCAGCGACTGTTGGTCTGTAGGAGCAGATTGCACAGTCTGCATCATGTCCAGGCGAATCGACTGTCCACTGCTCACCAACAGACTTGGGCGAAGTTGGGTTTGCGGTGCTACGGCCGTTCTACCTACGTAGGCAATGCTGGAGTAGCCTTGGTAGTTTGCAACCACAGACTCGCTCGCCATCTGAGTAAGATGGGAGATGTACAAATCAGCACCATGTGACATTTGAACATAAAGTGTGCAGGTGTATGCTCGTCTAGTCGTCCGAGTCCGTGACGTGACTCCGTGAACACCATGTTCGTTCGGCCCTCCTGCATCCCGAAAGCCGTTGTCCGTCTTACACCCTTTCTCCGCCATCCATCTAATAACAAACTTCCACACGTCCTTGCTTTTTCGGTGCACGAGGGGGCTACAGAAGGAGACATACACTGCAAATATGCTCACCGCGTGCCTACTTCGGGGAGACTCGTGCCCGGATGACGAGCGGGCGTGAAGCTTGTGAAAGCTCCAGCGGAGGCACGGCCATGTGCTGGACTTCGTCGGCCTCCCCGCCCTTTGTTTCGACGGCATTCATCAGCGTGGATAAGACGGCCGCGTAAGATGCACAGCTAAGTATACGTATATATTCCTTGAGGCATCCCAGGACACTCGTTCTACACTGCCTCACACCCGTCCACGACCGAGGCTGGAGCAATCTGCAGCCAACTAAACTTCGCTTCAGGGCCGACTTCGCACTAGCATTCCTCTTCCTCCTTCACTTCAAATGCAGACCTCACGCGGTGATCTGTAGAAAGATGGCATCAACCCAGTCTGAGCGCGAGCCGTTCCTCCGCCGCATCTCCTCTAACCTGGGCGCACCTCCAATGCTCGTCCAGCCGGGCGTCGAGAAACTGACCTCCCCTGCTACAATGCCAGAAGACAGTGCATTCCCGGCGCCAACATGGGTCACGCGGGTAGAGGACAGGAAGAAAAGGAAGATGCCGCAGTGCATCGCGCATCGAGGGTACAAGGCCAAGCATCCAGAGAATACAATGGCAGCATTCAAGGGCGCTGTCAAGGCTGGCGCACACGCAATCGAGACAGATCTCCACGTCACCAAGGACGAAGTTGTAGTCATCAGCCACGATGCAACACTCAAACGTTGCTTCGGCAGACCCGACAAGATCAAAGACAAGACCTGGGACGAAATCAAAGACCTCACAACAACATCCGAACCCCACGAACCCATGCCTCGACTCCTAGACCTCCTCGCCTACCTCTCCGAACCCGGTCTCGAAGACATCTGGATCCTCCTCGACATCAAACTCGACAACGACGCCGACCAAATCATGCGCCTGATAGCCTCCACCATCGCCTCCGCCACCCCCGCCAGCAAACGCAAATGGGAAGACTGCATCGTGCTAGGCATCTGGGCCGCCAAATTCCTGCCTCTGGCCCTGAAATACTCCCCTGGCTTCCCAGTCGTGCACATCGGCTTCTCCACTTCCTACGCGCGCCACTTCCTCCAAATCCCAGACGTAGGGTTCAACATGCTCCTGCCCATTCTCATCGGCCCGGGCGGGCAATCTTTCCTGCGCGAAGCACGGGAGACGTTTCATCGGCGGGTGATTGCTTGGACGGTGAACACGGAGGATCGCATGGAGTCGTGTATCCGGCGGGAGTTGGACGGCGTCATTACGGATGATCCGGAGATGTTCTTGAGGGTTTGCGATGGGTTTGATGAGGCGGTGAAGGAAAGGTGGCCCGGGATGAGGTGGGCCAGTTATTTGGAGGTGTGGCGGTTGTGGGTTTGGGTTACGGTGGCGTTTTGGTGGTTTGGAAAGATGTTTGCGCCCATTGCGTCGAGGAGCATGATTGTGAAAAAGGTCAAGACATAGAGTGAGCGGGTATCGCATGACTCCATTATACGACAGATGCTATGCGTTAGGGCGATTGAGCTGCAGATTGGTACTGGTGGTCATGTCGGCGCAGTCGGCCGTGCTCACTAAGCCAGGACGTGATGGAGTAACGGGTGTGTGTTGCTGGTCCGCTGAGGTTGCGGGGACTCGAGAAAGAACAAGCGCGAGGATGGTCAAGCGCTGATGAGAAGGTGTCGTATTCATGCCGTGTCCGCTAGACCACGGCTCATCAGTCCTAGCTCTTCGGAAGGATTGGTCTCACGCAATATGTGCCCTGCGTACTCGCCAGGCCATCGCCGTTCTTGATTAGAAATCTACCAGACCAGTCAGATTAGTAACACAGAACCTGAATACCTCCAGGACCTATCACAAGCCACTGCGAGAGTACTGAGATGATGCTACTACTCTCCTTCCATATTCTTCTTGGAGTGGAATTCTTGTAGATAGGGAAGCACATGATAGACGGCTTGCTTCATCAACACATCTAGCCTGCCTCCTAGCCAGGCGCGTCGCAACGCGAAGACCATTGCGGTGATTGTAGTAACTCGTCGACATGGGAAGGGGCGGAGAAGTCCTGAGCGCGAGCAGGCTTTGCTTTACAACGTGCCAGCAATTCTAAGCAGGAGATAGCATGTAGCGTCCCCGCCTTGTCCAGAATCTGCATGAGACGACGCATCTTTGGCCAGTTCACCATGATCTAGTTCTACGTTAGGTGTGGTGTATACTGCGACCACACCGGGAGATGCAGACCCGCCTCCAAAATGTGCGCCAGCATGATGAAGCTCTCGAGTACCAGGAAAGTCCGGCACGAGGTACCATGAGATCCAGACTACAAATTGGAAAGGTACTGTAGATTGAACCACGAAAGTCATGATCCTCTGCACCAATGTCTCATCACCATAATGCCTCAGCCAGTGCACACAGTTAAGCACGACCCCGAAGATTGCGAGCGTAGGGCCCAAGACTATGATGGTAATACACGCGGCGCGCCAGAGCACTTCTTTAGTCGCGCTAGAGAATATGAAAGGCCAGGCGGTGGTATGCAGTCCTGCGTGCGCGCCGGCGGCTACGGTGAGCGCAAAGATATATCGGAGCCAGTCGAAAGTCTTTATGTAATGGAGTCTGAAGACCACCTTGTTGACTGCTTCAATTGACCAATTTGAGATTCTTGACTCGACCAGCCCGGGACCGGAAGGACTCTGGAGATACCCGCTACCGAAAAAACGTCTTGGGTAACGCCAATAAGATCGGCATTGAGGCGTTAAGTCTTTCTATGTCGGAGGAATCCAGAATCAGGCTATACTGAGAGAAAACCAGATTGTGGTGTTCACAGGCCGTGTAGCATAAATCATAGGCTAGAGTCTCTTGCTGTAGACGGAAGACTGCTTTGACGTATGACGCGTCCTTGAAGTATTCTTTCGTAGTAGCCTCTGAGAGCTTTTATACGCGCGGGGAGGTGAGCGAAGGCGGCACCGCGCGCAAGTTCTCCAGCGAACATGTCGTCGTCCCTACTTCCCACCAGAACCTGGGCTTGGGCTTGACCTTCTTGAAATAACGCACCCCTGTCCAGATGACCTTGGGCTGTCCGAGCTCACTCAAATCGGTCAACCACGCAGCCGCTGCATAAGCCTTTTAGCCCGTCACGGTCGTCGGCTCGCTGACATCCTTGGGCTTGTCGAACCAGAAGACATAGATGATTAAAGCGCAGAGTGCATGTCCGAACACGTTGAGCTCGAGCAGCGTGATCGAGAGGACCTGGCACAGCCGCAGGATACACTGTACGCAGAACCAGATTGCTTGCCAACACGTGATAAGCTTGAGGAGGCTATCCTGCTTGCTTCTGGCGAGCATTTCTGCTTTGGTGACGGACGGCAGTATGTCAGTCCTGTGTCCGAAAATTTCCGGGTCATCGAAGATCTTAATAACTGTCGCCAGGCCATCCAAGGTCAAGGTGACGCGTTGCATATTTTGAGGCAGTAAAGGCCTGTCGGCTGAGCGGGTGTCGAAGACCAAGCCGCTCTTGAGAGCATACCGAGCTGGACGTCGGTCCAGTACGCTGTAGTAATTTTCTCGGGTGTCATGTCTGGCCATCTGGCATGCGGCTCGTACGGAAGATCACCAGCCTCGAGGTATAGGCCAATACGGATCCGACGCCTCAAATTGATCACTTTGCTGCTCCAGCTTGCGTGCTTCCTCCTTGGAATATCATGGAGCTTGTAAGGCATCCTGGACTATTGACGTAGTCTCCCTCACGTCACGCCATTGCTCAAAAGCATTCCATGCAACGACCTCAGGAGCCAGCAAGGCCAGCACAAGCCACCCAAGATGCCGCCACTTCTGCTGCCATTCCTTCTTGTGCTCAGGCAGATTGAGATGCACGGCCGTCCACGCGCACAAAAACATTGTAATCAAACAGGTCGATAAGATGGACCGGGTGCCTCGATAATCTGGTTCCGGGTGCCATGCCGCTGCGGGAGGAGTGCTCGCGTTGCCGAGGAGCTGCCACATAGCTGCTAAATGCTCGCGACCTAGTCTGGATATATGGAAGGCGTTGCTCAAGTATAAGATTTCGGCAAGTGTCTCGCTATAACGCGTGGCGGTCCAGCAAAGGATGTTTATTGTGAACTAGTATAGCAAATGCTGCGCGGTCCTGCGCTCAGAAACTGTCCCTGATATCGATCATCATGCTGAAAAGTCGCAGCCTTGCACAGCCCAGCATGTTATATGAAAATTTCAAGGCCTCGTCGCACCGCGGCGTTCTGCATGCGGAACGTGCATGGTCTCGCGCGCGCTACATCCATGATATCGCAGCATTAAAGCAATGCCTGATATGAGTCCGTACGCCTCGAAGTCTACACCGATGCTACCAGCTGGGTGCTGGAGCAAAAGAGCGAAGCAAGCAGGTGAGATCTTGCCATTTGGGCAGCCGGCCAGCAGGGTCGCGAAAACGCGTTGGTGCCTGCGCTTGGGCGAATGTAGGTGTGGTTTGCCTCCGACAGGCGCACCAAGAACATAGGTAGGTATGTTTCAGCCGGCAGCCGCGCGCAGCCTGACTGGATCGGAAAGCTGCGTGCTGCGGACGTCTTGTCTGCTGAAGCGAAGGAGCTGCATTCGACGCATTCCCGTATCGCGTGCTGCAAAGCCATCTCGAAATGTCCGTTGATTGCAAGCGTAGAAAAGCAGATGTCGAGGCCGGATTATCGATCGTGTGTGATCCGCGGGCAGTGCAAATGACATATGAGCCCTCGTAAACAGGACCACTCTGGAATGAGCAATCGGTCGCCACCTTCTCAGGTTAAGGTACTTTTGACGTACTTAGCCGTACTTGTCAGGGTATAGAAACCTGGTTGGAAGATGCCACTCAGGCCGCAAAGAGATCAGGAATCTGACACAACAACAAAAACGAAGCTCTATGTCCCTCATACCCAAAGACAACCATTCCCACCCTCCCCTAACGCCTAAAAGCGCCAACGCAAAAGCCATGACAACACATCCCACATCCAGCCCCATCAATCCACCTTTCCCTGCCCACCCGAGTTACCCCCCAACAACCCATCCATACCATTCTTCTCCCCGACCTTGAAATACCCACTAGACACACCACCACCCAGCCTCAGATGCCTCCGCCCCAAAATCACAGCGCCCATAATCGTCACGATCGCAATCGCCGTGCTGACAAGCGGGTGCTCAAACACTTGCCCCTTGACCACCCACCAAACGTGGCCTAGCGCCGTAGTTGTGCTCTTGGGGCTGAGCTTGGGCGGACTCGAAACGACTCTCGGCAGCGTCTCTAGTATCGACGTGCGGGAGGGCACGATCGGGTTGCCGGTCATGGTGACGTCCCAGTAGCGGTGGTTGTCGTAGTCGTACATGACGACGCGTTCGTTGTCGGACTGCACGGAGATGCCAAAGGTGGTGCGGATCCAGCGTTCCCAGAAGATGCCGTCGACCCATGCGAAACCGACTTCTTTGCGCTCGATGTCGTCCATGTTGATGCGGATCGACTTTGCAGCTCGCAAGCCGCGTTGGTCATTTCGATCCTCGGCTTCTTCAATGCGAAGTTGTTTCGCGTCGCGCAATTCTTGCCGCTCGAGCTGAAAAGCCTGGGTCTGCTTGTCGATCCACTCGAGTGCTGCATTCTTGATCTCGCGTTTGGCTGACACAAATTCTTCTGGTCGGTCACGCGAGAGGATGCCGAGCACGACAAGCCTGCCTTTCATCACCTCTTGGGCGTTGGAGGCAGTCAATTCAGGGACAATAGGAAGCCAGACTGTTTGCATCCAGTTTAGCACGCGTCGATAGTCGCGCATGTCGCGAGGTGAAAGCGCAGTGTAGTACGTTGGTTTGCCGTCCCGAGACACGAGCAGGCGCGGCCAAGTGCTAATCTTGAACCGCTCGTTGAGTGCTGGGTCTTTCGATGTCACGAGCTTGGCATGACCGATCAAGCTCATGGTCAAGCGGTCCAAGGCCTGAAAGTCTTCGTGCGTAGTCGCGTGATCATAAAGATATAGGAAGATGACTTCCTCCTTCTTCTCCATCTCCTCGAAGTCTGCCGCAGTGACATTCTTGATGCCGTCGCCGACGACCTCAGCTTTCTTCGCAAAGTCAATCAGATCACCCAGCCCACGAAGACCATCATATTCGATGCGCTCGCCGCCGCGGAAGAAGAGTATGGTAGGATAGCCATGGACCTTGACGTCTTTACACAGTCGCTTCTCCACGTCGCAGTTGACTTCTCCCACATTCATTCTATTCTGCATCTGGCGAGCCATGCCTTGCCAGTTGGGTGCCATCGCTTGGCAGTGGTGGCACCAAGGCGCGTAGAACTTGACAAACCATGGATTGCGAGTTGTCGTGACCAGGCGCTGAAAGCTCTCTGCGGTCAGAGGCACCGACTTTCCTGCTTGATTCGGCAGTTCAGGTACCCTGGTCGCGGATATTGTACTCTTGCTTGCAGATGCAGTGGGTGTCACTCTTGAGCCAGCGTTGCCATCTAGTGGCACAGGCGGCTGCTCCGGCATAAGCGTCTTTTCGACCTCGTGATCGCCAGCCTTGGGCAGAATAAGGCCGTCCTTTGGCCTCGAACCCGGCTTGATACTCTCCAAGATCTCCTCGACCCATTTCGACATTTCCTTCATATCCTTTGCACCTTTGCACGTCTTGACCTGCTCACCATCCTTGAACAGCACAACCGTGGGGAAGCTCGTGATCTTGTTCTCGGCGCATGTATCACCATTCGCTATACAGTCCACCTTGGCGAATTTGAAATTGTAATATCTGGTGAAGCTATTGAGATCGGACTCTGACTCTCCAGAGCCCGATGTCTGCGGTAGTGGATCCTGAGTGTAATAGAACTCGTACAATGTCTGCCATGTCGGGGCGAACTGCTTGCAGTGGCCGCAGTAGGGGCTGAAAAACTCCACCAACCAGTATCCGCCCTTGATCGCATCATTCAGCGTCGCTCCATCCAAGCTGGTGACTTCAGGGACATTCTTTCCATTGAATGTTGTGCCTGTCTCTATCCCGCCAGTCGTGGTCTTGCCATCGTGTCCTTCCAACGCGCTCCCTGCTGATGCTTCGTCTCGGGGTTGCAGACCGCTGTCCGCTGGCTGTTCAGTCTGGGTCGCTGATATGTATGGGAGTAAAGGCAGCGCGAGAAGGCTGTAAAGCGAAAGGCGCATGGCGAGGCCCTGTGAAGCCAGGTGTTTCGCAGTCAAGACGAACGCATTGGTTTGTACAATCTGGTGTCAGTATTTAGGAGATCCGGGAAGCATCAGAATAGAGGATCAACAGGAGAAGATAGAGAAGCGCAAGTGGTGTAATTATAGTAAGTCTTGAACTGCGACATGCCACGACTATTAGATTCCTTCCGGCTCTTGAGCATGCGACTCGTGCCGGGTCTAGCTTTAGGTCTGCCTCAGGCACGCTTTTTGGTAAGCAGCGCATTGGCTTCCACGCTCCGTCACCACATCCCGAACACCTTACACACATCCACCCTCACACCCCACCGCCACCATGAGATCCGCATTGAGGCTTCTGGCCTCCGTCTCCCGCGCCAGCAGCAGGGAACTGCTCGAACCTGGCGCCCCCACCGGCCTTACTGGCCTCTTCACACACCACGCCCCCCGGTCCACCCTCCTCTATCTCTATAGCGACACCCTGAACAAGCTTCAGCAATTCCCCGAATCGAGCGTCTACCGCCAGTCCACCGAGGCGCTGACGAAGCACCGCATGCGAATCATTGAGGCCAACAAACCCGCCGGCCTTGAGGAATGGCAGGCGCGAGTCAATAAACTGGTCGAAGAACACCCGGAAGCGTTCAAGAAGATACCTCTGACTTCTTCGAGTGGCAAGATGGAAGAGTTCAACATTGTGTGGAGAGACCATGCGCTGCAGGGCGCCGCGACGCCGGAATGGGGTGACGAGACTCCCGGACCTGCAATGCTGGAGGGCCCGCGAGATGAGGAGACACAGGAGCTTCAGCAAGCGCAATTAACAAGAGACCCGGTGGCGGAGCATGCGGCGATTCCCAGGATCGCGCCAGAGCCACCGTTAAGTGTGGAGCAGATTCAGGGCATTGAGAATGAGATTCAGGCGGGGTTGATCGAGGAGATCATTCAGGTGGCGGAAGGTGAGCGGAATCTGGTGGACACGCTTGCAGAGGCGAAGATGTAAGTTTTACCATAAGTGAAAGTGAAGCTCGAGAGTATTTGCTAACGTATGCCGCAGTTGGGAGGATCTGGAGGAGAAACCGAGGGAGGGCCAGTGGACTTACCACGAGAGAGATACCCATACGCCAATGACCCAGGCGCGGTAGTAGAGTGGTGTACGGCGTAGATCAGCAAGTTTGCAAGTTCTACCAGCTTACACTGTATATACATCTGTACACCATAGAAGCATTATTGCCATAGAAACTTGATTGGCGTCTTCACAAGACAAAAGCAATGCGCATTGGCGATGCAAGGTGTGCCACCAAGGAGAGAGAAATGTCAGCGCTACATGTATGTATGTTATACGCAGCGAATCAAAGGTAGTACCCAGATGTTGACGTGTCGTGGAATGCATAATGATTGAGTTGTCATTGAGATCTCGACTGTCTGAGTCTGGTTCTCGCTTCAGCTGCCAGTAATCTGCAGCGGGCTAAAACAGAATTTCTACGGCAGATGGGACATAGACGGACAGACAAATGGACCATCGAGATGTGTGTAGTGAATGAAAATCATCCGAAAAAAAAAAAAAAAAAAAACTTTTATTATGGTGGCATGTACGAGCGCCCGGGCTCGAACCGGGGGTCTTCTGTGCGCAACTGTTTGTACTGATCTCGGACCAGCCACATGTTAGACAGATGTGGTAACCAACTGCACCACGCTCGCGGTGATTTATGACAACATCAATGGACCTAGTACCAATTTTTTACATATACCATTTCCAATGGGTCATTGTAATCTACAGATTGGTCCACTACCCAAGTGGAAGCACTGAAACTTCATTTGCAACTACTTACATCGATCACGTATACATCGATCCATGACATCATCCTGCGAACGGTTCTCAGTGATGGCAACCAGACCGCTTCGCTAATAAGCGACGGGCAGAACACTTCAAAATGCACAGATCAGGCGGGATGGACACGTCGCCGCAGACGGGGGCCCATCCTCCACCGGTGTCCGGTGGCCGATGAAGCACATTGTACCGTGAAGCTGTGGCTTTGAAGGAGCCGGCCACCGCCCTTGAACTTCATGACAGAAGTACCAAGTCATAACGACGATCTCGGACACGACTCCTTTTCAGCCAGCCGGGAAGGAGTACGCCTCTTTAACCCCGCCCGGAGCATACGACGTTGGTACATTGAGACTTTCATACACGAGGCCGCGTCCAAGCCGAAGCCGTGTTACACGGTGTCATGCATATGTAGGTGAAGTGCTGATGCCGGATCGTAGTCTTAAATTTGCTCAATGCACGTTCTTGTGTCAGTGGATCCATTTATCTCGCCAAACGTCCTTGAAGTCTGACAAAGATGGCGGCAACACTAATCACACCTCTCAGTGCTGTCGGGATCCTGCTTGTGATCTGCTTGACGGGCTGGCGGCTCCGCAATGTAGGAAGAAGGCCGGATGGCATGCCGCCGGGTCCTGCGACTCTGCCTGTACTTGGTAATCTCCATCAGGTAGATATATCACAATGAGGTCGAATTGGTAGCGGTTGCTCACGACAGCCAGATCCCAGCCCGTAACGCGCATCTGCAGTTCAGGAAATGGGCGGATGAATATGGGTCGGGACATCTATTTGCTTTTTGATTGTCGATCCGCTGACAGTCCGAAGCCCAGTCTACTCGATCATGCTCGGCACCATCCCAACCGTAGTCCTCACTTCGGACGTAGCCGTCCGCGACCTCCTCGAGAAACGTGGCCAAATTTACTCAGATCGCCCAGACATGTTCCTCAGCCAGGTTGTAGCAAGCGGCAACCTAAGGCTGGTCGTGATGGTAGCCATCCCCTCTGTTTTCCCTTGATTCCGTCCTCTAACGCAAGTTCTAGCGATACGGAGACTCCTGGAGATTGATCCACAGACTCGTGCACAACATCTTGAACATCTCTGTCGCAGCCAAGTACATTCCGTACCAAGACCTCGAGAGCAAGTATCTCCTTGGCGGCCTCCTCGATACGCCCGAGAGCTTCAAGCAGCATTTACGTCGGTTCGCGTTCTCGCTTTCGACACAGCTTATATTCGGCTATCGCTGCCCGAGTTACACGGATCCTAGGATCGAGAAGCTGTTCCAGGAAAGTGTTTGAGGCAGGTTATTGATAATCAGCACAGACTGACTATGTCCACTGCAGATCTTTGAGGGATGGGCCAAGGTATCTGAAAGCGGCGCCGGTAAGATCGCAGATGTGTACCCCATCTTGCAGAGTCTCCCACGCTTCCTGCTTCCTGGAGTACGCGAGGCCGAGCATGTCCACAAAATTGGCAGAAAGCTCTACACCGACCAGTGGCTAGCGGCGAAGGAAGATCTGAAGAACGGGAAGGGTACGGTAAGACGCTTCTCCTCGAAATCCTTCGTCCATGTCTTTCGCAAGAAATCATTGTCTGACGATCTTAGCCCTGCATCTGCAACGACCTCCTGCTGGCGCAACAAAGCGAAGGTCTCTCCGACGAAGTCGTCGCCTACATCGTGGGTTCTCTACTCGAGGGCGGCTCAGACACCACGTCAGCAACCACATATGGCTTCGTCGAAGCGATGATGTGCTTCCCCGAAGCGCAGAAGAAAGCACAAGAGGAAATCGACCGCGTAGTAGGTAGCGATCGTCTGCCCACGATCGACGACTACCCGGATCTGCCTTACATCAGGTGCGTCATCAAGGAGACTCTGCGTTGGATGCCTCCCGTGATTCTGGGAGTGCCGCACAGAGTGACCAAGGACGACGAGTATATGGGCTGGAAGATCCCCAAAGATGCTACCGTGCTTAACAACGTGTGGTATGTTTTTCGTACAACCAAGACCCATACTTGATGACGCAGAACTGAACAGTACTCAGGGGCATCCAAATGGATCCCATCCGCTCCCCAAACCCTCGCCACTTCCTGCCCGAACGCCACCTAGGCGACACCACCACCCTCTACGAGTCCGCGCGCGGCGATCCCCTGAAGCGCGACAACTTCAACTTCGGTGCTGGAAGACGCATGTGCCAAGGTGTGCATATTGCCGAGCGCTCGCTCTTCCTCGCCATGTCGCGCATCCTATGGGGCTTCAACATCGAAAAGCCGTTGGATGCCAACGGCGCGCCTATCACGCCGGACATCGATGATTTCGAAGGTGGGATTGCTGTGACACCGGCGCCTTTTGGGGTGGAGATTAAGGCTAGGAGTGTGGAGAGGACGGAGATTATGAAGAGGGCGTTGGAGGATTGCGAGGGGTTGATTGATGCGGCGACGGGGCAGTGGAAGAAGCCGCCGGAGGGGATGCCGTTTGGTGCGGCGCCTTATTCGGGAGGTTTCCGTGAGAAGGAGTGAGGGCGCTGCGGTTGATTGGGAGAGAAGGCATGGGGTATGTTGCACTGTTTTCAAGATCGGGTGAGTAGCTTTTGTGGTCTCTGGCGTCTGTCATCCAGCTCTCGAAACAGCGCAGAGTGTTGAGTCATGTGAATATACTTGCATGTCAATAATGCGAATGGCCGATTGATCCCATGGCCGATTGATCCAAGTTCTGACGATGCTTGACGCTCAGTCATGAGACTGCCAGGCAGACAGACTTAGTGACGATGATGTGACAGTAGCCGATGAAGTGACATTCTCCCTGTTGGCAATGAGAGCTACCAGTGCTGGGCGTATTGTCTTCGTTACGACCTGAATGATTATACAGACCCATGAGAACAAGGTCGCACACTTGATGAAATTATACAGCTCAAAAATCTACTTCGCACCATTCATACCATTCATATGCGTCGAGCCTGCCCGACCACACACAGACGTCAAAGCCTTGAGCAGCTCCACACTCGGGTCATGCGGCAATCTTGCGCTCCTCCAAGCAACAAAATTATCAGGACGTACGAGCAATGCGCCACCATCCTCGTGCCCGCGAAACTTGACCCACATGTCATCGTGGTCGAAGAAACAGTCCGTCCGCTTGGTGTGCGAGTAGGCCTTGATCGCCGCGACAGTCAACGGCATGCCGCTACTTTGCGAGACAGCTTTCGCGGCAGCTTTCCAAAAATCGCAACCAGTCTCGTCTGTGAGCAACAAAAATTGATCTGACCCTACAATATCGTGAGTTGAAACGACTTGGGCATCCATCTCGACCCATGCGTGAGGCAATCGAGAGCCTGGTCGAGTGGTGGGCTCGTATAACCGCCCTCCAGGGTCCTGCTTTGGAGCTGCTGTGCCGTCCGGTACCACCGCACCTTGCTCATATACGAAGCCTAGTTCCATGTTATGCGCCGCAAATTCAATGTCTTGAGTAGAGATGACGCGCTGAATCTGGTGCCGTGCGTTTCGACCATACTCGGAGTCCTCAAAGATGCGCTCGAACCTGGTGACGTTGTAATCTAGACTATCCGGTATCAGACCCACGGCTGCTTGGAGAATTGGCATGTTGGAGAAGGTGAACAGTCCCCAATCACAATTCCTCAAGCCCACTGGACGACGCTCGGCCTCGTAGGTGTTCACAAGAGACATGTCCGCATGACCTTTGACGACAAGAGCCAGCTTCCACGCCAGGTTCAGAGCGTCTTCAATCGCAGTGTTGAGCCCTAGACCGGTCGTCGGAGGCCGCTTATGTGCGGCGTCTCCTGCGATGAAGATTCTGCCTTCCTGGTACTTGCTCGCCAACGTCCTTTCCAGTTCCCAATGGCTCACTCGCAAGACCTCCATCTGTAAATCAGGTATCTTCAGCAGGTGGCGAATTCGATCCGGCAATGCATCAGTGTCGAAGCGTTTACTGTCGGTGACAGGGAAGCCAAAGTGAAGGGTCCATTCTTCCGACTTGCGGCCCCATGTTGGGCCCATTTGGACAAGGGCACCGCAGTCAAAATGCACCATAGATTCACCTTCGGGGTTTATGAAATGACAGATTAGAGTTCGATCTGGTACTGATCAGTAGGCTGGCGAGGACATTTTGAGGAAGCAAAAATTACCATCCCAGTACGCTGAGAGATCAGCCTTGAAATGCGTACTGACGAAATCGACGATTTTCTTGGGTCCTTCCATTTGCACACCGATTTGTGGTCCAACGGTCTTGCCGCCATCTGCACCAACTAGATATTGCGAACGATAGCGTGTGACGTTACCGTCTGCATCCCGAACGTGGACAATAACATGGTCCGGCTCCTTGACGATCTCCTGTACTTCGTGACTGAAGAGCACTTTGCCAGGATTCCTCTTCGATGCAATATCCCGCAAGACCGGCTCCAGTCTCAGCAGCGGCAGATTCGAAGAAAGCTCCGCCGAGTCGTTTCGATAGGTCTCGTACTCGGGAGTCCCTACCTGACCGCCAAACGCAGGCACGCTGCCAATGACCCGTCCGTCAAAAGATCGTGATCCTCCTAGTGAGGTTCGCCATTGAGTGCGGCTCATGTGATGGATCGGACAGCCCACGGATCTGATAGCGGATGCCACACCATGTTCGCGGAAGATCTCCATCGTTCGCTGGTTGAGGTAGTGGGCCTTTGGCAGGAATGATGTGGACGGATGCCTTTCGAAGAGAACATGGTCGATGTGGTAATTCGATAGGAAGATGGATAGAGAGAGCCCGCAGCCTCCTCCGCCCACAATGACGACTGGGACGTCAATGTAGTCTGCCATGATTGGACTCGATGTGACCGGTGCAAGAGCGCATCGTCCACGCTTGATATGAAGTCCATACTAGAGGCCGTGCCAAGACTGAACACCTGCAGCAGGAATGTTGGCTGAAGCCGATGTGTGCTCGGGTTCGCAGTCGAACACTGCCCGAAGCCGTGGCGCTGTGGGACACAGTGAGAGGGGGTGTAGTTGGGTTGCCTTGAGCCAAGCCCGAGGAGCACCTGCAGGATCTGCATGCACCCCGCAAGTGTTGTCGAGTGGTAAGAGGAGGTCGCAAATTGACAAAGGTGGAATGCTGCGCGTGCTACGGCCCCGCAAATCATGCAGGGCTAATGTGAACTGTACAGCAACGTTTTGACGCCTTTGCTACTTTTGTCTTCCTCTTCCACAGTCACGGAGCATGGAGCAGCATCCTCATGTCTGGACCTCGTGCGCCCTCCACCCATCTGCGGGCTCACAGCGACCATCATGGCCTGCCAGACCTGCCGCAGGAAGAAAGTGCGCTGTGATCGTGGAAGACCGAGATGCAAGAATTGCATGGACAAAGGACTTGATTGCAGATATCACGGCGAGCGCCGGCTCAAGCGATTTAGTCAGGATGGCCCCGATAGCGACACAGCCCGAACCAGACCGAGTGCGCTGCACAGTCGAAGCGAAATTCCTTCGCCACCGATGCAGTCACCCGACAGTCTTACGCTGCCGCCTCAGAGACAGTCTCAACCCGACCCCGGAGGACCGGTTGATCTTGTAGATCAGATACTTGGCGGAGGACCTTCATCTCTCCCGAATCATCGCAGTGCTTCGGTCTGGATGCGTACCGAGCGCGGCGATGAATATACGGGTCCATCGTCCGGCATATCGGCCATCTCGGACCAAGGTCTGGCGTGGATGAAGCGCAAGGCTGGCAATTGCGAACTATTGTGCACTGCCGTTGCCCAAGTGCGCCGCACATTGCTGAGCCACTTGCGCCAACCCAAGTGCGTCTCGCCAGCGCTGTGGGACATGCATCCCTTTCAAACACCGTTCAAGGGCATGCCACCATGGGATGTGGTGCAGGAGTACGTCGATGCCTACTTCGATCACGTCCAAGTCATCTACCCGATAGTGGAGAAAGAGGCCTTCCTTCACCAGCTGGCCCAGTACCGCGAGGACACGCCAGCCAATAGCATGTCATGGCGGGCTTTACTGTTCGCTGTCCTTGCGTCGGGTTGTCGCGCGGCTCATTCGGACGAGACTGCGCTTGCGTTTCGCAACTCAGGAAGTGAAGCTTGGTCCTATTTCGTGGTGGCATTGTCGATGGAGCAGTCGCTCGTCCATGTGACTACCGACTTGACTGCCGTCCAAGCACTGGCTGTCATGACGGTCTTTGCGCAGGGTGCCTCTAGTCCACAACGCTTGGAGTACACCCTGTGCTCAACGACTGTTCGCGTCGCATACAGCCTGGCGCTACACTGTGCACCGGCAGACGAGTGGGAGCTTTTCTCGGAGGAGAAACGTGCGAGATCCCGAACGTTCTGGGTAGTATACTGTCTAGACAAGACTCTGGCCTTGCGATGTGGTAGGCCTTCGATGATAGATGACGCCGAGATAAGCACGCCGATTCCTGCGCTAAATCCGGCGACAACCAGTTTCTCGAACAATACACCAAGAGTTGACTTCTTCCTATCGCTTTGCCAATGCTCACGCATCTATGGCAAAATCTCTCGGAATCTCTATTCTGCATTCGCTTTGAATAAGTCTTGCCGTGATCTTGCAAACACAGCCCGAGAATTGCTGGCTGACGTACAAATATGGCGGGACTCCTTGCCACCTGCTACAAGGGTCAGACGCTCTTCTTTCAGCTCTGAGACGATCGAGGGGATACCAAAGTCTCAGCGGCTTCACCTGCAGATGTCTTACTACTACGTCACTTGTGCAGTGTATAGACGATTCACTCCTATATTCTGCCACGGTGACGAGGATGAGAATACGGTGCAGGACATGCTTGCAGGCGCAGCCCCTATATCGCATATCGAAGCCGCCAGATCGATGATTCTTCTCACGAAGCACATTGACGTCGAGAGCTATACCCCGGGATGGTAAGTGCCTCGTTCTTTCATCTCAATAATGTTGCTTCGATTATCTGATTTGACCCGCAGGCTCGTCTTCTATATGCCAATGACGGCTTTACTCACGGTCTTCTTACATATTCTCGGGAACCCCCGCGAGCCATCGGCGCCGCATGATATCGCTCTTATGGAAGTCATCGTGGGGTTCTTTGGACGGCTAGAGTACGTGACTTCTGGGGAGGCTTGCTTCACTCAAGTTGCAGAATTTGTTCGGCAGGCGCGATCTCTTATCCACGAGACCGCACGTGCATCCGCGCTCGAGCGAAGAGATAGCCCTGTGGTCGTGAATCTTACCAGAGTTCACTCACTAGCAAGTGTGCGGCCTAGTCAAGAGTCACAATGCAACCCAGCTGAGAGTGAATTACTGCACACTGGAGAGACTCAGCACGACTTCAGTCCTATTATGCTGCCAGCTCATCCCGTCGCTGACACAAGCCGACAAGCCCCGTCACAACTGCCAGACGACAGCATTGTGTTTGGAGCGACCCAAGTTCCGAGGCTGCAGGCGAATTATGATCCGTGGCTTGACAATTGGCCTCCACTTGAAGTCTGGGACGAGACAATACTCAACACTTGAAGACTTATCAGACTCCTCAGCTCCCTTTACGGCTTGAAAAGGAGTGTTATCCTCATTATGAACACTGCGGGATCTGGCCAATCGCTTGGCTGGCTTCGCGTGTCCCTCACCAAGCTGCCCGCTATACTCATGACTGCCAGCCACCACTGCATGTAGAGTCGGCCCACGGTCTCCAGAGGCGCACTGTCCTACGACGGTGCCTACAGCTGGTCAGTCCAATTTGAGGAGGCCGGAGACCTCGAAATTCTGATAAGCACACATACCGGGAAAACCTCCATCAAGTCCAGTCGAGGCTGCTTGGCAACATGGCTCTCGGCGTTGATCACCAAACGGGCAGCAAACCTCGAAACTCGACGATCACCATTGCGTAGCATCATCTCTGCAGTGCCCAAAGCCATGAGGTCTTGGGCCATGTCATCGTGGACATAGACTCGCTGAATGGTATGGCGACGAATGCTGACTTGCGTCCATGCATTTGCTCTGCTATCTGAGATCGCTGCGAGATTGCTCAATATTGCTTTGATCTCCAAGCTGTGTGATTTCCAACACAACTCACCTTCTGCGCCCTCATATACGCCTGTCGCCGCTCGCATTGTGCCGTGCGATGAAAATACGTCTTTGACCATGCGTGGTCCTGCGTCCGGCCCCGCATCGTCCGCAAGTGTGTAAAAAAGTGCAAGCAAGTCCTTTGTCTCCTGACCGATAGTTGTGGCCGTGGGCCAAATCGTGTCCTCGATAGGGTAGGGCAGTTTTTGCGCTGTCATCTTGGTAGCCATTTTGACAATGCTCAGCACAGATCTGCTTATCTGCTTGAATACATGCCTCGCTGATGAGTGGAGATTATTCTAGTACTGTGACTACTATGGGTCCTGTGCTATTGCCGGCTTCGGGTTCGGGCTCATGCCGAATTGCCACGCAGTATCACCTTGGTCATTCACATCAAAGTGTCCATTGCAAATAGCTCTCTGTTTCTCGTAAATCACATTCATCGTAACCTGGACCATCGAACACAAACAGCTCATAACACCAACTTGCATCATGACGCGCACCATAGCACCAGACTTCGACGCCCCCAGCTCAAAGGTGCTGAGCCCAGCGTCGCTCGCCCACGTCGTGCTTCGAACAGCCAAATTCACCAAAATGGTCGAATTCTACACCACCTTCCTCGGCGGCACCATAACCCACGGCAACGACTTCGTCTGCTTCATAACCTACGACTCCGAGCACCACCGCATCGCCATCCTCGCGGTCCCCGGCACAGGTCCCAAGAACCCCACATCCTCGGGTCTAGAGCACATCTCCTTCGCCTACGACAGCATGGCCGAATTGCTTCTCGCCTATCGGCAACGCAAGCAGCGGGATATCTTACCCGCGTGGTCGGTCAATCATGGTCCGACTACCTCGATTTACTACAAAGATCCGGATGGCAATATGCTGGAGACGCAGGTCGACAATTTCGATACGGTGAAGGAGGCTAACGATTTTATGATGGGGAGCGCTTTTGCGGAGAACGCTATCGGGACTGATGTTGATCCTGAGGAGCTCATTCAGAGGCTTAGAGGTGGGGAGTCGGAGAAGGTGCTGAAGAAACGAGTTGAGATTGGGCCGAGAGCGTTGCCTGACTTTGAAACGATGTAGAGCAACCAGGACCTTGATTGAGTGTAGTAGCTCGGAGAGATTGCATGCGGCGCTGTACTTTGCGTGATGTGGTTTTTGTTGAAGTAAGATATCGCAAGAAGCAATCGATTGTCTGAGCCTAGGTTACAACATGAGGGTCTCCGTCTAATGGACGCCGTCAGTTAGTGTTCTTGGCATATACAACAGCCTCTGGACAACCATTTCCATACATATGGTTTGCTCGCTGAAATCATGCTCATTCTTCCTGCGTTTGGGTCTGACGTAGTAGTGCCCATGATACTCTTAAAGAATCCGCTTCGCCACGCTGCTGTAGGGCCATTGCGACTGACGAACATAGACTCTAGCCTTCATCTCAGGTCAACTGGGTTTGCGCCAAAGGCAACATGAACACGTCCAACAGTCAGGACGATGCTTTACAAGCAAAATGTACCGACGCCCGAACTCCTGACCATTTGCACCGTTCAAAGCCCCACTGACAAGCCACCGTAGCCGTCAACCATGGTGGAGACGCCTGTAACCACGCCATGCCGCTTCTTCAACCGTCCTGTCAAAGCTCTCGCTTTACCCCAATCCAGCTTTTGTGGCCTGCTCGCATACGGTTCTGTCTGCTCTTCGATTCTTCATCAGACCATCTAACTCGAAAGGGGCGAATCTTCGAGTATTCCTTACACGCTCCTCCAGCTGCAGCAGCAATGGTCTGAATGGACCGTACTCTTACATGTCACGTAGCTCCTTGGCTAGATCGAGGAATGTCTGCCCTTGGTGTGTCGTCTCCGCTTCTCCCGTATATCTAAGCGGCTATGTTGGTGGGTTTCCCTGTCGAGAAACTGTAGCGCGGCGAGTGATAGGCCGATGCGCCTACGGACAATCATCAAGTTGGTGAATGCCGATGATAAGTACCTCAAGCTACACGTTGCACTTGAGCGATGGTCTCTGCATGGGCCGTGATCGTGCTACTAGAAAACTGAGCGTCATGTCGCCACCCTGATCAGGCATTGTTATATCGAGCACTTGGTCACGGACTGACGATACCTTTGCTCAAGAATTGACCGGTTCCAAAGCACTTAGTCCGACCAGGATGCGAGATGCGGGCTGTCAGTCGCTTAGCAGCGCAGGCAAGCAAAACAGGAGAACCAAGGATAGACTGGCGACCGCAAGTATTCAACGCATGTTCTTGGCTCGTTTGGCAGCAAGGACATCTATGATAAGTCACAATCCACTCACTAGCACCATCTCCCGGCCTGAAAAGATGTCCAGAGAATATCCTGCCTGTCAAGCGGCCGTCGAGACGACAAGCAGACGTTTCCGATCCAGCTGCGATGTTCATTGCCAGCCCTGCACAGAAGGCCTTATCGTTAGCTTGTTGCATTCCACAACGCTATCTCGCAAGCTACGCCCATTCTCCATACGCCTGCACATGCTTTGATATATCGTCGCCTGTCCAGCTTCAATGGCCTGCCATTATCTATATCCGCTGTCCTACTCTTTCGCTCTTCCAACCTCTTCTCTCCCAATCTTGCACTCCATACAATCTCTACTCCTCAGTAGCTAAGCTCTGTCCCTCCTTCAGCCCCTCCACCTTCAGCTCTTGACCCTCCACCCGCCTGTAAATGTCTCGCACATCGTCTGTCATAGTCTCGAAGTGTGAAGATGCATCGTATGACTTGGAAATAAAGACGTTTTCCTTGGTGCCGTCTTCGAGTGGGGCGTAGATGGGTATTGGTGGTCCAGTGAACTTCTCCTCGATCCTACCAAGTCGATCCAGTCCCGGCTGCAATTCAAGGTGGTGGTTTGCATCGGTCTCAGCAATGGTGGAGACAATGGCGATGTAGTAGCCTTTCGGACACACGTTGTGGGCAGAGGAGACGACCGCGACGTAAATGTCGTTCTTGCGGCCGACCTGAGACTGAGGGATGATAATTTGGAGGCTATCGGAGTTGTCGGTCTTGTCGATGGGGTGGTTGAGGATACAGATAGCCTTGAGCATGTGGCCCACGACCTTGACCTTGTCCGGGAAGTATGACGGGTCGGCAATGATCTTCTTGGTCTTGGTCTCGAACTTCATACCGTCGCCAGGCTCGCCCTTCTCCTTCATAGTCGCCTTGATGCCTGAAATCTTGCCATTCTCGTACTTGACCTCGTCGATGTTGGTGTTGAGCATGTAGGTGCCGCCGT
Source organism: Teratosphaeria nubilosa (assembly GCA_010093825.1). Lineage (NCBI taxonomy): Eukaryota > Fungi > Ascomycota > Dothideomycetes > Mycosphaerellales > Teratosphaeriaceae > Teratosphaeria > Teratosphaeria nubilosa. The sequence continues at coordinate 194,168 of ML995808.1, forward strand.
AGATGGCTGAAAGGCGAGCGAAACCCTGAGGCAGCTCACCCAGGCCGTAGAGCGGGTAGATGTAGGGCGACTTGCCGTAGCGGGCCATGCTGTTGACGTAGAGGCGGATACGCTCAACGCAGTCCTTGGCCATGCCCTTGGCGTCGATGTACTCGTCGGTGGGGTAGAGGGCCATGGAGTGGCCGATGAAGTCGCGGGTGGAAGCCTCGAGGCCGTACTTGTCGTAGACCTGGATCGTGTCAGATGGATACTTCAGTGCCGATCAGGCTTCATACCTGTCGCATGGTGGTCTGAGCCAAGTTCATGCCTGCTCGCTGTCAGCGACGCCTCGTGCCTTCCTAACCCGGACTTCCTACCATTGTGTGTACTCGGGTTGGCCTCATCAAACGAGCCGACCCACTGCAAAAAGTTCTTGGCACGTCTCTTCTCAAAGATGCCCATCAGCGGGCTCTTCAAGGCCTCGCCCGCGTCACTCGGCACCTTGGCCACCGTCGCCTTGGTGCCTTGACCCTGCTGCACGTAGCTGCCGGCAATCTGCTTGAACTCGATGTAGCGGGTGACGTCGGTGCTGACGAGGATGTTGGTGAGCTCGCCGTTGGCCATGAGCAGCTTGGGCACCAGGTCGATGTTCCAGTCGTTGGCCCGTCCGTACTTCTTCCACGGCTCCGTGCCCGCCTGGAAGTTGCCGTACTTCTTGAACAGCGTCTCCAGGTTGACCGACGCTGCCTCGCCGCCGTAGTGGTCGTTCCGGTCCATGTGCAGCACCTTCTTGCCCTTGACCGACTCGACCCCGCTGAGGATGCATTCCGTCAGGCCTGTCCCCAACACCACCACGTCGTACTCGGGTGCGATCTCGTCCATGTTGGATGTGTATGTATGTTACAAGTCAGAAGATGTGTGCAGTAAGATATGTACCGATTGGAGAGGCAGCACTATGTTGCACTTGCAGTCGGTGAGTGTTCTTGTTTCTGGGGAAAGCTGCCACCCCTCGATCGACCCCACGGTGCTCAGCGCTCAGAACACATGGTGGCGCATGCTCACCAGGATCACTTTGATGGCACTCTTCCTCCTCCACTATCAGACTACATAGCCCATCATCACCGAACTGCTCTCAATTTAGATGAATATCAGAGACATAAGTCCAGTACAATTACCTCGCCCGTAAGAAGAGAAAATCAACTTGTCCAAGATGACTCTTGTGGCCAGAATCATAACCATTTTATCATGTCAAACTGCCTAGATCGTCTACTGTCGTATTCATCCCAATACTCGTCTAGAAGCCCCAGATCTGCTTCGCCTCCACAGCCTCAGTCTTAGGCTGCCTACTCATTCACGCACCACCCCGAATCATCCTCACAAACGTCGAAACAGACGTAGCAGTCACATATTCGGTCGAGATATACGGCCCCGTGTACGTCGGCGTCACCGACCCAGTCTCCGCCATACTTCCGTTGTAAAACGTAAAAGTCTCAACGGGCATTCTGCTCATCGAAGGCGAGGTGCCGTTGAGAAGGGAGGATGATGCAGTGCCGTTTAGCATGGGGTATGAGATGCTGGTGGTGCTGCTTGAGGATGTTGTGGATGACGATGTGGAGGGAGATGCTGGCGCGGCTGTTAGTAGTTTGTAGTAGTTCGAAGAGAGATAGGGGAACGCACAGGTGATGGTTACGGTGCCGTATTCGGTTGAGATTTCGGTAGAAACCTCTTCGGATGTCACGTAGATGGTTGTAGGGACTGTTGAATACTCTTCAGAAGTCGTGGTGATGGTTGTAGGCACGGTCTGGAACGAGTCGGTCCGACATCGTGAATCTTCGACGTGCAGAGCTTACGGTAGGGACAGTGGTTTCTTGCGTCGATATCACAGTGGTCGGCTCGTCAGAAGTCACGTAAATTGTTGTAGGCTCAGTCTGATGGCGTGTTAGTCCTCCGAATCGAGCCAATTGTCTGCCTTGTTGCTTACAGTAGTAGCGGTCGAGTAGTATGACTATGGGCGGTCAGCATACATCGCATTAGCCTTCATAGCAAGGTGCAGAAATACCGCGATCGTGCTCGTGATATAATAGCTATTATTGACCGTTGTGGTCATGGGGTACGAGCTCACGTAGGTAGAAGTCGCCGTGACAGTGGTGCCTTTCGACCATTAGCGGATGCATTCTGTGGCATTGCCAAAGACCTACCAGGCGCGGTCGAGACTTCAGTCGACACGAATGTCGAGGTGGCCGTGCTGACTTGTATGGTAATTGATGTTGTAAGGACACTAGTCGTCGCTGTCGTCGTCACCGTGGCGATGGTCTGAGCCGTCGAGCTCGCGGCAAGGCCCAAGCCCATGAGCATAAATGTGAAGGAGTGCATGATGGTTGTTAGCAGAACTTTGTATGAGTGTAGCACTTCGGATTGAGGGATTCAGGTGGACAGCAGGGAGTAGAGCGCGCTTTTGCATGGCTATCATAATGCTGGCTTTTTGTACAAACCGGCAGGCGGTGCCGTGGCTACTCGCCATGTAGTGTTGGAATGTCGTCGTCCTTCCCATCACCGCTGGAATGCATATTGACGGGTTCTCTATGGCTGCCGTGCCCAGTGCTCTGGCTCATGGGTTGCTTTACGACCGTTCAAACGTCATATTCTGTGCAGCGATCGAGTCAATCAAGCGTTTGCAAGATATCATCCATAGTCGCTACTGCCCCTTATCCGAGTCTGCCGCTTCGATGAAGAGTGCATACAGATTACGACAATCATGTAATGTGACAGCGACGGGTCTGTGACTTTGAAACCGCTTGTCATTGCGATGACCTGACAGCCCTTTGACGATACAGCCTTTCTGACGATATGAGACGGGATGGAAGGAAGGGTGAGGTCTGGTACTTGCCTGTGTGCAGTGCGATATGTATATCCTCGGCGCCCGGAGGAACTTGACCTCCGGCGCAGTCGTTACCTTCGATTACACAGCCTCAGGACAGCTCATCGCGCTTGCCTACATGATGCCATACGCCACGATGCCTGCCTTATTTGACATGTGCTCCCCCTAATAGCCCTCTCCACACCTCTGCGATCCCTTCTAATCCCATCATGACCTCCCGCGACCCCTCAGCGACGCCCGACCGCAAAGCCTCCAGCAGCGCGGACAGCTCACCCGACAAAGATGGCCTAGAGCGAGTCCAAATGAGCGATCTCGACTCCAGCCCGCCACGGCTGCCCGTCGAACAAGACTTGATGCGATTAGCGAGGCTGGGCGATTTGCGGGCTGTACAACGACTCTTCGACAGCGGGAAGTTCAGCGCGAGGAGTACGGACGAACAGGGCATCACCGCGTTACATGTGAGACATGCATGATTCAGGCGACCTAGTGCTTGGGCTTGGCAGCTAATAGATGTATGTAGTGGGCAGCAATCAATGGTCACTATGCTCTGTGCCATTTCCTTATTCAATCTGGTGCCGATGTCAATGCTCGAGGCGGCGATGCGCAGGCAACGCCTGTCTTGTGGGCATCTAAGCGGTGTCATTTGCCTGTCGTCTCGTTACTCCTAGCCAATGGTGCGGATCCCTTACTGCGAGACGATCAAGGCTACAATCTTCTGCACTCGGCTACTCTAGATGGTAATGTTTATCAGCTGGTTCTGCTGCTTCACCAACCGGATATACCAGTGGACGTACCGGACACCCAAGGCCATACGAGTCTGATGTGGGCGGCGTACAAAGGCTTCGGAGCCTGTGTTGATGTTTTATTACGATGGGGTGCGGATGTCCATGCTGTGGATGATATGGGCTTTACTGCTTTACATTGGGCGTTGGTGAAGGGAAACTATGTGTGCATACAGAAACTGGTGGAGTATGGTTCAGATCGATTTGCCCGGAGCAAACCGACTGCAGAACAACCCGACGGTGACACACCGGCCATGACAGCGACAAAGATGAAGTCCGAACGACAGTGGCGTAAGGCGCTTTTGGATTCTGGTTTCGACGAGGCTGGCAACCCGCTAGACTTTCCGATTTCGTTTATCAAAGATCGAAGAACATTCTACAAACGTTTCTTCTTCCTCTGGCCCTTCGCACTAGGAGGCCTGCAGCTTTGGATCCTCGCGAATTGGCCAATTTGGTTCGGCGTCCCCGGAGTACTGATCATTGGATATGCACTCCAATTCATGGTACAGAAGACTCTCAGATGGGCGCCTTTAGATCTCAAGACCATGCACAAAACTCCCTTTCTAGCAGGAATCTTCGCAGGAACACTCTTCTGGGTTGGAGTACGGTGGGTGCTGGACATCCTACCCTGGACATACTCAACCAACCCCCTCCTCAACCTCTTCTTCGCAGCATGCTACGGCCTCACGACATACTTCTACACCTTAACGATGACAGCAGACCCAGGCTACATACCCAAATCCGCCTCGCGCGGCCAGACCAAGAAAACAATAGACGCCTTGATCGAGCACAACAGTTTCGATGAAGCGCATTTCTGCACACAGTGCATGATCCGAAAACCCCTCCGCTCCAAACACTGCCGCAAATGTGGACGCTGCGTCGCGCGAGAAGACCACCACTGCCCCTGGGTCGACAACTGCGTCGGCATTAATAATCACAAACACTTCCTGCTCTACGTCATTTTCATGATCATCGGCATCAGTCTCAACGTGCGCCTCACAATCGCATACCTCGAGGTCTTACCATCACCTACAGCATTTCAATGCACGATCCTGAAAGACGCGCTCTGTGCGGAATTCAGCAAGGACCCTCTTACCATCATCACAAACGCCTGGGCCATGCTCCAACTCACCTGGACCTTCATGCTGCTCTTTGTCCACCTCACCCAGATCGCCCGTAACATTACCACCTTCGAGACCATGAAGTCCTCCACCCAAGCTGGGCCTTTACTCTCAGCCGTCGCTGCAAGAACTATGAACGTCGACGCCGCGCAACTCGATGGCCCGGAAACCGCAGCGGCAAACGGCACTCACAAAGGCCACAAGCACGGCAAGAGGAAAGAAAGATGTCTCAGCTCCTGGATCAGGCTACTAGGAATTGACACGTTCCTCACTGTAGCTTTTCAAGGGTATAAAGGGTCTCAGCAATCGAAGTCTGAGCGCCAGAGGACTAAAAAGGCAAATCCATATTACCGTGGTGTTGCGAGGAATTGCATGGATTTTTGGGGCGAGGGTCCGGTTTTCGGGAGGAAAAGGGAGGGGTGTAGGGGTATGCTAGGAGGGCAGGTGGTGGATTATGGGAACCTGTTTGAGGTGCCGGCGGGTGGTGGTGGCGTGATGACAGGAGGTTATGAGGCTGTGCCAGGGGCGGAGGAAGATGTGTAGGTTTATGGTGTAGATCATGTGTATATTGAGACGTGGCAGGACAGGCTGTATTGGCATGCTGCCGGTGCATGCCGTATGACGAGGGATATGTGCCGCTGTGCGGCCCCATTTCGGATCTGCAACAACGTGTAGACCAAGAATATGCAGACGTAGCTGTGGTATTAGCATTTGCCGCTCGGTCAGTGAGCACGTTTGCGGGAGGCCGGTGGAATCCTCGCTTGTACATGTATTTGCGTCACGATGCATGAGTCATGTCACCTGTGCTTAAGCGGCTACTCCTCGGCCGGAGCATTAGGTTAAACACAGCGACGTCATGCGATGGCATCCAATTTTTCTCGAAGGCTCGGCTGTGTGTCAACAGTGGATCACTGGAAGCTCTGGCTACAGTACACACGTATGTATGCATTTCTAAGCAGATTGAGTTGTGAGAGCGCGACCCGCCGAAGGATAAGTAGCTGCTCATCTCAACATCACATCACCTTACACTCACCCGCAGTGCTACATCAACTCTCATAACTGCACACAGACTTCTCATAATGGCACCAGTCCGCTACGAATCCAGCGATGTCTCTGCTGAGCCTCTGGGCAAGCCGCTGCACTTCGAGTTCAGCGGCAAGACAGCCCCGAATCGCTTCATTAAGGGCGCCATGACCGAGCGGATCTCCTCCTGGGACCCCAAGAACTTCGAGGCCGGTGGTGTTCCTTCTAAGAACTTGGTCAATGTCTACAGGCGATGGGGCGAGGGTGCTATCGGTGTCATCCTGACCGGCAACATCATGTTCGAGTACGACCACCTCGAAGCTGCTGGAAACCCAATCATCCCCAGAGGCAGCAAGTACGAGGGCGAGAGGTTCGAACGATTCAAGGAGATGGCTGAGGCAGGCAAGAAGCATGGCTGCTTGATGGTGGGCCAGGTCAGCCATCCTGGTAGGCAAGTGGAGGACAGGATCCAGAAGAACCCGATTTCAGCGTCCGACGTGCAATTGGAGGGCAACATCATGGGCATGACTTTTGCTAAGCCGCGTGCTGCCACTGGTGAGGACATCAAGAATGTCATCGAGGGGTTTGCGCATGCGGCCGAGTACCTTGAGAAGGCAGGGTTCGACGGCGTTGAGCTGCACGGTGCTCATGGGTACCTGCTGGCTCAATTCTTGTCGCCTACGACCAATCGTGAGTGTCCTTGAAACATTGTTCTTGAACCGTTGACTTACATTTTGCAGGCCGAACTGATAAGTACGGCGGCTCGCTCGAGAATCGCGCTCGTTTGATCCTTGAGGTTGCCCAAGAGATCCGCAAGCGCACGAAGCCTGACTTCATCGTCAGCATCAAGCTCAACAGTGTTGAGTTCCAAGACAAGGGATTCAACCCGGAAGAGGCCAAGCAAATCTGCGCTATGCTCGAAGAGAACAAGTTTGACTTCGTCGAGCTCTCCGGTGGTACATACGAATCGTTGGCTTTCGTTCACAAGAGGGAAAGCAGCAAGAAGCGCGAGGCCTTTTTCATGGAATTTGCCGACCTCATCGCTCCTTCCCTTTCCAAGACCAAGACATACGTGACTGGTGGCTTCAAGACCGTCGGCGCTATGGTCCAGGCCTTGAACACTGTCGACGGTGTCGGCCTCGCCCGCCCTCTCTGCCAGGAACCGCGGCTTTGCAAGGACATTTTGGACGGCAAGGTCAAGGGTGCGATTAAACAGCTGGCTGACGAGAATAACTTTGGCGTCACCAACGTCATTGCTGGCACGCAAATCAGGCAGATCGGCAAGGATGAGGAGCCCATTGACATGAGCCGCGGTGAGAACATGGATGCTTTTATGAAGGATATGGGCACTTGGGCGGACAAGCTGGCGAAGGATAGTGAGCATGCTCAGTATGGGTACATCGACATCACGAGTGCCACCGCTATCCCATACGGTGGCCCGTCGGCGTGAGCGCCGCGAGTGAAACCATTGCTCGCCATAGATGCTAAATGATAGATACGCCCAATAGAGAAAGATTGAGGTCGCAGGAAATCCATGAAAGGTCTACATTTTGTGCGACAAGGAAAGTGTGTGACCGGGTTCGAGGCGGCGGATGCACCTTCCTTCATATGATCTTCACATAAAGCTGACATCCCGAACATTTTGTCATTTATTCGGCGACTTTGCCTCCGCATCAGATTCAAAATCTGGTCTGCTCATCATCAAAACTTTACAGAGAAAAGAATGATTTCATTGCTCATGCACATCTTGCAAGGTCACAACAAGGACTCCAAGAAGCACACGGTCGACATGGCCTCGCCAGCCGCTGGTGACCCACATCTTTCGCCAGGCAACAGCAGATCTCCTGTCCTCGACCTCCCACCCGGCCAAGAGAGTGCCGGCATTGATTGGTGGGCGAGAAGTGATCTTGTTGAGGGCTTGGTCGTCTTGGTGCTCGACCCACTTGGTGAGGAGGTCCTTGTTCTGGTGCTGGAGCTCATTGTTTTGCTTCTGGAGCTCGTTATTCTGCTTTTGAAGCTCATTGTTCTGCCTTTGAAACTCATTGCTCTGCTTCTGTGCGTCGACAAGGCTTGCGAGCAGCTTCGTGATGTCGGACTGTTGCTGCCTGACCTGTGACAGCTCCAGGCGGTGCCCGTCCTCCGTGGAGTCGACCATGTCAATGTGTGGGATGCAGTTGTCAGTGACTAAGAAGAAGATTGAAAGCAGATTTTGACTCGAGCGTGCGTGCGTCTCGGCCAGGCAGCAAGGCTCGCAGCCCCACTTTCACGTGCAAGAGTCGTCTCTTATCGCGGGCGTCAATATGTCGGGGTCTGCTAAGACCTCACGAATGCGATGGGCAATTGCCTGCGACTGTCCGTCGGCGTATTTGACTAATGCTAGTCGTCGAGCAGTGTACATATCAATTTCCATGTCCTTTTACATTGCGCTCGTTGCATACCCACCCTTCCCAGCGTAGACATTATGATGCCTCATCAATTGTGACTCTGATAAATCCTCAGTCACGATGCAGCACCCATTGACCCATCGCACCTCAATCCCGCTGTTGCATGCCAATCCCTTGTGAGGCATAGTCTCATCCTGAGACTTGCTATGACAGCGCCCCCGCACATACTAGCGACGCTTCAAGGACGGTATGTTGGAACCTGCTGCTCCCCACGTGACTCAACCCCTTCGCAGACACGACGCAGCTCATCTGGTTCGATCTGTTGTGGACAATTGCTTCTAATGGGATACGATCCCAGACGAGGAACTGCTATGCATCAGCCTCTGTGTAGATGTGCTTCACTCGTTGCTGCATTTGCTGCAGTCAAGTAGCAACTGACCTCGTGATTCCCAGGATACTTCCACGCGCCGTGGGTCAACGCCAGCTTAAACGTGAGCATCAAGTGATAAGGCTTCACGTACAAAATTTTACGTGAGTTTAACCGCTCAGCATCGATGACCTTCCGAATGTTAGTATATACAATTTGCCAACTCTGTGACATTCTTACTGTAACTCGAAGCTGACGAGCTCTGTCTTTTCCGCGTCTCAACGCAAGCCGGAGACTGGCCGCAAGGAAGTTGGAAGCCGAAATAAAAGGACTTGCCATCGTACGGACCCCGCTGTGATGCGGGCTGTCGCGATCGATATGACTTTCAATGTACTGCAGCTCGTCAGAACCCAATTTTATAGCGATTAAGCATTTGGGACCTCGGTACCGAAAGCAGGTGGTCGATTTCGGTTGGTGGGTAGGCTGGGACAATCTCACTTCCCACGAAGCGACCGGCTATGAAGCCCTCGTTGCGATTCATGCCTGCACTCAAAGAATCCCAGAAACGAAATAAGAGAGTGACTGGAGGCTTTGCCACGTAGTCCGGAACAGGTACCAGAGGCAGCTGCGCTTTCTCGATCTGTCTTGGGCTTGCGTTGATGACAGTGCCGTTTTGTCTGCGATACTGTGATCTTTGAGACGTTGCTTGGCGCGCTTGGGGTCGCGAAGATGTAGGACGGGATATCGATTGAACTGGTATGGCCACATCTCCTTGCCTGATCTTAGAAGTCCTGGCTCGCTTTACGGGTGTGGATGAGTCCAGGGCCTTTTCCGAGTCATTGAGGTTCTTGCGCTTTCAAGACAGCGTCAGAAGTGCAGTAGTACCATCAGGGGTTAGATGATAATCCTGTGGCTCTGCAGTACTGTTGATAGTGGATATAGGCAACGAATGCCGCAGCTTTGAGATTTCAAGGCGGCCATTCACAGCGTGTCTGGACACAAAAGTCCGGCCGCCCTGTATGAATCGCTGGCGACGAGCGAGCTCTGCATGCCCAGGAGGTGCTAGGGCTTCTGCTCAGCGGCCTTGGGCTCCAGGCTTGTTAGAAATACGCTCCTTGTACTGCCATACCAGGGACCCGTACGTCATGCCGTGCTGAACGGCATCTCGAGCGATCTCCTTCTTGAAGAGGTTATTGAAGAGAGCAGAAAGCTCTTCGTGAGTAAGGCGCAGATCCTTCAATTCGTTGTTTAGCAAAAGGAGCACTGTCCTCGTGCCTGTAGTCCATCTCAATTTGCCCTTTACCGGCGCGGCGTTGCTCTTAGAGTGGCCAGCTGTGGAAGAGCGCGGCAGTCCAGCACCGCTATTCGATTTCAGGATGTCGAACATGGCCGCTCCTTCCGCATCGAGCACATGCGCCCTCTGCCCTGTCCTCACCAAATATGACCGACACCGTCAGCGAATATCAAGGCCGGAGGGCTCGCAGAGGGTGTAAGGAAACCACTCTCACGTAAGGCAAGACTTGAGCCGCCTCATGACTCCCGACAATGACCAGAGCAATCGGGAAGTTGCGTAAGGTGCGGCGAGATCCAGGTTGATGTTGAAGTGCCGAAGACGATGGATTGCAGACATGCTGCACCTTCTCTTGGCTGTAAGCTGAACGCAAGCCCGTACGGCCGTAGGCAAAAGCCCGAAGACGCGAACAGGGGCGCTGCCTCTATACAAATAGCGTAGCATTGCCACACCATCAACTCGTCAGCAAGAGACCGACAATTATGTCAGAGATACATGTAGGTGAGACGACATCTTGAAGCATGGCCTCCCACCTACTTGAAGCACGAGCAGGTCGCATGGACTCGGCATGGCAATGATCCGATGACGTCCCGTCGCGTGGCTGAGCTCGCTACCGAGCCTCATATCGACCCACCACCGCAATCGGCCCTCCTCCTTGATGATGCTGTTGCTTCGAAAAACGGGTCGACAATGAGCGAAAACCCTAGAGTCAGTCTTGCTCTCTGATCATGGTCCAATACACAGCGTGATCTCTGGCCCTCCACCACGCCCTGAATTACACACCCCTCTTTCGCGACCAGCAGTTTCACCACATCGCGATCCAGGGTACCTTATGGACACAGGCGCGGATACATGGCCTGGGGGCCTCTCGGGCTTCCAAAACACCATGGACATAGGCCAACATGGCGAAGACTGGGAAGACTGGCTGAGGTGGGATCCGGCTGTCGAGCCAACTTCACCAGAGGACGGGACTTTCAATTCTGCTTCTAGCAAGAATGACTCGCCCATTCAAGATCTCGCCCTCCCCGTCTCGGATGGACTGTTCGGCAAAGGCGGCGACACGCTGGCGCCACCAATGATCATGGGCGACGAGACCTTCGACTTCACAGCAGCCTCTGCGCCGGAAAACGAGGCCTTCCTCTTTGGCGCAAGCAATGACGCAGCGGCTGGCTTCCACTTCGACAATGATCCTGCGCTCCAACCTCTCCCCCCAGCAGTACCTAAGCTTGACACAACGTGGTCAGTCATGCCAGAAGTACCTGTCCAGGATATCAACGTATCTGCACTTGCCGCTGCGCACGCACAACCGGCCCCACCCGATCTATCACCAGCGACAGCGCCCGCGACCACACCAAGCCTGCAATACAGCCCAGACTCGTTCAAAAACACAAGGAAGGCGAAGTCATCTTCGGGTTCTCCAGGAGCAGCACCAAAGAAGAAGGGAGGACGGAAGCGCAAAATTGAGGTCGAGGAAGAACCGCCGGAAGAGAATGGTGACTCGCAGGATGGAGACGAGCCGCCTTCCAAGAAGACAACCTCACATAATGTAATCGAGAAGCGATACCGTAATAATCTGAATGACAAGATAGTGGAGCTGCGGAACAGTGTACCCAGCTTGCGCGCGATTGGACGCGCGAATGGAGGCGAAGACTCGGAAGACTTGGAAGGTCTCACGCCCGCACACAAGCTGAACAAAGCTACTGTTATGGGCAAAGCGACAGAATATATCAAGCATCTAGAGAAGCGCAACAAGACTATGGCGGAAGAAATGGACCAGCTGAAAGCTCGGCTGGCAGCAGTAGAGGAGGCTACCGGCAAAAATAGAGACAGGCAAGCCAGCATGAGCAGCAGTCCACCCAACGGCAGGATTCGCCCGCGACAACCTTCTTCTGCGTCGCAGTCAGGCTTCCTCAATGTGCCGCAACAACCAGGCATGCAACCACAGTACATGCAGCAGCAGCAGCAGCAGCAGCAACCAGTGTATGCGCGACCACCAAACCCGCCCGTTGAAGCTCAGAATCAGCTGCAGCCTGTCTACAGTCGAGTTGGCGGCGTGATGAACAAAGTCATGATGGGTGCCATGGCTGGCGTCATGGTCATGGAAGGCTTCAGCGAAAACCAAGACAACACACAAGGCCTATTCGCAGTGCCCACAGCTCTCTTCAAGCGCGGCATGACGGACATGCCTACCTCACCAGCAACAGTAGCACGGCATGCTGGCATGCCATTGCTCAAGATCCTTTGCATCATTGGCGCGCTAATCTACCTTATCACACCACTGCTGACCTTCTCGCCACGCCGGAAAGAAAAGGCTCGGCCTGTTATTCGTCTCCCGCAAGCGCCATCACTCGCCTCGCCGGTCGAGGTGCGGCGGAAAGCTTGGCTCACTGCCATGCAGACTGTCTATGTACCGAAGCACTTCTTGCTGGAGGTTGCTGCTGTTACGTCGAAGATGTTCAAGTTAAGTCTGCGCAAGGTGGTTGGCGACGAGATATGGAATGCCGTTCTCGGAATCAATGAAGAGGAAGAAGCCGCACGCATCAAAGCGTGGGACATTGCTATCGACGCGCAGTTGGCTGGTGGCGATGCTGAGATCAGCTATAAGCGTTTACTGCTGACTCTGATGGCATCCGGCACGCTACCTGACAGTCCGACAAGGCTGATGCAGAAGGCAGTTCACTTCCGTGTTTTCTTTTGGGAACTGTCCAACGCCGGATATGGCAGCATCACTGGCTTTAAGTCGTTCACTGAGATGGTCGGGCAGTGGTATTGGAACTCAGCCAAGCGCATCCAAAAGGAACTGGTCGCGGCCAAATCCCTTGACAGTAGAGACGGCGAGCATGAGCTCTTGCCTGATCATCTCGCCAGTCTGCTCAAGCTAGACTGCGACGAGGTGCTTAGCGATGAGATGATCCAGCGTGCATGGAACCTGGCCTGGAACAAGCCATCCGCATACTGCACGACCCCGAACGCCGCAAGAGACAGCGTTGTGGAGGATCATGCCATCCACTCGCCGCTTGATGCAGTCGCTGCTTGGTACGCTAATATTGTCGTCGACGATGCGCTCGTCGACAACCTCGCGGAGCACCCATCTAGCATGGACACGGAGTACTCTCTCAACCTCGCCATCAGCGTCTCGCCGCCGGCCTCGGCAACACAAGCGCGCACACTCGCCGCCAAAGCAGTGCTGTCCAACACGAAGCGCGAAGCCAATATCCTCGCTGCTCTTGAGGCACTTCCTACAGCAGCTGAAGCCAGCTCCAACTTCGTCAGCCATGCCCCCGCCGCGCCAGACGTGCACATTGCCCTCACCATGGCCAAACTCCTCAGCCTACTCAGCCCTTCCGCGTCGGCCGCAGCACACGCACGCGCTTACGAGACGCTCGCGACGCTGCACCTCCCGCAGTCATCTTTCACGCTCCTCACAGCACTTGCTAGCTACCGTATCCTCCGCCTAACGTCCATCATCGACCGTCGGCACGGCCTGCCAGCGCACGCAGAAAACGGGTTGATGGATCTGGCGACCGAGCTGCGCGTCTGGGTGGGTACCACTGCAGGACGCCAGGCAGGGCTCGAAAGCGAGGATTGCGGCCGACTCGTTGACGTGTGCCTCGGTGTGGCGAAGAAGCTTGGCGGCTGGGATGAGCGGGACAGTGGCTATGGCTCTGTCGAGGCGAGTCCGGTGAGGGCGAAGGGAGAGATTGTGTTTTAATCGGGGTTTGGACAACCGTTGACTTGGGAGATTTATAGAGACAGGTCACACGACCAGCCGTTGAGTGGTTCAGAAGGAGTGAATGGAAAGGAAATCCAGACATGTTGGCTCGGTATCTTTTGGCTGTAGCTGTTGGCGTTTATATGAGGGAGTAAAGCACGTCGAGTAGCGTTGCAGAAGCGTACTATAGATTTTTGAGATGTCGCAAACAACACGTCCCCAACACCCCTCACGCTCCTCATATCCTCGCCTTCAACGGCGCCAGCCCAAACGTCCGCCAAAACTCCCTCCCATCGTACGCGCGGCCCAAAACCTCCATACTCCTCGGCAGCGCCCTCACCCCCTCCTCCTCCATCAACTCATACACCCACGTCGCCTGCTCCCTCGGACGCCTCCCCACATCCCCTCCCACCTCCCCCGGCACCTCCTCCCGATCCGCCCACCCGGCAAACAACGCCCACCAATCATACACAAACCCATCCGTCAGCATCCACCTCTGGCCCTTGCAATGCCCCTCCCAACCACCATCTTTCGACGACACTACAGCCAGGATCGCCCGTGCAACATCCAGGCCGTGAATCATATGCAGCGATGTTTTCGCCCTGACATCCTCTTTCGTCTTCGCGACTCTCTCGACCCAGTGTCGCGGGTCGCGTGTCCCGCCCCAGAGGCCAGAGAGGTTCAGCACGCAGCCGCCGCGGGCGAGCAGCGCGTCTTCGGCTTCCGCGCGCGGGGAGGTGGTGGTGTGCGGGGAGTGGCGCGTGACCCATGGCTGGGTGGGTATGGGCTGCGGGATCTGCCAGATTCCGGTGGAGCCGAGCTGGATGAAGCGGGGGTTTTTTCCCGGGTGCGCGGTTTGGTAGCCGGTGGTGAGGAGGTGGGTTTGGTGGGCGGTGGTGAGGGGGAAGGTTATGAGGATGTTTTTGGCGAGGGGGAGGGCGGCGAATTGGTGGGGGATGTTGGTGGTGGTGGGGTCGAAGGTCCATTTTTGGGTGGGCGTGTTGGCGACGGGGCGGCCGTCTTGCGTGGTTGCGGCGAGGGAGAGGTGGTGGTGGTGCGCGAGGGGGATGAGGAAGGCGGAGGTCCAGCCTGCGCCGAGGATGAGGAGCTCGAGTTGTTGCATTTTTGGGGGTTGGTGGTGGTGGTGGTGGTGGTGGTGATGGGAGAGGAGATGTAGGACCTACGGTATAAATCTACCTTATGTAGCTTCACGCGAGCTTGGTGATGGTGATGAGATGATGCAGGAACAAAGTCTCGTCCCCAGATCAGATCTGCGGGGTCGAAGCTCGGACGGGATCTTCCGCGACCGCGACCTCGACATTGAAGCAGCTACACACTGCATCAACCATTGCGCCTCACAGAAACACAAGAAATCCACAATGACCCACGATGTCCCCACCGGACGTACGTATACCCTCCCCTCCCCCCTCCACCGCACCCCCACCCGCCTCGCCAACCACTAACTCCCCCCTCCAGCCGCCACGCGCGCCGAAATGTCCGCCGCCCGCCTGCCGCTCGCCTACCGCGACTCCTGCGCGCAGTAACTCCCCCCCTTCCACCACCACCACCACCCATCATCACACCCACTAACCACGCACCCGCAGTCTCCTCATCCCTCTCAACAAATGCCGCTTCGACAACTACTACCTGACGTGGAGGTGTACGGTACGTATTCCATAGGTAGATGAGAGGAGGAGAGGAGAGAGAGAGAGAGAGAGAGAGAGAGAGGCGCTAATGCGGGTGTAGGACGAGCGACACAGCTATGAGAAGTGCCAGTATGAGGAGTTTAAGGAGCGGGTGCGGAAGATGGACGAGGTGAGGAGGGCGAAGGGGGGGGAGAGGAGTAATTGATTGCGGTACTTTGGGCGTGAGAGGGAGTGGATGTGTTGAGGCTGCCTCCTCCTGCTGTACAGTACAGATGTGCTGCCGCCTATGCTATCGTCTAAGCTCATGATATAAGAAGTGGATGTTGCATCCCCGCCTCCGCTCGCAGATGTACCTCACGCTCAAGCTCAACCTCAGGCCTGGACACAATCACACCTCCATCCCCCCACCACCCGCAGCCTCCTCCAACTCCCGCACGAACTGCTCCTTCCCAACCTCCACATCATCCGCGACCCTCAAAGCCTTCCCCTCCCCCGGCCCATCATCCCCACCACCCCCACCACCATCCACCTCATTAATCTTGCGCTTCCTGCCCGCCGAAGAAACCCCAGCCATCTCCGCCTCCAACTCCGCGCGCGCCGCCGCGGCAGCCTGCGTGGCGCCGTCCTGCGTGTCCTGCGTGATGAAGTCCGGGAAGCACTCGTCCGGGGTCTCGCCCGCAGACTCCGGCTGGGCGAAGGCGGCGTCGAAGTCAAAGTCGAAAGCTGGGTCTAGGTTCTGGATTTGGTTCTGCTCGTTCGGGGTGTTGCTGGTCGGGGATTGCTCGAAATCTGATGGATTCGGGTGACGGGTTGAGGTGCTGGCGGGCGAGTGTGGAGGCAGGCTCTCGCCGTGCGGGTTCGTGGTGGTGTGGTCCTCGGCACCGCCGCTCTGGACCACGAGCGGGTGGGATTCCTCGACGACCTCGTGGGTCGCTCCCTCCTCATGCTGCCGAGCATCTCCACCCGCCTCACCGGCCAGAGACTCTTCATCATCAGCGAGACCCTCGCCCATCCCGTTCGCTCCTCCAACCCCACGCGGCGCCCCAACCTGCACCCTTTCGCGAGCCTCCCCGTCAACTCCACCCGCCGAATACCGCCCAACACCCTCCTCCCCAGCGCTCCCGCCCTCCACCCTCCCCCTCACCATCGCCACCAACCCCTCCAAAAAATCCTCCCCCTCCACCACCATCCGCCCTCTCGGCCCATGAGCCGGCGGCAAATACACAAACGGCTGCCCCACGAAATCCGCCCCCTCACTCACCTCCAGCACGCGCCGCACCTCGTCGTCACCCACAGGCACACCCCTCTCACCCCCGTCGTCCCCCGCCGCCCGCCTCGCCCGCTCCACAGCAAACGCCACGCGATCGTGCCACTCGACGCGCGTCTGCTCTTTGAACGCGACGCGGAAGGCGCGGAAGGCCGTGAGGACGTTGGTGTGCAGGGCCGTGATGAGGCTGCTGGTTTGCGGGTGCCCGGTGCCGGCGAAGTGGAGGTTGGTGGCGTAGGTGTGCGGGCGGGCGTCGGACTCGTAGAGCTGGAGCTTGGGGTGAGAATTAGTGGCGGCGAGGGGGTGGAGGGGATGGGAGAGGAACTTGCAGTGAGCTCGTACCGCTCGTTGCGGTTGGTTTTGATGTCGACTTTGGTGAGCTTGACGTCGTATTCGAATCCCGTGTCGTCTTGGAAGATATGATGGTTCTCTACTCCCCACCACCCCCCCATCTCAAAGTCAGTGCGGCCCAATGATACCACAAACACCCACGCACAAACATACCAGAAAAATCATTTCCCATCTTCCTCCTCGCCGCCGCCTCCCTCTTCCTCTTCCTCTCCTCCTCCCGAGCTTTCATCCTCGCCTCTTCCCCCTTCTTCGCAGCCTCCACCGCCCTCCTCTTCTCCCCCTCAAGCTCCCGCTCAACCTGCAGCCTGCGCTCCCCACTCACATACGGCGCCGTGCTCCGCTCCAAAACCCCCGTCATCAACCCCACATGGCCCCCACCCGCACCACCGGAACCCCCCATCTCCTTTTGCAAAGCCTTCGCCACCCGCTTCTCAATCAACGCCTCCTTCGCCGCGACCTTCTCCCACAGATAAGGCTCCGGCTTCGGCTTCCCGACGCCGTTCGCGGTGCCGTCGAGCGCGTCCTCGAGCCATTTCGGCGTCAGGATTTTGACGCCGTGGTTCTGGTCGGAGATTGCGGAGAGGGCTTTTTGCACTTCTTTGTGGGGTTCTTTCCAGGCTTTCTCCGCGCAGACGAGGTGCGTGGTTTCCGGGGAGAATTTGGTGAGGGCTTTGCCGCCGTTGGCGGTGATCCAGCCGTGGATTGTTTCCGGGCGCCAGGAGTCGCTGCGCCAGGGGATGGGGTGGATGATGCAGATTGTGGTGTTTTTGAGGGGGCCGGTTGATGGTGACATTGTGGTGGTGGTGGTGGTGGTGGTGGTGATGTCGAGTGGTGGTGTTGGTGGGGATGTTGCTAGATGGATGTCGGTGTCAATGTTGAAGGATGTGTTGGAGAGAGAAGAGGGTTATAAAGGCATTCAGGAAGGAACATGTGATCTGCAGGCCACAGGCAGCAATATGTGCAAGTGAGGTGAGATTGGCACATGCAAGAATGATTGGTGGTCTGTGCAGTAACGCTCAGCAAGGATGTCGATGAGCAGCTGCATGTGACAGACCACACGCGCGTGCAGTGAGCGACTGTGGCTTGCTGATGTTCGGGATTGCTGTGGTGGGTCCCAGCCTGGGCATCACGGCCCATGATGAGCCTTGCCAGTATTCCCCACGCGTACGATTTATACGTCTACACTCTTAGCCGCCGTGACAAAATCCCGAATCTTCTCCAAATCCTGCTCACCCTCTATCTCCACTCCACTACTCACATCCACACCCACCACTCCCTCCCCAACCGCTCTCAACTTCTCCGCCACATTCTCCGGTCCCAGTCCTCCAGCAAGTAAGACCCTCAACCCTGGATCCGCTTTCAACAGAGCCGCAGCCCTCGCTGTGCCGATCTGCTCACCAGTTCCCCCAGCACCGGAATCGAGAAGAGGAATGGCGTGGTAGCCGCGCGTGCCCAGCTCGCGCTCCCCCGGCTTAAAGGCCCGGATGACGGGGACAGGGATTAATGAGGCCCACTCGATGGGTTCTGAGCCGTGGAGCTGGACGATGTCGAGGTTGAGAAGTTTTTGCTGTTCGAGGATGTAGTCGAGTGGTTGATTCTGGAAGACGCCGACGAGGAGTGCTCGGGAGGGGTGGTGGAGGTAGTTTGTCGCTGCGTGCTCGAAGAAGTTTTCTGCTTTTGCGTCTGGCGTGCGTTGATGTCGTGACGGAGATGAAGGTTTTGGAGTCGTGTGGACAGTGCTTGAGATCTCAAGCGCCGTTTCTGCAGGCACACAGCGTGTGCGACCTTGGACCATTATCATGCCGATGAGATCGGCGCCTGCCTCAATGGCGGTCTTGGCCGCTGCTGCGCGTCGCGTGCCGCAGATCTTCACCAAAGGCTTCCTTTTGAGCGATGTTTCGGCAGCTTCCTCACCGCCGCCGAGGAGCTCAGCAATGAATCGCGTCGTGTCCTTGGCTCTCATGAGAGCTTCACCAACAAGTACAGCTCCTACACCGTTCTGTTGGTATGGCGCCACATCTTGTGGGCCTGCAATGCCGCTCAGTGCGCATAGAATGGTTTCTTTGTTGGAGACCATGCGCACAAGCCTGGTAGTTGTCTCCATATCGACGTCGAATGTCGTAAGGTTGCGGTTGTTGACGCCAATGACCTTGGAACCAAGCTTGACGGCAATTTCCATCTCCTCGGCCGTATTGACCTCTACAACAGGCTCCATGCCAAGGCGTTGGCTGTACTTGTAGAGTCGGGTCAATGTGTCGGTGTCCAGCATCTTGACAATGAGCAAGACCGTGTCGGCACCCGCCAGACGAGCCTCGAGAATCTGATACTCCTCGAAGATGAACTCCTTCCTCAAGATGGCTGGTCTGTTGGGCATTCCAGCAAGTGCTTGTCTGACGGCACGCAGGTCGTCGATTGAGCCTTTGAACCATTCAGGCTCTGTCAGCACGGAGATGGCGCTCGCGCCCGCCAACGCATAGGTACGAGCCTGCGCCGGTGCACATGCGGAGAGCGAGATGATGCCTTTTGATGGACTTGCACGTTTGATCTCTGCCATGAGCGAGAGCTTATACGGCGATTGGCACAGGCGCTCGACAAAGTTGATGACTGGCGGTGCAAGGTTCAGGTCGTAGGCTGCCTGCAGGTCCTCTGGTCGCCGGGATGGGATCTCTTTCTGCTTGGCCACGGCAATCTTCCGACGCGCATAGATGCGTTCGAGGATCGACGTCTTCTTGTCCACGGTACCATTGCCAGCAGTAGTGCCATTGGGGACGGCAGGCTTGGCTTGCTTCTGCAGCATCTCGTTCTCCGCCCAGGTGCCGCCCTGCATTTGCAGGAAGTTCTTGAGCATGACTCGTCCTTCGGCCGTCAGAATGCTCTCCGGATGGAATTGAACGCCCTCGACCAAGAACTCCTTGTGTCTCACACCCATAATGACACCCTTGCCACCGTCCGGGCCCGCAGCAATCCAGCTCGAGACCTCAAGACTGTCCGGTAGCGTCGGGTGTGTGCCCGCCAGCGAGTGGTATCTGGTCACCGGGAGATCCTGAGCCAGTCCGGCATACACGCCCTTGCCGTCGTGTCGCAGTGGCGAGGTCTTGCCATGCAGGATTTCGCCCGTCTGCTCGACGACGCCGCCAAAGACCGAGTAAATGCACTGCTCGCCCATGCACACGCCGAGGACGGGGATCTGGCCGGCGAAGTGCTTGATTGCATCTTTGCTAATACCAGAGTCGCTCACAGGATGCCCGGGACCGGGCGAGATGACCAACTGGGTGGGCTTGCGGGCAATGAGCTCCTCCAAGCGGATCTCGTCGTTGCGGAAGACGGTGACGGTTGCGCCTTGGAGAAGCAGATACTGGTATACGTTCCAGGTGAAGGAGTCGTAGTTGTCGATCAAGATGACATTGCCTGCGGTTGGAATGGGGGGGGCAGGCTCGGGATGCTGAGGGGAATGGTCGATCAGGTCCAGAGCGGGCATGCTGAGACGAGCCACTCATTGATGTGTGTGTGTGTGTGTGTGAAAGTGAATGTGAAAGTGAATGTGAATGTGAAAGTGAAAGTGATCAGATGTGGGTGGAGTGTTTGCAGAGAGTCGGGCAGTTCTAGGCTTAGCCAAACACTAGCAACGCCGAGGTCCGCCCGTGCACGAACGCAACACGGCACAAGCAGGCACTACTGCCTCGTCAAGGGGAAGGTCGTCCAGAGCGCATGATTGACGATGGCGCGCTCGTCGGCCAACTCGCAGACCGTCTACTCGGCGACGTACAGTAATGTATGCGTTCATTGCGTGTTTGCCGTTCAATGCTCCCGCTGACCGTCGCCGTGGCAGGTGCCCGTCTACGAGTTCTCCCTCGGCGGCGAGCACATCATGCGCCGCCGCTCCGACGACTGGATCAACGCCACGCACATCCTCAAGGTCGCCGACTACGACAAGCCCGCGCGCACGCGCATCCTGGAGCGCGAGGTGCAGAAGGGCGTGCACGAGAAGGTGCAGGGCGGATATGGGAAGTATCAGGGTAT
This sequence comes from Teratosphaeria nubilosa, assembly GCA_010093825.1. NCBI lineage: Eukaryota > Fungi > Ascomycota > Dothideomycetes > Mycosphaerellales > Teratosphaeriaceae > Teratosphaeria > Teratosphaeria nubilosa. Next base: position 214,989 of record ML995808.1, read on the forward strand.
GCGCCCTCCCCTCCGCGACACATGGCCCCAGCACGACTGACGACTGCCAGGCACCTGGATCCCACTGACAGACGGGCGCGCGCTGGCGGCCAAGAACGGCGTGCTGGAGAAGCTGCTGCCCATCTTCGACTTTGTCCCCGGCGACCGCTCCCCGCCGCCCGCGCCCAAGCACGTCACCGCCGCCTCCGGCAAGCCCCGACAGCCCCGCGCCGCCGCTACCGCCCGTCGGGCCCCGCCCGCCGCCAACGTGTGCCATCACCAGCATCGCACCCACGACCGGGACCCGCCCGTGCCCGACGACGCGCCCGACAACGAGACCGTCGCCTCGCAATCGCAATTCGACGACTATCCCGACATGTCTCGGTGTTCTGGCTCGCGGAAGCGGCGCCGCGTCGCACATGACATGACCCAGGCCGAGCGAGAGCACCGGCTGTGGGCCGACGAGCTGCTGGACTATTTCGTGCTGGCCGACAATCCCCTCGACAGTCGAGACACAGCGCCGGTACCACCTCCGAACGCAGATCTGAACCAAGCGATCGACGATCGTGGCCACAACGCGTTGCATTGGGCCGCTGCAATGGGCGACGTTGAAGTGGTGAAAGATCTCATTCGACGTGGCGCTCGCATCGATGCGCAGAGCCACAATGGCGAGACCCCTCTGATGAGGAGTGTCATCTTCACCAACTCCTTCGACAAGCGCAACATGGAGAAGCTGGCGGCTCTGCTCATCCGGACTGTCAACATGCAGGAATGGTTTGGGAGCACCGTCTTCCATCACATTGCCGGCATCACGCAGAGCAAAAAGAAGTATGAATGTGCGAGGTACTACATGGACTGCATCCTAAACAAGATGTCCGAAGTGCTATCGCCCGATCAGATTGAACGTGTTCTCAACGAGCAAGACAACAATGGAGACACGGCCATTACCATGGCCGCACGCAACGGCGCGAGGAAGTGCGTCCGCAGTCTCATTGGGAGAAATGCGGCCGTCGACATTCCAAATGCTGTGGGCGAGACTGCCGACCAGCTTATTGTCCAGCTCAATCATCGCCGCCAAGAGCGCCACCGCCAGCTCTCCTCATCACCCTTCCAGACCAGCGACACCATCCGAGTTGGTGGAGGAGCAGTCCAGCCGCCGAACGGCATACCGTTCGATCCCCTGGCCAGCCGCACTTCTCTCATGGGATCGAGCGGCGCCGAGGCGGCAGACCTGTACAAGTCTGAAGCCGCCCTGGCCTTGACATCTGGACTGATCCCGGATGTGCTCAGCAAGACGACCGAGCTAGCCAAGGCCCTCGATGCGGAATTGGCAGAGAAGGATGCCGAGCTCGCAGAAGCCGAACGCGTGGTGGCTATCCGTCGAGCAGAGATCGAAGCAATTCAGAAGCAGAAAGAAGAATTACGCGTCAAGGAGCTCGAGCAGACGTCTGGTTTCGGCGCACACGCGGACGAGCAGCTCCTTCGTGAGCTGGAGGAGCTGGAACGCGAATGCCACGACCTCACCGAAGACGAGCAGGCGTGCGCCATCTCGCGACTGATCCAGACCGAAGAATCCAAACTCCCGGCTTCCGATCCGTCCTCGAGCCCCGCGAACAAGGAAGAAGCGCTAGCACTCAAGTTTCACTTGACGAAGCAGCTGCTCGAGGTGCAGAAGGAGAGGAGAGATCTGGTTCCGGCCATTGTGCAGGCATTATCGAAAGCGAATGGCGACGAGGGCGCGGAGAGACGGCAGCAGTATAAGCGTCTCATTACCGGCGCCTTGAATGTCAGGGAAGAAGATGTGGAGGGCATGCTCCCGGAGATTGTGGCGGAGCTGGAGGAGTGGAGGGGTTTCGAGGCTTCGGGGGCTTGAATGGCGTCGACGCTCCTTTCACGGCGGGCAAGAATCACGTGGTCGTCATCGCACATACATCTCTGTCATTCTTGGCACGCTCCTGTCGATATCTCTCCTGTCAATAGTAGCGCGCACTCTGTTACGAACTCGGCCGATCGTCATCTCCATCCCGTCCCGGCTGTGAAATGCGTTTAGCCCCGGTCACGTCTTGACTCGTTCCCTATAATCATGAGATTGTAGGGGTCAGTCAGGCCTGGCCGGCGTGATGCTTGAGACGTATATAGAGGCGCTCGGCAATATGAAAGGTGTCGAAGGCGTGGCAGGTCGATCCTGGTTCGAAGCCAATGATCATGCATGCATGCACGATCGGTTCGTGACTCGTGCTCCTCTTTTGGGGAGCTGGAATCAAAACAAGGCGGCTCGGACTCCGGCTTCGTGAACCTTGTTGCCCTGGCCATGGTCGGGCGCATGATCTCTTCTCGTCTTGACTTCATTCCTATAATAATTTGTTCTTCGGCAGCGTCATGGTGAGATACCAAGATAGATCAGCCTCGTCACTCGTCACGAGGACCAGAAAGAGCTAAGACCGATGTTGTTGTTGTTTATTCCCTTATTAATCATGGCCTGGATTTTCGTCAACGGTAACGGCGGGCTGCGAAGTCATCGTTTGTGCCCGGAATGCGGAAGCCGCCATTGCGATTGGAGCATTTGGTGTGGTCGTGCACAATAACGCCGTTCCACCTCTCGGGGCGGGTTTCGAAAGACGAGAGGAGGGCATCCTCATCCGTCTTATGCACAAACCCAACCGAGGGATTGGGGTTTTTGGTCAGTCGTGATGCATCAGCAGAGTCCTAAGCTGGCAAATGGCTCCGAGAGATGTTAGGGAGAGCGTGTAGACTTCTGTATTGCTTGCAGAGGGCTGGGGGAATGGGGATGTGACGCGCAGGTTCCTCTATCCCGATGGCAGGGAGAGGAGACCGCTGGCTGCGGGTCATGATGTTGATGCTCGAGATCGTTTGGTAAAGGTCTGTGAACAGATCACTGATATGTAGGTGAGAGACGCGCCGGGATTGACAGACAGGGCAAGAGGCCAAATCATATAAACCCGCGCATTGCTGCGCTATGCTTGCTCTTTATATGCCTGCTATTTTCTCTGTTTCTTCGATCACAACGCCGTATTCGCCATGTCGCACTTAAATGGATGATGCATTAGCGGACTCCCCAAGTGCACACCGACCCAGACCCAAACTCATCCACTCAGTACTCCTACACGGACGCCTCAATTCCGTACTCCTTGAAGGCAAGCGTCGACCGGGCAGAGAGCGGCCTAACATCTCGCCATGTCACGCCTCCCAATCAACCCAGCGCTGGTCAAAGAGGGAAATCAGCGACTATGAGAACGCCTCGACCCACCCCGCTGAGCCCGTTGCGCCCACCCCTCCTTCTCCTTCTGCGCGTCAAGCCCAAACTCCGTGTGCCTCAACACCCTGCACAGCAGTCAGCAGACCATCCCAACACTCAAGATCAAGACCACCCACCGTTTCAAAAAGTCCACAGCATAGATACTCGTCATAAAGGCCTCCGCATACGGCTTCTTGCCCGAGTTCAACAACCTCCCATTCCGCATCATACCGATCGCCGACCCCGAAACAGCCGCCACAGCGATCCTCTTTCCCTTCTGCCCGTTCCAAGCACCGAATTCGCCGCCCTCGGCACGGCAACGGATGTACTCGGCGCCTCCGGCCATCATGGCCGATTTCGCGGCTTTCACGAGCGTGTACTTCTCCGACGGACGAGGATCCGGGCTCTTCGCGTCCCGAGCAGTCTGATGAGTCCTACCACGACGTCTGTCATCTTCGGCCTCCTCCTCGTCGTAGTCGTCGTAGGAACGACTACGACGACGACGATTGCGCGGGTCGTGGCGCTCACGCTGTCGAGCACGTCTGCGTCGGTCTTCTTCCTCGCTGTCGGACGGCTCGTCGTGACGATACCGTCGGCGTGGGTCCGGCCGATGTGGATCTGCTTGGTAATGTCCTAGACGCATGCCCCAGTGCCGATCATCGTCGGAGTCGGAGTCGTTCCTGTAATGCCGTAGCCCTCGATGGGCTTCGCGATGGCGGTCTGAACCTGAACCCTCGGAGTCGGTCTGCCATCGTCGCAGGGCCTCAGATTGGTACGGTGCCGAGCGAGGAGCACGGTTCTGGTGTCCATTGACGTTACTCAATACTGATCTCCGGTCGTCGTTCGAGTCCGGTCGGTCGAGCCACTGAGGTGGTTGGGCCTGAGGTCTTCTCTGTTGTTCCATGGTTGTCGAAAAGCGATGGAAGAGTGGGAGAGAGTTGGTTTTAATGCAGATATGAGGTCGGAATAGATGTGATCGGAGATTAGCAAGAAATCAATGTTTCCGTCTTTTCTGTCAACGAGGCCAAAGTCAATCGCTTGCACCGCACGATTTCTATACTGACAGGATGCAACGCCCCGATCTTTGCTAGTCACGTCGAGACCGCCTGTGACCTGGCCAGCAGGACACTTGGTAGCTATGCCCTGTCGACGGACCTGTTATGTAAGACGCACTCCGGGGTTTTGGTCTCTCGGACCCTCTTGTCAGTTCCGGCAGCAGGAAGAGGCGAAGGCGAAGGCGCCCCGCGAGCTCACGCGAGTCAGATGCCATGGCTCTTCATGTAGTGCACCGTGCGTGCCATCTTTTATGCTTTTCCGCGCTGCATCTGCCCCGTTTCAGCCTTCGTTTCAAAGGCTTGGTCCGCGCTGCTGTCAAGGTCGACCTTGATACAAACCGGCTGACCATCCGGCAATGAGTCTATCCCAGCTGGGGTCCCAGAAACCTTGGTTCTATGCTGGTTGGAAGACCCACCGGATTCGTTGATCCTGGAGTGGCCGATGTTCGCCCCTGGTTCTGTCAACGTTTCGATCTTGGACTTGCGGCGCGTTGTTCATTGCCTTGCATGACAGCATGCATTCCACGTCGTCGAGATGGTGAGGGATTTTATGCTCTTCCTTGGAGATGTTGGTCCCGATTTGGTCGCCGATTGGCTGACTTGGACCCACGAGGCGGGCTCTAGTACGAAAAGATACCACCAGCATAGCCTCAACTTCCTGCAGCGTCAACCAGCTAACCGCATCGCATTATCCCCGGACATAACATGGCAGCATGCAGTCAAAGACTCGGTATTGCTCTCCTGTTACCAACCAAACGTGGCAATGTACCGCCTGTTTCAGCACCGTAACATTGATATTTGGATTATGAGATTAATGCGACTTCAGACCAGAATACTTACACCGGCAACGTTCATCGTAATTACCGCAATCAAGTATCGGCAGCAGCAGCCTGTCACAGGTCACACCAGACATCAATATTGAGACTGAACCGCCACACTTGAGGCTTCAGTGGGGCTATCTTAAGATTCTGTCCCATCTCTCCGCCAACGATCGATACGCACTTATGCAACGGTCTTGTAACGGACGCAAGAGGGTACTATTTGTCATTAGTATTTCGACGCTGTCAGCATTGTATATGCGATCCATATTTGTGAATCTAGCAACAGACATTCATGAAACCTTTCAACTGTCGCACAGTGCAGTGATATCTCCCGGCACGAAGGGCTGCAAGATCGCAACAAGTGCCTGAAGCGGAAGCCAGTCAAGCAGCCCATGAATTGTCGAGATCGGTTGGCCGCTGTATAGCACACACGCGAACAGCTTGTCACAACTTGTTTCCCTGAAGCAGTATCAGTGAATCTGCCACAACATGCGCATCTCGGTCATACGGCTCTGCAAGGGAACAGCCATACCAAACCTCGAAAGCGATATTGCTTCCCATACCTGGGCCATCTCAACGCGGTAATTCCCAAGGCACCTGCGATTGCCCCGATGTCACCATCGTGGAGAAAGTCATCTACATACGTGATGTTACTGCTGCCGTTTTGGCATCTTGCAAATCCATCAAGGATCTCGCCGATGAACAAGCCTTCCACGGTTTGTATGTAAGTGGTCACGTTGGGGTTATTGCGCCAATAGTGGTTCCACTCCCAGTCTCCAGCTCGCATAATTCATCTGCTTGAGCTGTCGTTACTGGTTGGCCCTCTGAAGGGTTGACTGGCTCTGGAAGCCCGTAGCCGTTGCAGAGACGGGCCTGGAAGTTGTCTTCGAGATGATCAAAGGTTGATGTCCACGCACTCTCGTTTTGGGTATAGCCGGACAACGAGGCAAGAAGAGACGCGGTAGCAGTCAATGAGGCGTTCCATAGTGCGGTGGACTTGATTGCAGAGAGGATGGTGCTCCTCAGATCGCAAGAGAAGCCCTGGTTGACAGTGTCAATGGCGCTGGCTTGCTGATGCAGGGGCACTAGTTTGTTGTAATGCGGCCAGATGCCCCGCAGGACACCTCCCGCACTACCCTGAGTGAGTGGCGACTCGCTGGAGCGGAACCAAGTGCTGCGATCAGGTCTAGCTTTAGGGAAGAGACCCAGCTTTCTACTATACACGCCCCAGAGGTCCTTACCGTGCTGGTAGCCGTCCATCAGCCCACCAATCGTGAGCTGTGGGTACTGACATGTTCCATCGGCGTAGGTGTCGTCGAAAGGATTGGCCGGGTCCGTGTACGTGGCCGCATAGACTCGTAGTGCCTGTTGTGCATGGACGCCGTCTCCAGGCTCAGCGTACAAGAATGGCTTGATGTTGCTGCAGTTATACTTGACATTCTCGCCACCAGGCAGAATGTTGTAGGCTGTCCGCCTTTGATGCCTTTGTATGTAATGTAGGTATACCAGATTGGCTTTTACAGAGCCGCTGGCGACGGGTTCAGGCAAGTTGTATTCCAGCAAACGCGGGTGTGGCATGAAACAGTAATCGTAAGTGCCATATAGGGTAGTGTTCGTGATGTATAAGGTACTGTTGAGATTAGGCGGGTAGAAAGTGCTGTACAGCGGGCCGGGATTGCATGTGAGAGCCATTGCACTACTTAAGTTCATGCGTGAAGAGGTTTCACCATCTGCATGAACGGCTAAGGCCTACCTTTTGTACCTCACTATAGTAATAAGCATCTCATGCATGTCGCCCACGTGTTGCGAGTGTGGCCTTGCAGATGCCCATGCTGATGTCGAGAAGGAGAGGAGCTGGATCGTCATCGCGTTGCATGGTGCGGAGCCAGACACGTGTGGGCCAAGCTTGTTTCGATTGGGCGTGGAGGCACTCTTGAAATGTCTTTGCAAAGGCATATATTGGCTACATGTACACGAGATCCTAGTCGTTGCGTGAACGCTCATTGATTCATGACAGCAGGCTGGACGAACAACCCGCGTACTCTTGTCCGACACACCGAAGTTCCTCTCTACCTAGACAGTCGATGTTGTCCTCATCCTCAGCAGACCCGAACTCTCAGGACAGCCTTGTATGGCAATCGCAGTTAGCAGCAAGCAGAGCTCCCGACGCGATGCGCGTACCGTCGGCACCAATGCCGAGCTCCCAATCATTCAGAAGCCTGTCATGAAAGAGGAAGTATGCGAAGAGTCGTGTTCCCCCGTCTAACCCGGGCCTTTCCATGCTTTTGGTGTTCGCCAGAACCTCTTCGAGACGACGTATACCGCCAAGCCACTTGTGCGCGTAATTGCTTGGAATTGCATAGCTCAAGCCACTCACATGCGAGTAGGTAAGATCAAAGCGCATTGTTCGATAAGCTGCCGGCAATAAAGCGCGTGAGAGATGCACAACTCGAGCCTGGAAAACTACGCTGAGTGCGCGCATACGTCTGGTTATTAGTCCATCAGCGATCTTCTGACCGTTGCGGTATAGGTCGCCGATTTTGTGCATCCACGTGAAGATGATCTGATTCTCAAAACCATTAGCAGCAATGCCATGCGTGTATCTGTCGGCGCACAGATGAAGCACGAAATGGTTATTGGCATAGTACACTGGCAGACACTCTGCACGAACACTGCGAGAGACCAGCGTCAGACCAGGTGGTGGAGTGTATGTGAGGCTGACATCTTTCGTTGCCACGACCACGTCTATGGGCCGGGATGCAGCAAGAGCAAACTCATATATCATGAGACGATGCTCGAATGGCAAATTCATCAACCTGAATGGAGGGACGTGCGCCAAATTGTTTGCCTCATTTGAAAGGCGCATGGCCTCGACTCGCTTGTGTGCGCCTTTGAACTTCGCTTCGGCTGCATTGCGTGCGTTCAATGATAGCTCGGTGCTCTCTCGAGCATCTTGCAGCTCTTGTAGAGCGTACAAACGCGTGAATAAAGCGTTGCGATAGTGATTCCGTGTGCGCCTCAAGTAAACGTCTCTCAAACGCGGTGCGAGGTTGACAGGTGTGTAGACGGCGAAGGAAGCAGCGGCACCTTCTACAAGTCGTACAAGATCGTCGTGATCCTCCTCTTCTTCTTGAAGGCAGCTACGAAACAGCGAGCCAGTTTTCTGTTCCCTGATAGTCGCTGCAGTCAAGCGGGTTTCTAAGTCGATTGACAGCTCATCCGGGATGCGGTATTTGAAAATTTCTCTCAGCAAAGAAGGCCAGATGCCAGTATCCGGCACATGGTACTGGATTTCGACAGTGCTCGGGAGCCGAAGAGGATTAAAACCAAACGCAGACCCGGGATGCCGAATGCCTACAATGACACTGCGCTCGACGTCGCCAAATCCGGTATTGTACGCCAGTCTTGCCATCGAGAAAGTGATGAATATCGCGCGACGAAATACCAACGGCACGCGAGTCGAATCGGTCTTGCCAAGGCTACGCGTTTCCTGATATGCCCGCCATAAAGCCGTGTCAGTCGTGCGGCTGCTCTGATCCACAACACAGTATCTCAGTAGCCATTGACAGATGTGCGGATGGCTCAGGGCGGCAGAATACTGTGCAAAGTCGTGCCGAATTAGTGATTCTTGCATGTTCGCATGGAAGATGTCCGTTCGTATCGTGATTTGAGATGTGTCAGTGTGCGCGTGTACGCTTGCGTTTGAAGAAATCTGATTTTGTTGCGTGAAGTGATACACTGATTTGAATGTCATGGAGTAAGATTGAGCGGTCGCAGCTTAAAAGCAAGTGTAGACGTGTCTCCGTTTTCCCACATACCTATTCACATGCTTCACATTGACTCAATCATAAACGCAAGACAGCTGTGAAAGTCGCTGTCTCAGCGACCTTGCAGTGGCTCGGCCATCCCCAAAACGTATCACATCACACAGCAATCAACGTGCTCAACCTTCCTTCCGTGCCTGACGACCATGCCATGAATCTCCGTCTCCGTTCGCTCCAGCATCCACTCCAAAGCCTCTTCCACACTATCTCTTGGTTCCCCTTGGATCAAAATCCCCAGCCACTTTCGATCGTAGCTCCTCTTCACCAGCAAAGCATAGTGCTTGTTCGCAGCACTCGAAGAAGCGGAGACTGTCATGGGTTGCTTCTCATGTACCGCAAGCGTCGAACCGGGCGCAGAGGGCACCGTGCCAGCTTTCGCCACGATAACCTCGATATGGTCGTCGGACGAGCGCTCGTCGTTGCGCTTGGGGTTGAGAAGGGATGCATTGGCCAAGATCTGCGCGCGCAGGTCGAGGACTGCGTGGTGGATTCAGGGCTGATACTGGTGCTGTGTAGGCTGGTGGATCCATGTGGCTTATTGTTCTGCTGTCTGGTTCATGGATGTTGATGTAAGTGTCAGGGGTCTGCTACAGCGAGAAAGCTTGGGTTGGAGGCGATTAGCAAGGCAACTGAAGAGGAACTCGTACTGCGCCACCTGAAGGATCACATGTCTGCCGTCTTCTTCTCAATCAAGAATTTTGACGTAGCAGTCTTGACGCGAGTACCGTGTGTTAGCCACACGACGTTGAATGCACGAGGATACATGTATGCGATGATGGTACATACTATGAATGTATTGTTTCCAGGGAAGAGGAACGGAGGAGGACAGTGGAGAAACTTAGTACACTGTAGGAAGTGCGATCCGCTATGGTGGCCTGTGCACTTCTTCTCTCAGACCTCGTCTCAACCTCTTCGTTACATGTACCAGTGCATGACATGACCTCCGTATCCGTAGGTGCAATCCTATGCGAGTGAGCGAAGCATCATTCAACCGACCATAAAAAGCCTGGGTGAATGTTCGAAAATGGTCTACCTACCAGATGAGCTCTGGCTTCATATCTTATCCTTCGTGCCACCCGCAGTCATTTGGACGAATTGCTTATTGATCAACCGCCAGCTCTATCGCCTGGGCCAGACATACGCAAAAGATGAGCTTCTACCACGCTTCAGACTGAGCCGCACAATGTCCCTGGCGTCCGGATCACACCATCGTTGGTACGATCTCTGGGGCACAATTACCTTTCACATTCCAACACTGCAGTCATGTACAAAATCGTGCAGTGGCTCAGCCTCTGGCTATGTGCTGTTCTCAGAATACTCAGCTTCCCCAGTGAAGCTGCAAGAGAGAGTTCTGCTGAAGTGGAGAAGCATGGCTGTTCAATCCCCGAACGCGAAGGCGAGGCCACGAGAGTGGAAGGTGCAATTTGGGGATGAGGATGTAAATGTGAGGACACTAACGACAGTAGACGTTCTGGGTGACAGCGACGGGGCCGAAATCCGGGTCAACTGGAGGGAGCTGCTAAGTCAGTATTGGGGATGGCGCAAGGGATGATTATCAGAGTACTTGCACGTTCAACTCAACTACGTCAAGAACCATCAAAGCACGCGAAGCAGTGGTATCCGACATCCGCTCCTCAACGCTCCGAGTGGATCAGCCGAGAATGCTCTCTACACCGCCGTTGCCCGCATCACACTGCCCCCGGCCGCGCACCGTCCCCCGCTTTGACCCGACTCGATCACCCCTCCACTAGGCCGCGCGCCTTTTTCCAGGTCGAGAGACCGTGGAACCAGCTTTCCGCTTGCGCAATTTCGCACGCTCATGGTGACGATCGACTTCCTCCTGAAACGCGCGCTTGATTTTGTCGAGCTCTTCGCATTGCCAGCCACCGAAGTACCTTGCCATAGCGTGATGCCAAAAGTGGACGTCGAAGCTCTTAGGCTATCAAGCGAAGCTGGTCAGTCTGAGGCCTAAGGCTATGGGAGATGGCGACCCGACTTACATCATACTCGATCCTGTAGTCGATCTCGAAATGCTTATCCGACGCATACCAATCCATGTCGGGGTCTTGTCTGCAGGTCCCCGCTTTGTTGAACCTGACAGCTTTACCCGTAATGAGCTGAATGAGCTGAGTGAGGTTGCGGTCAAAGAAGTTGTCGAGCTTGATATGGAGAACGAAGCGGCGCTCGACGCCCGGAGCCGGCCTCGACATGCTCTTCATCGACCATATGAGCTGGTTGGCATCGAAATTGTCGGTATGCGCGTGCATGACGGTAGCAAAGCGTGGAACCTCAGCATAGAAGATACCAGTGAGTTCGGACTTGATCTGTTGAGCGTCAATGATATGACAGCTTCAGGGGCCTGAGGTTGAAGGCTTACCTGTTTGCATGCACGGACGAGAGACGGTCTTTGTGGACTCCAGGGAGGTTCGAGGTGCTTGACTGAAAAAGTGTCGAACGATTGCGCGATGTAGGTCCAGATCATGCTCCTCAGCTCTGGCGGAAGGTTCATCAGCGGGCAGGCCTGCGTGATCACCGGGCGACTAGGCGCTGGCTTGGGCCGATACCACAGCCCGCCCATTGTTGTTATTGGTCAAGTGTGTCTGGGATATGGTAGGGAAGAAAGTTACGAGCAGGAAAGCAACAGCATGACTCGAAATATAGTAAAATGCACGGACACTATTTCGCAAGCACGTGAAAGTCGAGGAAAAGTCTTGGCGCACTACGCTTCAACGACTTGATCGATTCATGGGATGGCATGGGGGCATATCCGACCAGCAGAGAGGCATGTTTCATTTCAAGAGAATGCTGGAGCTGCATCAAGTGTCATCAGAAAGGGAAGGTGTTGCCTCTCAAGCGGATAGAAAGCACTATGGTCCTTACTACTCGGGGTTTCGAGCACTTCTGGCTTCTCGCTAGCTGTCTCCAGTCCTCAGTATACGAGCACGGACAACAATGGAGCCGCACCGGTAGCAAGACATATCCTTCGCATGATTCATGCATATTATGTAAGCCATTTGGGTACCACATGTAGTGACGTCGCTCTCGTGATCGTCCCCCTAAGGTACCAACAGCATTCTCCTATGGCCTCCATCAGTGCGACCCATGTCCAGCACTGCCCTCCAGACCGCGTATAAAGGTCTCATCCAACGTGGTCGACTGCTGGCAGATCCACATCAAGCTACACTGATCACTCGCCTGGATCAGCTCCAAGCTGAACTCATCTCTAGCAACCATGCCACCTTTATTCCAGGCCGGCCGACCATACCACCGAATGGCCTCTATATTTATGGCTCAGTCGGGACAGGCAAGTCTCGCCTGATGGACCTGTTCGCTTCCACTCTCCCGGCGATTGTGACGAGACGCCGCATCCACTTCCATGAATTCATGATGGACGTTCATTCACGCCTGCACGTCGCACGCTCTTCGCCATCATATTCTGGAGACCCATTAATTCAAATTGGTCGTGCTATTAGAGAGGAGAGCCAAGTCTTAGCCTTCGACGAATTTCAGGTCACGGATATCGCGGACGCCATGATTCTTGCTAGATTGTTTGGGTCCATCTGGCAGCACGGCGGAGTCATGGTCAGCACGAGTAATCGTCATCCAAGCAATTTGTATGAGAATGGACTGAATCGAGATGTTGTGCTGCCATTCATTCGACAGCTGCAGCAACAGTGTGAGGTTTGGGAGATTGGCGGTCGGCAGGACTATAGAAGGCGGACTGGCCAGAGTGTGGGCGTTGAGAGGGATGAGAACTTCCTGGGCGACGGCAGGGCGTTCCGTCAGAAGCTGGAGCTCGTGCTGCGTGGCCGGCGGCTGAAGCAGGTCTCGATTCCTGTCCAGGGCAGCCGGGTCCTGACTATCGACGCCGTAGTATCTGAAAGGGATGCTAACCGTCTCAGCGTAGTTAGCAGCACTTTTGAGGGCCTTTGTCAACGCAATTTGGGCTCCGCAGACTACTATGCCCTCTGTTCGAGAGCAGAAACAATCTTCATTTCTGGTCTTCGCGCATTCAGCCTGACTGAAAGAGACTTTGTCAGGCGCTTCATCACCTTGATCGATCTGGCATACGAAACAAAGACGCGAATCGTATGCCTGTCCAGCGTACCTATTGGCGAAGTGTTTGTCAAGATTGCAAATGCCGAACAGAAGAAAGCAAATGGATCGGGCATGGGTATGAAGGTCAAGGGCAAAGGCGGAGCGTCCAGCAGCATGATGAGCACTTTCATTGGCAGTACTGAATGGTCGGCTACTGGTCTGATGGATGCATCCTTGGCTACTGGTGGAGCTGGCGAAACAGACGTTGGCTTTGCTATTGGAAGGGCCTTGTCGAGGCTTTACGAGATGGGCTCACAATCATTTGGCACAGTGGACTAACAGCGATGGTAAGCAGTGCGCTGTCGTCGAGAAAATACTCTGATAATGCTAGTAACAATCTGGCAAGCGAAACATCTCTCATGAGATGCGGAGCAGAGAGCTGTTGCATAGGCAAAGCGCCAATAGGCTTTTCCTGCGGTCTCACAAAATCACGGACTCGCCATCATTTTGCACCAACCATGTCAACGTCAATTAACGTAAGTCGATGCTGGACTGGAATGATGATATAGCTCAGTAGCGAGGTTACGGGCTCAATGCTGAATTTATGAGCGAATGTTGTAGCCCGCAGGCCCTAGATAAATGGATCAGCTTCGGTAGGATCACTAATCACAGAATGAGATGACCGGTTGGACAAACCATCTTCATGTTAGACCAGATGTCCTGCACTGACTTGCGTGCCCAGATGCTTTCGAATGCTGAAATGCACAGCCCGCAGACTTCCATAGCCACGACGTTGTCGAGAAGCCATTTGAGTCCTGTATTGAACCGTTTCAGAGTCGAGCGCCGCACTTTACCCTTGGCAATGAGACGACGCATGATCTCTACCTCCGGCTCCTCATCGCTTTCGACCAATTTCTCAATCAGCGGTTTTTCGCTGGAAATTTTCGCTTTTGGCGCAATACGCGCTCGCCTAGGCAACATTCTCTCAAGCCAGCATTGCCGGTAGAGGCGCCAGAATGAAGCTGATAATAATGTACCGTGGAAGCATATCGAAGTAGAACTCGTTGTGGCTCTTGCTTTCGTCTTCGGAGGGCTCTATCCAGAGCTCGGCCGGCACATTGTTGTACCAGGCTCGATCCCAGAGGCGATGGGCTGCGATATCACTCGCTGCGTTCGGGATGACCACGTGTACCACAGCTTTCCGCATGGCTTTTGAAGTCCTTGCCGAAAGCTGTGGTACGCAGCGGATGACTTGTCACCGATTGACTCATGTAGGCAGTTCGATTAAGTCTGCTCTATGCCAAACCAAGGCGACATGACAACGTCAAGGAAACCAGCATCGTTTCTCCTGCAAGTTTTTCCCGGGCTTGCGGGCATGCGCAGTGGCAGGCATCCAGGCAAGCGACATCTCTGCGTGCTTTGATAGCAGCCTGAGGAAGCAGAGAGCTCATTTAAGGACCACAGGCAAGAAGAGCTCAGTTGCGTACATGTACCTTATGATCGGATTAGCGTCTACATGCCATCAAAAGGATGATTATTAGGGGTGGACGTCGCCCTTCTACGGAGGTATGCACAGCAGGCTTGTATGCCGAAGTGGTCATATGCTCTACACAGCCTTGGCGAATACGCAAGTCCAGCTCTTGGACCTTGCAGGTTGCCGTGGCATTGCAGATGTGGCTGTGCAGTGTGGCGCGCTATCAAAGACGGCTGCGATCAACATCTCTGTCGTCACTGTGGCTCGTCGCAAGCTGCCGAGCGTGCGATCTGCTGCATCTGCGCCCGAAGAGACTACTTTAAGCTGCAAACCTCATTCCCGTGGCGGTTTCAAGCCGCCGAAACGTTCCGAAGTGTCTACACATCAGCGAGTCGACATGGCCAAGCGCGCGTAGAGTTCGAAGATGTGCCGGTGGTGAAGCGCATGTGAGCAGGGAAGTTGGCAAGGCGCAAGTAACGCCTACCTTACGTCACTGAGCCACTAGCGGCTCGTCACCAGCCCGGCCTCTTTCTTCGTATTAAGTTGCTCTCGCCGCATAACTGCCTCCAGCCTCCAACAACTAAGCAAACAACTTGTCGATACCCACACCAGTGACACGAGAATTCACATCCAAACACCACAACAAACAGCCACTAGAATCGCCACCATGCCTTTCACCGGAAGGTAAGCCTCCGCGAGCGCAACCCGTCCTTCGCGCGCAATCCTGGTGTCGCCGTTACCGCCGGCCTCTCGCTATCATCTCTCGACGGCCAGAAGCTAACAAGACCTTCACAGCGACATCATCAAGATCATCTTCGCAATCATCCTGCCGCCGCTCGGTGTCTTCCTCGAGCGTGGCTGCGGCGCTGACCTCCTCATCAACATCGTGCTCACATGTTTGGGTTACATTCCCGGCATCATTCACGCTCTGTACGTTCAGCGCGCTCACACCACCGACGTCGGCGAAACATGGAGCATAGTGCTAATATCGTCACAGTTACATCATTCTCAAGTACTAGACCAGCGCGTATACCCGGACACGGCGGCAAGATGACAGATACGAGATACTTTTGAATATGAGCAAAGCTAGCGATACCCATTCGACCTTTCAGCACACACGGTCCTCTCGCCACGGTGATACCCTTTCGAGCGAGGTGCATAAGCATACTGCGAAGACGGGAGGCGTTGGACTCAGCACTAGGGTGAGGTTACGGTGACTCTTGAGGCGATAATGTTTTCTTTGTATAGCAGTGAATTGAACAATTCCCTACCTGATCAATACCTTCTCTCCTCAATTCTACAATAAGGTACATTGCAAGACATGTCGCTTCCTCCAAGCTAGGCTCCTCAGCACTTGCTTGGGTAATGCAAATACCAGCACAGCATTGGCCATGCATCATTGATATTGCGGGCACTCCACAGCATCCCAGTATGTACCTCAATTGGTATCTCGTACTTTTTTACATGCAGCGGTAGCCAGCGGCCTCCAACGCCATGCGACTCGAAGCAATGTTTGTCTCATTGCACATGCTCAAGCCGTGCTACCTCATCGCAAGGCCTTCTCCGCAAATTTCGGTAGCACAAACGCACTCTCGTGCACCTTGGCGCTGTAGTATTTGAACATCTTGTCCTCCTCCGCCTCATCGAGCTTCCTCAATGGCTTGCTCACGTCCCTGCTTCCGTCCTTGCAGCAGACCATGAACCCGATTTGCCCACTAGGATAGGTCGGGATGGTCGTCCAGGCATACTCGGCGATGGGGAAGACTTCCTTGCAGCTCTTCTTGAGATCAACGATGAGCTTCATGTGGAGCCATGGGTTCTCGGCTAGAGGAGAAACACAAACGTTAGTAGATGATTGGGTGGACCCCAACGCCATTTCAGAACGCAGGGTCATCTAGGGAGGGCTTACAACCTTGGGTGGTGATCACGCCGCCCTCACGGAGCGCCTCCTTCAGAAGCTGGAAGTACGGCTTCTGAAAGAGAGCCTCTGCAGGACCCTCAGGATCAGACGAGTCGGTGATGATCACGTCGAACGAGTTCTTGTAGTCCTCGAGGAACTTGAAGCCGTCGCCAACGTGTACCTTGACGTTCGGGTGCTGGAAGCCCACGCTCATACCAGGCAAGTACTTCTTGCTCAACCTGATGACTGCCTCGTCGATGTCGCACAGCACCGCCTCCTCCACCGACTCGTGCTTGACCACCTCCCTCAACACACCGCCGTCACCACCGCCAATGACGAGGACCTTCTTCGGGTTCGGGTGGGAGAACATGCCCAGATGCGTAATCATCTCTTGGTATGCGAACTCGTCGCGCTCGGTGCATTGGATGACATTGTCGAGCACGAGCACCATGCCGTAGTCTGAGGACTCGAAGATGAGCACATCTTGATACTTACTCTTCTCATGGTGGACGATCTGGTTGACTTTGAGAGTCATGGCCTGGCCAGGCCACATGTCGCTGATCTCGCGGAACCAGCCATCCTTGATCGTGGGGTGTGTGATCTCAGCCATTGCTGCGGTTGTGATAGAGTTGCAGTATCGATGTATGGACGATGGATTCTGAAGAGTATGGTGGTAGTGGTTTGAAGTTATTTGAAGGGCGAAAGAAGGCCTAGATGTGAAACGAAGGAAGCGTTTCCTTGTCACAAGCCGCTGCATCAGCCTTGAAGTTTTTCTGTCTCAGGCTCTCAGCAAGCTCGATTGCCCCACCATCCCACTCGGCGCCAGCCGCGCTCGCGTGCCGGGACACGGCTCTTCAGCCGCGCCTTCCTCTTTCGGACTCCACTCTGTTCAGCTCTGAGCTTCTCCGCCCCCCGCCGTCGAGTCTATTCGTGGCCCGCGTTTTCAAGCTGGTCGCTCTTCAGTCGCTCCGTCTTGTGCAGACTGCAGCACTACAATATCCCCACAGGCCCCCGGCCTACTGGTAGTTCTGGTTGCGACCAGATAATATTGCTACCATCACATGCGCGCAGACGCGGTGGGCTTGCGTGTGACAGAACGGATACGGTAAATATGAGCTGCCGACTTACATGCATGATGCCGTACGATCATCGTACGAGGACCCTGAAGATAACGGTCTTAGTAGGCGACATCGCATTGTCTTAGTTCTTGGCTCGGCATATAGAATGATCCTCGTGCACCGAGCGAGCGTGTCAAGGCAGTGATCTGTAAAGGAATCAAAATGACGGAGCAATCGCAGTCAACCACTAGTCAAGCAGACTACACCCAACGATGGTGGGCACCAAACGCCGGTGTCACCGACAAGACTCGCCATTTTCTGGAGAAGTACAGCAAGATTCCAGCTGATCAAGTTGAGTCTCATATTCGCACACTGGTAACACCTCTGAATCAAGGCTCGGGTGAATGACACTCGGCTGATACTGTCACAGCAAGACAAGGCATCCAAAGTCCACCCATACCCCTGCATCGGCTCCTGGCGTTTCCTCGAATGGGGCTTAAAGACGCACCCATTGTACGAAAGCGAGATCTTACCACGAATGCTTCAAGAAGATGAGATCTACCTCGACATGGGCTGCGCCATCGCTCAAGACATTCGCTGGCTGGTCTCCGATGGCGTCGACAGTTCTAAGACCTACGGCGCGGACCTCAGACTGGATTACCTGGATATCGGTTTCGAAATGTTCCGCGATAGAGACACTTTGAAGACAACGTTCATACAAGCAGATATCCTGGATCCGCAGAATGCCCTGTTCATAAAGCTGGAAGGCCAAGTCAATATTCTGGGTGCCTCAGCTTTCCTCCACCTCTTCACTTACGATACGCAAAAGAAAGTCGCGATGGCTCTAGCCACACTCCTGAAGCCTCAGAAAGACAGTTTGATCGTCGGCAGGCAGATGGGGAGCTTTGTGCCTGGAGAGTACAAGCGGCGTGACGACGATGTGATGAGGTATAGGCATGATGTTGAGAGTTGGAAAAAGTTTTGGAAGGAGATTGGCGATGAGACGGGCGTAGAGTATGCAGTTGAGGCTGAGCTTCTTGAGATTGAAAAGAGCTTGAGGCCAGAAAGGTCGGCGGGACAGAACGAGGACAATTCTGGAAGCATGACATTCTCTGTGCGGAGGATGAATTGACCCAGCCCTGGCTGTCTCTAATGGCGGCTTTGAGTCTTCCAAGAAGTACTCTGTGCCCGTTTGATTTAGATGTAACTTTGGCCTGTCTTAACCACCGACATCATGTCCATCACGTATGACTTCCTCCCTTTCTTGCTTAGCACTTCCATTTAATCAATCCAGCTAGACCCTGCTTGTAGTCTAACAGTCTCACACCTCATCTGCCACTGCTATCCTGAACGCACGGCGGATGTCCTATCGTGACGGCAGTCTGAGCTCACCGGATGCTCCAGGATGCGCCGCAGATCTATAACACTGAGCACAGTGTCAAAAATGGTATGCTGTGCAGCCGTGAAGCCATGTCTGCAAGCCCAGCAAAAAAGTCTGAACTGGCTAAAAACATGGCATGGGACTGCGAAGGGGCAGCGCTTCCTCCAATACATGCAGCAGTCGAGACCAAAAAAAGCAATTGTGTTCCGATACCGAGAGTCGAACTCGGGTCGTCAGGGAAATCAAAGCAATGAAAACCTGAAATGCTAAACCTCTACACTGAACTGGGCGTTAGAGAATGTTTAAGAATGTCGGCGTGTTACCCATTGACTTACCTATATCGGAATTGGCTCAGCAATGCATCTGAACCGATTATATATCCAGTGAAGAGGGGCCCGAGCAGCTGCCGAGCGGCGACGTGCATGTGACAGTGGCGGTGAGTCAGGGATGAGATGTCACATGCAAGTAGGCGGCGGGCAGCATGTCCCCTTGAGACTAAGTGATGCCCAAACGCCGAGCGACATGAAGCGATTGCTAGATAGCTAAGGACTCATTGGGGGACGACATCCCAGGCTGGCCTGTTGACCAGATACAGATAATGTTGCCAGAATGTGCCAAGCTCACGCTGTCATTCGAAGCCCGAAGAGCTATCGTGAATCTCGCGTAAGCCGGTCAGATGAAGCAATGATGCTCTGTGGTACGAATCCAAACAACCCTGCTCATCATGACCTCAAAGTAACAATGCTGAGACGTTCGTCCGCAGCACTTCTGTCGAGCGCATGCAGTAGTCAATTCTGCACAGTCGCATCACTCAGGCTGAATGTCGAGCAGCAGCGCAGCTTGGCGGTCCACCTCTTCCAGCGAAAGCTGCGGCTCCCCCTCGATGACATCGGCAATGTTCTATCGATACTCGGGACATCAGCATTGCTGAAAGACTCAAATATCTCTCACCTTCTTCGGCGGTCTCAGAAGGCTATCATCTGGTAGCCCACTCCTTTTCGTGCCTGGTAGACTCCCAGTACTGATCTCATGCGCCTCGGTACTCACTTTCCGCGCCGGATACTTCTGCTTTAAACCCTCGAAGCAGTTTGAGCTTGGTGCCTTGCCTGTGCCATCCGGGCCTCGAAAGTACGGATGCATCAGAGCCTGCTCCGCACCAAATCGCTTCGCCGGGTCATACTCCAGAAGCTTCTTCAACAGGTCCAGTGCTGAGTCGTCTGGTGGATGTGTGCCGGTAGTATGATTGTAATTGTTGTTCGTGATAGTTGTTCTGTACCATTTCTCAAGTGTCAAAGGCCGGTTCACGGCTTGGTTGGTGACCTGGACTTGTCCGAGATTGCTGTATTCAGGCATGGCGGCGAGAAGAGGCCAGTCTTGCTTCTTCGGCAACCCTAGGATCTCGCCGATTTTTCCCATCTGATTACGCTGGAACGGCACGGCTTTCTTGCTGTCCTGCTTCGCCTCTTCTCCCTTGAAAATCGGCCTGAGACTGAGCAATTCCGCAAATATGCAGCCGACGGCCCAAAGATCGATAGCAGTGGTGTAATGTCGAGCACCTAGCAGGAGCTCAGGAGCACGGTACCATATCGTGACGACGACCTTGTCGCCTGAGAATAAAGCATGCAACGGCTTATAGAACAAGCGTGCGAGGCCCAAGTCGCCAATCTTGATCTCGCCGCGTGAGGTCACCATGATATTTGCAGGCTTGAGGTCGCGGTGCATCACCCAATTTTGGTGTAGGTACAGCAAACCAGAGAGGAGCTGATACATAATACTGCGAAGCATCGCTGCAGGTATTGGCGTCCTTGGCAGCAGGCTGTGGTGATGGATAATCTGTAGCAAATCGTGCTCGGCATATTCGAAGACCATGAATATGCATTTGCTTTCCAGGATGATCTCGACCAGGTGAACAAGATTTATA
Organism: Teratosphaeria nubilosa; assembly: GCA_010093825.1. Taxonomy (NCBI): domain Eukaryota; kingdom Fungi; phylum Ascomycota; class Dothideomycetes; order Mycosphaerellales; family Teratosphaeriaceae; genus Teratosphaeria; species Teratosphaeria nubilosa. The sequence continues at coordinate 235,696 of ML995808.1, forward strand.
TGGCTAAGCTCGGTACATAGAGCCATTTCTCGAATGGCTGACTGAGAGATGCCAGTATACTGAAGCTCGGCACCCTCCTTGTCTGGCTTGAACTTCTTGATCGCAAAGGCTTCGACTTTGCGACCAGATGGATGGTAGACTGGCTCGACCGGACGATTGGCACTTCGCTTCGTAACGGCCTTGTACACGCGGCCATATGTGCCGCTGCTGATGAAGCCAACGATGTCATAGTGGTCGTTGATATGGCGCTGAGGTGCATATGGTGTTGCTTGCATCCTCACAAGAGGTGGTGTGTCTGGCGCTTCTGTTATGGGTTGTGAGCTTTGTACAGGACTCGTTGCAGCGCTGCGTGGGACTATACACTATACGATCGAGCACCGAAGTCGTCGCCGTCGGAGATCGACTTGCGGAGGCCGCAGGCCGTGATTGCTAATATAGACAAGCAAATCGGGCCTTACCTTCAAATGCAGCCTGCGCAGTCCGCTTCAATGCAGGCACTTGCGCAGGCACGCTTGTAGCAGCTGCAGTGCTAACATTATGTTTCGCAGGAGGCGTATCAGAAGCAGCGGCCGCCATTTCTAGGTCCTGCCGTCGAATCCGCTCATCCAGGTCTCGACCTATGCTTACCGAGGGCGAGCCGCAAGCCTCCGCTTGCCAGTCACGAGAAATGATGACAGAAGGATGGAGTAGCGGCTCGCACGCACGCCTTCCGAGTGGCGTAGGCACGCTGCGGCTTAATGTGAGGTACAGTAGCTGATCTCTTAGCGTATCGTCGAAGGAGGATGGCTTCGAAATGAGGGTGGAGCGCAGGCGGGCCGGGATGGCAACTTGCAGTGGTGGCACCGTGGTGTGTTTCTGACGCAGTTCGCATGCGAGATAAGCTTGACCAGTAGAAAGGTCTAACAATCTGGTGGCTGCAGTACACGACTCATGCGTGCCTGCCTCCTACCGCCTGCAAACTTCGACAGCGATGCTTTGGAGTTTGTGCATGCCCCTCGAGCATAAATTTATGCATGTGCATACCTAAGCATAAGCACATGGCATCACGCTGACGCGCTTCGTGAGACCGCTACGACTGGGCATTCACCTTGGTCCAACTGGTGTGGTGAACTCTGTTGCCTGCCAAGCAGTGTTATAGGACCAAGCAAGCATTGCCGTACCATAGGTTTGGCTTGAGCTTGGATCAAACTCGAGCTCATCGTCAGCACAGCATGGCGACGTCAAAGTCGAGGTTCCGCGATCTTACGCCATATCTTCTCTACCTCTTGCTTACTGCGACCATCGGGCCACTGCTCTTTGGATACCATTTGTCAGAGCTCAATGCGCCCCAGGAAGTCATCACTTGTGCGCGCCAGGGCTCAGCGTCCTACACATCGCGCCTGCGTACCTCGCTGAAAGTACATGCCGGATATGGCGCTACAGCAGGCCCAGCATTGCCACAATGCATACCGATGGATGCAACACAGTTTGGTCTCGTCAGCTCATTCTTCACGCTGGGCGGTCTGATTGGTGCTCTGAGTGGCGGTCCGGTGACGACGAAATATGGACGCCTGAAGGCCATGATCACTGCAGCGGGATTTGCGGCAGTGGGTCCAGTATTTGAGGCCTTGGCTACGAATGTCGCTTTGTTCACAGTGGGGAGATTCATTGCAGGCGTAGGTGCCGGTGCAGCCACTGTTGTTGTGCCAATATACATCAGCGAGATCGCGCCTCCAGGTCAGAAGGGAGCTTGGGGCAGTTTGACCCAAGTCATGATCAATGTTGGGATCCTCACTACTCAGCTACTAGGCTTGTTCCTCAGTCGGGGGCAACTATGGCGCATCATTCTGGGAGTGGGAGGAGCAATCGCCGTGTTGCAAGCTGTCCTCCTCCTGCTAGGCGGCCAGGAGAGTCCGAAGTGGATGGCAGACAACGGCAAGCCTTCACGAGCCAAGAAGATACTAATGAGTATACGTGGCCATCAAGCCAACGTTGAGGAAGAAGTCACGGGCTGGGGCGTAGAGTCATCTCGGGATCTTGACGATGAGGAGCAGACACTTCTACAGAATGAAGACAGGATGCACGAGCACCCTGACGAGTGCGCAGAGTACGAGGGTGCACCTCAAGTCGGCAGCTCAAACAGAAAGCACAACGTCACCCAGAAAGCGGAACAGGCTTCCAAAGCGATTGGTTTTCTGGCTGTCCTAAAAAACTCGGACTACCGTCCTGCAGTCATCGCAGTGGTCGCCGTAATGGTCGCTCAGCAGCTTTGCGGCATCAACAGCATAGTCATGTACGGCGTCGGGCTGCTCTCAGATCTTCTTGGGGCCAACAGTGGAGTGCTGAACTTGGCTGTCTCAGCTTTGAACTTGATCGTGACTTCCGCTTCGGCGCCTTTAGTGGACAGAGCTGGACGCAAGACGTGCCTCCTCATGAGCATTACAGGCATGGGCATCATGAGCGTGCTTCTGGCAATTGGCATCATGCGGCATATTCCCATTCTTTCCGCCATCTCTGTACTAGGCTTCGTTGCCTCTTTTGGTCTTGGCCTGGGGCCAGTGCCCTTCATCCTCAGCTCTGAGCTGGTTGGTGCTGAGGCTGTCGGCGCAACTCAGAGCTGGGCATTGGCTGCAAACTGGATCGCGACGTTTGTCGTTGCGCAATTCTTCCCTCTTATCAACGAAAAGATGCCAAAGGGCACCGTGTACTTCGTGTTCGCCGGCTTTGCTCTTGTGTTTGGCGGATTCGTGGCTTGGTGGGTACCAGAGACTAAGGGGAAGAGTGACGTGGACGAGGTTTGGGGCAGGAAGAAGGGCGACAGAGAGGATTGAAATATGAAGACAGTCTGAATACATGGTCATTTTCTGATCAATATGCCCCAGCTTCACACCTTGCTAATTTCGCAGAGCTCGGGTCCAGTCCCACGGAACTGATAAACCTCACACCGCCTTGACGCAAACTTCGTCTTGGCCCCATCTGAGCTCATAACCAAGCCGGCTATTGCAGAAAAGCATCTGTAGAGGTCTGCAACCGGCTCGAGGGCAAATGACAAGTGCCGCAACCCATCATACACTCGCCAGTTCTTTGCATCGAACCAAGACTCCTTCTGCCACCTCCACTCACCTCCATGTCCGCCACGACCTCTCAAAACATGGTCGTGTAACATGGCTTGTCTTCCGCAACATGGTCGTGATAGTGGCACCCAAAATCTTTCTCCGCGAATGGCGCCTTCTCGTCTGACACTGCCGTGGGGTCCCGGACGGCTATTTAAATAAGGTCTAGTATAGTCTTCGCAGGTCCTGGCTAGGACCCAATCGTCAAGGTGACCTAGGACCGGTCACCGTCGAACACTACAAGGACGCGTGGAGGGCAGCATGTCTAGATCTCCGGCCTGTTTTCTGATGGCGAGGCGCAGTCTCCAAGTCTGGGTGCCATGGTCCTGCTTGTTTGTATGGACCGGATGTCCACGGCAGATTTCGTGTTGTCACTGCTCGGCATCGGTACGAGTCTTGGCGGATCTTCCGGTTTTAAAACACTGCAGTGTGTATGTACTCTTCGATCTTCTTTGATAATCTCCCATCGACCCAGGAATCAGCACAGCCAGCAGGCGGCTTCACATCACATCGTTGGGTTTCGGGAGCACCACTCAAGCTACCGAACCACATCTCACACAAGCTACAGCTGCTACAACGGGCATACTGTCGACGACCCAAAAAGAAAAGAAGCCATGAGACCCGCACTCGGCTTCCGCACCACCATCCTGCTCTGTTATGGCCTTCTCCTCCCAGTTGCTCTCGCATGGTATAACTGCTGCAAACCCAACACTTGTGGCTACGGGAATTACCCAATCCAGGGTATGTGCGTGCCGAACGGCGATGACTTAAAAAAGCCTGGGGCGACGCCGTTCGCGTGTGATTCGAGAAAGCCGTGTGAGAAGCAAAGTAATGGATGCACGCCGCCGGCGGGGGGGTGGGGTACGGCGGATTGTTCGGACTAATAATGGAGGAACGTGGGGGAGAGGAGGGACCAATGCCCTGACAAGTCTGTAGTCTCTGGTGCCAAATCTTTGTACGTGGCCGTCACTGACCATGAGCATTTATCCTTGATGAGTCAAGACTCTTAAGGGCGGACGTTTTGAACTGATGTACGTACCTCTGATGTTGTATCAACAACGTCAGTCGTCTTGCGCTTGTCCGAGCTGCTTCTTACCATGTTTGGGATCTTGTTGTATTCGATGTTAGATTGAATGCGAGAGAAGTTTGAAGAAAGCTCTTATATGCCGTATCAATGGCTGGCGCCTGTCTGCCATTATCACATGCTCGTCACAAGCACTTGAAATAGGCCGCCATCAGGTGAAGTGAGGCTTAAGCCTGCACTTTCTGTCCATTGGCAGCACACTTCAAAGACTTCACATGATTCCACCATAGCCTTCACTCTCCACAAATGCAGCCATTTCTGAGCCTACCGTGGTCCTCAAGTGCTCGTGATACCATCTCAATTCCAGCCGCCCCACGCACTTGCAACGTAACGAGCCCAGCTTTTACCATCTAAACATGCTTCTGTAGCAGCCACCAGCCGACAGATGCTCATGATATTGACAGCCAGCCTGGTTGCCGAGCAGCACTTGAAAATCGAGGCTCACCCAACTCTCCTTGATACCAACCAGTACATCCCACAGAAACTCCTTCGGCACCCCATCATCATGCCTCATCTCCTTAATCGCCTCGGCGTCCCACTGGCTCACCGCCACATTAACAAGCAGCTTCTTCATTCCGACTTTTGCCGTTGCGCTATGGCTCCATACTATGCTGTGCATATTGGTCGGGAAGTTGCCAGGAGAAGGACTACCAGGAGAGAAAGCAATAGGAAGAGTAGTAGGACGAAGACCAGCAGGAAGAGTAGTAAGAGGGCGGAGAGGAGGAGAACCGGCAGGGATGCTAGTGAAAGGGCGGAACGGAGGACCAGCAGGAGGAGGACCAACATGAGGAGGACCAGCATGAGGAGGAGGAGTGGGGCGGAGGTCCGAAAGAGGAGAAGCGGCAGACGGAGCACCGCTGCCTCGATCCGTTGTTGAAGAATCACCAGGCTTGGTCGTGTAGATTTTGTTGATGGTAGCATCAGTCACGGCGTCCTTGAGTGTAATCGACATGAGCTTCTCGCCCAGTGCCCAAGCACGCGCAAGGCGCTCGAACTCCTCAGCGTCATCATCTTGCTCCGTAGACACGGCGCTGACACCCGTCGCACTGCTTGGCGCGTCGCTGAAGACCTTGCCTGTGTAGACGAAGCCAGCGAAGAGCTCGAATGAAGCTGGATCATCCTCCGGCATCGGCACGACATGGGTACATGTAGTGCTCTCCCTCCACTCCTCACCAAGCATCATCCGGAAGTATTCTGAGTGCTTGACGAGCAAGGCCTCGTGAACACTGAAGCTCTTCATTTGCCCTCCATCGCCGACTTGCACCATGATTATGTTGCCACTGAAGTCAGGCGCCAACCTGTTGCTCGTTCTGACTTTGCTTGATGCCTCTTCTACTTCTTCATCCATCTTGCGCTTTCGAATCAATTCTGCCAGGGGCATCATAGGAAAAGGGACGGGAGTGACCGCCGATCCATACCTTGGTGGACGACTCTGATGCATCGCGCGCACGGAGTCAACTGAGGAGGGTGCTTTAGCGACACGGTCACGGCCTCTGCTTCGAGGGGGTTGACCATTGAGTCCCACCATGATGTGCTGCTTGTGACGCGAGAGTTCGAGATAGAAAAGTCGTGCACGGAGAAGCGCGTGTAGCAAGTCTGAAGTTGTAACGACGATATGGAGTATGTGGTGTCTGTTGTCGGGAGGAAGACGTGAAGCTGTCCAGAGCCGCGGTGCGTTGATTCGACAGGATACCTAAGTCGCGTGATCACATGTGCAATGATGATGAAACGCGCTTCTGGAAGCGTCATTCAATTTGCACGTGCGCTTCGAGTCTCTTGCCAAAACCCGCTACCTGAATAACCTGGAACTTTCGCCTCCCACGTTCTCCCGGTCCGGATTGTCATTTACGCCTCACTCGTCCACTGCCGCCCTAGACTGGAGTGCGTGTGCAATGCAAAAACATCCATGGGCTCCCCTGAGCGCAGCCTCAATGGTCGCCGTCGGCGGCGTACAACATGCATTACATGCAAGACAGTCGTCCACAGAGCCGGTGGCTGAGCTATCCTATTTTCGCCGCTCCTGGGCTACATCGACGTCTTCCATTGTCGAGTGAGACCCACGTCATGTGCATCGAAGCGGCTTATCAGCTTCAGCTCAGGTAGGAGCAGCTTTCGCCGCAGCGTGAGCCTTGTGGAAGCAGTGAAGTCATGCCATTTTCCGTGAATCGATAAATTACCAGGCCACGCGCTCGAGGCCATGGCGCGCAGAGGATCCAAGGACCAAATGAGGCTGATTCGGCCATGCCGGCAAACTGAAACCTAGAATGGCAGCGGCGCGGCCTGTCACGCTTTATCTTGAGGCACCAAAGCTCTTGCGACAACCGCTCCTTGAAAACTGGCATAAGCCACAACATCTACTCCACCTCAGCCAGGGCAAAATAGCCTTTATTCTCGACCACGCCTCTGTTCTTCACTACGGCTGTATACTTGACAACCCACTGCGGCTGCACTTCACCCTGGATGCCTGTCTCTTCCGATGCTCCGCTCTTAGTTTCTTCACCATGTAGGCTTTTCCGCTTATCTCCCGCCTCAGTGCCATCAGCAAGCACGCCTGCTCCGCTTTCCCCTTGGCCCAATAGCTCTCGAACAGTCCCTCGAGGCAACACGTTAGAGCAATCGTTGTGCACCAACAACTCGACGCCCCTGCTCTTGGCAAGCTTCATCAAGTCTTTGGGTACACTGCAACAGTCTCTGAGATTGATCTGATCCACACTCGGCTTTATTCTCGTCTTCTCCAGCAGACCTTGAAGCCTTTCCAATCCGAACTCTGCAATCCCGAGTTTTTCCACGAGCCCTTCGTCGTGCAAGTTTTCCAATGTTTTCCATGTCTCGATCTGGCTTTCTAGAGGCTCAGGCTCCGACTCTACTGGACCACGGGTGGAGAGCTTGTCCGGACAATCTTCCTCTTCGTCGAAATAGATGCCAGGGAAGGACACGATAAGGAGGTCTATGGAGGGCATGTGCAGTTCCTGCAGAACGAGATCAAGAGCTTCTCGTGTTTGTGTTTCCCTCTCCTCGGGCTTTGATGTTGCGCCAGGCAAATAGAACAGTTTCAGCGTGATGTCGTACTGTTCTCTCTCCTCTTGCAATGCTGAGTTTGTGAAGTCTAGGGCTGGGACTTCCAGTATGTCGCCCCGCTGCCTTGTCCAGGAGCTGTATTTAGGTCGCTTCGCACGGCCGTTGCCATTGGTCTCACCATTACCATTACGATGGGCGTCTATGCCGTAATGCGCCTCAAAATTCGCTCGAAGGGAAGATATGAACTCGGCGTTCGACTTCGACTTGCTTGGTCGATGTATGGAGGAGCCGGCACCCAGGACATTACTGCTAGTTGGTCAGGAAGTTATTGAGCAGACGATACTTGGGAGACTGTACGAAGTAGACAATATGAGCTTCATGGCGAGCGGCTTTGAAATCCAACTATGGCACGCAATTGCTCTTCTATTTCCAACGACGAAACCAGCCTGGGGACGTAGCGATTTGTGCGGGGTGATATGTGCTGCTGCATCAGCGATTCTTGGTCGCGAATGTACACATGAGGATGAACAGCAGCGCGCGAAAAGGCGTATATCGAAAGTTACATTGATCGACTTTAAGACGCATGACGTTCTTACCAATAATCGAGCGCAAAGGTGGGGCGCCAGGGGTGATTCTAATTTCTACATCCGTACGTGAGGATCGGCTCAAGTTCTCTTTGAGTGCCTCCCGTCGTCAACCTCTCTGGGCTGCCCGCAAGTCTACGTCGATTATTTAAATGTATACTGTCGGGCACATCGCCGTTTGATGAGACTGCGTAAAGCGCGACATGATCCAAGATGCAGCCTCTGCCAACTCCCGTTCTCGTAAGTTGTTCGACCGCAGTCTGTCCACCTTGATCTACGTCAAGGTGAGAGCTAGGAGTTAGCACTGGAGGAGCAACCGATGAAGTCGGACGAATTACTAGGAGCATGCAATCTGGGTGCCGTCTTGCTTCATGATCTCCTGCAGCGAAAGAGGACGACCTTTTCGCGTTTGGTTCAAGCATCTTTGAGGTGCTTACGAGCAGAAGACCCTACGAGGATATACAATCGGATCAGGTGCGCTCTCTGCACAGGCAGCGTCAGTTTGACGACCTCACGGGACTCGAGATGTCGGACATCATCTTGGACTGTTGGCTTCTACGGGCTCATTCAGCTAAGGCGGTCTACCGAAGAGTTCTCGCGGTGGGGTCTGGATTACATGGGAGCATGCCACAGCAATGATTACCCAAATCCCGTCTCAGCTTGGCTCTGAATGCCTCTTCGGCTGCGACGTATTGGCCTGACGGAGGCAGCTTTTTCAACGGCTGGCCATTGGCTGCCCGCGTTTCCCAGGCCAACTGTCCCAGGAGCGCATAGTCGGGCAATTCCGTAATCTCGTCATCGTCGTGGGCCGCCTTTGCCTTGATGTACAACAAGCGGGATATCAGGTAATCGAATGAGCCAAAGGCGTCGCTGTTGGCAAAAGGCTGATTCTATTAGGACAAGTCTAGCATTTCTTGCACAAATAATGCGTATTACATGGAGGATCACAACCTATGTGCCCCAGTTTCCTACCGGCATTGGTCTTAACTGCTTGCTTTATGCAGTGTTCCATATAAACTTTCGGGCACAACTGCGGTTCTGATCGGTAATGTTCACCTTCTGGCCATTAGCGGCAGCACTATAGATCTCGTTTTGCCTGCTTACATGGACTCTCGACTTTGGGAACGTGCTCCTTGCAAGGTTCCACGATTCGTCGTATCGCTGAGGTTTGACACGTGGGTAGTACCAGCATAGAAGATCTTTGTCCGAGCTTGCCAAAGAAATTTGTGAAGTATATGAAGTATGTTCGTCAGCTTGAGTATAGGTAGATGCCAGATTATGCTGAAATAAGAGGGCTCTTCCATCGAGGAGCCGTGATTTTGAGCAGGGGCTGGGAAGACCACGATGCCTTCGATGGGACCGTGCTCTCTTCTCTCTGATACGAGCGTGCAAACGAACGAGTGCTGAAACCGCAAAAACGATGCCTCACTTCCATCAATTCGTACCTGAGGTCCTGAGATTGTACACTTTGATCGATCAGTGAAGACTACATTTGTCCTCCCTGGTGTCGTGAGGCCAGGCTTTTTCGAACGTTCAATACTGTAGTCTGCATAAGGTAGGAATCTGGTGCTTCATATAATAGGATAGCCAATTGAATCATGTCGGCCCGTCCCAGAGCACATCCTTACAGTCGTTTCATCGGGATCAGCCTGGATGTTGTGATCCCGCAGGTCTCCGACTTGACATGGAAATAATCGAGTCTCACGACGAGATTGGCGAAGAAAGCTGATTATTGTAGAAAGTTACTCTTCGCGTCTCTCAGCTTATACTGTGACTGTATTATTCCGGCCTCTGAAGGCTTGATAGCCTCGGGACCGAACATGCGTCTCTTAATGAGGCTCGATGTGGCCACTTTGAGACACCATACCAGTCCACCGCGTGTATTGCTGGTGTATGGTGCGGAGGAATATCAGTGAAGCGTGTCCGAGCAGGAAAATACCTTCCTACGCCAGAGTAAGCATCGGCCAGCGCAACGCTTCGCAACAACCGCCAGATGAGGAAGCATGAGATGAGTGCATTGTTGAAATCTGCTTATTATCTGGTCGGCTTCCACGATAACGCGGGGCACGTGAGCGCGGTCCACACGGACCACCTCGGAGGCAGCAAACCTGAGGTGCAACTTGGAAAATCCACGACCGCCCGCACAACAGCCGCCGCCGCCAAAGCACACGACCGATTTCTTCACCTTCCGCGCTCAGGCATGGCTATCCGGTACGCACGGCCGACCCTCTCCTCCAGGGTATGGCCATAGGCTGATGAACAGGATGTGGACAGATACATCATTCTGCTGTCGCGGCAGGGCAAAGTGGTACGTCTTCACTCAAGTGTTGGAGGCCTCGAGCAAGGATTAATTGGTGTCATAGAGGCTGGCCAAATGGTTCCTCACTCTCAGTCCAAAGGACAAGGCCAAGATCATCAAGGATGTCTCCCAACTTGTCCTGGCGAGGCGCACGCGGATGTGCAACTTCCTCGAATACAAAGGTATGGTCCTCCACCGGCCAAACAGACAACACGTGCTCCGCTCAAGTCGCCTTTCGTATGTCATTCCTTTTCGTGAGCAGCTGACACGTCCTTGATCGAGACAGACACCAAAGTAGTCTATCGCCGCTACGCCTCCCTCTTCTTCATCGCCGCTACTGATCCCACTGACAACGAGCTCATCACCTTGGAAATTTTGCACCGTTACGTCGAGCAGATGGACAAATACTACGGCAACGTCTGCGAGTTGGACATTATCTTCAACTTCCAGAAGGCGTACTTCATTCTAGACGAGCTGCTTCTCGCTGGTGAGATGCAAGAGAGTAGCAAGAAAAATGTGCTCAGGGTGATCGGGGCGCAAGACTCTCTCGAGGACATTGAGGTAAGTGAAGGGAATTCTTATACTGGGAGCCATGTATAAGAGGTGCGTTGGCCCGCATGCTGCCCTGCATCAGAGGCCGATGTTTCATTTCTGGCGACCATCTCTATGTACTGTCCTCCGCTGATCTATTCTTTACTTGTTGTGCAGGTCGAGGAAGATGCCGTAACCAAGATTGGCTGAGCATTGCTCACGTCCTACTTGCTTGCCTGCCTACTCATCTGCCTCGACACCGCCTGAACTTCCCGCTGCCCTGGCTAGTGCGCCCTCCGGACAAGGCTGACCTCTCTGGACACTCCCGCAGACGCAAGTCGAGAAGAGCAAGGAAGTTGAGACACAGCTCAGGAGAGCCGGCGTCATGTGATCATGGCTGCCTTCTGATATCGACAGTCGAACGTGACCCATGCGGCGCCAGCAGGACCACGGAGACAGGATACGGGATACAGCTTACGTGAACGTACTCTTAGCTGCTTAGTACCTTTGCTAGGGAAGGGTATGCTTCCCAATGCATGGCGCTTTAGGCGTTACTGAAGATATGGCTCTATGTGATGGCCTAGACGGCCGAGCCTTCAGATTACATGGCTCTATGTGATGGCTTCAAAGGCCGAGCCTATGATGTATGGTATGCATACCTGACACGATCGCTCTTGCAATAGGCGGAGCGGAGGCCTAAGGTCTCCTAAAGTACGAATGAATGATGCATGAGATCGCTGAATACGAGTGCTGCGACCGAAGGCCACTCGCACCACGCTTTACTTTGCCCGAGCAGCGCTCTGTACCATTGACGTGGGTCTACCTCTCGTCCGCGCACCTCATGTCACATCAATGCTGAACAAGTCATCCAGTCACCATTTAGGACACTGTACCGGTCAAGACACAGCACCCACGGCACGTCCACAGCTACAAGCACGCCACACCGCTCTCTGCTGATGCAGCACGTCTGAAGGTAAGACTCCTATTTCTCCCTCCTCGTCTCCCGTCGCTGAAGATATGCTTCGACTTCAGAATTTGTTCCAGATCAGCGGTTACGAGACTTTCTATGCCGAAATAACGCATACCAAGATCAACGCGATGTCCTATGATCGGTGTGAGTAATTCGTGTGCAAAGACGAACGCCCTTCGTGTGATGTGCCAGTACATGCTGGATAGTGATTCGACTAGCCACAGCTAATCAACCGCTTGACTGATCGACAAGATTAACTGTTGGATGCTGCTCTTGACTGCTCAATCATGCGGTCGACTGCTGCTTGCTGCAATGCGCTTGGTCGATGCAATGAGCGGACAACTAACGAAGCGGCAGTGTCTCAGAGCCTCACATCGTTCACCAAACAGTCAGTTGGTCGATGAACTATAATAAACACAGATGCTGGCAGCCTCAATGTACAGCAATGGGATCTGCTCTAGCGGTGCTCCTGGACGATTGGGAACAGCTGGCTGAAGCACGAGATCCCCCCCGCTGTACGAGATGACAAGGCGCCATATTCGGTCCACCAAGCTGAATTACAGCGTCAGCTTTTGGAAGCAGGGCCATGTGCATGAGAGCCAACTGGAGGTGCAACAAGGACAGAGCTCAGCAGAGCTGGCAGTCACCACGAGCAAGCAAATCCTTTCCCGATTGGTTTTTCCTCGATAAGCGCGACGACAAATGCACGTGACCTTGTGTCGTCAGCTGGAATCTCTCGAATCATGCGGCGTCGGGTCTGGAAGCGGGATACTCCGCAAGCCTGACTCTCGGGCAACCTGGAAGCCAACACATCAGCACATTGCGACGGCCACTTCGCTCTTGACCTCCCTTAATCACATCTCACAAACTGCCACCACAACTGCCGAATAGACCGAGGACATTCAAGATGCAGCAACCAACCAATTTCTGAGCCTGCTAGACGCGCGACGGCGTCTAGCACATCAGTCCTACGCGACGACACGGCTTCCGACGGAGGGGAGTGATCAGGCGAAATAAATATTATATTTGCAACACAAAAGAGGACAGGGTTGGTGCGCGACAGAGAAGGTATCTTCTACGAGGATCAGTGGTCAATAGGCGGATTGCGGCTGCGCATACTTTCGTTGGGAAGGAACGCTCATAGGACTCGTTCTGTGAGCAAGGAGAAAGCCGTCGCCATGAAGGTGTGTACACTCCGACGCGAGACAAACCGGTCACCGCGCGCGACGTGAGATTCGCTGGCATGAACAAGACACTAATAATGATTGCAGTACCTACCACTTCGCGACTTTGACATCGTGACTAATGCCCTGAACTTCTCGACGCCGGACTGTCATATCCTTGGATCTTGTGATTTGTACACCACCAAGGCAGCCGGAGGCGACAAGAAACTCTACAAAAACATCGAGCATACGCTTGAGACCCAGTATGAGTCTCTCGTACGCCTCTCTGCGTCGCTAAGCCCGCCTTGCACAGGTGCAGGCAGCGATGATGGCAATAATGGCAGAAGAGGGAAGAGAAGTCGGACGGTGGAGCCGTCAGAAATCGATTTGAGTCGCGCCAGTCCTTTTGGACCACTCAGCCAGATCGGTGCTCGAAGAACATTCGCGTACCTCATCGCAACTCTAAACGCTTCGCATCCCGACTACGATTTCTCTCACCTTCTCCGGCCATCAGATTTCAAGAAGGAGCGCAGCCTGCGCACCATCATGTACAACATCGATTCCACACTTCAGCACTTGCGTCCGAAGCCCTTCTCAAGCTCTGCATACCTTTCACCACCGTTGCTTCCGGAGAAGAACGCGCCGGCACTCTCTAACAGTCTGGGTAGCGAGATCTGGGGTCCCCGGATGTGGAGTCTGATTGACAAGGAAATGGGGCTAAGACAGTGTGAAAAGTACAGCTATGTCCCGGACGAAGACCCTTTCGACGAAGGCAATGGAGGAGAAGGTCCGAGTTTGTGGTGCATGCACTATTTCTTCTTCAACAAGGAGAAGAAACGAGTGTGCTACTTGTATCTGCGCGCGCTGTCCGTGATCAGCCATTCCCCTGTGCACGCGCCGCTAGCTATGGGCAGCCGGTCGAAGCTTGGCCGGAAGCGGAGCAAGCTCTCAGTTGGCGACGGCGCGGGAAAACGTGCCTCGTATTGGCTTGGGACTAGCAGCGACGACATCGACACGAGCAGTTACGGCGATGATGACGATGATGAGGTTGTACAGGATCCGCAGGATGACGAGATCGAGGTGCCGCATATGGATCTCGACGATATCAGGAGCGATTTGGCGGATGGGTGTTTCAGCTATGCCGCAGATTATGAAGATGGATATTACAACGATGACTTTATTGGTACGGAGTGGGAGCCTGTGAGTCCGGTGAGCCAGACTGCTAAGGCTGGTGCCAGTCATCACGTTCGGGGACCGAGCGAGGAGATTGCAGATGTCATGGAGATCTGAGATGGCTTTGACTTGGGCTGTGAAGGGAGATGTTGAGGCGCAAAGGGGGCGGCGTCACCTGTACGATGATCATTGTTGGGACTACACTGGGATGGGCGAGGCGTTGGGCGTCAACGTGTGAGAAATATGCTTCCGAAGGTTGGATGATTATAAGGGCGCTTGTGTGACTGGTGGCGCGGTCCTGCTCGGCGTCTTAGGTTGGTGTTGATGAGATACCCGCTAGCATTCCCTTACTTTGACTTTCATGTCTTACTACTTGCTGCAGGTATTGCAGGTGTATTAGAGGGTAGCGAAATTGCGAGCACTCAATGGAGATAGTTCAGACAATGCTTTTTGTGTGTGGGCCCTTTCTTCAGGAGCACTGGGTATCTAGGCCTAAGAGCTAGTCTCGACCGTTGTTACAACATTGGCGCCAGTGGTTGTCCGCTCGCTACCAAAATAGTAGCGATTGTGCCTGGTGGTCTACTGCGCACAACATCCAGCTGCCGCGTCTATTCTCCTCCGTGCCGTCTCTGCCTTGTGTCTAAAGCTTGCGGTGGACTCTTGCTTAGCCCACGATGAAGCGTCGCATGTGGCGGATTGAGCAAGGGGCGTGACTGCTGGAACAGGTTGGACTCCAAAGCGCAACATTTCCTTCAGGTTCGGGGGCACGCCGAGCGCGGCGATGGCTTGCATTTTCATGCTGCAGCCATAGCATTCATCAAGAACTGGCTTCCTGCTTCGTTGCTTTCCAGGCCTCAAGTCTCCTCCTTCCACCTCGTCCCCTCTACAGCCATCTCCTCCAACTCCGCCCTCAACCAACCTCTCCCCGGCTCACTAAGCGACACACCCACATCCTCCATCGCATAATCCTCACTCCCCTTCCCGAGAGCAGAAACGCACGCCTTCTCCGCCTCTTCAGCCATGGAGTTCCACTCCTCCATGCTGAAAACCCCGACCGACTCATTGAGCAACATATCGCCATGCTGATTAAACGCAAAGGCATGTACGCTCTTATTCTTCCCCATATCCGCCTTAACAGGATCGCGAGATATCCTACCAGAAGAGTCCATACCGACTAGGACCGCGCTCACCATCCCTCCCATCGGTATACCTGCATCCACAAGCGCCAAGACCGCCGCATTCACCAGCCCAGGCAGCAAACTCACATCCTCCCACGCCCGCTTGCCCTTCCCCCTCCCCTCCCCACCAACCTGCTGTAGCGCAACCTGCACCATCATCCTCGGATGCAAATGCAATAACACTACGCTCCTCAGCACTCCCGCAACTACACATTCTAACCACCTTTCTCTTGGTCCGCCCACACCATTCGCGCGACGTAGATTGACTTCAATGTAGCATTCCTCGGGCAATTCATCGCGGCGCTGGACTTCGATGGGTCCGTTGACGGATGCGAGAATCGTTTCGTTGGTGTTTGGGGAGGTGTAGGAGGTGGAGCCGTCGGCGCGGTGGAGGGGGTGGTGGGTGATGGCCGGATGGCCCATTGTGAGCGGAATCGAGGCGCTGTGTGTGGTGGTGTTGTTTGGGTGTAATTTAGATGCTCTTTGTACATGTGAGGGTTGTGGTTGGACAGAGATTAGATCGAGCTAGCGGACGATTTCCGCTCCAGCATGACCAGGCCGAGCCGTGATCACGAGCTTGTGTGGTGCAATGGACAAGTCGAGGGGTTGAAAAGGAACAATGATACCCTTGCGATCATTCTCGATGGTCTCATCATGCCGCTGAATTGCGCTTACGTACAAAGCCTAGACTATACTCATCATGCCGTGCTCGTCCTCAAGCCCCTCCCACGCCTCACATTGTTGCTAGACATCCCATCCCGATCCGACATCACTATCGTCTGCGCCGTGCATTCATCACCCGTCCTAATGTCTTCAGACTCTCCATGGCGTCCAATGGCGCTCTGCGCTTCTTCTCAGCCTCAGCTCTCCGACCCTGCTCTCTCCCTTCGAGCGCCTGCGCGACAGCACCGAGCCTTGCATCAGCAAGCCTTTCTGCAGTCTCCCTGGTACTGCTCATAACATGCACGCCGTCTGCGAACGAGTCGATGTTGAATTCCAAGTCAGATGTGAAATCCTGTAGCTGTTCTGATATCTTGTTAGGCTGGGTTGCGTCGGTCGCGGCTGGGATCTGGAGTGTCTGAAAGATGGATCGTTGCGGGGTGTCCAGGAGATCGGGTCGGATGGGCGATGAGGCTTCTGCTCCATTGTCATCATCCGTTCCTACCGCAGAGGCAGCTGCAGTCAGCTTCGAGGGCGCAGATGTGCTCGATATGGCGGTCTTCTTGAGCTCATCCCAGGAGGCACGCTCCTTCTTCAGTCTGTCGAGTTGTCAGTATTCAGAACTTGAACTTTGCAACGAAATGATGACTCACCGTTCAAGTTCCTTCTCGAGCTCCTCAGCCTTTGCAGCATTGGTGATATTTCGAGGGTTCGGCTTCTTCCGAAGTGGTATCTTAGGCGCTTCGGCCGTTTCGTCGCGCGAGAACCATTCGCTGAGGGCACCATTGGAAGTCAGAGCTAACGAGAGTTCTTCATGTATCACGCGGGCTAATAGTCCTGTCAGCTGCCTCTGTCGGTAGGGCATTCTACTCGGCTCACGACTTACCAGCTTGTAGAGCTTGGAATTCCAGATTGGATGCCGGAGTATTGTCCTTTGGCGCTTCTGGTTTTGGTGGTAGAGCTCGTGAGCCACACCAGCCGAGAAGACATCGCATTCGTCGAGGCTCTGGTAGGTCTGCGGAAATGTGCTTGTAGAACTCGGATGCCGGTACCTCGGTGTGTGGCAAGGCTGTAGCAGGTTGTCAGTAAGAATTCTCAAGATAAGCTCCTTTGACGCCTCATCGAGGAGCACACAAGATCCCGCGCGTCTCATACGAGACTCGGCAACGTCTCACCAAAGCGATCTGCTCCGCTGACAAGCTGTCCCGCCTTGCCAGCTGCTTGTATGGCCTGTCCGCGCTCTGCCGTCACGCCCAAAACCTTGACAATCTCCGAATATCGAGATGAATACATACCATTTCCACGCCCTTCATCAATCAAGCTGCTTGCCCGTCGTCCCCTCATACCAGAGCTGCTGCGCCTGTGGCCCTCTGCACTACTTTTTCTGAAGTCCTTATTGCGCCGTATGACCGGCGTATCCTGGAACGGCAAAGGAATCCGCATCGTCTTCTCCTCTTCCTCCAAGCCGTTCGCGCCGCGCTTTCGCTTCTTCTCTACTGTCAAAGGACGCGCTTTGCCAGGGCTAGGCGATCGGTCTTGCTTCGCATGCGATTTCTTGTGACTGGGTCGGAAAGGCGATGGTTGCGGATCAGGCTCAGCATTCTCGTTTGACAAGCGCTTGCTCCGGCGTATTGGCTTCTCTGTATCTTCGCGCTCGGGCGTGGTCGGAAATCTTCGACGCGACTTCTTCTGTGCTGTCTTGGGAGCCGCATCTTCTTTCGGCGTTGAAGGTCGTGATGCCGCTTTCGCAACATCCCTCGGGGGAGAAACGTCGCGTGGCGAGTCCGAATGTCGCACAGCCGGCTGCTTGCTCTCCTTCGTCCTGCTTTTCTTCTTGAACGAGAAGCCCTCCACCTCCTTATCGTACACCGTCCGTGGCTTCCGTTTGCCCATAGTATTAGAATCGCCATCCGCCGTCTTCGTGCTCACTTGCGCAGTCTCCGCACCATTCGCCCTGCTTCTCTTGGTGGGGGGCTCAGGGTCATCTGCCCCTTCATGCGATAGTCGCGCACTCCGTCGCTTCTGTGTGCCGGGTCCGTTCATAGTGATAGGTTCCAGTGGCGATCGAATGCGCGTGAGTACCATGGACATCGCTGTATCGCTTTTCTACGTCGGTCCAGTGGAGAAGGCGCGTCTGGGTCGCGTGAGGCCGTGATGTTCAGCCGCTTCCGAGCCTGCGCATCCGCACCATTAAGCAGTGGCAGAATTGACACAAAAGCGCGCAATTGCGTGGGACTGGGGCGAGTCGCGTAGTAATGATGCCGTTGCTTGTCGCGTTGTGCAGTGGATGCGAAGATTAGCTTGTGCGGAGCAACCTCAAGTGTAAACAATGTTTACCCGCACTTTCACCGCGCCTCGGGGGAACCGCGTTGGCAGTGCTAAGCGAGCCAGACTCTTCTTCCATTCCTTTTCAAGAATATGGATGCTCATGTATACTTCTGCTCATGTGCTTGAGAGACTTGTTATTACATTCATCACTAACATTACAGTGCTGGAAGTGCATTTCCTGGATGCCTGCTCATCCTGTACTGTTGCCCGCGGATCCTTCAGCAGTGAACTGCTTCCACTTCCTCCACCCTTCAAAATCAATCAACGCCTGCATGCATCCCCATTCCGTGATCTTTCGCTTCACCCAGTCCTTATCCAGAGGCTTGGTCAAGAAGTCGTTACAACCTGCTGCGAGCGCATCGTGCCGGTCAGACTGCAGAGAGGATGCGGTCAAGGCCACGATAATGACGGGCGATTTGAACAATCCGCTCACCATGTCTAATTTATCAGCCGCTGGGTCAAAGGGTTTTGCTTTCTCGCCAGCATTTTCTGCCTCGCTCTCTGTAGCCGAGGCTGCGAAGACACCAATGCCGTTAGCTCGCTCCAATCTTCGGATCTCTTTTGTCGCTTCCAAGCCGTTCATGACGGGCATTTGGATGTCCATCAAGACTAGGTGGAACCCACCAGTCTTCCATTTGTCGACAGCGATCCGGCCATTCTCAGCCGACTGACACCGAACCTTGAACGTCTCCATTCTTTTCTGCAGTGCACGCAGTGCAATGGTGTTGTCTTCAACGAGAAGCACGTTGATAGGAGGTACTGTGACCTCGAGCGTACTCAGTGAGCCTGCATGTGGCGTCCTCTGTGTGCTCTTCGATTGACTGCTCGCGCTACCTTTGCGAGACTTTCGAGGCTTCGCAGGAGGACGTTTTGGCTTCAACAAAGCAGCGCCATTTAGAGAAGCAGTAGCATCATCGACTTGCGCAGTGGGCGGCGCTTGTGGATTAGGTGGATCAGGTAGTGGTGGCGGCACAGGGACTACTTCTGAGCGCGCTGGAGTAGGTGTAGCCAGGCCACTTCGACTCGAAAGCCGGTGCGGGACTTGCTTCGGGAGCAGGAATGGAGCAGCTGTTGCTGCGGATTTCAGACTCGGACGTGGAGCAGGCGGCGAACTATGCTGCCTTCCATATGGCGGTCTGAATCCTGCCTCGGCTCTGAGTCTTTCTACACCCGGAGAAGGCAATGGGGCGATAGTGTTGTAAGGGAAAGGCTCTGGCGGAGGCGTAGGAGCATGGCCTGGCATCTGAGAGGTTTGCGCTGAAGGAGTCTCGATCAAAAGAGCTTCATCCACTGTCTGACCATTGGGATAGTAGGAATCGAGGACTCTGCATATATCCTCGTCGGGTGCTAATGTGCGTGAAACGCCTGATCGGTGATGCTCAGGTCTCGTTACGATGCGGATGACCATATCTGGAGAGTCGAAAGTGCGGCCGAGTGAATTTGCGTATTTCAAAAGGATCATGTCCCGCAACTCATCCACAAGCAGGGCCTGCTCCTGGGTTCGGACCAGTGTTGCAGAAGCTTCAGGCCGCTTGACCCATATCTTCCGGCCAGACATCTTCGAGCAGCGCGACGAAACGTACCCTCGGTACTGTCGCCTCCCAGACGTTCTCAAGAGACCCTTGCGCAGGCTTTTTGGAAGCAAGCATTGATTGCACGCCCGAGTGATTCGGTAGCACACCGTCGCTTAGCAGACTCTGTTGGAGCGTGACGTCTCTTTGCCATCCCGAGCTCGGGCCAAAACCATCGCAGGTGCGCACTGGCAAATGTTAACGAGAAGATCAGTCCAGACTCTTCCCCAAAAAGCACAACAACCAGGTTGGTGTCGCTTTCGGAGAGCTAGTCGTGGAGATCCTTCTTCCGGCTTGTCACTGGCTGTAATGACGCTCACGCTAGTGGCCGTCACCCGCACCTGTGCATTCCTTCACTTCCAGTATCCGAGTCGTTAGGACTCCGCAACATCATACTGTCACTTGTTGCTTCTATGCCTCAGTCACCTTACAGTATCCGGCGCCTTTCGACGCCATGGAACGTACCTCAGACACTCTTCTGCTCCTGCCCCTTTCTAGTATGCTGGACGACCATCGCGCAGTACAACTGGATGCTTGGCCGAGAGAGGCGAAGCTTTGAAACGCGGCTTAAGCGAGCTTCAGCACGAACGCTGGTCGTCTCGGCATTATCGTCCGTCCGTGGCCTGGTACCACAAGGCTTTCATCGCTTGCACCAGTGGTTAGATTGAGGGAGTAAAATGCACAGTACAAGAGCGGGGCCACTGGTTCGGCTAGCATCCTTCCCATGCAGGCCTGCAATGCTTGTGTGGCTTCGCACGAAGCTTAACGCTTTAAGCAATATGGCCGCTTGGTTCCACGAATGAGCGTCTGCTTTACAACGCTGCGCTGGTATGCCTGAAGGTGGAATACGTGCTCTATTTGAGCGAGTCTCTGAACGAGATCTTGATGCTTTGATGCGGACAAGATCGCATCAGGGAGAATTTCAGCAGCGACCAGAGCAGGGCCAATACACTTCTTCAATGCTCAATGGGGTCGATCGCTGAACGGTAAGATTTCATTCGAGCAGACATGAGCGGAGTCTTTTTATCGCAAATGATCTGCAGGATGAATCCAGATCTGTCTCGACTAGATGGAGGTGTGGTACAAATCTATCTAGATTACTATTGCATTTTGCCGACGTGAGGGCACCAACGGAGATGTTGCTGGCAAGAGGGTGTCCCGTCCACCGTACAGTCCTGATCATGACCATCAAGATGAGTATAAGTATGCTTTGAGCCATCCAAAGACAGCATATCATCACACTGGCAAGAGACCAATCGCTTCCTTCTCACTATCATTCAGTCAGCACATTCTGCTCATAGCCTCCACAAACATATCCCACACAACGTCCACTAGCAGACATGGCCCCTGCCAAGTCCATCGCAGTGGCTCTGGCGGCCTTCATTGCCTCAGTCGCTGCTGTCCCAGCTCCAGCTCCAACAGGTCAGTCTGATCCAACGAATGCTGAACGCTCTGAGCTGATGCTGACGTCTCCCCCTTGCTATGAGTAGCTGGTCCTGATGCTGCTGAAGTCGCAAAGCGTGCTACTAGCTGCACGTTCTCTGGCAGCGGAGGTGCTTCTTCCGCCAGCAAGTCGAAGACATCTTGTTCGACAATCGTGCTGTCAGCACTGTCTGTCCCATCCGGAACGACGCTTGATCTTACCGATCTGGAGGACGGAACTGAGGTACGCTGGTGATGATATCCTTACATTCCAGACAAGCATTGCTAACAGAATTCCCAGGTCATTTTTGAGGGTAGGCAGTTGTCATGTATCATGCTCTTCATCCAAGGTCCACACGTACTTACATATGAAAGGAACAACCACCTTCGGCTATGAAGAGTGGAGTGGCCCTCTTGTCTCAGTCTCCGGCGAAGACATCACGATCAAGGGTGCCTCTGGTGCCAAACTTGACGGCAATGGCGCCGACTACTGGGACGGCGAGGGCAGCAATGGCGGCAAGACCAAGCCAAAGTTCTTCCAAGCTCACGACTTGACTGGCTCTTCCATAATCGAGGATGTAAGTCTTCATGTCGAGCTCTTGGTCGGCCTATGCTTGGTTCCCGGAGGTCCGTCTGACACGCATGTTCTAGATCTACATCTTGAACCCACCAGTTCAAGTGTTCTCCATTGAGAGCTCCGATGGCTTGACGATTTCAGGGGCAACGATCGACGCTACCGCTGGAGACGATGAAGGCGCTAATACTGACTGCTTTGATGTCGGCGAGATCGATGGCTTGACTATTAGTGGCGCGAAGTGCTACAATCAAGATGTAAGTGCAGGAGATCCCTAGGTATCAAGACCGCACGGCACTGGATAATTACTGACATGATGCAACAGGACTGCTTGGCTGTCAACTCTGGGAGCAACATTGGTTAGTCTATAACCATCGACTGGTCGTTTGTGACGAGCCTGTGCTGACACTGTTGTCTTCTTCCACAGTATTTACCGGCGGTACCTGCAGCGGCGGACACGGCCTGTCCATCGGCTCCGTTGGTGGACGCGATGACAATACTGTCGAAACTGTCACTATCGAAAGCTCGACCATCACGGACTCTCAGAATGGTGTCCGAATCAAGACAGTCTATGATGCTACTGGCTCTGTCAGCGGCGTGACCTACAAGGACATCACGCTCAGTGGTAAGCATCCTACGACCTCAAAATCCAGGCATATCGTGAAGCTGATCCAATTCCAGGGATTACCAAATATGGTATTGTGATCGAGCAGGATTATGAGAATGGTAGTCCCACAGGTACGCCAACCAATGGTGTGCCCATCACCGACCTCACTTTGGACGGCATCACCGGCAGTGTCGAAAGTAGTGCTACGAACATATACATCCTCTGCGCAAGTGGCGCTTGCTCTGACTGGACCTGGGATAGTGTCGATGTGACTGGCGGCGAAACAAGCAGCAAGTGCGAGAATGTCCCCAGCGGAGCTAGCTGCTGAGTGTGATCGAATGTCGGTGGACCGCGGTCGTTTTTAGGAGCATGGGCTCATGTCGTGATGTCTCAGCCTTCACTTCGCTAGGAGATATTAATCAAGAATGACAATTTTGGGCAGCAGCTCGATCGTTCTCGTGTCGAGTAAGGACGTTTCTTTCGTCTGTCGATGAGGCAAGTGATCCCTTTGCTTCTGACACGGTGGAACAGTTGACAGGTCTCTGTGCCTGTGGGATAGCGTGACCAGGCTGCCTCGTCCAATCGCAAGTGGTGTTGTAGTTATACAGCGGAGAAAAGTGCAAGTGGCTTGCCCATAGTTGGTAAAGGGCGGACGAGCCTCTCCCACCAACGAGTATTCAAGGGGATGGACAAAAGCGCACGCGACAGCGGAATCTTCGATCGCCATTTGTGTCTTGACTAAGCCGGACAGGGTCTCCAGCATACGGCTCCGGAGTACAGCAGGATGTCAACGACCCTAAACCGATCTTACACCGCATCCCATCAACGGCACAATCCCTTGACGCCAAATCCCAAGCGCTCCGTCTGGTTCAGCGCTGGCATAGCCACAACAAAGACTTTTGCGATTGCAACGAGAGAGTGGCTTCGGCGGCATGATCAGCAGACGCAATGTTATCGGTGAGGCCAGGAGCGAATCATGGTGCTCAAGTTCTTGAGAAGTAGCTCCGTAGTCGGTATTGGCTCGGGGGGCCGACGTGTCGGGAGCGATCGTATAATGAGTTCCATGAATATACAAGCCTGCTCATTCAGCTAGTAATCCTTCTAGTACAACACGTGCCGAATTGTGCATGTTGATCGAGTTGTGTATCTTTACATGATCGAACAACCCGGCGGCCGCTCAATTGAAGTAATCCTCTTTGGTTGGCGCTAGGACGATCCCAACTCGGTGATGAGGCGGCTTCGCTTCCTTCGAGGAGCGTAATAATAATGATAATGCTCCTCGCAATTTTTCCCAGGGGCCTCCATTGACAGGCACGTCGACCAGGCGCGCACGTGGCATAGTGTCTGTGGGCTGTTACATATTCACCAACCATATGGCACTCTTTAATGGTGTCATTGAGGGTTGTCCATGGAAAGAGAGTACATTCTCGGATCAAACGCCCGATTGTAAGAGGTGTGTAGGGTCCTTCTTTGGACTTCTCAACACCACTGGTGACTGGCAAGGGGATAATTATTGGCCCTGATGGACAAGGTTGTCATCGTTGTCTCGGGCAGTCGATCATCCCCTACTATGTGTTTATCGCGTCCGCGAGTGGACCTAGTGCGCCGGGCGATTGCTAGAATATGTCGGGAGATGAGGCTTACGCAGCGCTCGCGTGCTCGAGTTGCTCTTGTCTCCCAAAAGCTGGATACTATGATTGGGTCCCTTGGACTTTGCTGTAGAAGACCAGTTCGTGAGTAGGGAGGAGAGAGCACCTGCAGTTCTTCATTTCCGCGAGCCTAACTTGGCTTGGCTTTCCCGCTGCCTACAGGAGGCTTGACCACATGGGGCCGCCCGTTCCAGACCCGCCTGTTTTCTCGGCGGCTGCCCCACCTTTTCAGGACTGCAGGGCAACGGCGCTACTATTATGATTGCGATGGGCTGTCGAGAATGGCTGGTGATGCTGTTGGCATTGCTGGTGTCAGGGCTATGTGGTCTGGTGTAGACTGCACATTGGCGCGCTGATTCGACCAGCGCGCGCCTGTGTGGAAATATGGCTGTCATCATGTTGTCCACAAAGAATAGCAGAACAAGCGCTGGCATGTGAACTGAGCCAGGGGGCACGCGTGCTGCGTGCATGGATCAACATTCATTTTATTATTGCAAGCGCACAGGCTTCGGGCCCACCCACAGACCACGGGTCTACCGTCGGCGATCGCGGCCGGGTACTCACAAGCGCTGGCAGCTTGACTTCCACCACCGCTCTACACCGTCGTGGCTCCCTCCTTGGCCGCTCGTGGAGGGTCCTGCTTCTGTCATTCTCAATCTTAACGTTACACGCTCTTTGTGGTCTCGGATCGATTGAAACCTTGGGCGCCCCATCCATGCTGCGAGCTTTTGCTTGATCGTATTCTTTGCGTCCTAATCCACCAACTGTCGTTACTGCCGAATCAATAATACACGATCATTGCAGAAGAAACCAACCCCAAATCATACGGCGCCTTGACACGCCAGCGCGAACATAATTGGTTCCAGGGTCAGCCCCTTCGCAAGCTTTCGGAGCGCGTACCAAGTAATGGTTGAGCCAAGGAGTTTCTTTTGATACTGTAGAAAGAGAGCTGGAGAACATCTCGAGCGAGGAAGGGGCATTGAAGATGGCGCTGGCAGCATCCCTGGGCCGGCCAGCCAGCTTTCTGCCAGCGATAAAATGCTCGCAATGTGGAGACGAGATTGAGATTGCGGCTATGGGCGACCACGATTGCAACAAAGCGCCGCCTTCGCCGCCGAAACCCCAAGCACCAACTACGATCACCCCATTCACGCTGCGCCAGATGAACGCAAATGGAGTACACAAACCGTCCCCTTTGGGACAGAGTCAGTCTGCACCACCGCCCCAAACACCACGCATTCTTCCACCATCATCCAAAAACCACGCGCTAAAGGCTGCACCGAAAGCTATGCGATCACCACCACCTCGAATCAACCCAGACGCTGCAAATAAGCCATTCCTGGCACCCAGACCACCACGATCAGAGTCGCCCATGTCGCCAGCATTGAGCATCCGATCAGCCAGCAGCAATGGAGCTAGTAGGCCACCCCCGATGCGCAGTCTGACCAGTCCTATGCCTCGCATATGGGACCCCAGGCCGCCAAGCCCAGAGTTGTCCGCTAATCTAGACTGTGCGTTCCCTCCGTTTCCTGCAGCACCAAAGACGCCAGGTAGTGGGAGCAGGCCCGGAACAAGCAGTGGCCGCAACACACCAGCACGGAGCGACAGGGTACCCTCACAAGTCAGTATCAGATACGGATCAAGATCAGGAACGGATAGAAGACCCTCGAACAATGAGCAGAAACTGCCAACGGGCGGCTCCGGCGATGCTACACATGCAAGCAAGAGGCGGCCTAGTCAACCGGACGTTCCATCAGGAGTGTCTTTCGAGATACGGAGGCCGAGTCTTGCTAGCATTCGGGCAATTCAAGAACTACCACCTTTACCAAGTGAGCCCCTGCCGAACGAGCCTATCACGCGCCCTGAGACGTCGCATTCGGTCCAAAGGCACAGAGCAGATTCAACGGCGAATTTCTCCAGACCAGACATACAGCCTCAAAAGAAGGCTCCACCGCCGAGACCTGAGCGACCCTCAGATGAAGACCTCCCGCCGGACTTTTTGGACCGAATAGGTTTGAAGTTTGTCCATGCGCCTGGTGCCGAGATGTCTTCCATTATTCCTCCTTCTCAGCCACCAGTGCCGCTCCGCAGCCCCGATCGAAGTCAAACCTTTCCACTGCAGCAACGGAGCAGCGATGAGCCAGCGCCTTCGCAGTTGCTGAGGAAGACACCAACTGAACCTCAGATTCGTAGTTCGGTGACCAGACCTCCCCTCGTTAGAGGCGCCGCATCGGGTCCTTCTCGACTTCCTCAAGCACGCTCGAGAAGTCAGAGCACGAGTTCACCAGGTATGGAATTTCGGTTCGAAGACGCGCCGCCCGTGCCAAAGACCGTGCAGGAGCATCGACTGGAAGGTCGACACACACCAACCGGCTCTGGGTCTTCAGTGACGTCCTCCGTTCCCTCAACGGATAATGGAAGCAGTATTGGTCCAAGCCCAGTGGGAAGTGCAGCAAGCAGTGTTGATGCTTTCTCTCCTCTAAGTTATGATTCGCACAGATATGGCGTTGTCGACGATGCAATGCGTGTAGCAGGTTTGAGTCTCAAGAGCCCACAATCCACGCCGGGCATGAGAGCCGAGCAGCCTGCGCAAAGGTCACCACCACGAAACTTAGCGACAGGGAATTCGCCGCCCGAGATACCTGTGCCACCAACACAAATCGCGGCTTCGCAGGTAACAATGCCGGCGGCATTCGCCTCACCTATGGAGTCTCCCATGGACCCAGCTATGCAAGGCATCCGCCCACTGTGGCAGAGTTCAGACGTTTCTATGCCACCTTTGACGCGCACACAAACGTCTCCAGAGCCTTCTCCAAGTCAGGAACCAGCAGTCGCTCCGCTTGCAGGCCCGAAGCAATCCGACGATTACGAGCCATTCCAATCCGTTTCTCCTCGGACCAAGCAAAGAACTAGGTCGAAGTCGAATGCTGCGTTGACTGCTCCCCCTCAGCTCAAAGCCCACATCCCACCACAACCTCCGGTGCTGCAATCCAAGGCTCCTCGTCCGGACATTGGCCCACGCTCGACATCGGCACAGAAGGTTATTCCAGGCATTAGTGCCGGGCGCCCATTCTCGCCACCAGAATCAATGCCGGCACCACCACCAGTGCCGCAAACGCCAGCGAGAAGCCAAACGCCACTATCGCGGCGTGGCACAGCTGCGCGAGCCTCGTGCAGAGGCTGTAACAAGATCATCGAGGGCAAGTCTGTCAAAGCCGCGGATGGTCGTCTTACCGGTCGATGGCACAAGGCCTGCTTCACATGCCGGACCTGCGAGCAGCCATTCACGACGGCCGACTTCTACGTTATTGACAATCACCCGTACTGTGAGCAGCACTACCACGAGAAGAATGGTTCTTTGTGCTATGGCTGCAATTGTGGTATCGAGGGCCAGTACCTGGAGACTAGTTCCAGCATGTCGGGAGGAGGCGACCGTAAATTTCATCCGAGATGCTTCACCTGCCACGATTGTCGCCAGGTATTGAACGAGGACTACTTTGAGATCAGCGGCAAGGTATACTGCGAACGACATGCCCTGGCTGCCATGCGCGGGCAGGCTAGGCTAGCTGCGCCCGGAGCTGGGGGGCTCAGTGCACCGGACAGGAGGGCGTTGACTGCGGAGCGCCGAACAACTAGACTTGGAATGATGATGATGCAGCAACCATAGACCGACCATTTCGACATCCCAGCAGTTCTCTACCCATTCTTGACGGGAGGACTCCTGGATCGTATCTTTTAGCATTTCAGCGGGCAAGCATACTCGTACGCATCGGCACAAGCACATACATATCAGGCCATGGCGATTTTGCATGAAGAATACAACACGGAGTTTTGCAAATGGAGAGATGAGCATTTGAAGGATCTGGACTGTCGTTTAGGCCATTTGGATCTATTTTTTGGAAGGCCAAACCCATTGACAAATGTAGATACCCATTCTGTTCGTGCGCATATTATTAGCGAGAGTCAGCCGGACTGCTTGAAGGGAAATTGCAGCAGACCGAGCTTAATCTGTTGCATGATGTACGGGCCCGGATAGCCCTTATATTCGTAATGTATATACGAGAGATTGGAAGAATATGGCAAAAGCCATAAAAGCTGTCGGCTCGAGAGACTTCGATATGTGTCTGATTTTCCTCGTGGCCATTCCTATGTACGCAGTGCCAAGATGTAAGGCTTAGCCAGCCAAAACTGCCCAGCACCTGGACCTCGTGTCATGTACCCTGCACCTCTACATCCGTCCCAACGCGCTTCTGCCGACAAACCTAAGGTACGGGCTCTCCTTATGGTACCCTGAACGAGCAGTATCTCCGACTCTGAAACACTACATGTAACGGCGATCTCACAGCGGACTCTAGGTCCGGCAGTTGATTTTCCTCGTATTATTATTATTGCAGAATGGGTAGCGTTCATGCTTCTTTTCATCGACATGCAGGTCTACAGAGTAGTCCCTTGCTTCATGGAAGAGTGGTGGGAAAGAGATCTTGCCGGTGCTATTGAGATGCAGGGCGTGGATCCGGGGAGCGAAGGAAGAGGGGGATTGAAGCACAGGGCGGGCCTGGTACTACGGACCTGGTGGGAAGGTGATGTGATTGGATTGGAGTTGGGTGGTGGTTATGTGTTGAGGGTATTATTACTGTACTGCGGACTGCCTTTTGCAGAGTTCTGTCCTATTCCAGGACATGGCGGGTCGTTACAGTAGTGTACGGTTTATGCTGGCTGGGTCGTGGGCTTGCATGTTGCTGTCAGAGGCTTCGATGCGGCGTCGTTGATGTCGCAAAGTTTCTCGGTTACGAACTCACGATCTAGTTGTTCTGATGGTGGCGAGGTCCCTTTGATGCAAGAGGCGGTGAAGAGACGGGCGTGGCTTGCACTTTGTGACTTCTTCTTGAGATAGAACATCTGCTATTCATGAATCATCACTACTGTTGATGGTTTATTTGGTTTTGGCAGTAATCATACTAATCAATGCTACCTAATCTCCTTACGTGCGTAGACTAAAACGCTTGCGGAGATGTACCTGAGTACAGCAAATGACCTTGTTCAGTAAGGAGTTCCCAGCCGCAGCAGTGTGCCTCATCGATAATTTGATTGCATTTGATACCTGGAATGACTCGGTAGCTTCATATCGGCATGGACGGCCTTCGTTAAATTTCTGCCATGGCAGGGCCCTGTTGTCAAGCAAGACGCTTCGAGAAGCGAGAAAGAGCGAAGAACGCGCTCTCGGATAAACTTTTCACGCGTCGTGCATCTGGATGTATGTCGTGCATAGATTTAGACTCAGAGCCGGGCGTAGGCAATTTTGAGAGAGATTATCTGTGCACTTGAGCGCAAGAGTGGCCATTAATTATTATTGCCATTATTGATAGTCGCGGTCCATGCTCGCAGCCGTTGTCGCTTCAAACAGTGTATTTTAAAGACACTCAGCAAGCGTGGGACAGAAGAGGCTCCTTGTCCAACTTGGCCCAGGCGAGCGGAACGTGGCTGAAGTAGTGGCCGATCGATGGGAAGGAAATGTCTAAGATGTTTGGTCCGCTGCTGTTGTGCTCGCAGCAGACAGCCCATTCAGGTGGTGTTGAGTGATGGCGGTGGCCCGTGATATGTTTCGAAAGAGTGGCCAAAGATGCCTGTGTGCACGTGAACAGATGATGGACTCTACAGCATGGAAGCGGTCTCGCATCAGAGACAAGTCGTAGAATATGTAGCAGGCACCACGTATACTGGGCGGTGGGGTGAGACAGTGTGGTGGAAGGGTAACGCATCGAATCAGGGGGGGAGCATCAACGGGAAGGAAGGCCATTATCCAAACCCCCTCGCGAGTCGGCCTCGCCCTTGATCGTCGCACGGCGTATGAGGGCCAGCCACCCGTCTCGTCGCCGCCGCCCATCTCAGCTACGGCACGCTGTCGACCGCACGGTTTCTGACTTGGCTGGCCAAAAGGTACTGTACCTTGTCATTCTACACCGTCGGCTGCACAATTTATTTCCTCGCGACGCCGGCATTGATCGAAGTCGGGGCAAGCTTGGTTTGTGACGATCCCTACCCCTGCCAGCTCCACCGTGCTTCCCGAAAGTCAAAGCTACTGCCCTTCCTTCCCGGACAAGCACTTCTGCCAACCTTTACCAATCAGCGCCTCCCAGGGAAACTTTCGCCAACCTCCACCTGCGACCGCGACCACCGCCGCCTCTGCACTCGAAGCCGCTCTAGTTTGCCGTCGTGGGCGGAAGTCGTCACTAACGCGCCACAGACCACTTTGCTCCAGCCGCCAGGGCCTCAGGAGTTTCAGCCGCCAGACTGCACGAGCGGCGCTATCGAACGATAGGGGACTTCGACCGACGACGATCGACGGCGCAGTCGAGCAGCAGTCCATTGGCTACACACCCAGGCTTCACCAAAGGTAAGATGCACCTCTGAGGGCATCTTGAGCGCTCGCCCAGCAGTATCTCATCACCTTTGCACCACCATCGCCTTTGCGCGTGAGGAACGCCACATTTTGGCCATCACCGGACCCCACCGTCGAACCGCTGCCAGGCACGCATGCTTCTTCACGAACGCGGATAGGAGAACACCAGCGCTTGCCCACTGCCAGTCACGCTGCTCGAACCCGGAAAAGCACATGGTGCTGCGGCTTACGTACATGCACTAACGCCGCTTTGCAGGACCATCGAGTACCTAGAACGTCGCGGCCATCACCAGCGTCGGTGGACATAACCTCTTCGTGGTACACATCTACCCGGAGCCCTGCGTCGGCATAATCACATACCAAGCGAGGGCACGCTCCTCATACCGGCAAGATGGGTTGCGGTCAGAGTTCGGAGTCGAAGGAGGGGAAGCAGAGGAACGATGAGATCGAGAACCAATTGAAGAGGGACAAAATGAACCTCCGGAACGAGATCAAGATGCTGCTGCTAGGTGCTGGTGAATCTGGCAAGTCCACGATTCTCAAGCAAATGAAGCTCATCCACGAGGGCGGATACTCGAGAGACGAGAGAGAAAGCTTCAGAGAAGTATGCGCTATGCCTGAGTTTTGGTCGAAGTGCGCAATCACTGATGGATGAGGCAGATCATATTCTCCAACACGGTGCAGTCAATGCGTGTCATACTCGAGGCCATGGAGAGCCTAGAGCTGCCACTGGATGACCAACGCGCCGAGTATCACGTACAAACCATCTTCATGCAGCCCGCACAAATCGAGGGCGACGTCCTGCCGCCAGAAGTCGGCAACGCCATCAAGACACTTTGGTCGGACGCCGGCGTGCAGTCAGCCTTCCAGAGGAGCAGAGAGTACCAGCTCAACGACAGCGCCAAGTACTACTTTGACAATATCGACACCATCGCGTCACCCACATACATTCCGTCAGACCAGGATGTCCTACGATCACGTGTCAAGACTACCGGCATCACGGAGACTACATTCATCATCGGCGACCTGACCTACCGCATGTTTGACGTGGGTGGCCAGCGTTCGGAGAGAAAGAAGTGGATCCACTGCTTCGAAAACGTTACCACGATCCTATTCCTGGTGGCCATTTCAGAGTACGATCAGCTTCTGTTCGAGGACGAAACCGTCAACCGCATGCAAGAAGCTCTCACGCTTTTCGACTCAATCTGCAACAGCAGGTGGTTTACTAAGACTTCCATCATCCTGTTCCTCAACAAGATCGACAGGTTCAAGGAGAAGCTGCCGGTGTCGCCGATGAAGAACTACTTCCCGGACTACGAGGGTGGACAGGACTATGGCGCGGCATGCGACTACATCTTGAACCGATTCGTGTCGTACGTATTCCTCCGCCATCCATACGAACGACCTGATGCTGACAAACTTTGCAGGCTCAACCAACACCCAACCAAGCAGATCTACACCCACTTCACATGCGCCACAGACACGATGCAGATACGATTCGTGATGGCTGCTGTCAACGACATCATCATTCAAGAGAACCTGCGAATGTGCGGTCTGATATGATGAGCGATCGTCACAATCATACCGGTTACCTGTGCACGACACTGCACAGCTTCGACGATGTCTCTGAAGCATGAGCATGCCTGTGAACACAGTAACGGCGTGAAGACTAATATTTGGACATGGACGAGCTATGGTTGGCGGTCTTGCTGTTCGTCCGCTGCTTTATTGGTTGGCTGTGGCTTCGTGCTTCGGAAAAGGAGCTTGGAGCATGTATGGACGGCGGGCAGATACAGATACTACTGCTACACCAAGAGGGCAGGGCGCAAGCATACGCCTCCGGATTTGGTGTCCGCGATAAGTGGGAGAGCGGAACGCATGAGGCAGGAAACAGGGATACCCGCACACTTATGGCTGGACCTACACCTTCTGCCTGCGCACGCTGAAAAATGGTTGAGCATGCATTTCATACAGGGCTAGTGTTTAGCGGGTGCTGGGCGCATAGGGCGCCGATCTCCGCGAGCGAGAGACGAGGCAGGCACGCAGGCGTTTTCTTTGCTCGGAAGGGCGCAGAGATCATGCCGCCCACTGTCGACATACCCGATTGTTGTTGTTCTTGTTGTTGTTCATGTTGTTTCTTTCGTTGCGTACACCGGCTAGGGGGGCCCAAGCAGGCGTTTCCACGGCGTCGGCGGGCGCACGTATGCAGTAGCTTGTACCATTGAGCAGGATTTTATGATGCCAGCCTCATTTTATGTCTGTCTTTGCCGTTGCTTGACTCCAGCGATGTCAGCGTTTAGACACGAGCCCATGTCGACTGCCGGCAAGATTCGCACGCAGTGGTGAGAAGAGCATGCGGCTGACCAGGCAAACGCTCTTGCCCAAAGAATCTCTCGACTTGGCATTCAGAGCTGCTGACGCCCGTCGACCAGACCATTCACTGACAAGGTACACAAGCGTCTGTCTATTTACCGTCCATCACTCCGCAGGCGAAACCACGCCAACCCGACTCGCCAGAGCACCCACGACTCCTCTATCTGCAAAGACTCACCATCATCATGCACCTCTTCCAAGCCATACGGATATGTATGTAAGGTCAACAAACCCTTTCATTTCCCAACAGCAGCAGCATCACTTATGATAAACCTTCCTCCCTACCGCACAAAATGCCTCTCCCATCCATCATACAGGCAGGCAGGCCACTCCCTGTAAGCAGGCAAGCAGGCAAGCAAGCAAGCGTCTTGATACCTTCCAATACCTACCAATACCATACCATAGCTCGATCGCACACTCACTGATGATGACGGACTCGCGCGAATGAATTGCATGCTGAAATTTCTGTTACCTTAAATCTCTTCGCGTCCCGTAACACCGTCACTCTTGCGTCTTCGAGTTCAAACGTGTGCGTGCTTTTCTGGGACATGATACATGCATGACCTTGGCCTACTTTGATGTTTTGAGCGAGCTCTTGTGGAAGGAAGCAAGCAAGCAAGCGAGTGACCAGGACGGGTGGAGTGTTTCTTGCTCGGTGCTGCGACTTTGGAATTTTTCAGGCAAGCAATCGATGAGGGGGGGACCTGCTCAGGTCGGCTTGACAGCCATTAAGTTGGTGTTTCCCAGCCGAGCAGGACCTCTGCATCGTTTGGGTGAGGCGAGGTGTATTCTCGGTCGAACGGGCTCTGCGGTCGTGACAACCGTAGTCGTGCGACGGGCATGGTTAGAGGTAGCAGATTGGTAGCAACGGTCGGTCAATGTCACTGGCGTTGCAAGGGAATGAAAGAACTTGACGTAGAGCATCAGGAAGAAAACGTGGGTATCATTGTGCACCGTCAAGAACTCTTCGCTTTTGCATTGCCTCTTGGACGGCTACTTGACCATCATGACCGCGGCCGACAACACCATCGAAGCCGTCGGCGAATGCGAGTCCCTCACATTGCCCTTGGATCAATTCTCGCCTAGACCTCAGCAGCCAAAGCCTTGATCTTCTCCTGCACACGCGCCTCCCTCTCGGCCTTGGTGAGCTTCTTCTGCCTGTACTTCTTGCTCTCGGCCTTCCACTCCTCCTTGCTCTTCTTGTTGCCAGACTCCTCATCCTTCTTCCACGGGTCCTCGCGGATCTGGCTGTGGGCCTCAGCGTACAGCTCCTCAAGACCATCAGCCTCAACCTCGTCTTCGATGTAGCCAGAGAACTGGGACTTGTAGCGCTCCTCGTCATCATCGGCAAGGGTCTCCATGTACTCAGCGACGTGACCGCCGAAGATGTACTTGCGGAGGGTCTCGGCGTCGAGCTCCTTGGACTCGATGTCGTAGCCAGGGAAGCGCTTCTCGGAGTGAGGGACGTGAAGACCGCCATCAGAGGCACCCTTCATCGCGCCGAAGACACGGGCACCAGTGCTGGTCCTAGTAAGACCAACATCGAGGAAGACCTTGAACGGACGACGCTCCTCGCCGTCCACCTCGGCGGCCTCGGTGAGCTTGAACTCGCCATCTGGCTCCTCGACACCGGCGAATTGGTCGGCGATGTCGAGCTTGGAGAGGGCACGGCGGGCGACGAGGAGACCGACGCAGTAGGCGGCGGCCCAGTTGGTCAGGCCGTGGGTGATGCCGTAGCGCTTGAGCTCGTGGCCGTAGGCAGCGACGAAGACCTTGTCGCCGGTGATCTCGGAGGTGACGATCTGGCAGATGATGTCCTTGTTGGTGAAGCGGACGACCAGGCGGTACTTGGGCGCGTTGTACTTGTTCTTGGCCTGGGTGACGAGGCGCTTGCGGGCGTAATAGTCGGTCTTACCCGCCCGTCTGCGCTTGTACTTCACCTGGTAGCGGCTGAGGGGGGCGTATCAGTGGTGAGCGGGCAGTAGAGTCAGGGCGGGAGTGGCTGCATACCTGAAGTAGGCCGAGTTTTTGACCAACTTGGTCTGTCAAAACATCCTCGAGTCAGCAATTTGCGCTTCAGTCCACCACCGAAGCATCTTGCGGTGACCCTCATTCCGGCTCTGGCAGCCAGAGCGTGTGGAGACTTACGAAAGGCATGATGGCGGTGTCGACGGGGCCTTCTGCGGTGGTTAGTACGGAGGAAGAAAGGTTGAAGTCGCCATAGCTCCCATCACCAAAATGGGGCTGCGTGCGCTTAAGCGAAAATCTTGGCGCCAGCTCGGTGGTGGTGGTCATGCGCATGACTCAGTGAACTCGCCCTACTGAACTGGCTAGCATTGCATACATCACACACGTTCTCGAGAGCATCAGCACGACAAATGTCGATGTGTTCAGAAGAGACGTGAGAAGGACGATCAGGTCAATGAAGTTATTGTCGAGGCACGCTTGCCTCACGAATACAGGCAGCTTCCATCATCTACATCTGCCATCTGTGTTCTCCCCCCTAAAGCACTATTAAAGGAGCGAAAGAAATCCAATCTCATCATCGGCCGTGAAATACGCTTTTCCAACATACGCGCTTCGGTCTTGACAAAGCACGCGCGTGACAAAAAGGAGCTTGGTAAGAGCCCGCGTATGCACAAAATCTTCAAAGCCGCCCGCGTCGTCAGCAGATAATATGGGCGTGCAGCACCTGTCTGCACACACAGCATCATGCCGCCCCCCTGCTGATGACTTTGCTCAAATATGCTCGGTATCTTGACGTGACGCCGAGTGCGTCCCATTGCTTATGATGCACCCGACTCCATCGACCCAACCCCATCCAAGCGTGTGAGGTCCTGTAAACATGTTCGTAAAGATGCATGACTGTCAGAAGACGTGATTCGCGCCGTGGCGGATCTCAGATGAAATTCCTGCGCTTCTCAGCGGCAGACAGCACGTCCAACATCATCTTCCTGTCCATTCCAGGAGCGAGACTACCAGGCGTAGCAGGCGTCGGCGGCTGCTTGAACACGCCCATCTCCTCGCCCTCGCTGCTACTAGCCGAGCTGAGGCCGAAGTACCCGTCATTGCTACCTTGGCTGGACCGCTTCTCCTTCATCTCGTATCCAATGGGACTCATCTTCCTGCTGCCCGATCCGCTACCGAATGATGCAGTCTCCTCAGCTTCCTCCATGATGGGAAAGTTGAACTCGCTTTCGGACATGGGGCTGCCACCGGAGGACCGAGAGACGCCGCGGCGGCCGATACCAGCCCTCATCAGACTGTTCAGGGCGCGGCGGCGCTGGCGAGTAGCGAAGTTCTTGCTGCCTTCGTGCTTTGTGGTGGGCGCGTTCATGAGCTCCTCAAGTGGAGGTGGGCCGCGTGGCTGACGCACTGGGTGGTCGCCAGCGCGAGCAGCACCCGGACCGAAGGTACCAGTCATGGGAGTGGCAGGGAACGCACTGCGCTGAGAGCCAAAGGTGGCCGCGGAAGCAGTCTGGGGCACTGCTGCGTCGGTCTTTGCAAACGGGTTGATGGAAAGCGACGATTTGCCCTTGTTGTGTCCACGGCGGAAAGCGTTGGCGGACGGTGGCGGCAGTGGTTCCACCGACTCGTTAGATGGTGGAGACGGTGCCTTCTTGGGTGGCGTAAACGAACGTCCATTGGTCGGCGTGGACCTTTCGGTGCCAGGCGGAGACACTTGGGAGTTGGAAGCGGTAGCCTCATACGGAGGCAACGGGAACGCCGATGGAAAGTTCTGCTGGACGGGAGAGATGGAGGTCTGCTGCTGGTGGACGCCGTGGTCAATGGCGTACTGGTAGCCCTGCGTGGCAGGGTTGTAGACAAGATATACACCCTGCTGGCCTGGAATCTCCATTGGAGACTGGATCTGTTGCTGGGCGTACATGTTCTGGGGAGTTTGCAGTGCCATCGGCGATTGCTGGAACATATTACGCGGCAAGCCGTTGTTCAGACTCATGCCCTGCGTGGCCATGGTCAAGCTGGCGAGCTGCTGCTGCAGCTGTTGCTGACGCTGAGCCAAGTAGAGGCTCGTCATCTGCATTTGCTGCAGGACAGCTGGGTCCATCTCTTCGACTTGGTCATACTGCTCGTACATCGTCGGGGGAGCGAGGACTTGCTCGGGGAGGGAGTAGACCTGCTGGCCGGCGTTGATCGCGTAATGAGTTCCGTGGTTGGACAGGTTGAAAGCAGTGGCAGTGGCAGTCTGCGGGACCTGACCGTATCCGTTGCCATAGCTCTGATCAGCCCATCTCGATGCACCAAGGCCCTGCGCTTGGTGGTCGGTTTGGTGGTAGGGAGCGGAAGCCGGGACTGCTGGAGTCTTCGGCTGGGTACGTAGACCCGCGAGGAGGTGGGAGCGGCTGGTACGTGGGGTCGGATGCTCGACCGCGGCCCCCTCACTGATGGTGTCGACCTTCGGCGGCAGTGCCACGCTGAGCCTCTTATTGCTCAGGCGTGTTCTGTTCCCGAAGCCATTGCCTGGGGCGCCAAGCCCGGCGGAAGAATATCCGTTACCATTGTTGTTATATGACATGCGAGCAAGACCGCCAGCGTCCATGCTCACGTTGTGTGTTCTCTGACTGTATTTGCTGTATTCGTCGTGAGGACGCGCCAGATTCTCGGGTGCAGCCGCGGTGGAAATGGTCGCGGCGGGGGAGGCAAAACTGTCAAGGATCGCTATGATTAACGCTGCTGAACCAGATGTCCAAAGGTCGAAGGTCGCGCGGTGCACTTGAGCGTGTCCAGGCACCAGAGATTAGGCGGCGGCTGTATGACAGGCCAGCAGCGAGCCGTGTAGTAAGGTACAGATTATGAGATTACAATGAAATATGGTGCTTCGCAAATCTCGTGGCCTCTTGGTGTGGCGACGGCGCGTTCTTTGTGCGTGCAATCTCGCGGGAGGCAAGGCCAGGTCTGAAGCGCGCTGCCGCTCTTTGTCTCTGCACGAGGTCTGAGATGGACGAGTGTCTCGGGTGGGCGAGGGAAGCGCAGGCTCTTCGCGGAGACGTCGTCGCAATGGCGGACCGACGGAGCGTGGGATGGGTAAATGTTGTGCAATGCAGAAGCTGCTGAGACGTGTAGAGAAGGGGGTGCGCGTCGAGGTCGCGGACCGAGTGTGAGGCTTGCTCAACTTCCGAGATGGTGCGGGATGCGTCGGTCGCGGTCGCAGAATTAGGCGACGAGGCACAGGTGGAAGGCACCTGAAGAGGCGGCAAAAGTGGTGGTGGGTTGACGATGTCGGAGAAGAAATGCAGTCGCAGACGTGGAACAGCGACAGAGAAGGAACGAAGATGTCGCGGAGGAATGACGATGGAGGAGGAGGAGGTTTAGGAGATTCAAGAGCGTGGAGGAAGCGATGGGTGTGGATGTCAGTTTCTCAGGAGTTTGGCTGGGGCGGCGTTGATTCGCTGCTCCGGCGGTCACGCTAACAGGTAGCGCGCCTGCAATTTTCGGCCAATCGATTGATCAGGTCTCTCCTTCCCTTCGCAATCTACCTGACGTCGATCTGCTGAGTAGGACCGGTGCGCAGATAGGGATTGTGAAGAATGGATGGATCGAGCAGGACAAGCCCGTTCAACCACGAGAGGCTGCGGATGGTATTCTACAAAAGTCATGTACTAACTAGCAACGAGAGTCCTTCAGACGATCGGCCAGGTCTAGGTCTAGTCCGCGGTCTGTAGGGGAAGGGCCGCCAAGCGCGCCTATGCGGCCAGATCAACGTGCCGCCGTGCCCTGATTGGGCGTTTCATGCCTCAGGCTGGAGGCACACATGCACGTGGCTCTCGTGCTCCTCCAGGACCGTGCTATCGATTGACATCTGCAATGTGCTCGGCGGGCAAACGTGGGTGCCGTGCGTGCCGTGCGAGATGATTGCGTTCGTAAGACGGCGCCCAACACGAACGAACAACGCTCCCCGACCCGGCACGTGCGGCATCAATATCTGCACGGCAGCACGGGGCATCCCGTCCCGAGACGTTGGCATTCGAGCCTTACCCGAAACGCTTGCTCTTCTTCCACCCAGAATTGACCAACACCACCGCCAACGGCACGCGCGGAAGCGACGCCATCATGGTGCGCCCCGTCCACATGGACTGTCTGCCCGTACTGTAGTAGTCCGTACGCTGAGAAACGAGGTACTACTGTAGGTGCACGCAGACTCGTCCAACTTCTCTGCCGGGGTCGGCAAGAGGGAAGCATACGAGCAAGTGCTTGAGCAGGCGAAAGCGCTGTACGAAGGGCAACGCAACTGGGTAGCGTAGGTCCTTGCCAGCCAGCCCCGTATTACGTCTCGTGACCACTGTCTCACTCGCACTCCTCCGCTCCAGCAACACCGCCAACACCGCATCGCTCCTGTGGCACGCCTTCAAAGCTCTCCCGCCTCCCAGTGCCCACGTCAACTGGGCCGGCTTCTACGTCCTCGATGCATCAAAGCCGAATCATCTGATCTTGGCACCCTTCCAGGGCAAAGTAGCCTGCCAAACAATCGCATTCGGCAAGGGCGTCTGTGGTGCCGCAGCCGCGCAAGCCAAAACCCAGCTGGTACCTGATGTCGAGAAATTCCCTGGTCATATAGCCTGTGATGGCGATTCCAAGAGTGAGATCGTTGTACCCATCATCATGGGAGGCAAGGTAAGCTCCGTCCATAAGCCAACGCCGACCGGTACCAAGACACGACTGACATTCTGCCCAGGTCGTCGCAATCATCGATATCGACTGCGCTGTCGAGAATGCATTCGACCAAGTCGATCAAAAGCACTTGGAGGATTTGGCAGCGTTACTGGCCAATGCTTGCGACTGGTAGCATTCCTGCCATGTCTGTAGGCGCCTTCCGCGTGTTAGACCTGTACTCCGTATACCACTATGCTGCGCCCTCGCTGATCCTTCCTGTCATTCCGTATACCGCTATGCTGCGCCCCCGCTGATGCTTCCTCCCACCGCACGCACATCGCTGACCAATCCTGTCTGAACCGAGACAGACGTATTGTGTTCCTCCCGACTCCAACCCGGGGATGGCAAGGCCCTTATAGTGACACCCGACCCGGCACACGCGGGCTGGCGTCTGCGAACGCGAAGCTTGGCGGGAGAAGACATGGGATTGACATACATCTATCCGAAACACACGACCCCATACGTACTCAAGAAGTACCCCCCCCCCCCCCCCCCCCCCCCCCCCCCCCCCCCCCCCCCCCCCCCCCCCCCCCCCCCCCCCCCCCAAGCCAAGAAGCAAGCTCCGGCATGATTTTCGGAATCTCGGGTTCCACAAAGGCACAAGACAGTGGACGGGAACGAGAGTCTTCGGTGTCCGCATCAAACAAGGGCCACATCTCTCACTGCCCCTCTATAACCCCATCACCTCGCAAGCAACACCCAAAAACGGCCCTCTAACCCACCTCCACCCAATCACACGCACCCATCCAAAATCCACAACCATGAACGCCCTCACCCTCTCCATCCCCGCCGTCCGGGCACAATGGAGTGTACCCGCCGGCATGATGTACTGCCGCGCCGCGTCCTGGCCTGTACGCCTCCCCGCTTCCCCTACACCATCCAATCCCGTCCAGTCCTTACCATATCCCCGCCCATCGCGCAGGGCGACGGCAATTGCCCCCAGGACCTCATCGATGGCTGCAAGACGGCGTGCAGACACGATAAGGTGCGTTGCGTCTTGAATTTCTTACCACTGCCGTCATGTAGGTAGGCATGAGAGCTGACAAGATTTGGTGGTGGTGGTGTAGTGTAAGAGTTCGTTTTCGGGGGCTTGGATGTAAGTTTCCTCGAATGGCAGCTGCATGTGCTTGGGGTGAGTGGATTTGCTGATTTCTTGTTTTTGGGGGGGGGGGGCCAATAGGGATTGGCCGACTGGGAGGTGCGATTGCTATTGCAAGCCGCCTGCGTGACTGTGTCGCTCGAGTAGAGTGGAACGCGTATGGCGGATTTTCTGTCTGGAGAATCGCTATACGATCTATCGCACACCATCGACGTTGAAGCATCACAGGCGAGCGGGCCTACGGCGGTCCTTGTCAACGCTTCCATAGCAACGAATACACAAGAAAAACACCTTGATCATCGTACTATCACGAACTACAAATACCATAACCACATCCACAACTCCCTCACACCTTCCGCTTGGTTTGAGTTGGTAGAGGGAGAGGACTTCGTTGAATAGGGGTTTGTGGGCGGCGGGGGGCTGGCGGCCGGTGAGGGATGTCATTTTTATTTTATTTTGCGGGTTAGATTGTGGAGTGATTTTGAGGGGATGGGTTGGGGCATTGACAACAGTTGAGGTTTCGGGTTATGGCTTGCTGAGGCTTTACACACATTCCTCCACGCCTTGAGCTTGTGGCGTTCACCCATGGAGCAAGTCGCGCGCACAAGCAGGTACCGCTGATGTCATGCAGTGCCGATGATGCTCGAATGACCCTTGCATCGAAAACTGTGTGGACATTGATTTGAATTCATGCCCGTGCGGGGTGATAACGGGTTCGTCATGGGCGAAATCAAGTGATGTTTCTTGGAAGACGATCAGCGCTCCTTCCCGATAGAGAGATTGCCGTCATGATGCTAAGTGTGCAGTCGTGAATGAAGTTAAATCTAACGCCAGGAATTTAGCCACGCCTATCTGAGGAATACAGAGCGTCACATCACAATCTCGCACCACCACCCTCATCCACCCCATGAATCCCCCTCAACCTCCCAACCCCGTCCTTAACCCACTCCTCCCACTCCTCCACCCTCCCCTCAACAAACACCCCCATCCCCTCCCCCATCCCCAAAACCCCAGCCAGCGCCACCGCATCCTCGATCCCCTCATTCGCCCCATAACTCCCCAAAATAGGCGTCAGATGCACCGCCTCCCCAACCAACACCACCCCCTTGCCCGCCGCATCAGCCAAACGCTCTCTAGGAACGAGCACCGAGCGCATGAGCCAAGAGAGCAACCTATCCTTCCTTAAGGCCTCAGGGTCGAAGATCAGGTTAAACGGTGCGGGTAGGGAAGGATGCAGGGTAGAGATTTCCTCGTAGAATTCGGGAGGCATCTCTTTAGCGCCGGAGTTCGGGCGGTCAGGCGTGTAGAGCGCGTCTGCTTCGCCTGCGGGATGCCGGGGCCGGGAGTATGTGTAGCTGAGATCGACGTTCTCGTCCTTCACATCATCAATCGAAATGCCAAAGATGGAGTGTCCAGATTTGTGTTCGAGGATCTGGTTCAAGTCCGAGACGTGTGGCGCGATCTGAGCTTCGTATACACTCCTTTGCAGCCGGCGTTTTCCATTGAAGGTCGGGAAGGGATGGATAGTAAATTCCGCTTCCGGGGCGGTAGCTTTGCGAATAGCTGAGTGCGCACCGTCTGCGCCGATGATGATGCTGCCGTTTGGAGTTTGCTCGCCGTTTTCGAAGAGCACAGTTGCCTTGCCGCCACTCCCGCTGGCAGGTAGCTTGACGTCCTGGGTCTTCCACCCGTAATTCGCCCCCTCTAATCCCTGCCTCAACGCACTTTCCAGTTTCCGACGATTGACTCTCACAGATTTTCGGCCTTCACCAGAAGAGGAACTTGGATCCACAAAGGTGCCATTGAGTGTCATCGCGTCGAGCCCGGCATCGCTAATGAGTGATTCTCGGCTGCGCTGCGATATAGTAATAGCATAATTATGCCTTTTGCTGATTTGCTCTGATGTGTCCCTCTCATATAACACAAAGGGGATTTTCCGCCGTTGCAGGCACCTCGACAGCGTAAGCCCAGATATGCCCGCACCGACGATCGAGATAGGCGGGCGAGGCATTGGCGAGGAGTCCGGCATCTCTATCTTATGAGCTCTTGCCGGATGTGAGAAACTTACGATTGTCCGCAAAGAAGGACAGCGGCCCTTGCATCGCAGACCAGATGCCATAGAGCTACGTCATCTGCGAACCTTAATGTCGAGTATGTGTCGCCGGGAGAGGAGCGCTCATCATGTCTCCCCAAGTGTGCCCACAGGGTAAGCAGGCGAAATATCCCTCCTGTCCGGCTCCACCACAGACACATCCTCATACGCCTTAACCACCACCTCGTGCCTCGCCCAAACCGGCGTCTTCCTCACCCTATGGATATCCTGAATTTGATAAGCAATCTGCAGCAATTTCTCCTCCGTCCACGACCGCCCCAGAATCTCCATCCCAATCGGCACGCCCTCTGCCGCTGAAGCAGTGCTCTCGGTGAAGCCGACAGGAACGGTAACGACTGGACTCCCTGTCAGCGCCGCAAGGATGCCGTTGCGTCCAGATTGGGATGGTGAGCCAATTGGGACGACCAAATTCTTCTGTTCTGGGTAGATGAGTGCGTCTAAGTTGTTGGATGTGAAGGTCTGCTGAAGGTAGAGGGTGAGGTTGCGGATTCCAGCTTGGATGGCGTTGTAAGTGGCGTTTGAGGTCGAGGAGACGAGGGCGGTGCGGACGTATTCGTATTGCGAAGAAATGACAAGGAAGTCGCCAGGCGGTATGGCATAGATGTCGTGCAGTGAAGTGGGGACTGAAGCATTGTTGGTGCTGCTCATGACTGGGCGGTTGAGGTATGCATCCATAGATTCG
Source organism: Teratosphaeria nubilosa (assembly GCA_010093825.1). NCBI lineage: Eukaryota > Fungi > Ascomycota > Dothideomycetes > Mycosphaerellales > Teratosphaeriaceae > Teratosphaeria > Teratosphaeria nubilosa. The sequence goes on from ML995808.1 coordinate 278,938, forward strand.
CGGTACTCGCACCGCTGTGTGTCAAGGTCTGCGATGGCAGTGGCATTGTAATAGGGGTCTGCAATTGGGACTATAGTGGCGCCGGCATTGGCAAGTTTAGAGGTGTTATTCGCCATCGCTTCGTTCACCGGATCGTTCTCGGGAGATGGCGTACGATTGAAGAAACCCTCAACCAACCCTAGCCTCAGGCCCTTTAGAGAGCCAGCAGAAAGATGAGCGGTATAGTCTGTCCCTCTGACTCCCGCAGGCACGAGCGCCGTGGCGTTGTCCTGCTCATCATTCCCCACAGAAGCCATAACAGTAAGCGCGATCGCCGCTACATCCTCCACGCACCTACCAATCGGACCTACAGCATCTTGTGTGTAGCTGATTGGGATAATACCTGCCCTACTAATCAGACCTCTGGTTGGACGCAAACTAAACAGACTATTCGCACTCGCCGGAGAGCGCAGCGAGTTGACGGTATCCGTCCCTGTACCCCAGACTGCAAAAGAAGCAGCTACGGCGGCGCCTGTGCCGCCGGACGAGCCGCCAGGTGTGCGTGTATTGTCGTAGGGATTGATGGTCTGGCCGCCGAGGGAGGAGACGGAAAGCCCTTCGAGAGCGAGTTCATGCAAGTTGACCTTGGCGAGAATGATAGCTCCGGCCTTGTTCAAGGCATCTACAACCGGAGCATTGTAGTTGGGCGTGGTTGAGGTGGCGAGAGCAAGGCATCCCCCTGTAGTAGGTGCGAAAGAAGCGTCATAGTTGTCCTTCAGTACAGTTGGAATGCAGAACAACCTGCCACTTGAATTGCCATTGTTAGCAGCGAGCGGAGCGTCGGCGGCATCTGCTTCGACTAGGCAGTCCGGATTGGTCGATATGACGGCATTGGTGTGGGTGTTCAGTGCTTCGATTCGTGAAAGAAAGGATGAGATGACTTCGCGGCAAGTTGTCAAGCCGGTAAAAAGATCGTGATGGGTCGATGCTATCGTTGCCTCGATTGGGTTGAAGCTGGCGTGGGCTTGCAGTGTGAGAAGGAATGTAATGAGAAGCGTGTGGAAGGCATATCCCGGCTGCATTCTTCCAAGTACCCAGGCAGATGTAGGCGGCTCGAGTGAGCTTTCTTTCGGATCGGTTTCACGGTGTTCCGAAGCGATGACATGCAGCTGCGGGTGCAGTTTTGCTGATACGGTACTGTAAGACTCGACAAAGTCGTCGCACTCTCCATCTCGTGCTGCTCTCCATCGCCTACCCGGGCTGACGTCACCCACACATTTTGGCTTAGTAAAATGCGAGCTCTGGCAGTGTCTTGCGCACCTTCTTATTGCGGCAGCCGCATCCAGTCCATCTCGACTCTTATAACTTTCAACTCGTCCAAATTGCGCTACAGCATTGCCACCAGGTTTGCATATTCTGCTTCCACAAGCGCCAAGCAGCCATGCTGTTTCGTGCTCGTAGTCGCTCACATGACATCTCCTCAAGGCCGTGTGTCCAGATGTGTTCACGCGCCAACAAGCGTGCTCCCCGTCATGCCATACTCGACCCCGTCCTTGCCCTTCACCACGCCCTGCACGCCCTCCAGATCCTGCAGCGCGCCTTCATGCAAGACGTCCACATCCAGCTCTTCCATGATCTGAACAATCAAGCCGAGAGACTCGAAGAAGCCATTGACCGCCACCCGCAACATGCGGTTGGTCGTGGCTTTGTACTCGACCCTCAGAACGTTCTGCTCGGCGGTGTCGGCCGACGGAGCGGCGGGAGGTGCATCCGTGGACTGAGTCTGCGAGACGAGGGAGAAGGCGCGCGTGACTAATGGACTGAGCTCCTCGTCGACCTGGAGGCTGCGGAGGGCAGAGCTTGCGAGGCGCTGGGTCGGGAAGGGAATGTGGATGAGCCTGTCGCACCATCAGTCGAGCGCATCTTCACGTTACCTGCGCGACCTACAACGAGCAAGGGAACTCTGGATCCAGCGTCACCGTCGCCATGGCTGACGGTAAGTGATAGTGCTTGCTTGGATGAGCCTCAACTTCCCTTTGCATGTGAAAACCCGACCGGCCCCACTTCCCCACCAAAGCCAATCTGGCAGGCACAGTCCAAGCGTTCCTCGATGACGATGCTCTTGTGTCAATGGAACCACGCAGACCTCGGTCACGATGGCCTTGACCTGCAGCAGCGTTGTTTGTCGCCGTGAACCCCCAACCTCCACCACCGATCCCCCCTACTCGTAAACACCGCACACACCACCACAATGGCCTCATCACCTTCGGAATTCCTGACCTTCTACCGCCGCGCGGCCACCTCCTCATCCCTCCGCAACACCCTGCGCACTCCCCGCCGCGCCTTCGCCGCGACCGCGAGGTGGCACAATGTAGTTTCGGACAAGGGCACGCAGCAGGACACAGGGCCAGGACAGAAGACCGGAGGCAGCAGGGAACACGCGCTGGACAAGGGAGACAAGAAGGACCCGAACTTGCAGAGCGCGGAGAGCAGTTTCGGGAGAGAGTAAGTCTCGAGATCTCCCACCAATGCTTGGCACTTGTTTCCTGAGACCGGGACAGAGCAGCCAGTCCGCGCAAGATGGAGAGGTTGGATCTGGGCGCCATGAATTTGTCCTTGCGGACTGGATCAGAGCATTTTGATACTAGAGATGGGGGTTTGGATGAGGCACCATATGCTAATGCTTCCCGTTTGCTACGCAGTGCGCGACAGTACGATACAGGCGGACACGCCACGCGTCAGAAAGACGAGAGGAACAGTACGGCCAAGGCGAAGAGAGACCACCCTGAGGCGCCCGACGTCGTGATTGGCATGCAGGATGAGAGGGGTGGCAAGGGGTTGTAGCATCGTCAGAGTGACGGGTCAGGAGGGCGGTGGAGGCGAGCCTTCTGCGCGGCCCCTACCCATGTCTGCGGAGAGGCACGATTGTGTGAGGTAGACAGAATCACGGCTAAAACAGCTTACCAACCCTCCTCGCGTGCCTCCACAAACACACACACATATATCATCGCCCACCCGGTCCTTCTGGCTGGTTACCATCATAGTGCCGAACACGGCTCTCGATGAACTCGCGTATCGAGGGAGTTGTTCCTGAGCTGGTCGTGCTTATGGAAGATGTGTGTCAGTGGTGAGGTGGAGTGGAAGTGGTAGTCAGTAGGGCAGACGGAACGGATTTCATGTCGAGCTAAAAAGTGTCATGCATTCGTTGGAATTCTGAAGGAGGGGGTTGGAGATATTCGTATTCTTTTGAGGAATGGTAAGCTGATTTCATGAACGCATAACCGGCGAGTAAAGAAACATTGCTCCTGTGCTGTGGCACGGTTCTGCTTACTTCTTACCACTACTAGAGCACCACGCTTTGGTACGGAGAAATGGTCATCAAGGCTGACTGCAAGCTACAGGACGTGGATTAGCGTCACGAGAGTGTCCTGTCGAAATGCCGGTTATAGTGCAGGACGCTTCGACATCAGGTCGCTATTCTGCTCGCACCACCTCTAAAAGCAGACGACTGCTGCTCATCAAGGGCTTCTTCATATCCTTCCTCGATATCGCACAGGATGAAATGGCATTGATCGAGCGCGGGGATCAGTGTCGTACTCCAACCACTAGGGAACGGCTTACTGATGACAGTAACACTCCTGGTGAGCAGAACATAAGCCTGCAGACCGTCGTGAGCACCACGCAGGCTTTGCGCCACGAACGTGTCTGACTTTGAGCTCAGGCGAGATGATAATCTCACGAGGACTTGACTGCAGGCGACCGATCAATCAGCGTGTACTCAGTAGTCTCTAACGAATCCATTCGCTCAGTACGGCAAAGCAGGGAGAGGCCTAAAATCGACCTTGAAGGTTGAGCAGGATCTCGATCTGTCACAGTATACAGACAGAAGCGGTGTGGAGAATTACATGTTCTGCCTAGCTGCGAGGGCCACACTCGAGTCGTCGAACGATCGTGTGGCCATGTTCTCGTACCGTCACGCGGACCTGGACGATTGTGCCGAAGATACTAGTACCGTAACAACACTGCATCGATGTATGTCGAACCAGTCGGATGATCATTCGGCCTCATCCGGCTGAGGTCAAGTGACCTGACGGAGCCGCATCCAACCTGCTCATGCAAACTGGACATGCCTTGCACCGTGTTGTACTTCTACAAGTGTGTCAAGCCACGTGCCGCAGAGCAGACAAGCTTCCATCGAAATGCGGAGAAGACTGCGGCAACGGCGCCAAGCCCGCATGGATGCCCACTGCGGAAGGCACGGCAATGCGAGAGCTCGGGGCATATTGCAACCTCTAGAAGATTCATTATTCTGAGGTGAAGCATCCTACAGCGTGATGATCGATCGTGGACATGCTGATCTGTGAAGAAGATGGTGTTTTTTTTCCCTGAACAGCCGAGAGATGGGACTTGCCATTCTCCTATTTTCTCTTTCCAGGAGTTGAACCCTGTGCTCACCGACACCGATAGAAAGGCAGCTGGGTTGGCTGCAGGGTCGCTTCCAAGGCCATGTGGTCGGTCGAAGAACATTACTCTTTCGGTCAATTTGTTATCTCTCGAGACTAATGGGGTCCTCGTTCGCAAGGTAGACGTCGCGGCAAATGCCAAGCGGAACCGACATGCATGTCATGCATATCGTAGCGACCTGCGCTCGTCTATAGCCTAGAGGCTTGATAGGACGAAATGAGGGGGGCCCGAGTTCCTGACGGCCGAAGTTCCAGCTTGGCGAGTTCTGATGGACAAGAAGATAATTCTCCTCGCCTAGGCTGGATGAATTTGAGTTTGAGGAGTCTCTCCGGAAGTCCGCATATTGGTTCGGCACGTGGGCGAGAAAGTCTGAAGGGTGCTCGAAGGGCTAGCAAAGCGTGAACGAAAATGAATCTGACGTCCATATGATGTTTGCCGTCCTTGCGGACCAGGAATTGGACAACCTAGGCGTGCATATGGCCGTCATTGAATTTCACTGCCGCTGTGGTAACTTCTGCAGCTTCCGCTAAGTCTTTAATCTATGTCCGAGCGGAGATGCCTTGGATGTCCTATTCTACTTGACCGCTCGGGATACCACCTCGCTTCAACCGGCTGGCTCGGACCTACCAGCCTTGGTTTCCGTTCTTTGAACTGTACATCTTCGTGAATAGGACAACCCTCGAAATCAGATGCACCACCTCGGCACTTTCTCTCTTAAGCGCCGTGTGGTATTGAGCAAAGGGATGTATGTATGATACTACATGTACGAGCGCCCGACATAGGTACCCCGCGTTAATGAAACCCAAGAGCATTGTGAAAATAGCGTTTAGGTTAGAGACCCGCCAGAAGCTGGAGTCTACATGCAACGTGTGGAGAATCGTCGTTCTTTGTGTCCGCTCGTCATGCTGGCGGCTGTGGCGCTTTGCTACAAGAACATCCGTCGATGCAGCAATCATGGCCCGCCTGCAACTTAACAGGCCCGCAATACTTAAAGGCAAAGTGGCCCATAGTTGAAGCAACGCAGAAATAATACCTAGGCACACACACACTCGGGCGGAGGAAATCAGGGTCAGCCAAGACTTTGACCGTCAATCACAGACTTTCCCGCCCCTGGAGCCAAAGGAGGAGCGCGACCCTCGCGATATCCAGGGTCCACGCAGATAAATTAGTTGGCCCACACAAATCGCAAACAACCAAGACGCCGCCCTCCCTGCCACCTGCGCGCAACTGCATCGCCTGCACCTTGCTTGCGTCGTCAACTTGCAGCTCTCGGCGACGCGGCCAGCACAACGGAGATACGGCTGATCTTGCCTCTTTGACGAGTCCAACCCCATGAGACACCATCGGCCGCTGCTGGCTCCTCTTGGCGCTTCATCCTTCCAGCGAACGAGTCCCCGCTCTGAAATACAGCAGCTCGCCCGCCGTGTGGAGGGATGTGAAACGTGCTCTTTAACCCTTCCTTTGTCTGGACGTCAGACGACTCGGTCAAGTCACGCACGGACTCCAATCTCTCTGCTGCATGTCGGCCGCAACCAACATCATCATCATTCTCCCATTCGGTCCGGCGGGCACGCAGACTTCCACAACGGCTTCCTCAAGAGCTCTCTCTCCGGCGTGGCATTCTCCTCTGTCAACTACCAGAATGCCGTCTCCACGAACGTCGCCCGCTATGAGGCCGCAGTCGCCACTCTCGCCAGGCTACAAGGCATCCGCGCACTTCGATACTCTGCAGCTCCCCTCGCCGAGGATTGGTCAGGGCCGGCCTGGCAATAATGCTCGTCGGCCACAGAATCACTCACTAAAGCTGCCTCAACTACCTCGATTCCATCCGGCGAACTTCCCGTCTGCACACAGCAGCTTGCAGCCTACTCCGGATGGGGTCTCACCACAGCCTCCGGTCTCCCCGCGGGCACACCAGAGGGTAATGAGTGACGCGCAGCGACATCTCTATGCCTACCAGCGAGACATCCTGTCGGCTGCACGAGCAACCTCCCCAAGCGGAGCGGGCAAGCCTACCAGTCCCAAGCTTGCTCCCTTAGGAAGCCCTGGACCGGTGACACCTCTGGAATTGGAAGGCGAGGACGGGTATCTTGTGGCAGGCGCCAGGAGTTCTGGACAGACCAGCACGCCGTCGGACGAGCTGGTGGATAGGTTGATCAAGGAGGAAGCCCGACGGCGGCAGCGGACCGACCACGGCAAGGATCGGACATGATCACTTTATGAAAGAGGACGGAACGTGTCCACGGCTAGTTTTCAATTTGCATAGCGAGGGCGGAGAGACACATCAATGTTTCATTGCATCATTTCGATATACTGGGCATCAGCGAAGGCGTTCATACACAGCGAGGCTAGGCGGGTGTGCTTCACCCCGAGATGGGTTTGATACAGGAGCACTGGGATGGAGTCTGTCGAGAATGGTACAGCCATTGCATTCGCTCAGATACTCGCTGCCACCGGAAGAGAAGCAGTCGGCACATGCAGTAGAAGATCTGCATCAGCTCAATGAAATCTACATTCAACTATCATGCTGACGGAACCCATGATCTCCTTGCTTGATCTTCACAATCACACTCTGAATCGAATCTCATCATGCCTATTCTGATTGCTCGCTATTGTAGCCACAGCAGCAATGTACAGCCGTCTCAATGCCATGCCCCGTAACTTAAGCCCCCTCTCGAATGTCCCTACGTCCAGCATTGTAGCTATCCTCCGGAAACAAAGGCTTCGGAGCAGTATCCCAGTCTCCCACAGCCTCCCACTCGCCCTCATTCGAAGCCCCGCTGGCACAGTGTCAGAAGCGATGCATGGCGACATTCTTGCAACCGAACGCAGCACAGCAACCGAACTCAACGCACAGCAAAAAACACACTTACACCAAGTCATTCCGCCGCATCGCCTGCTCATCATCCACACACTTCGCACACACGCAATCCCCATCGAACCAATGCCGCAACCGACCCCGCCTCTCCACCAGCGGCTTCCCCAGCGTAAACTCGTCGTAGTTCACGCACAGCTGCTCGCCCTGGCGAATGTCTCGCGCGGTCGTCAACTGGATCGTCGTGTAGTCCCCCCGGTAAGGCAACCACTCGACGTTCGCGTCGCAAGAGTGGTTGAACATGCTGAAGAGCGGGGAGACGCCGGTGTGGATCATGCCGTCCCAGCAGTTGTTGCGCGCGCGCGCGTTGAGGGTGAAGAGCACCCAGGTGTCGTAGTGCGGGTTGGCGAAGATGTCGATGCCCCATTGTTGGAGGCAGTCGTTGGGGATGGCGATGTCGTGGTCGAGGGAGAAGAGGCGCGGGCGGCTGCGGCGGTAGGTGGCGGTTAGGCGGGCTATGAGGGGGTGGTCGAGGGGGTGGGTGTAGCCGTCGTCGATGGCGGTGGTGAGCATGCGGCAGCGGGTGATGATGTCGGCGGTGTCTTTGCCGGTGCGGTTGCGGATCCAGCGGAGGTCGTAGCGCGCGCTGTCCTCGTTGGGGCGGTTGGGGTGGGTGGGATCTGGAGAACGTGAGCTGGCATAGCCGGAAACCTGGATGTGCCGTTCGGGGTTTTGCTTACCAAGGCAGCCGGCGTTGCGGTGCAGGTGGGAAGGGTCACCGTCCCTACCTGGGCCGTTGCAGCCCCAGACTCGTGTCGAGTCGTGGAGCATGACGATGCCGGGCTCGATGTCCCTCGTGGCGAAGACGCCGAGGATCTCGCTACTCGACTTGTCTGGCAGGTCAATGTGGCCGAAAGCATGGCGTTGGAGACGGCAGTACGAGCCAAACATGCCTTGGGCAACTTTGCTGGTCGCCACCAGGAACTCCTCGTTGATCTCCTTGATGAGATCGTCGCTTCGGTAGCGGTGGTGCTCTTCCATCCATGGGTATGCGCGTGGGTAGTACATGCCTTCGCCTGCATGCTTGTCGAAGCCGACGCATTCGGCCACAATCTTGTGAGCCTCGGTCCATTGTTCGACAAGGCGCAGCCCGAGCAAGTCTTCCTCTGGGATCTGGGGAAGAGATTGGTAGAGCAGTCAGCGCATGTCATAAATCTTGCAGACGCGTCGAAACTTACCTCGTATTCCAACACCTGAGCCTGGCCGCGTCGATGGCCTTCACTCTCCTCCGCGTCTTCGTCTACATACATGTAGAAGCCCTTTCCATACCCCAAGCGCCATGTAGGCTGGTCCACCAACCGCACCTGTGCATTCCGGCACAACATCATCGCTTTGTGAGCATCTCCCGCCGCCAGCTCCGGGAAATGCAAGTCCTTCAGGATCATGCCTCGCACAATCCAATTCTTCGGCTCATAGGGCAATGCCCTGAGCTTCTCCGTCGCCACCACCAAGTCTGCCGCCAGCCCCGGGACGTGCAATTCCGCACAGCGACCGTCAGGCAGATCGATGGCGGTGGGCTCCCACCTCTGAAGAGGAAAGGCCCTGTCCATCGTGCTTGGGGGGGAGGTGAGTGTACTTACCTTGGTGTGCTTGTGGCGAGCGGAAGTGATGTCGTTGGGGTGTTCTCGCTTTCACCTCGTAGAGGAGCATGTAGGTGCTGGTGGAGGTGAGGAAGTCGACGGCAATCACGAGGACCCACTCTTTGCCTCTCTTCACCCGAGCAACCGTCCCGCACCTTCCCCTTTCAGCGCGAGCACAATAAACAACACTCGAGTGGCGTCGTGTCAGTCAGCAACAAGAATGGCATGAACAGCGGCCTATCTATGCTCAAACCACCCGTGGTATCACGTCCATCTCTCACGAACCAGCGAAAAAGCCCAACACTCGGCCTCTCTGACCCGCAGAATGTAAAAGATACCAGGCCGCCCACCGCACGTTGCTCACCCAAACGTCGCATACAGCCACCATGACGGCCAGATGAACCTCCTCGTTGACCGTCTGATCAACCTTCATTCTGTTCCGCTCTCAAAATATGCATTACAGTAGCAAGTCCGCATTTCTTCACAAATCGCTGGCTTCCGGTGTGATATGAAGGCACACGCGCACTTGCCGATTGCAGTACTCCCACTTTCTTGCGCTTTTGACAACAATCGCAAAACGCTGTGATTTGGGGTTATACTAAGCTCGCAGTCTGAAATCGCGAGCTTAATTCATTCTGTCGATATAATATGTTAGAGTGCGACTCGTTCATCGACACACACAATATGAGAGACTTGACGAAGCATGCCAAGCTGGCTCCGCAAACGCCAGTGGTTGCTCGCATCGTAGCCAACAACCGAGGAGACCCACATGATGCGCAGAAAGCACAGCAAGACAACTCGAAAGCTCCTGATAGGAGACATGTATCGAAAGGTTGGAATTCGGTAAGCTTACAGCTAGAAGGCCCGTACAGTCAGTCAGCATACTAACGGTCTTCCAAGGCTAGTGAACGTACCATAAGTTGGTGCAGATTGCGCTGCACAATCATATCCTGCACACTCTTCATCGTCTTGTCGAGCAAGTTCGTGTCGGTGGCATTAGTGTAGTTGACGTAAATCTCCTTGCCTGGATCACGGACCAAGTTCTTGAACTTCCTCGCGAAAAAGTCCTTGCCGGCTTCCACATCAGTTTCGCCTCCAGCGAAGTCTGGGAAATGCTCGCGTATTGGAGCCGCGCCGGACTGGATCTTTTCTCTGAACAGGTCGATTTTGTTCAAGAAGAGGATAAGAGCGGACTTTTCGAAGTATTTGCTGTTGGCAATGCTCTCGAAGAGCATCAATGCCTCGTGCATTTGGTTCTGTGACTGTCAGTGACATGGACCTCTTCGAGCCGCGAATGCTGCTTTACTCACTCCGTTGCGGTCTTCAACAAGCACATGGTCATAGCCGCTGATCGCGACGAGAAAGAGCACGACCTGCACATTGTCGAACACGTGTATCCATTTCTTCCGCTCCGATCTCTGCCCGCCCACGTCGAACATGCGGTATGTCAAGTTGCCAGTGTCGAAGATCGTCTCGCTAATGCCTGTTGTCCGTAGTCGAGCGCGTAGGATATCCTGGTCGGTGGGCACATAGTCTTTCGCGAAGAGGCGATCAATGTCCGTGAAGTAGTATGTCAAGTTGTCATGCAGCGCATATTCGTTGCCTTTCTTGATGGCTAATTGTACGCCCTGATCCTTCCACAAGCTCTTGAATGCGTTCAGACAATCGATGGGCATTGGGTCGTCAGGACCAATTTCGGGATCAGCTGCTATGACTTCGGCGAAGCGCTGAGACCAGTCAGTAAGGGTGACCCCATGGATTCAGACAGGCGGATACGCACAATGTTGGACTCATTTGCAAAGTCGACCTCTTGCTCCTCCATGGCGCCAAACACGACTTGGAAGGCGTGCAGGAGGTTCTGGAAGATGGTGACCTTCCATTGCTTCCTCTCCGTCAAGGCAAAGCCCTTGGTATGGATCAGACGCATCTGCTTCAAGACTGTCGACTTCCCTGACTCTCCAGCACCTGTTCCACATTGGTCAGTACTGCTTGCTACCACCACCTGCCCGTTGCGACGCAATAACCATCAACGTACCCAACAACAGCATCTTCACCTCCTTCTGCATCTTGCGCTGGTCCTCGCGCAATTGCTTCTCAATCTGCCTGCTCTTGGCGGCATCCGGATCCTCCTTGTTGCCATTTCCGAAGCACATGATTCTGCCAATGGCCATTCACGGCTCCGTGGAAGTGGGGAGAGGAGGAGCTGGGCAATCGGCCTGGAGGCTCGAGGTCGCTCGCAGTCCGCACGGGTGCTTGCCGGTGCCGACGCTGGGTGTTCGGGCGCAGCGGTTTTAGGTTTGGTAGCGGAAGCGCCGCGCTTGGGCGGACGGACACCCTGGTGATTGTGCTCTCAAGGGCAAGCCGCAGCAGGGGAGACGGCAAACGATGGGTTGGCAAAGCTGGAGTGCAGCGAGGGCGATGCGGTGCAACACAAGTCGTGCAGCTTCCGAGCAGAAAGTGTCTTGCCGCCTACGAGTCGCGAGATTGCTGTGTCATCAGAGGCTCCTCGGTGTAGCGTGGTCCAAGCTGAATGTGGAGCAGGAGCCTGCGCCGAAACAGAGGCGTGCGGGATGCCACGAGGTGTGGTTGTTCTCGATACAGGATATAGCGCTGAGCTCCGCTCGGCTCAGCTCAGCTAGGTGTTATGAATGTCGTCGGCGGTCGTTCCTGCCGGCTATGGCTGTGGATACTACTGCCCTTCACTTGCCCGAGCGGTCTCCACAATGCGGATTGCGAAGGAACGTCGATGCTTTATTCGAAACGACAACACGAAGACCCGCTGCTGGTCGGACTCAAACACCTCGATTGAAGGAGAGTTCCAAAGCTTCTCGGCTAAGATGCGGCGCGTGAAAGCTTCTCCTGCGGCGCGTGGGGAGGCTGATGGCAACCAGGTCGCTTGCTGTCATATATCGAGCAGATGATGGAGCACGGAAAGAAGAGTTTGACGGGCTCGTGAAAGACGTCTCAGGAGGCCCTGATATGATGAGAAATAGAATAGATGAGGTGGGGACCTATAGCCGTCGTGTGTGCAAGGGTATGGAAGCTAGACAGGAGCATCGCACGCCAAGGACTTCAGCAATCGACAATCATGCCGTCAACCTCGTCGTGCTCGAGCAACGCTATACGATACATCGCATGGCCATGGACCGGTCACGCAAGTGCGAGAAAGTAAGTGCGAGAGAGTGGCAGATTGATCAATCATTTGATTTCCCAATCGCTAAAATAAGCAAAAGGCGCGGCCCGCTCGCTGTACATGATATTTGACTCGCGGAACTCTACTACCTCCAGGCCAGGGCAGATATTCTCCTTCCTCTCTGAAGACTCTCTACAGCTCGCTCGCGTCATGCACCTGCATGAAAATCGCATGTCGCATAATAACACATGTCGCACCATCCGTCTATAATTCACACTCACATCGTGACCTGTGTGATGACCGAACATCAGCTATGGCGACACTCAGCTCCTGCTCCACCCAAAGTCGTGAAAGCAGGGATGCCACATGGCTGCACCGAGGGCTGGTCCGAATGGCATTTGCGCCGCCTGGCATCTCATCCGATTTGCGGTGACTGGTTGAACGCAGGATGAAATATCAGTCAGCTAGTGTCAGGTTGCGACGCTGAGGTGGAGATACCTCGGATAGCGGGATAAAGCAGCAATTCATCGATTTAGAAGTTGCCTGCTTGGCTAATAAAGAATACGGCTGGTGCTGCGTTCGCCTGTAGATTCTCTCATTGACCGCTAATGCGAGTATCAGATATTCAGCTGCAATCTCTTCTGATGAAGGAGCCAATTCCGCTGCCAACGAGACATTTTGCCAGGCGATCCGCCTGGACTTGAGTCTGCAGGCCTCAACGACCACAATGACGGGAATGAGAAGATCTCGATGTCTGGTGCACCCAAAAAGCTCCTAGGACGCTGTTGATATCACTTACTTTCAAGTTCGAGCTAAGATCTCCGCAGTGAATGTCATCAGCAAGGCAGGAAAGCGGAGGACAAGATGATTTCGTGCTCCGTGACCAAAGAATTGTCGCTGGTGGCTCGGCCAAGCCAGCGTCACTCTCGCGACTAGTCATTCGCAGGACGACATCCTCGAGGATGGAGTGGACAGAGACACTCAGCAATGCCGGACGGGCATACAGCGCAAGCCGATCTGATCCCGCAACTCATTCGCAGACAAACTTCCGAGCAAGAGGCTCGCGTTCGCCGGGGAGCTTTCACACTGCCTTGCTGGAGTAGCATCTTACTCACAGTACCACTCCAGTCTCTTCCGTGCGGAGATGCATGCCCTCCTGACACCTCAAGCCGGCACGGGAGGAATACTCTACGCAGACAACTGCAGACGCTGGCAAAGCACGTTCATGAGCACGTCACGTCCCTTGTGCGGAAACGTCGCGGCTCAACACTTATATGCTCCTTGCTCTTCTAGATTGCGCTAGTCTCGGTTGGTCAATCAGTGACCATCTAAGTCTGGATGCAACTGGGAGGATGTCAAGCATGCAGGATTTGAACTCGAAGGTCTACGCGTGAGCTAGTCGCAGACATTGACTCTACAAAAGGACGGGACGATTGGCTCCCCAAGGCAACTGCACAAATTAGGATACGAGCAGGCTGTGCCAAATAACCACATATTGGATCGGTCATAGCTACACTTTGACTCATTGACACTCCAGCATCTGCTTCGATACAATGACATGAGCTGTCCAGTCCTGTTCGCGACCTCTCCCACTCAACCGTTTGCAGAACATCTTAAGCAGAGACTGAATGACTCCTCCTTTCCCTTGACGCGGAGCTTCGTTCAAGATCCAGCTACCAAGTCGCTGTCGCCGCCAATCACTCGTTGGGTTATGATGATGATGAAGGCAACGTGAATACAAATATACATGTTGCAAGTAATGCAATGAGGGGATGTGCATGGACGTTTGTGGACTTTGCTGGCACTAGAGAATCAGGACGTGGAAGGGTTGGGGGCTTAGAGTCGCGATGTGTCCAACGCCGTGCATACAATCGTATGGGATTTTGCCTTCTGTCAGGGCTGTGCAAGCCCCGCTGGTAACATACTGGTCATGCTCTTCCCATCCACCACACCACCTCTAACCCTTCTCCCCCTCCAACCCCAGCACCTCCTCCAACTCCTTGACCTCGGCATGATCCCTCGTATTCCTCATCCGCCTGCAGCACTTCACCTCCCCATCAGCCCCAAACAACTACTCGCTCCCGTTCTCATCATAGGCGCCTCCCCCCTTCAAACCCTTGATCCTACTCTCAAACAACGTGCACATACTCGCCCACGTCCTGCCCAGCGCCCCGCCCTCCGCATACCCCGGTTTCGGCCCGAGCTCGAGATTACACATCATGCCGAGCTTTTTGTACAGGGTGCGGGGAGGATCGCAGTAGATTTCGAAGGGGCAGTTGGTGCGGCGCTTGTAGTCTGCGACGACGGTGGGGTGGCCGCAGCCGATGATTTTGAGGGTTGTCGGGGGCGTGGTTTTGGCGAGGCGGGAAGGGGGGAGGTGGTGGGAGAGGGCGCGCACGTAGTCTTCGCAGTAGCCGAAGTAGAAGTGGCGGATGAAGATTAAGAGGGTTTGGTGGGTCGGGGTGAGGAGGGAGGAGAAGGGGTGTGGGGTGTGGGGTGTTGTCTTCGGCGAGGACTTGGAGGGCGCGGGTGGAGGCAAGGGTTTGGGGGTCGGGGGTGGAGTAGTGAGGGCCGGTGGTGGACATGGTGCTGCGCGTGGGTGATTTGATGTGTGGGTGGGTTGTATCTTGGGAGGGAGGTGGCGGGAGGTGGCGGGAGGTGGCGGGAGGAGAGGAAGGTGGGGAGTGGGAGCTTGGGGATGGTACAGACTACACCTTGTTCGGATCAGGCGGGATGGGGATATGGATGATGCTTGAAGTGTATTGCAAATTGGACCCTGATGTACTGTAGACCATTACTCTCAGACGCCAGCGACGTGCAGAATAGATTGTGAGTTGAGACGGTGAGGGACACGTGCAGTGCAGACGCCGTTGTCGGAAGTGGAGCAGCCTCACTCAAGCTCGCTCAGCGGCCGCGGGCATGCGATAGCCGCAATCAAGACTCAAGACAGACTCATTGTCTGCCAACACACCGCCCAACAACCCCTTCATCTCACATCGACACAGCGGGGCGCATGACATGCTCGCATCAAAGCTGTGCTACCGCGTAGCCAACCGCGCCGCCACCAGCACCACCTCGTCCGCCTCCCACTCACCCACCGCCGCCTTCGCCACCGCCGCCACGTGCCTCGCGACCCGCCAGCCGCACCAACGCCGCCCGAGCAGCAGCAAGACGTCATGTCCGCCCAACGACAGCAGTAAGCCCGCCGCGCCCGCCAAGGCCGCGGAACCGGCGTCGGTGGTGAGTCGCGCATCTGGTGCGCAGAGGAAGACCAAGAAGAGCAAGAGCAGCTGTTCGCGGGTGGAGCGGTTGGTGGACGAGCGGCTGAATGGCAAGCGCGAGGAGGCTGTCGGGAAGGCACGGGGATTGGTGGAGGTGGATCAGTTTGCGAGTCTGCCGAGGGTGGCCGATCTGCAGAATATGACGGAGGCTGGTATGGATACACATGCGACTGATTGACGGGCGATGTGTGCTGACATGTCTATGTGCTAGATGCCAGCGTCTCCCGCTTCTTCTCCCAGCATCGTCCCATGGCTGTCAACTTGCTCATCCCCCAGGTCACCACGCCCGAATCCTTCAGCGAGATCTTCGACGGGAGGAAAGCGACGGACTCATGGGCGAACGGCAACTCTGCCGAGAGACGCCCGGAAGACGTGGTATACACTCTGGCCACGTTTGCCCAGGCTTTGGACGACGCCGCGGGTGTGGCAGACGAGAATCTGCGGTGGGAGTACATTCAGGATGGTCAAGATGGAGTCCGACATCTCGACGGTGCTCCGCGACGAAAGACGATTGAAGAGCTGGTCAGTCAGTTCAAGCCGTTTGCTGCTCCGCCGCCTCCGCAGCCGTTCTCGGAGGAGAAAAAGAGCAGTCATACGTCAGAGAAGAAGAGGGCAACCCCAGCAAAACCTGCGAGGACAACGCCGAAGCAGAGAAAGTACCAAACCGTCATCGAAGTCACCGAGTCCACCTCAGCTACTGGCGTGACCACCTACTCGGCATCATCGTCACCCATCATCCGTCTTTCTGACACCGAGGAGCCGGAACTCTTCACTCAGAATCCTGTGCCCACCGTCACAACACCCAGCCGCATGGAGAGTCCGAGGATTCAGCAGCCATTCCTGGAGCGCATGAGCAGGCGAGGGACGCTGTACACGCAGGCGTATCGCGAGCGGGTGGGCGAGCAGAGGTATAAGATGTTGCTGATTAGTGTCAAGAGGCAGCGGAAGTTGAAGATGAAGAAGCACAAGTATAAGAAGCTGATGAAGCGGACGAGGAATTTGCGGAGGAGATTGGATAGGACGTAGATTGTGTTTCTGAGGGAGTGTGATTGGGCGTTGAAGCGTTGGCAGTGTTCTGCTGCTGCTTCGAGGGTATTCTGGCAGGGGTTAGTAGTATAGGCGTTCTCCAATGGCGAATGAGTGTGAGGTCGAGGCAGGCTGTGAGCACGCGTATTCGAGATCATTCCCTCCTCCCAGAGTCCCGTGTGATTTTTGTCAATTGTTCCGAAGACCACGACGGAGCATCCTCTTGCACACATCCATGCCAGATCACAGGGGCCATGTGGCGATTCACGGTAGTGGTGATGGCACCAAGTCAGCATTTCCCCAGCTGGAGTTCCTCCGCGGAGAGATTGGCGCTTTTCGGCATGTGACGGGAAGCTTTGTCGGAGCTCTCGCACTATCTTCACCACCTCATCACACGCTGCTCGAGGCCATGCTCGCTCGGCACATGGTCCGTCGTGGGGCAAAATCTAATAGATATATCAGGTTTGATGCAACTCCACCCATCTCTTTCCCTTCCCTCCTCACACCTCGATCCTACATGATTGGTTGAGCTCGACCCACTCACCTACTACTCACTCTTCCTCGAACCAGCATGGCCACCACCACACAGACCCAAGTCGAAACCACCGTCCCCGCCTCCCACGCCGAACAACACGGCCAGCTCCGCCCCGTCACCATCGACGCGAACGGCGTCCTCGAGACCCCGGACGGAAGCGTCAAACCGAACATTGGGAGAACCATCAGCGATGTCGAGGCTATTGGTCCGGAGTCCATGCCGCTAGCCCAATGGCAGAGGGAGAACAACATCGATGTCGCGAAACAGATCCGCTTGGTGAAGTTGGCGCACATGCGGTATCAGCATGCGGATATGGAGGGTCTGGTGAAGTTCATGCGGGATTTCGGGATGAGGGTTGTGAAGCGGGATGTGGATGGGGAGGGAGGGAAGAAGAGGTTGTGGTTCGGGGGTTATGGCGTCGATCAGTATGTGTACTTCGCACAGTCTGGGAGCGAGAAGGCGTTTCTGGGCGGGTGTTTCGAGGTGGAGAGCTATGCGGAGCTGGAGAAGGCCGCCAAACTCCCTGAAGCCGAGGGGCAAGGCGGGATCGTGGATTTGGGGGCTCGAGGGGAGCCAGGGGGTGGGTTTATGCTCACGCTCCGGGATCCCGAGGGGTTCCTGGTGAATTTGATATTCGGCCAGGAGCCCGCGAGGGTGGAGCGGGAGGCCTTCCCGCCGAAACTCGTGGCGAACGACGAGCGAGATAAACCGCGTGTGCGGCAGTTCAACCGCTTCACGCCGGGGCCCGCTGCCGTGCACAAATTAGGGCACTATGGGCTTTGCCTGACGCAATTCGACGCGCAGGTGGACTGGTACACGCGGACGTTTAATCTCGTGCCGAGTGACTTCCAGTATATCCCGCATCCCAATGGGAAGGAAGGGGAGAGGTTGGTGGTGGCGTTGTTTGCGCATATTGATCGCGGCGAGGAGGCGGTGGATCATCATACGTTTTTTATGAGCCGCAACGAGAAGGGCCATGTGCATCATTGTAGTTT
This sequence comes from Teratosphaeria nubilosa, assembly GCA_010093825.1. Classification (NCBI taxonomy): domain Eukaryota; kingdom Fungi; phylum Ascomycota; class Dothideomycetes; order Mycosphaerellales; family Teratosphaeriaceae; genus Teratosphaeria; species Teratosphaeria nubilosa. The sequence goes on from ML995808.1 coordinate 296,806, forward strand.
CGAGGTGCATGATTATGACACGCAGCATTTGGGCCATCAGTGGTTGGCTAAGCAGGGTTGGAGGAGTGTGTGGGGCATCGGGAGGCATATTTTGGGGTCGCAGTGAGTCCTCCTTTTTTACCTCTTTTTCCTTTTCCCCAGGGGTTGAAAGGGTGGTGTGCTGATTGTGTGGTTGTAGGATTTTCGATTACTGGTGGGATAGCTCGGGGGACATGATCGAGCATTATGCCGATGGGGATTTGGTGAATTGCGAGACCCCCGTCGGATGGGGCATGGCGGGGCACGAGAGTCTGGCGGTTTGGGGGCCGGAGGTGCCGAAGTGGTTTTTGGAGTAAGCATGCATGGTGGGGTGGAAGGGGTGATGGTGTTGGGAGTTGGAAGGGGTTGGGTATGGGTAATGTACGTTTTCAACGATGTGTTGCCTGACATATCTCATTGTAGTACGTTCCGTGGGCGGCTCCCCCGGGGCATTACGTCCGGGATGTTTCGCCATCTCTATTCTCCCTCCCTCCTCTCCCTCCTCACCATCCGCCACTCCCACCCGTCCCTGGGCCCCTTCCCCCTCTCACCAAAACCACCCCTTTTCTCCCCCATGAACGTCGAACCCCATCATGATTTCTTCCGCCAACCCAACCCCCGTCAAGTCATCCGTCCCCAAACCAACCCCTCCACTGCGGGAACGCAACCTCCAGCATCCCGATCCTGTCCTTGAAACTCTCCCAAGCTCGTGACGTTCGGGAGGAACGCCTTGTGGTGGAGCAGCTGATATATCAGTGGTATGATCCTCATGCCTGCTGAGAGCGATAAGTACTCGACCCAAAATTTGCGATCTGCTCGAATGCTTGTGACGACAAGGACGAAGTCTGAGCGGTATCCTTGTGATCAAAGATCCGGTCTATCAAATGCTGAAGTCGACGACGATTGGACTGTGAGCTACCTCTGGCTCGCAACGACAGGGATTATATCCTCCTGACTAGGTTTGCGCCAGCTCTGGTTCACTCATCATTTCTCTATCAGAAGGTGATTGCATCAAAAGCCCGTCGATGATCATTAACAACCCCTGGGACAAAGAGGCTTTCACATATCAGACAAATGACGCAAACATGTCCGAGCCTACGACTACGGCGGCTGAAGGCAACGCGATCAACAACCAGAGCACGGCATATACACAACCACGACTCGCCAACAATGCTTACATCCCTCCGAGCCTCATACCCCGTCAGTGATAGCAACACCACCAGCCCATCTTCCCCCCCCCATTAACAACCTCGAAGGTCACGGCTATGCTGTCCAAGGGGAGGATTGCTTGGGTGTATGCGGCGGGGGCAGATGTGCGGATTGCTGTTCTGGTGGGTGGAGTTTGTGATGCATCTGTCATTGAGACCGCCATAGAACTCCAGCTCTTGACTACGAGCGAGCTGTTACTGGCGGCGCTGAAGACGACGGAATTGATTGTGACTGGATCTCATGTGTGTGCCTCCGACTAAGAGACCATTGGATGCTCTGCGACACACTAGCATCTGAGGACTGATCACTAGACGCTACTGGCTGTAACGTTGAAGTCTGCGAGGCACTACCTGGTCCATTTTACGAACCTGACTAGGCAGTACCAAAACCAAATGGTAGTCCAGAAACACCGTGTGTGGCAGCCATTGGCGAAGTAGGTGAGCTGATCCTTGTAGACAGGTCCTGGCACAAGTCCACTGAGGTGGTGAAAGTCAAAATGTCGCTGAGTCGTGGAATGTAGACGTTTGGCTTGCGTCGAGGCTTTATTCGAAAAAATCGAGCTTGGCTTGCATGCTACACAAAATTTCGGATTTACGCCAGTAAGAGCCGCTGGATAAGACCCTCCTACCGTCTGATTGCATGCATTGGTTGCGTATGCTGTTTGGAACTCGATGTACAGCCGTGGTTCATATCGTGGCAGCCATGCTCTGCACACAAAATAACGCAAGGGCGGCTCACAGTCGGAGACGTCAATTTGGTGTTCTTGTTACGGCCGTGACTGGCGCGGTATCTGTGACATTCCATTGAGTCGAGAGTGAAGATGCCGCCATGTCAGCCCAATAGAGCAATTCGACGGCACCTCCTTGCACCTCACACGGTTTGCATGTGGCCGGGTTGGGCTTCGAGGCTATCGCACAAGCAGTGTTCGGACAAATCGGCGCATCTTTGCCTGAGGAGACGACGGATTCGTGGTTCATGGACTGCGCGTCATATACCACCATCGTGGTGAGCGGCACCCTGCTATTCAGTGCGGAAACATAGGCTTTGACACCCTGAATATAGGTTGATGCCGCATGGGATCATAGCGTCGTGACGCTCAATTCTGAATACGTGCTTGTCCAGGCCTGCTCGGTGACCCATGTGGTGTATGTTGAAGTCATGAAGTCGAAGCTAGTACTGGTACACGTCGTCGTAAGGGTTGTGTTGAAGGAGACTGTGGTAAGGATGACCTCGTAGTGCTTCCAGGAGGACCGTTCATGGTCGGTTCATGTCTGCGGCACCAGTCATATCTGCGCAGTCGATCAGGGAAATGTCTGACCAACCGCGCGGGCTCCACTACCGCCGTCTCATGCTCCACTCCATGCATCTTCGCTGCAGCTCCTGCATGGGTGGCAAGGTATGCTGGAATCCTGATGGGCGGCTACTTCATGCGTAGGTTTCCTTGTCGACGAACGACATTTTACGAATCGCAAATCATGGAGATCTGGAACAGTCTGAGCCGATGCGAAATCAAGAGGCCCAAGCAAATCCTGCCGCGTTCCTGAAAACTTCCCACGCGATAATGCTACTGGCTGAGGGCTCTGATCAGGAGGCGGGCTGTGGTACGAATCTGTACGAGACTCGCCCATCTTGCCGCGCCAGTTCATCGACGCCCCTATACGGATGGCAAAGGGACATGAGACCTGGTATTACGGCTAGCATCTCATTGTTACACGACACGACTGGTAGCGATTGCCATTATCTGTCGAGTCCGGCGCGAGACCATGAGACCCATAGGAGGTGCGACAGCAACTCAGCTCGGGCCGGCGCGGTTTTGTCTTTGGGCCTCTCCCCTAAACGCCCTCCAGCAAAGAGCTGGTCTGCCTCATGATGGCCATGCACGCTGCAGCCACCAAATCGCAGGTACAAGTTATCCGGAACAGGTCATGACAAGCGCCCGACATGGCTATCCATCCATACTGATGTACAGCATGCGCGTTTGAAGAGCTGTAACAAGGAGCGACCTAATGCAATAGGACCCGGATGAATTCTTACAGCGATGGCTCTCCAGAGTCTCCAAATGCTATCCCGTTTCTCGGGCCGGTTGACAAGCCTTGATGCACGCGAAATGCACGCCCGTTCAGACCAAGAACCGTCCCACATGGCGTGCATGGGAGGAGATTACCAGATCCAGGGTAAATATCTTCCTTTGTCCGGATACATTGTCTCGATGTACTCCTTCACTGGTTCGACGTCTTTCCTCCAAGCCCATTCACGTCCTTCCGTTTGCAACCTTTTTCTCCATTCTGGCGCTGAGCGCTTCTGGTCTGTGACCCTATACACTCCTTTGGATCAACCGATCGCACATTCCTTTCACAATAGCAGTGATCGGCTTTGCGAAGTCCACACGGGAACGGGATTACCACGAGAGGCACCGACACAATGGCTGATCTGAGGATGAAGGCTTTGGCTATCGCAGCTGCTACAGCTTTCATTTCTCCCGCAGCTGCATTCTGGCGCATGCCATGCCCCGGTCGTCTTGCTCTTGAGAGAATCGATCCCATTGTCGCGCCTGGTGCCGTCTCAAACCATGTCCACACCGTGTCTGGCGGCAGCGGTTTTGGGTTCAATACCACATACGAACAACAGCGCAACTCTGCATGCAGCTCCTGCCCAATCAAGCAAGATCTGTCTGCTTACTGGACACCTAAGCTCTACTGGATGAACGAAGAAGGCACTCTGTTCGAAGATGTGCCGCAAGCTGGGGAGGGCGACGGTACTACCGGTGGGCTCACTGTCTACTACGAGCAGCGTTACAGTAACACCACCGATGAGAAGGTGCTAGCTTTCCCTGAGAACTTCCGTATGCTCGCCGGCGATCCGTTTCAGCGTAATGAAACCAATGCAACTGCTGCACCTGGCCAGGCTGTCAGCTTCGTTTGCCTCGACTACAGCGGTGTCAACTCGGAGCAGGTCCTGAATATGCCTGACAGGAATTGCCCAGATGGCCTTCGCGCTCAAGTGTATTTTCCTTCTTGCTGGGATGGTGTCAAACTTGACTCCGAAAACCACTCTTCGCACATGGCATACCCAGTGGGCGGAAGTTACGACAATGGCGCATGTCCACCTTCGCATCCAGTGCGCCTCATCTCCATCTTCTTCGAGGTAATTTACCAGACCAATCTGTTTCAGGACCGCTGGTTCAAAAACGGTTCACATCCTTTCGTGTTTGCAATGGGCGACAGGACAGGCTATGGCTTTCACGGCGACTTCGTCAATGGCTGGGATGTAAACACGCTCCAGGATGCTATCGACCAATGTACGAATGACAGCGGCCTGCTCAGCGACTGCCCGGTCTTTAACGATCTGTTCAGCGACGAGGAATGCCAGTCATGCAGATTGCCACAATCAGTGAACGAAGAGGTGACCGGAAACCTCACTAGCTTGCCAGGCTGCCAGTACATCACCTCAGGACCGGCACACGCAACTGTGCCAGATTGCACGACCGCTTATATCGGCGAGCCTGAACCAGACGACACGGATGTGACTTCCTCCCTAGACTGGGAATACGTGGGCTGTGCCAATGATAGCACGGCCACCCGCACATTCTCTGGCTCTAGTACTTACAACGACAACATGACTGTGGAGTACTGCATCAACTACTGCAAGGGCGAGGGCTACAGTCTGGCGGGTCTCGAATACGCCACTCAGTGCTATTGCGACAACAAGTACTGTGATGTCTCTCGGGAGCCAAATCCTGAGATTTATGGCCAATGTCTGGAGCCTTGCGCAGGCGATGCTAGCCAGATTTGCGGTGGTGCTAGCGCACTCAGCGTCTACAAGTCCTGCGATGGAGGTTCTTGCGTCAATGCTATGTTCCATGTCAATGGCACGCAGCCTCACAACGCATCCACCCCTGCTAGCTATGACAGCACGCTCGTCGACGGCGCTTCAAAGAGGAAGCGAGACCGTCATACCCATCACCTCCATGCCCATGGTGTGCATTGAGGCTGATTGCATCACAGTTGCTCGGTCTTGGAGCTACACTTATATATTCTGGTCGAAGGCTTTTTCGCGAATGTTTTGGAAGTGGGTTCGGCACAGCAGGCCGCGCACACAGTGAGAGAAGAATATAGAGATGGTACCAGTACATATACCATAATGTCAGCGTTAGGGCTGGTCTCGCGTGTGAGGTGATGAAGTTGGACGGAAGGCATGAGACATGATAGGCTTGCATTTTGTTTCGGAGTACTGCAAAGCTGCGCAGAAAAAGCATGGTTACGAGGATATCATTGTCAGGAATCATGCAGCATCGCAATTGCATGATTTCGTCGCATCCTGCACAGTGATCCTGTCGGTGAACCAATCGTCGTTTGACTATGTAATGTGACTCTTGGATCGCCACGCTGTCAACCTTTGATCAGCCGTTGACGGCCTTACCAAGCAGTCAACGGTGTCACTAAACAATCAACCGCATCATTGAGCAGTCAACCGCCATCAACAAGTCAACCGGTTCCACAGCCCTACCCCAAGCACTGCTCCTGCCGGGCAGCTGTGCTTGTATATCCATCCAATACATGTAGTGCGTACAAGCCGTAGTTGTACCGAGGTCTCAAGCTCTCGCACTCACCCGTCACCCATTACCAACAAACAAACACTTGCGGCTCGTTCACGATGGGGGCTTTGATCATTTTGATGCTTAAAGCATTGCGCTCGTTTGTGGGCCACATGCACGTTGAGAGCTTGCATGGATGGTTCGACCGCAGCAGCAGAGAAGAGGCGCAGCACAGCGCCTATCCGGACGATGGCGCTGGTTTGCACGATACTTGCCTGCTGCCGCCTGGATCAGGGCGCCTTTTCAATCATGCTCGAAGCCTTGCGAGGAAGTGGCTTAGCTATCGATTGGCTAGCGCAGGCACGGGAACATCTCGCTGCATAGGGTGGCCTCACAACTCTGAAAGGATTGAGAGGCTTAGCACGTCTGTACTGCGGCTTTGCATGCCTTAGGCGAAATCTCCCAGGAACTTTGTATGAGGAAGATATGCACCGCGATGTCACACTCGAAAGTAGCTGTTGTACATAGCCTCTATCAACGCAGCTGCGCCCACTGTTTCCCATCAGCCATTGTGCACTGGCATTTTCTATCATTTCCTCGTCAAAAGCGCAATGAGTCTACAAGCTTTTCAATAACCGCAGGCTGGGAGGCTTTAGCTGCTGCGCCTGACCTTGGCCAGGCTCTTTTATTATCTTCGGGTTTACTTGCGGATGCGCTGCTTCCTCTCGCTCGCGCTACTTCGTATGAGGACCCTGCTCATCCGAAAGCAAGGTCAGCGTCGGCTTCTGCTACTCTGGCTTCCAATACGAAGACTCCGAACGCCGCCCTGTTCAGCTCGCCATTTCTGTTGACGCTGAGGATCGTCCGGCTGGTCAATACTTTTAGGAAGAGGGCTAAGACTGGGTTGAGTTCTCGGCCGAGACATTTCACGAAGAGACAAGACTTCCGCCAAGAAGTTGAACGAGCCGCCTACGAGGAGATTGACAGGTACCTTGGCCGGAAGACTGGAAGACAGTACTGCAGGGAAAGTGCTCCGACCCAGCTCGTTAGTAAGGAGGACGTGGGTAGGGGAAGCCTTGACAGGTATGCAATCGAGTGCTATGCTCCACGCTTCACAAGTGGTAGCTTCAATAGTAGCATGTGCTGATCGTAGGTAGGCTCATTGAGCAGATCAACACTTCCGTGAGCTTTCATGGCAGCAATCTGACGGTCATCGCGAAAGACCACCACCTGTTCCTAGACAGAAAGGCCGACCTCCGTATTACTCGTCTGCCACTCCATGAACTCGTCGGCCTCGCGGTGACTGTGAAAGACCTTCTTGTGTCTCTAAAGCGAATATCCACTAGGCGAGGCTTCGCGAAAAGTGTCTGTGAAGGCAACGAAGTGCTCGACATTACCTTGGACGACATTGGTCTCGCCAATCTAGAACACCTGCTTTTGTGCCTCCAGCACCAGCTCATCCATCTGCTGTTATCTCAGTGCGCCGATTTGATTCGGCGCCATATACTCGACTGCCAGAAGGACCAAAGCAAGCACGGCGAAGACTGGTTCTTCACGTTCCCGAATGCGCGCCACCCCTTGAGCACGACATGGCCTTGGAGTATTAAGCCTTCGCTTGCTGTCATCTGGGGCGCATGTTGGATGTTCTATGACTTGAACAGCCTCAACTATTACCTGGACTCCAGAGGAAACATGGTGGACGTGGTGACTGGGAGGGTAGTCGCTCCAGCTTGGGCAGTCCGGGAGGCGCAGATGAATGCACAGCGAGAGCAGCGCCCGCAGACGCTTTATGCTCCAGGTAGGCCCCTCCTCCTTCCCAGCTCAGCCGCAGGGCCACGCATTATCCCGAGCGGATTCCACCGTGCCGAGACCTCGCTGTCTTGTCAGAGTATCAGCTTACGATGAAACCTAGGTTATGCATCAAACAGTCGAGCACAGAGCAGTCAAAGCGCGGGCGTTGGCTTACTGAATTTGCGGCCCGCGCCGAGCCCCGTGCCTGCGCCCCATGCCTCGCAAGCCTCGAACCTGCCCTTCGCGAGCTTGCCATCGCATCACATATCCAGTTGAGTCACCGTCGCCCGCGTGCTCCCACCACTCACATCGTTACTGATGCCTTACAGCCGCGGCCCATCTCGCTCTCGGACCCACCGGCTCAGTTTCAAATAGCCCGGCTGCTCAGCCCTCTGCAACCGCGTCATCTGGCGTCGCGAATTGGCTGCCTCAGGAAAACTTCGACCTTGGCTCCATCAGCGCCAGCATCCTAGACAGCACCTACGGAGCCGGTCCTGGCTGGCGACAGCCGCAGCAGCAGTTCGGGCACTTTATTCACGTCGAGCTGGCTTTGCCACTGGCCGCGCAGCATCCGCGGCACCCGTCCATTATTACTTCCGATCTTTCTGCCTAACCTTCCGGTCGTCAGACGCCTCAGGACGCGGCCGCTTTTTGCTCCGCCTCGTCCAACTCTTCAATGCCTCTACAAGAGGATACCGTCAACTATTCTCTGCCTTACAGCGCGCTCAGTCCACAACAAACGCGCCCTTACATGCCGCAAGACATGAATACGCCTGTATCGCCCGTCAGCGCACATTCGCCACAGCCGAACGGGGAGCACATGTCGCGTAAGCGCTCACATTCGCAAATGCGCGGCGACGATGTGCCGTACGAAAGCGCGCATCAGAGCAGGGAGGGTTCTGCTGCCGAGGGCATGAGCGGCGCATCACCCAGAGCAGAGGAGTTTGCTTCGCCACGAGGGTCACGAACCTTCAAGCGTGGCGAACCGCCCATGGATGCGGATGGGAAATTCTTCTGCAACTTCGCAGAAGAATGCATTGGAATCACATTTGACAGGAAATGCGAATGGAAGTGAGTGATGCCCATTTTGCCCCACTGGAGTATCGCCGTGTACTGATCATACGAAGTAAACACATGGACAAGCACGACAGGCCATATCGCTGCTCACATGCGTCTTGTGCGAAGCTTCAAGGATTCACATACTCTGGAGGTCTTCTGAGACACGAGCGCGAAGTGCATAACAAGCATGGTGGCCCGAAGTCGCAAATGATGTGTCCTTATCCAGACTGCAAGCGACATACCGGCAAAGGATTCACTCGGAAGGAGAACCTCAACGAGCACGTACGGCGGGTGCACGAAAGCAAGGGTGCTTCACAGTCTCAACAACCATCACAAGCCCACGACTACCACGCAGAAGAGCTCCAGCAAGCTGCACAAGGCGCTGAGCAGGAAATTTCGCAGCTAGATCCCGATCAACACCCTTCGCTTCCTCCTACAATGGGCGAGATAGGGCGCTCGTTATCTCAAACCGGCAAGCACAAGCGGCCTGAAGATGAAGATATATCGTCCTCGGCCCAAGACCTCGGAGAGGAAGTGAAGCGATTGCGTACCGATAACGCACAGAAAGCCGATCGGTTACGACAACTCGAAGCTGAACAAGCAGAGAGCAAGCAACAGATCCATGCGCTACAGCAGCAACTCTTTGACATGCAGAACGCACATCAGCAACAACCACAGCCGCAATCACAATCACAGCCACATCACATGCACCAACAGGCGGACAACACACAACAGCAGCATATACCGGTTGAGCGTCAGATCGAGCAGCTCATTCAGGCATCGGGCGAGAAAGAACCAGTATAGAATACAGGTCACGAGAATGGTCCGGCTGATGAGGCTTTCATTGGTGCTTTCGATCGGCGCGACGTGCAAGAGTGGAACCGTATTTCTTCAGCTTTGCATGCATACAGTGCCACGGAGGCGGTTTTGGAGTGAGGCGTTGGTTTGCATGGCATGAGATGTGGTTGGATTAGCGTTAGTGGTTGCCTGATCAGGGGCGTCAGGCAGACATGGGATTTCACGAGCCCTGTCCCGGTCTTTGCTTTCGCGGCTCAATATACCCAGTGGATTCATGTTTTATTGTATAGAGGCGGCATGTGTTTGTATAGACACGGCATATGACTATGATTGCTTATGACAGAACGTCGGCGCAGAGTATCTCCTTACTTTACCGGAGCGGTCTCAGCTCTGGACTCACATGAGCCACAATCAAGCTCAACTTGTCGTCTTCGGCTTGTCAGCCATCAGAGCAAGCAATAACCTGTCCCACCACCCAGGCCCAGGGTGAGTGGTTGGATGTAGATCATGGGAGGCATGGTTGCTTATTATAGGCACAGAGCATCACACCACTTGCAAGAGATGTAAACAAGCTTCCCTGTGTTGTGCCCCGCTAGGTCCAGTACCCATTAGGATTTTGCGCATAAACTGTTATAACAATAGTAGAACGTGATACAAGGATGTGCCGTATGTATCAAAACAGCCAGCAGGCAAACAGGCGCACCTAAAGGCACCTCTCTGAACGCCCACCAGCCGTGAATCTAAGCACCATCCGCTCGTGTATGCTAGTGTGTTCGTCTGGATCTAATCATATAGGTCTGCGCTCCCGCAAGTGGTCGGCGAGAGCATTGCTGCTGAGCTGGCTGGCCTCGATCAGAACTCGTGAGAATCATCTTGATCCGGGCGGACACGGACGAGAAGGGTGAGTGGCTCAATCAATTAGTAAGCCGTCATAGCTTTCGTATGCTCAGGCAACCCAGACAGACCAGTCAGTTCGAGGGGCGGTATAGCAGGAGCTGAAGGTTGGCTCCGGTCCTATTGACAAGCCGGATGATAAAGGCTGCTTCGAGATGCTCCTCCTGGACACAGATTTTGATACGTGGTCGGACCCTCATAACAATGGGCGGGCTGGTATAGTGGGTCCAGGTTTGTATCGACCTGAGTCGTCACTCAATACTGTCCTCTGCAAAGCTCGACTAATCGCGCAGTAATCACAATTCCTTCAACACTCTTAGGCGTCGAAATGGAATCTATAAGGCGTTCAGCTGACAGCCAGCTTTAATATGCACGTCAATCTTCGATCATATCTGCTCATATGCGCAATCCCAACATTACCTGCCCTTGCCGACAACAATTCCGATTCGTGCTCACAAACCGACACTTTTGTAAGAGTCACTGTCGAGAGGCAGATGTAGTACGCCATCCGCTAAGATCGCCGACAACAACAGCGCTGCTCGACAGGAGGACATACTGTTGTAGGTACGCTGCTGTCTATACTGAGCAGTAGCAGCAGCAGCACCTGCGTTGATGTGTACAGACGTTTCCAGCGTGACCTTCTCTGTGCTTGCAGAATCACTGCGACCGGTATTATCAGGAATGAATACCCGCATATGATTGTGCGAGCGATTTGGTTCATCAATGCCGCTGCGTCGAATACACCTGCACAGATGGAACTTGTCGCGCCTGTCACAAGGACCGCGACCCCCAAAAAGGCCTCATGCGGGCACTGAGGTGGGCTGAGCAGAGCTGTGAGCCGTTGGAGGCAATGTCCTTTGAAAGACTTCCAGGTTGTCTGGCCTGATCTGTGCGGGTTTCGGGAATGCTCCCGAGGTCCTTACAATGCGTTGCGCAATCTGTTCGCTCAGGTACTCAGGATTGCGCGTTTTGTGGCCTTTGAGGTGAACCTTTGTGCCAGACTGCTCCAAGAGGCAGCGACGTTTTCGAGATTGTTCTTCTATCACTATTTGTGGCAGCTCACTGGCTTGCATTGGGCGGTTCTTGCTGGAGGAGGCAGCTGTGCGACTGTGGTTGCAAGTAGACTCTTTGTCAAGAGAAGAGCGTCTTGGCAAAATGGTCAGCAACTGACTGAAACTGCATCATGTATTAGCAGCTCCCGTTTTCAGCCCCATCATCATTCTTATGACTCTTCCCGCAAACGGACTGTGGAACTCGTACCTCCCAGTCCGCCCCGCTTTTGATCTCAGATCAAGTGGCGGTTGCCTGCAAGATTGTAGTCGGCAGATCTGGGTCCAGGTCGCTGTCGCCACCTGGAAATCCTGGGCAGGTAGGCAAGGGTCTTCTGCTTTGGAGTGGGGAAGGTGGACGGGTTGGTGAGATCCATGTTGGTCCGGTCGCAGGCTGTCTGAGCATGATGGGAGAGCTGTGGTGCTGCTTGCTGCGGCCTTGCGGGCGCGGATAATGTTGATGAGCTTCGAGGGAGTGCGAGGAGATGGTTCGAGGGCAGGAGGAGTGAATGTATGAGGGATGTAAAGGATGGAATGGACAGTCGCCTATAACAGGCGTGAAGTATAATGCACAAAAGAATGGGTGAGTGAGACAATGTTATTCGAGCTTTTGGGCGACGTGCGTTGTACTACCTCCTAGAGCTCAAGTACGGATAGGCACGATAGAGACTAGCGCGCTAAAGAGCGGACCCTTCTTTCTTAGACCGTAGGGAACACAACCATCTTCAGGTAACCATAACATCCCGGGTATTAGCATGTGCTAATGGAAGCTATTAGTGCTTCATGATAGTCTTTGGAACATGATATGAGCGTGCAGCACTGTATATCAATTCTGGCCAGCAGGCAGGCAGGCGCACCCGGAGGCACCCACCCGCCTGCCGCAAACTCGAGCGCTATCCGCTCATGCATTTTGGTATCATCTTCATCTTATCATACAGTTATGCACTCCCGCAAGTCCTCGCTGAACACGTTAATACTAGTCACGCATCGGCTCCTCCTTGCCCAAAGCCTCCTGCACGGACGTCGCATTCCTGCTATTCTTCATGATCGTCTTCAGCATCGACTCCACATTATCCCAATCCGCCGTATCGAGCTTGGTGGGCTCGACCTGGAAGTGGTTGCAGATGGCCATCAGCTGCTCCCAGCTCCTCTTGTCGTGCACCAGACTGACAGCCGCGCCTGTGCGCCCGAAGCGGCCTGTGCGACCAATACGGTGGAGGTAGGTCTCGAAGTCGGGTTGGTTGTTCTCTGTCACTGGGATGTCGTAATTGATGACCATGGTCACGGTCTGGACGTCGATACCACGGGCCAGGACGTTGGTGGTGATGAGGACTTTGGCTTCGCCAGACCTGAACCTCTGGAAGACTGCGTCACGCTGCTGACCCTCCAAAGCACCTGACAGCATGGCGACCTTATGCCCCTCGGCAGTCATGCGGGCTTCAATCTTCTCGGCAGTGTCGCGGCGACCAACAAAGATGATGGAGCTTGCAATGGTCATAAGACCGTAGAACTTGACGAGGGCCTCGTACTTCTCTTGATCGCTTGCGCAGTCGAGGTACATTTGCTTGATACCTTTGACTGTCAGCTTCTCGACCTCAAGCGTAATTTGGTTGGCTTTTGGTGCGAAGACACTGGCAAAGGCCAGAACTTGTGGTGGAAAGGTAGCGGAGAAGAGGACCACCTGAATGTCCTTGGGCAGCAGGGATTTCGCACGCTTGCACTGGTCGCCCATGCCGGCAAAGTCCAGCATATTGTCGGCCTCGTCCAGGGTGAGCACCTTGATCTGGCTCACGTTGAAGGTCCTCCGCTTGATCATGTCGGTGACGGTACCAGGTGTGCCGACAACGACTTGGCCTTCCAGTGATGCGCCGCGCGGCACGGCTTGTGGTACTGCTTCGGCAATCTTCAGGCCGAGTGGCTCGAGGAAAGCGCCCATGACGTTTGCGACACCTGCGATCTGCTTTGCGAGCTCACGAGTCGGAGCGAGAACGAGTGCTTGTGGTGCCTTGTTCGCGACATCAATGCGCGACAAGATATTCAGGACGAAGGCGGCGGTCTTGCCAGTTCCTGACTGCGACTGACCGATAAGGTTCATGGGAGGGTTCTTGAGGAGGAGTGGGAGCGCGCGCTCTTGGATCTTGGAGGGCTTGGTGAAGCCCATGACCGCCAAGCCACGCTGGAGCTCTGTACGCCTGTTGTTTGTCAGTGCCAGTCGTAAGGAAGAATCGTAATGCACCTACAGGCTCAACTGCTCGAATGTCTGTGCTGAATATAATGGGTTGTTCGGGTCGTCCTGCAGGTCGGCGAGCTTCACGTTGACATCGAACTCGGGCTCGTCGAGACCGGAAGAGCCATTCAGCCACGATGTTGCACCGTCCGTCTGCGCCCTTGCTAATGAGTTGTCCGCTGCCTTTTCTGTAGAGGGTGTCTCTGCGTCGTCTGCCCAGCTGAATTTGCTTGTGTTGTTGGTCGCCACAGCAGGCGTCGGCTTTGTCTCCTTGTCCGCCATGACGATGTGAGATGTGAGGGAGATGTGGGTGGGGGTGGTCGTGTGAGGGAGTGGGTGATGGCGGGGCCCAAGAGGGCGCGCGATGCTCGTGCTGCGATACGCGGCTGCAGTGGCTGGATAAATGCAACGAAAGTCAGTCTCAGAACAACATGTCGCAGGCGCAGCTTGTAGCGATGTGGAGTGGTGTGTAGGTTGTGATGGTGGGTTGTGAGCGTGAGGATTGAGGTGCAGGTTGAATATGAATTGTCGCAGCAGCTTTCGAATGCTATCTGGAACTAGCGCGCATGCGGCGGGCGGGTCGGCAGGGTTCCGCCGCTAAAACGCAGCCTATTTTGGGGGAAGATCCTGGTAGCGCGGTCTTGGGTCTTGCGTAGGCGACTGCTGCGGCGCCAGCCAGCCAGCCAGCCAGCCATACAGCAGGACATTCGCTCTCTTTCTCGCTGATGTCTTGGGTGGAATGTGATCATGGCAGAGGTAGATATTGCGCCTCAGTTCGGGGCAGAGCTGAAGGATGGCTTCAAGCCCGTCAATGCATGGGTCGCCAACGGAATCGGCTTCCTCGATGACATCCAGCAGTTCTACCGGGAGCGCAGTGCCATTGAGAAGGAATACAGCCAGAAGCTGGGCGCGCTGGCGAAGAAGTACTTTGAGAAGAAGGCCAAGAAGCAGAGTCAGTTGAGTGTGGGAGATACGCCCACCGTCACTCCAGGATCGCTCGAGAGTGCTTCCATGACCACTTGGACTGTCCAGCTCACCACGTTGGAGAGTCGCGCGGCAGAACATGATCGATTTGCTGGACAACTGATTACGAACCTTGCACAGCCACTGCAGAATCTGCAGAACAAATACGAAGACTTACGCAAAAGTCATGCTGAGTATGCGGCCAAACTGGAGAAGGAGCGTGATGGGACTTATGCCGACTTGAAGAAGACCAAAGGCAAATATGACAGCGTGTGCCAGGAGGTGGAAAATAGACGGAAGAAGGTGGAAGGCAGCTTCGAGCATGGCAAGTCCAAGGCTCAGGGTCAATACCAACAGCAGCTGAGCGACATGCGGAATGCCAAGAACACATATCTGATAGCGATCAATGTGACGAATAAGCAGAAGGAGCGATATTATCATGAGTACCTTCCGGAACTGTTGGATTCGCTGCAGTCGTTGTCAGAAGCGCGGACGACCGCAGTAAACAAATTCTGGAGTTCAGCTGCAGCCATGGAGAGGGAAATGCTGGTCAGATCAACCAAATTACTGGAGCATCTATCTGGAGAAATACCACGAAACAACCCTGTGTTGGACAGCATGATGTTTGTGCGACATAATGCTGCACAATGGCAAGATCCACCAGACTTTGCTTTCGAGCCTTCGCCTGTATGGTTAGACGATGATGTGATGGCCAGTGATCCGGCAAGTAAGACGTTCTTGATGAATATCCTTGCGAAGTCCAAAGCATCTCTGGGCGAAATAAGAAAAGAATGTGATGCGAAGCGAAGAGAGGTGGAGGGTGCCAAGCGGGTACGGCAAGCTATCCGAGAAGGAAAAGACAAGAGAGATGAGGCAGAAGTCGTGCGGGCGCAGTTCGTGCATCAAGAAGCATTGCATGAGGCAGAAAGGCGAAAGACCAATGCGGAAGTGGAAGTCAGCACGATCCTGTCAGCGGTGGGAGATATCTCCCTCGGAATGCGGAAGCATGCTTTTAAGAACGAGACTTTCCGATTACCGACGAACTGCGATCTCTGCGGCGACAGAATTTGGGGACTATCAGCAAAGGGCCTGATATGCAACGACTGCGGCTTCACGTGTCACACGAAATGCGAGTTGAAGGTGCCGGCGGATTGCCCAGGCGAGCTCAACAAAGAGCAGAAGAAGTCGATCAAAGCTGAACGACAGGCTGCCGCCGCAGCACATGCTGCAGCTCCCCCTCCTACCTCAAATGGCGCAAACGGAGGTGGCCACAGAGACAGTGCCCCTAGCCTCCACCGCAGCGACACAATTGGCTCAATGAACACCCTCTCCTCCGGCTACGCCGCTTCAGCCAACCGTTCCGTCTCAGGTACTACCATCACAACTCTACCAACCAACGACACCTCATCCCCCGTTCCGCGAGCCAGCACCTCCGCCGCACGACCCAGAGTCATGGCTCCACCTCCTGCCGCCTACATCAAAAACGGCGACGATAGCACCCCACAACAAAAAGGCAAAATGCTCTACCCCTACCAAGCCTCCAGCGACGGCGAAATCACAATCTCCGACGGAGAAACCTTTACCGTCCTCGAACCCGACGACGGCAGCGGCTGGATCAAAATCAAGCCTTCTACCTTCGGCTCCTCGCCAGGCCTCGTACCAGCTTCCTACGTTGAGCTTAGCGCGCCTGAAGTGCCTGGGAAGGAGACACGACCCGTCTCGACTGCTGCGTCTGTCTCCACGACGTCGCTCAATGCCGCTTCAGACGCGGAGTCTGTGAAGCCGAAGAAGGTAGGTCCGGCTGTGGCGCCCAGGAGGGGTGGGGCGAAGAAGGCGCATCAGAAGTTAGTGGAGGCATTGTATACCTATTCTCCTAATTCGGAAGGGGAGGTAGCTATGGAGGAAGGGGACAGGATGGTTTTGGTTGCGCCAGATGGTGGGGATGGGTGGTGTGAGGTTGAGGCTAGGGCGGGGAGGGGCATTGTGCCGGCTGGGTGGGTAAGGGAGCTCTGAGGGATTTGATGTTGGGCACGATGTATAAGGGAGTCGTTAGTGGCGCGAAGGGGCATTGGGTGGCATTTGTGCTATGGGTGAGTGATGTGTGGATGTTTGTTTGTTGTGGCTTCTTTGCATAGCAGGTTCCGTGGGCGCGATAACCACGTCATTCTGTTGCTTAGCTTAGGCGCAGAATCAACGAAGAATGTACAGCGCTCTTCTGACTCTGCTCGCGAAGTTGGTGGAGGCTTCGACAATGCCTGTGAGAGCGAAGCTGACCGCTCATGTGCTTCTCTGATGAGGTCATTTCGGCTCACGTCTCGCCCGCTACCTTAAGTACTAGCTCGTCCAGTGGATGCCTCGGAGCTGTATCCCGATCGCTCCCGAAATCATAGCAATCATCCGGTTTTGGATCTTACTTTGCTCGACGATAAGTAGAAAGGCCGGAGGCCGCAGCATGCGAGAAAGGCTTCGCAGTGACAACCGCGCCTGGACCTGACATCACGCGGTTGACCACTGTTGAGTCGACCTGACCGCTTGAAGGTAGTGGTGGTTTCCCGGCTCCGAGGGCCAAGGCTGAAAGTGGAGGAATACTTTCTTGAGTGTCGGGAGACTGCGGGGGAGGGCGGCAGCGGAAGCGAGAACAGGACGAGAGCGGTAGGGTAGCATGGAATGATGTCCGTGGCAACATTGAAATGAAGTGCTTTGATGGGCGAGGACCGTCTGAGTCGCTTGGCGTGTTTACTCGACGGCACTGATGGTGTCGCATTCCGACGGTCATCTATCAAAGTTTGATATGCTGTTGACTGCTGCGTGAGGATAGAAATTGAAGTACCTCAGGCCGTAGCACTATTCTCTTCACTTTTCCAGCGCACGCGGTAGCCAAAGACTGTTCTTCTCAACAACTCATCCTGCATCACCCCAAGGTCAGTAAATGAGCTCGCAAGCACTCCCGTAAATGGGGCGCAAGCGTGTTGATATTTCCGCTCATTACTTACCCCTGGATCCTCCTCAAACATCACCCTCTCCATCACCTTCTCAAAAATCTTGTCAACCTCAAATCCGCCCGCGCGAGCCAGATCAAAGAACGCGAGATCTTTCTCGTACAGCCAAGGTCGATAGGGCGTGAAGAAGACCAATGCCTGTGCTTCAGGTGACTTCGCTAGCGTTCGTTGCACAGTACGGAGCAATTTGGCATGCTCAGAATGATTGAACAGCAGGTCCGCGAGGATAAGCACGTCGAATCGTCTATTTGATCCTAGTGGTAGATGTGAGGTCAGGCTTGAAGTGTCCGCGCCCCAGAGATAGCCCTCAGCGACTATGTTTGGTGGCGAGGAGAGATGAGGGCAGTGCGTGATGTTGTGCCGGAGGTTCTCGATCAGGTCGGCATCGGGATAATCTGTCACCACGACTTGATGTGCGCCGTTGAGGGCGCAGATGAGGGACGGTAGGCCGGCGCCGGCACCGAGCTCCAGGATGGTTTTGTGGTCGATTAGGGTTGCGGCGTTGTGTTCGAGGTAGTCTGATAGTGTGCGGCCGCCTTGCCAGAGGAGGTGGCCCTGGAAGTGGAAGGGTCAGTTGTCGACATGTTGAGAGCACGATGAATGTGATATCGGCATGAGTAATGTTCTTGCGCACGTACCCAAAGCGGATTATGTCCTACTAGACGGAGCGTGAGTTCCTGGCCTGTGCAAGTCTTGTGCGACACGAAGGATGGCTCCTTTTCAGCTTGATAGAAGCCATCGGGCTCAGTGAACAGGCCACCCGCCTCATCGTCGTCGCTGGTGTCTGTCATAGTGAAGATGTGTCAGAATGCTCACGAGTCCTGGTTTTCCAGGTGCTTGAATCCTAGCAGACCCTGCAGAAGCGCATCTGCAGGGATGCGCCGCCACGTGCAAGTTTGAACACTGCAGACTTTTTTTTACCTTACCGCCCAGTTGGTAATATAGCACGATCATGGGTGGAAACGGCGAGGAATTGGCTTAGAGCACTAATGAGTAGGTTTGCCAAGTACCTCAGAATCTCGAGTTTCCGACTTCCCGGTCCGCCAACATGGTGGGCCCCCGATCACAACCTCAGCTTTCCACACTTGCGTCTAGAGCCATGGGTTTCACGCCGCCGTCAGCTGTTCGCCGCCGTCAACGTCGAGCAAAGTGAGGCATCGGTGGGCCCTTCAATTCTGCTCAGTCACAGCCTTCCAACCGAAACCTTTTGTTCTTTGCGCTCAGCTGGTCTGTGCACACACACCTGCAGAAACTTGCTCATTGTCGGCAACAACCTCTCGGGGGCTCCGCACGCTCTGATTCTTGCTCACTAACGTCGTGGCGACTCACTGGGGGCGACCACGTCTTTCGGCTACGACTACGTACGCGGTACTACAGTACAGCACTCCAGGGCGTCGGGTACTTGGCGGACCAAGCCTCTTTCACAGAGCCGTCGCCGTCACGTGAGACCAGTGACAATTCAGGCCAAGATTGTGATTGACCTTGATGGCCCAGGAAAGCCGTCTTACGTCACGCTGTTCAAGATAGTGACCGATTGTCTGGGCGAGTCTAGTCCAACGACGAACATGGACCAGGAGAAGCCCTTCAAGACGATTGAAGTGATCGATTCACGAACCAATCAGCTATGCAAGGTCGCTTGCATGTCATGTATCCGCGGCCATAGGACGACATCATGCGGCATCCCGGTCTGTCGGACGAAGATATTCTGGACGGTAAAGCGACCAGGACGGCCGTCAAATTCCTGTACATGCCGATATGGGGCTACAGGAGGCTGTAAATGCGTGGTGGCGAAGTCGGCATGTCCGCATAAACCCAGAAAGGGTGAAAAGCGGTCGGCGGAGTGTCGATGCGACGAGCAGGGCCGCTATTGCTGTGTGATTGAGCCGCATCATTGGGAGCAGCTGCTCTCAATGCAGAAGCCGATCATCGACTTCTATCCTAGCCGTCAAGCACTGGATGCAAGATTTGCGGCTCCCACCCCAACGAGCTTGCCAATGACGCCTGCATACTCATATAGCACACCCGGCAGCGCCCCAGCGATGTTCAGCCCACAACAGCCATTCAACGGCATGCAGCCAATTTCCATGGGATCACCAGTCTTCACCGAGCTACATTCACCCAGGTCACCTTTGGTGCCCCGATTTGGTATGATGGGCATTGGTGCAGCACAGGGCAATGAGGCTATGGTCACTCCGGATGGGATGGAGTGGGAGGCTCACGCACCAGTAGCGCCGAGAGAAACACTTCCGCCACCACATTATCAGCATTCCCGTCAAGATGAGGCCGGGTCTTGCTGTCAAGGTCCAGCGAGCCCTCAGTCAGAGACAACATATCCGACGTACATGCCACCATCCCAAGATGGGCACACTTCACAGCAACCTCAAACATCATTTAATGGAGCTACACCAACTGTTAGCATTGCGAGTCAAGGGTCAGCCCCGCAGCCAACGACACCATTCGACTTCAACAAACTGGCAAACGACTACTTTCAGTATCAGCTACCATCAGCGATATGTCAGACTTGTGGTCTTAGCGGCTGTACATGTCGGAGCTGCCCGCCTGTGATGCAGAACTTCAGTAATGGCAGCTGGGCACAGTGCTGCGGTAGAAAGCATGCCCGCACTGCTACTTATGTGCCACCCAACACTCCTGCACAATTCCAGCAGCCTGCCACAACACTCCCCCCTCAGCGTCCTTCGACGCTCGTATCACCGTCCACGTTCCATGATGGACCCGCTTTCGCTGCCGCCAGAGCAAGTGACTGCTGTCAAGCACCGAAGCGTACCTACGAGCCTGAGACACAACCTCCGCCTTCGAGCGAGCAGTCTCCATCTCAGTCACTGCCAGACTTCTCAGAGTTCGACCCAGGGGCTGATTTTGCTATACCGGGCGTCACAGATAATCTCGATCTAAGTGAATTTCTGATGGCGGATCTAGATCGGCCGGCGTTGCAGCCAGAGGGTGGCGGTTGCTGCTGTGGCAGCGCCGAGGACTGATATAGTGTTAATGCCACAAGGGAAAACGGCGGATGGCTATTGACGATAATGTCCAATTCTAGCACGTAGAATAAAAACGTTCGATAGCCAACAAAAATGGAAGGCGCAGGACGCAGGGACCAGACTTATGGACTCAGCTCTGGAACGTATCGTTGAGGTATACTACGAACAGCTCACGTATCCTGCCTTTGCTCAATGTGTGCTGTCTGTTCAGCTGAATGAACTGTCGCCTCAGTCGCTGCAATTGCGGGAGGGAAGGTGTAGTGTTCGGCAACGTGATACTCTGCTCTGCATCAGGTACCTTCACCTCTCCGCCACCTTCACCCGGGTGATCCTGCTGCCATGTCGATATCGCACTGATGACGTCCGAAGTTGTCTTGTCGAGCTCGTAGAGGTAGTTCTGCTCCGAGGCTGGCTTCAACACAGTGGCAGCGTTTGGTCTGACGAGTTTGGCCTTTCCATCTGAGCCTACTATAGCTTCCCATATTGCTTCGTTCGGAGGCTCTACGTCGTCGAAAGGCACGACGAACAGTGGCGAGTCCCACCTCGTCATACCATTTGGTTCTTCGTAACGAAAGACCAGGTTTTCGAAGACTTCAGGCTCATAGCCTCCAATTCCGTCTGCAAGAGCCTTTTCATTCTGCGCTCTTGCCTTCTCGGGGGTGACGCCAACATAGAGTACACAGCTTGGCGTCTGCACAGCCTTTGCCTCGCAGTACAGCTGATATCTGAACCCCTTGATGTAGTTCATCCCGTCGGCGATCACAATAGCATCGCGATTTAGAACCCGTTTGATGGCTGATGAGAACGTCGCGCGAGCATCTTTCTCTGGACGAGCGGCGCCGTACACGTCTCGCGACAGTCCCAAACTCTGGTCGTTGATGTGGTGAACTTTGAGGCGCTTGACTTTCGGATCGTCAGACTCGGAGATCTTCCGGTCGAAGAACTCGGCAAGCTGACGACTGCGATGGGTTTTACCGCTTGATGGGTAGCCGGATACCAAGATAAGCTGAACGTCGTCAGCTGGCGTGACTTCTCAGAACGTCAGATTGGACGTACCGGCATCATAGGCAGTCAGGTCTGGCTCATGCGAGCTGATAAATGGAGTGATGTTAAATCAACTCGTTCGGGCAGCTGGAAACGGGTGTCCCATTATTCGGCGGCTCTGCGAGAAAAAGCTTGGAAGGGAAGCCGACTCCCGAGCAGTAGCTCCGTGCGAGCTCGGGGCGAAGTCGCTGCCTGAAAGTGACTTGTTCTGGAAAGAAGGAAGGTAATCTCCTGCGGTTCTTTTCTCTTCACAGCCATACCGCTTCCACACTTCGCAGCCAGTGATCGCAGATCTCGTACCAAATCATTTCTGCACCATATTTTCTCCAGCTCGCTCCCCATGCGCTCTCCGCGTCCCCCGAAGCTTGAAGTCCACTTGCGCCTCGGGCCCTCCACAGGCAAGGGCAGGTTGACGCCACTGCATCAATCCCTTCCACGGGAGAACCACGGGACGAAGTCCTCAGCCAGCAATTACCCACGCTTGTCGCATCTAGGCGGAAGGCGACACAAACAAGACGAAACCATGTAACCGGGATCGTTGACTGTATCGATCAATGCGGTTCGCAAGCAGTCGATCACAAGCATCAGCGCCTTGAACCTCGGTCACTTTCCGGCACGCCTTTGTGCAACCACCTGCATCCTTCCGGCTAGCTCGTAAGCCTTACGACAGGAAGGAAATCGTCTACGTACTTGCTCTTGCAACCGACTGTAGCCTGCTGTACCCGCGCATGGTGGGCATCCTTCTGCGCCTGTCTTTTCAACTGCAGCTTGCCTTTTTCCCTTAGAAGTGAACAATAATCGGGACGATCGATCAGTTACACTGTCGCTCTTTGATATCTGGAAGCTTTATGAGAATCGACAGACTAGATATTGCGGTGTCGAGCGGAGAACTGCTGTCATAAAATCATCGTATCGAGGTATTGCTGCTGGAAGCAGCCTGAGACATCAGCGTCACCACCAGCATCCCTTGCCTGGGAGCAAAGAAGGACGATATAATGGTCGTCGAAACCCGATCCTCGCATAGACAATCCTACACACAATGACCCTCATACCCTCAACTTTCAACACCGTCAGTACCGCTCTCAACATCGCAATCAGTGTTCCAATCCTCAAGCAGTGTCACCTCGGTCTCCTCGCTTGGTACGCCACAACAACAACTACAATCGCCAAGCATGCTCTCACAGCAGACCCCGTTCTCGGCACCACTACCGAGTCCATCGACGCAACAACAACCGGCCTCGTATTTCGGATCGTTGGCACACACTTCACATCCGCAGAGTCTGCAGAGAATACCAGCTGGGCAACAACACCAAACGGCAGGGTACATGGGACAGCGAGGGGCAGGAGGTGGCGTGCCAGACACGCAACCATTTTTGCAGGACTTCAATCTGGTGGCAGAGGCGGCGAAAAGAGCACAGATGGCGTGTCTAGCAAGGGATCTTGGTGATGTTGGCTTGTGAGAGTGACTGCGCAGGCGACGTGATCGACCGCTGGTGCGTCAGTTTTGGTTTGAGCGACAGCAATAATGATACCAGCAAGGTCTGGCACGATACTATGTATATGGCTTCCCGAGAAAGGCAAGACAGCATTTTGAGCGTTCGTGCAGATTCCGAGCGATGTTCAAGTTAGAGCGAGACACAGGTTGACAGACCGGGATAGTGCGTATGTTGATGAATGGCAGGATGCCACGATTGAAGCACTTTGTACAACGGTGATATGTTGTACTTTGGGAAAAACGTCCATTCTGATGGCGTCGAATCCGCATTTCTTGCCGGCTTCCAAGGAGACCAGACGAGTGTTTCAGATAGTCGACTTGTCGAGGAACACGCAAGACATGAAGGCCCTCCAAATCAAAAGTCCATTGATACCTTAAGCTGACCGCATTCGTCCTTCCAGCATTCAATCGGCGTCGCGTCGCCCAAATCCACTAGTCAATCAGCATATGGAGGAGTCGATTCAAGAGCAGCTTGGTCGCATCTATTGAATCATGAATAATGGCTGACGGAGGGATTCACTGAAACTAGGTGAACCTGTCCCGGGTTCGTCACCGAAGGCACGGCCGGGTTGATCGCGGGGATCGAAACCACGTGCCCTTTCAAGACTTCGGCTGCCCTGTGCTACAGTCAGGACTATATTGAACACTATTCACAGTGGTCACCGCCTTTAACACAAACGTCCAGTGACCCACTGTAGGAGCACTCCACTCCTAGCAGAAGCATGTAAAAAGATAGCAGAAATCGCCTCGATCACATACCTTATACTTTCAGTGCTGACTTCATCCCGGAGCTCTGGTTGTGGTGCTCCAAGCCGAGATTGCGAGGTCGCATTTCATCCGCGTCCTCTGACCTACATGTGCTTTCCACCTAATACAACCTGTACATGCGCTGCATTTACAAAGCATCGCTTACCGCCGTCAGTTTTACGAGAGTAATCGCATTCCCGGCGTCGGGCAGATCACTGCGTGGCGCAGCCTTTCTTGCAGCTCGAGTGCAAAGGCGTCGTCGCCTTCCGAAGCCAACCGCTGTCTGGCTGTCGCAACCGCAGGACAAGGCAAAGGCGAAATTCCATAATAGGGCTCTTCACGCCTAGAGAAGCAGAATCATGAGCTACAACACATATGGCGGATATGGCGGCAACCCATACGGCGCAGAGCCGCAGCAAGCTGGAGGGTACGGCGCTTCCAATCCGTATGGAAGTGATGCAGGGAATCCATATGGAGGTGAATATGAACAAGCGGTATGCGGTCAACTTCCAAAGACGTTCCGGCGCATGTGCTGCCGGCAATGGCTTAACAGACGCCCTAGCTCGGTAATGTGGGAGCTGACATATGCCTTAGCAATCTGGCCTGAGACCACAAGAGGTGCAGCACCAGGCCAGCACCTACACACAAGACTCCCAGTACAGCCAGCAGGCCCCTGCGGCTATGCCGACAAATGCACCGGGTCATGCGCCGCACCAGAACGTGCAGTATGTCCAAGCCGGTCCGGCCACGCTTTCGAACCCGGACTTCCTTTCGCGCGTCGAAGCAGTCAAAGCAGATATTCGCACTCTCACCACACACGTGGGCCAGATTGGCTCATTGCATCAACGATCCCTCTCTTCTGCCGACACAGGCGGGTCGTCCGAGCTGGAGTCGATCATTACACAGACCCAAGTACTAAACACATCAATAAAAGACCAGATCAAGTTCCTGGAAACCGACGCAGCTCGGAGCAAGGACAACAACGTGAAGAACACACAGGTTGGGCAGTTGAAGACCAGCTTTGCGAAGCAGCTGCAGGAGTACAGGGTGGAAGAGGCGAACTATGAGAAGAGGTATCGAGAGCAGATTGCGAGACAGTATAGGATTGTCAACCC
Source organism: Teratosphaeria nubilosa (assembly GCA_010093825.1). Taxonomy (NCBI): domain Eukaryota; kingdom Fungi; phylum Ascomycota; class Dothideomycetes; order Mycosphaerellales; family Teratosphaeriaceae; genus Teratosphaeria; species Teratosphaeria nubilosa. Next base: position 321,747 of record ML995808.1, read on the forward strand.
AGAAGCCACGGATGCTGAGGTGCAGGAGGCGACACAGGCGGATTGGGGCAATGAGGGTGTATTCCAGACGGCTGTAAGTACCGACGTGACTTACGAGCAGCCGGAGAGGCTAATGATCTGCACAGCTCAAGACTAACCGCTCCGCGACCGCCAACACTGTCCTGGGCGCAGTACGCGCGCGTCACAACGATATCTTGAAAATTGAGAAGACGCTCATGGAACTCAATCAGCTCATGGAGGACCTTGCAACTGCAGTCGTGCTCCAGGACGAGCCTATCCAGGCCGCGCAACAACACACTGAGAATGTCAAGAAAGACACAGAAGCTGGCAACGTGCATCTAGACAAGGGCATCGAGTCCGCGCGACGAGCCAGGAAGCTCAAGTGGATATGCTTCTGGATCGTTGTGGCGATCCTCTGCATATTGGCTCTTATCTTGGGTCTCTACTTCGGCTTGACGAACAGAAATAAGTAGTGCACCTGCGTTCCGTCGTTGCAAAATTGTACAGAGGTTCTATTGAACCAAATGAAAGCAGAATGGGGACATTGCTCTGCGCCCACTTGTTTTGGGAAGGCAATGATGGGTTGGCTTAGGTGAGGGAGGGGATATCTAATAGGCAGGAGCGCAGGACTGCCGTAATTTGTACGCTGTAACATGTCCATCACAAGTCTCGTCCTGGAGGGTGGCAGCGACGTTATAAGCCGGTCGATCGAGATGCCAGGTCAGCGGTCGAGTTGGATGCTCTCAATTACTTGAGCATCGAGTCGTCAACTCGGCCATTGAGTAGAGCGGCCCAAGCTTCTGTCAGCGACCCTGGAGAACATGTTCAGTGTCAGTTTTGTTCATGGCGAATGCTTTACAGTGGTGAATGTCGATGGCAAGCTCCACACCTCATCGACTTGTGAATCATTTGGAGCGTCTTGCTTTCTACTTTGCGATCAACTATTTTTTAGCGTGATAAGGCGCTATTCGCGTCTGTATACATGTATTCCCCAATGGAGGTACTACTAGATGCAGCCTGTACGAACGCTCGGCCTCCCACCTTACGGTAACCTGCCACGTCGCGTGCAGATCCCTGCCGTCCGAGCTCCGTTCATTGGAAGCCGAGATTTCGAGTCGCCGTTCCATCTGGTGATATGTGCATTTCCCCCGGTTGCAAGTCGCTCTTCCCTTCTGCAATCACGCACTTAACCAGAGTGGACAACGTGGTTTAGCACATTAAAGCTCCACACCGCACGAGATATGGCATTGATCCTCGCAGATTCGAGATATTCCTGGTACCGATTTTACACCATATCTTGAGGGAAAGGCTTCCACACACTCGCCTCCAGCCAGCCCAGCAACGCGGTTTTCAAGCCGGTCATATTGGCGGCAGCTTGCGTACGAGGTGCGGAGCTGGCACGCGCAGGGTCTCTCTCATTATTGCCAGGCTGCAATTAGCAGAGGGAATGCAGCATAAGCAAGTCTTGTGGATACAGCAGCTCGATCGCATACAAGGTTTCCTAGCTTCAGACCCCAGGGACCCGGCTACCCTCACCACTAGCGTGAAATTCACACGAATTCCCTGCGATGGCTCCATTGCCTTGCTCTCCCGTCTCCAATTCGACGGGCATCGAGGAGAGCAGCGGCAACGTGTATACCAGTGAAGACTCGGATGACAGCTTGACGACCCCCCGGCCAGGGCCTGCGGATCCTAGTCAAAGGACCGACGAGATTCTAAGCAGGCCAAGTATACCGCACTTCGCCAGCAGTCCTGAATCTGTGAAGAGTGGGCTTGGCGGCACGAGGGCGGGCGGGGGATTGGGCTTGAAGATTGCAAATTCACGTGATGGGAAGCCCAGAAATTCCTTCACATATTCCTGTTCACCTAAGAGTCCAGGTCAGATTGGTCTCAACAGTGCTACGGAAAGGTCTGCACCGGAATTGGTGGGTGTCGAGAGAAACAGCAGTATCACTTTCTCGCCGCAGGCGTTGCAGAGCAAGCTTGACAGACCGGGCAGTCTGAGTAGTTACACAATGCTGGGGAGACGAGAATCTCCAGGCGGCACTGTCAATCGTGGTGACATGCGCGGTAGAAGACTTACAGAGAACGATGTAGCAGAATCGAGTGCGGACGAGAGTACGGCCATCTTTCCCAGAGACAAGCTTCATCCTGTTGGAAGCCGGCAGAGTCAGTATGGTGCTCTGGCAGGTGATGCAGCAGAGGAGGGCGAAGATGACGAGCCGAACATGGGCGCTACAGGCTATGACCCTGGACGAGATAATGGAGCCAGCGCAAAGAAGCGCAAGCTCAGTGCTGGTGGAAAGAGCAGAGGACTGAAGATCGCAGGCGCAAATAGCAAGGGTCAGGTGCAGCAGACACAAGCCTCGGCGAATGAGGAATGCGCCTGCGAGAGGGGAAGCTGGTGGCGAAAGTTGGTGGACAGATACGGCAGCGTCGAGCTGGAGAACAAGGGCAGCGTAGCCCGCGACCATCTAGCTCTCGAGCGGACGTTCTTAGCGTGGCTTCGCACTTCCCTCTCTTTCGCCAGCATCGGTGTTGCTGTCACTCAGCTCTTTCGACTTAATACCTCTTTGGCGAATCCGAATAATGGGCAGACCTCAACTTCGTCGCAGACATCGATAGCAGGCAAAAGTCAACAGCAGGAGGTTTTAGCGGCATCGGCCAACCTAGTATCTTTCGCTGATACGCACAGACTGAGGCAGGTTGGGAAGCCTTTGGGTGCCACATTCTTGGGCATATGTATGCCGTACTAGCATGACGATCATCCCATGCAATCACTGACATGCTAGCAGCAATACTTATCCTCCTAATCGGTTTCCACCGTTACTTTGAATCTCAGCACTACGTCATTCGCGGCAAGTTTCCAGCATCCAGAGGCAGTATCATCATCGTCAGTGCGGTGGCAGCAGCTTTGATCATCACAAGCTTGGTCGTCATTTTAGCTATTGCGCCCACAGCATTCGAGAGCTGAGTTCGTAGAAGATTCGGCTGGCAATGGCTGCTCCACCTAGTCCGCTCTCACCGTCTACACCTCCGGAAGGGTGGTTCTCGCCGGACACTCAAGCTGTCATTGACGGGTATGGTGGACACGAGTAGAACTCAGCGCCGCACGGCAACAGCTGGAGCACGCCTCGAACCATCGCTCCTGCACCGTGGTCGGAGACCCGCACGCTTCACGGCCATCGTGATGACGATTCTTGGCGTACTCCTGTCTATGTCTACGGGAGCGAGGCACGATTGTATACAGAGCCTGTCCCCGCTTTACTGGCACACCACTACCCAAGCGACCCGTCTACACCATCGTCTTCTATTCTACGAGCTGCACGCCAGACTACTTCTGGAGCTAGCAACCCGGTGTTGAGGGACATCGCAGAAGATCGCGATTTGTTGTACGATTCATCCCCTTCGAGTGACGGTTCTCCCGACCCAAGCAGGCCAAGAAGAGCACTCAATGTCAACGCCGCCCGTGTATCGCGATTCAGGCGAGCTCAAGCCAGCGACAGAGGTGCACCAACCTCAAGGACTTCGCAATTCCAGAATCTGTCTTCTGGCTTAAACAGATCATGGATCATCTCTGCATCAACACCAGGGTCACTTAGGCGGATTCAGGCGAATAACCGACAGCGAGCCTGGGGGATGGGTCAACGCGGATCTAATGACATGGAAGGGACCATGTACACTGATCTCAGCCGCTTCCGCCGTTCAGATCTACCAACAGCACATTCTGCAGAACGATGTCACGAGCATGCCGAAACTGCTGCGTCAATGTCGAAGCTTCCAGAGTGGCCAATCCCGTGGTCATTGCTCCAGAAGCATACTCTTGATACTCAGAAAGCGTGGTTGAGAGCGGCATCTCAGCAGATCCGCAAGAGCATCGAAGATTTGGATCGCGTCACGAACTGGATTCTCGAGGTTCAACAGCAACAGAACAGCTTGTCAGTGTCTGATCCACCAAGTAATCCGCCGATGTTCCAGACTCAGATAGAGTCTATACGACAGGAGCTGCATGCTGGAAGGTTGATACACACTAACCTGGCTATGGCCCTTCGGCTCGTCATCGCCAAAATTGCGAGGAGGGATGCTGTCATGTCGAGCAGCGTCCCTGGTGAACTACCATACCTCTGGGAGCCGGAGGCGTGGGATGTTGAAGATGAGGAGCGAGCCAAATCATATGAGCGGTACACAAACGAGCCACTGGACGGGGACTTGAACGCATTGGACGTTTTTGAGGCCCAGGAACAGGTGGAAGCTGAAAGTGCGCAGCAAGCTCATGAACGTGCTATCCGTGGAGCTGGCGCCTACCATACAGACGATCCGGAAGAAATACCCGAGGAGTCCGAGGATGACTCGGATGTAAGTACGTTGGAACTTGCTGCTCGCGAGCCAGAGGCCGGTCTGCGAACTGCGTCTGGCACTAGTGTCATGAGCATTGACAGTGACCTCGCGCCCGCGGCTTCAGTCATCGTTGATGCCATTAACTCGGAGAGGCTGGAGGCAAGAACGCATGACCCTGATGTTTTGCATGAGACGCCCACATACGAGGCTCATGACTCTAACCCTGACAGTGCCGGGTTCTCAACACTGCCTGGCTCGCGTGATGCAGTGACGAGACACCTCACCCTTTCAGCATTTGTTCGGTCGGGTCGACGCCGTGTTCTCGACCGACCCGTGACACCACCAGGGTTTACAGTCGTCCATCACTACACTGCTGACGAACTCCTTACTCTGTCACCCGAGCCTCCGTCCTATAGCTTTTGGCAACCCACAACAGCGCCGCGCACGCTGCAGATCCCGCGGCGGCTGACCAATCCGTTTGCAATCTCAACTGAAGACCGTATTCGAGCCGAAGAGTTCATCGCGCAACGGCTAGACGAGATCGATCCACCAGAGCCCTCCCCTCTGGACGAGGCGATCAAGCTACAGCGCCGAGAATGTCCTACCCATGGTCGTCGCTACACTACTTACAGCCTGAGCGTCTGCTTTGATTCTTACGAGGATTACTGTGTCACGATACCTCGTTTCATGATTTTCGATTGGCGGCCGAACACCCTTCCGCCACGGGAACCACGACGGGCGCTCGGTGGGGAGCTGATGGAGGAGATACCTGTTCAGGAGACTATCTGCGGACCATTATATCCCAAATTTATGGACAGCAGCCTCACGACTTTCAATGTAGTGCAGGAACTCGGACTCCGTGGAGTTCTGGTGAATACGGTTGTTGAGGCGGAGCTTGAGTCTGCGAAGGATCATGGGTTCATCAATGAGGAGAGGAGGCGCCAGCTGTGGGATGCTTGGTGTGAAGATTCGCTGGGACCTGTCGAGTATGAGGAAGACGGTCAGGAGTATGTGTGTGGCGAGTCGCCGGAGCATTTGATGTGTTGCCGTCGTTGCTATGGTGAGGTTTAGAGTGTTATGGCTGCTGTTGTGGTCATTGCTTTCCAGTGACGATTCGCTGTTTATACTCATACAGGTCGTACAGGCAGATATCGTGCCGTTGTCTACGTAAGTACATGCATATATGGACACTCAACGCTTGCAACGCTTGGAATGCAATCCTATATCCAACGGATCGCAGCTATCTCCACCAACGCCGTGCTATGCTCATTCCTGTCGATATCTGGTTAATCGGTCTTTGGCACTTCAGTGAGCGACACGATTCCAGGCCTTTCTGCCCCTGCTGTTGAGGGCGTGCTCGATGGAGCATCCTGCTCGCCGGGTCTCCGGTGGAGCTGACGTTGGCTTTCAGTCGCCTGCTTGATTGCATCCCATCTTGCCTTCGCACCTTGACCACGCCACTGGTGTGGCATGGTGTACACCTCGCCCAGATTCTTTCGCTGATGGGGGCGAGTCATGAACGGCTCACTGAGCTTCGACCAGAATCCCATCTTCCTTCGCTTGCCGCCTTCAACATCACCTTGTTCTAGGCCCGAGAAGACAGGATCGATCAGCTCGCCGCGAGGCTCATGCGTGATCTCTTTGACAGCATCGTCAGCCTCTTGAAGCCACTGGTCCCAGACCTCAGAATTCGGCGCTGCGCCAGTGTCTTTGCGCACCCAATCCGCTGTACCGGCGAACATGATTGCTTTGGCGAGAGCTTGAGTAAAATTATTGCTTTCAGGACCTTGAGGCCGCATGCTTCGCTCCGTGACTTCGTAGCAGGAAAGATCCCAGTGCAGCCGTAGCGGTAACGCCGCGGCTATCCATTGCGCGATATTGATGAGGATGTAGGCGCCGGCCCAAGCAAACTGGAGCTCAAGCCGAGCATTGGCGAGGGCGATGACGCCTAGCATTAGTAAAAGTGTGCCGATCAGAGCTATGAGCCGATATGTCGAAGTCTTTTTGACTGCGTACTCGATCTCTTCTGGCGCGAAGAAGAGCTCGCGAGCTACTTCTTCGCTGCACTTGACCACCAGATAGCTGCCGTTAGGGTACCGGACCACAGCATCGCCGTCTTTGGCGTCTGAGGCTGGCCTGGCAAGCTTCAATTGCCATTTGTTCGCGACTCCGACCAGGGTAGATAGTAAGGACAGCAAGATTGTTGCCAGCATGGACATGCCGTCTCCGAATACGATGGAGGCTATGAAGAGAGTTATCGAGAACCCACATCCCAGCACGGCAACATACGTTAAAGGGCCCGTGGCTCGAGCCGTCACTGCAGGCTGAAGTTTCGGAGTAGTTGTCTCTGCATGCTTGAGATTCCCGTCCAAATCTTGTTTTGTGCTATACTTGTTCTTCTTCTTTTTCTTCTTCTTGCTCTTCGCAGGCTGGCCTTTGAACCATTGGCCAAGCAGTGTGGGCGGCCGGGATAGATCGCGATCAGGCTTTTTCTTGACTTCGACGCATCGCACAGTATAAGATGCCATGTCTTCGCCTCTGCCTGTTTATTAGCCTATCTGTAGGTCAATCGGCCGCATCATAAGCTTACAACAGAACGTATCCAACATGATTGAGATGATCTTTTACGTTGCCTGAATGGATGCCGGTCACGTTCGCCTTTACGGGCTCTAAGGTATCTTTTCGCGCCGGTATCAACAACGCCTGAGGCGCCGGTATCAGTCTGGGCAGGTAGAAAAGGTTCGAGAGTGCTGCGACCTGAGCAGTGATCGAGACTGAGCCCTCGCCGAGGATGGCCAGGAACCCAACTATGTCAAGCTGGAAGTCGTCGAAGCTATATGGCCATAGCATGTCCCAATGTGAACTTGGGTACGCGATCGTGGCATTGTTGCCGCCGCCACTCATCCTGTCGGGGATGATATCGTAGCGCAAGCCTTTTGAGTTGCAGTCTTCGTGGGTGGGTCTAGTATGATAGTATGAGTCCGTTGCTCATATGAGGTGGATACCACTGAGGTTCCTAAGCATAAAGAGAAGAAAGCAGTTGCACCACTTCATACTTATGCCATGAGGCTCCGGTCATGATTAGGCAGCGAGGCGAACAAGAGCATCATTGCCATAGCCGCCCCCCAATTCTCAGCCCCCATGGTGTCACCACTGCTTCGCGAGCTGAGGAACCATAGGCATGGGGTTGCTGCGGAGGCGCCGGCGAGCTCCATCGCTTCTTTGACGAAGGATCAAGCTATCTGTGTCCGGCGGAAGGCTCTAGCCTCTGAGGCAGGAATCAGAAAAAACCACTATGCGCTGGCAGGACAGTTCAATGGAGCAGTGGTGGCTGGAGGCTAGTGTCACACTGCGGGCTAAGCCGTTGTGAAGCTTGGCAGTCCTGTACATCAATGCCTTTGGGATTTCGAAGACTTGTTCCTTGCCAGGACCTGCCAGGCACGCATGCAGTCGTGAAATGCTGTGCCAAGTGGGCACCCACGGTGCGCCGCTCTTGAGCGCCCGAATTCAGTAGTCTGTGGTTTTGGAGCAGGCGCAGCTCGAGAGGCTGACTCACTGAGCGATTACCAGCTCTCAACCTTGCCTGAATGCCTCGTTCGAGTGGATATTCATTCACAGGCCCCCGGAACCAGGACGGGAAGCCATATCCACGTTGTTTGACTTCAGCGTAGGATTAGGGTCGGCGCTTGGAGCAGACGCCAGGCCTTCATCTCGTTTACTGCCCAGCGGAGTAATCAGCAACAGGACTGCGCCTGACTTGTTCGGTCCGCCGCAAAGCCGCCAAAGCAGTTTATCAATAAGAGCTTCGAACCGTGAGAGATTCCTTGTCCTGTTTTGAGACCCGTTGTTTGCTAACTGTGCACAACCACAAAGACAGCGTGCCCGCGCGTATATCGTTGCCATCCGGGTAGTGGTAATGCTGAAACGCAAGGCAAGTGCTTCACGACAGCTGCAATGCAGCCAACATGAGTTGCTGATGAGAATCTCAGAATCGAGATCGACGAAACAAACGGGAAGCTCGACGCATTGGGACAACATCACAGGGCGCAAACATTTGTGGCTGGGCCTCTTTGCGCTTCAAACGTAGGACTTCTTTCCAAGCAGCGGAACAGCAATACAACGCCCGTATGGGCTCAGTCAATGGCTTAGGCCTCCCGACTAAACCTTCAACGGTCGTTGGAGACAGCGCTGCCGTCGAATCATCAGTTGCCGACTATGGAAAACGACGTTCCGAGCTTCTGAACGATGAGAAAGCTCAAAGATGGGACGCGAAAGCCAGAGCAAAAGCCTCTTCGACCGAGCTCGAGGCACAATGTATTGTCTACAAGCTCCGCGAGAATGAGCGTATTGACCTCAATCTGTTCGGCGACGTTCCGGGCGAGGCCATTCCTTTGCGGAGTACTAGAGACATGGGCGGCCATTTTTTGATCAACAAGCCTAGAATCGACCGCAGCAGAGTCTTTGACGTCGTGAAAGCAATGCCGAAAGGCTGCCATCTGCATATCCACTTCAATACAGAGCTGCCACCAGAACTCCTATTCTTTCATGCTAGAAAGCTGGAGAGAACGATGTACATACGCACTACTAGACCTTTATTGACTGATGCCGACTATGCTGGAGCTGAATTTATGTTTGACGTTTTCCCTGAAGACAAGTCAAAGGCAGATTGCTTCTCCGAAAGCTACAACCCCTCTTGGAAGAACACCGACAACTCTCCCTGGATGCTCTGGTCTGACTTTCGCAGACGCTTCCCAAAACACCTCCAGGTTGAAGATCGCGGGGAGGGCCTAGATGCAGCGGAGTGCTGGGCCCAAGAGAAACAGGTCTTTACTCGGGAGCGCGCGTATGACGAGCACCAGACTGTGAACGGCGTCTGGGCTTGCTTCAACATCGGTACCCGCGCGTTCAAAGGTCTCATGAACTATGAAAGCGTCTATCGCTGGTATATCGGCGCTGCGATTGACAGTATGATAAGGGACAAAGTGATGTATGCAGAGCTGCGCCCTATGCTTCTGGACAAGTCAATACCCTCAGATGATGGCACAAGAAGGTTGGACCACAACGCGCAAATGAACATTATCTGTGAAGAGGTTGATAAGAAGCATAGAGACCTCAGGAGCAGAGAACAGATCGACAAATTCCCATTCAGCCTGAAAATCATATATTGTACACCAAGGAGTGTAACCCGAGCAAAGATGGAAGGTGAGCTGGAAGACTGCATCAGGCTTAAACAAAGATATCCTGCTTTGATTTGTGGTTTTGACCTGGTGGGCGCGGAAGACCGGCCAAACCACATTGGCTTCTACGCGGATCTTTTGGTCGGGTTCCAGAAGAGATGCGAGGAGCTCCAGATCGAGATCCCGTTTCTGTTCCATGCTGGCGAGTCTCTGCTGGACACTGGCGGCTCGTTTGATCCGGATAAAAGCAATCTGTACGACTCGCTGCTCTTGAACTCGAGGCGAGTGGGCCATGGGTACGCATTGCTGAAGCACCCTCTGCTCATTGAGAAGTTCAAAGCTCAAAACATCTGCCTCGAGCTCTGCCCCATTTCAAACGAGCTTTTGCATCTGTGCGGAAATGCGCGAGAGCATCCATTTCCAGCATTGCTTGCAGCTGGCTTACACTGTACGCTCAATGCTGATAACCCGTCGTTATTCAGGTGAGTCGAGCCCATTACAAGCCTCGTGTCGCGAGCTCAGTCCTGATAGCTTAAACAGAGGCGCCACAACCGAGACATTACCCCTGTCTTATGAGTTCTATCAGGTTATGGTGGGCGACACTCGCATGACTATTCACGGCTGGAAGCAGCTTGCACTGTGGAGCATCGAACATAGCTGTCTCACCAAGCAAGAGAGAGAGCGAGCCTTCAAGATCTTCGAGAGCGATTGGGAAGAATTTTGCCATAATGTGGTGGCAAAGTACACTGCATATTCCGACGAGGTCTGTGGCGTCTGCTACAAGCATCGTTGCGAAGACTTCAAGCATCAGGGTGCAGCAACAGCTTGAGTCTGTGAGGTGCGCGAAACTGAACGTTCCCGAATGCATGCTTACCGAGCGCTGCAATGACGAGTCGAATACCATCGAGCGTGCGTATCCCATGCTGGATTGTATCACACTCCGAGTAGTCAGGTTCCGGTGCTTGCTGCCTTCCAGATTTCCGCATGCAATCACACTACCGCTAGGAGGGAATTCTCGGCTCGGTGAGACCACGTTTGAGGCGACGGCACGAGCTTAAGTCGTTTGTGTAACATGTACGTTTGGTGCACACTGGTCCTTTGAGCAGCTACCCGTTCTTCATGCATCGTTTGCTAGCATCGACAAACCGCATTGTTGACGAGCTGCAGCTAGAACTCCTTTTTGCCAGAGTGAGGTAACTTGGGGATCACAATACCGCAAGGTTTGCGGCGAGAGATTTCTTCGTCACTGTTCAGGCATGAGGACACTTCTCGTCATTGCGCTCGGCGCATCCATTCGACTCGGCAGCTTCGTGGACGCACATCTTATAACATCCCAGGCGACACTTCCAAGAGCACGACCGACAGCATACCCAGGGATTGGCATTGGACATGATGGCCTGTTTGGCAGGTTCCCTGGACAGCAGCTATATGCCCGCAACCGTGTCAACTGCGACAACGATGGCAATATGTTCTGTCCTACTGGTACATGCTACACCGACTCGACAGGCCTGATAGGCTGCTGCACAGTTTCATCTTGCGTGCCGAGGACAATATGCATTGAGTATACCGCTGGTGTCACCTCAGCCTGCGATCCAGATACTGGAGGGTGCTTGCACTGCTCAGACTCGGCATCGCCATCCTGCTTCACGTTCACGAATACACAAGCAAGCCAGTGGATACAGTATTGTAACGACTATGCGTCAACAGAAACGGTCGGATATCCCAACACCGTCACTGGCTCGATCTACCAGCGCGATGATGACGAGCTTTCAACCACTACCGACTCGAACCCTGGGAGTCAAACATTCGCGTCCGCAACCTTCAAGACACAGCCATGTCGAGAAGAGATACCCGGCGCCACATGTCCTAGCACTACTCTCTTGAAGATGTCAACCTCGCTCGCGCCCGAAACGAGCTATAATTCCGCAGGCTCGTCCAGCTCAAGTTCGCAGGGTATCTTCGGCATAAGTTCCGCTTCTTCGGGAAGTGTTGACGCCACTTCGACGTCGATTGAGGAATCTGACGCTACATCGAGCAGTCTTGCTGGCGGACCGGGCGCGCACTCTGGTAAGGGCAGTGCCATTGTGTCTGGTGGTGAAGTGGCAGGTATTGCTTGCGGCTCGGCAGCAGGTGTAGCGGTTGTAGCATTGATCTTCTGGTGGCTTTGGAGACGTAGGAGAACCGGACCGCTATCAACTCGTTCCAAGAACTCGAGTAACAGCAGCAGCAGCGTGAAGAAGTCGCCACAGCAGACGGCGACACCGACGCCAGGAACTGCGCAGCTCGAGTCCTGGCCGGTGGAAGTGAACGGCACAACACCGCAATCTCGGCCGCAATCGCCAGACTTTCCATTCACTCCCGAGCATTTTGCTGGATGCCAGCCAGTGAGTGAGGTGTCGGAGCCAGGCTATGGAATACAGCCACAGCAGAGATATACTGTCATGAACCCTGATCCACTGTCGCCAGTCACGCCTGTGACGAGGGTCGCGCCGCCTACAAAATGGGCAAGTCAACAAGGACTCAACGAAAGCGAGAGCTCGCTTCCGATCTCGAGTGTGGGCCTGCCGGGTACGCCAGACTCCAAACTGTCCGCGAGAAGCCCGGTCAGTTCATTAAGACCACAGACCCCAAAGACAAGGCAGACACCATATGCCTCGTCAACTTATGACGGTGGAAATGAGCCGCCATCGAGCGTTCCAAGGGTGGCGAATGCCGCACCGCCGAGTCTGCCGCAGGACTACTCCATCGTTAACTTGGGTAGCTCGACAGATCTTTATAGAGGCCTGAGTGTGAGAGACGATGGAGCGCGCAGGCCATATCCGAGTCCATAGGACGCGCTTGGTGGTGGTTGGCGGAATGATGGGTAAAACATTACTTGCTGCTACACAGTATGCTGGTAATAGGCATTGTGGCTAGACTGAAGCTTGGACCTGAGTGCCTTAGAAGACCACCAGACATGCTAGAGCAGCGGGTCCAGCTTCAGCAGATCGCTGGACCGGCGAACAGGATGGTGATCAAGGCAGTCTTGAACGTGTGTAATGGACAACATATATGCCCAGCTTTTTATCCTGATCCTCGACGCCGAAGCGATGTCTGTAGTCCCATACATAACTCCTGTTCTCGGCGTGCGCAGACGAATGTGCAGATCTCAGCAGAGCATTGTATGTCGACGTACCCGCTGAACTGGCCCAGATGGTGTGAGTGATCACCTGACCGTGTGCACAACAAGTTTATTCGTCAAAAGCATCGCTAGATTCTCGCTCGTGATGAGCTACATGAGGATCGTGGTCTTAAGCGTCGAAATAGGTAAGCTCCGAATGGCGTGCTCCCTCCCGGCCCACAGATATAGCAGTACAAATTACATATGTATAGCTGAAAGGCATTTCAACCACGACAGAATGTTGATGCCGTTGATTTCAACATCTGAGCACTGCTCGGACACATCGCGCCCAAGAACAAATGCCATCACCAGAAATGCTGTCTTACTGGAGTTACTTCCCAAGCTCCAGTCAAGTCTCTATACCAAAGAACGCATTCTCAAGGCCACGCCCAACTAGCACAACTGCACAATCGAGCAAATGACTGCGATTTACTCCAAGCCTTTGGCTCTTGAATGGATCAAGGCCTTGCCAAAGGCACCACCGAACTGCTCGATTTTGTTTCACTATCGTCAATAGCATCTCAAGCTGAGGAGCGGTACTGGATCCGGGAGAGAGAACACAGGGCCCTTGATCAATTTGATCGGAAGTGGTACTTGATAGGAACGGGCTGGACTGAGTATCGCGCGCCATACCTCGATATCGAAAGTGCCCCATTCCACAGTCGTGCAGCAGCGTGAACGACTGAAGCATGCATGGGCGGGACGAACTGGTCGCAGGTGGCCTACGTTGGTCACAAAGACCTTCGGCCTCGATGCACCCCAAAGCTGATGACCAGCCTTTCCCCGAAGTTGCGTATTATGCTGGGTTAGGATGCCCTACGCGCAGCTAGTGGTCGATGCTGATAGGTTTGGATGGCATGGGTTCACCTAGTGCTCGCAGCCGGCTAGTTTGGCCGTTACTGGTGGAACCTTTAGGTCCTGCACCAGAGTAACATGCGCAAGAGGAGGGAGGTCGGTCTTGGTGGCTCAAGATGCTGTGGAATTTCTGTCGACAGATGGTGAGGTTTTGGAGATTGGGCTGCGAGAATGCAGTGCTGTCCAGTGCTTGCATCAGTCAACCAACCACGTGGTTGACGCCTTTGATGGTTGGTTGGTTGGTTGGTGCCAGAGGCGTTGGTTGGTTAATGGTTGGTTAATAGCCATTTTGAGGGGTATTTGGTTGGTTGATCGTGTGGTTAACAGCTACTCCCGCAGACAAGTGCAGCTTCACTACCGCCACGATATTTCTAGCTTCAATAACCCAACAACCACGGTAGATTAAGACGTGAGGAATGGACGAGCCTGTTAAGAAAGATGTGGCTATTAAAGCCGAAAGAAATAACGGTGTTACTAGTTAGCTTTAAAGCTGCACTTGGCGTCTCTTAAGAATTTGACTTCGTGTGGGGTGGATCAGCTTGACGTCACGTGCATTAACGATAACGTGGTGATCACACCAATCGGATGCTTCCCGCAAGAAGACGATGATTGGCTGGTTGATTGCCTCAAAATAACAACCAGTCAACCAACCGCCAAGAAGTTGGTTGGCTGTTGCAAGCACTGGTGCTGTCTTCTCGTTGTGCTGGCAGTGTATTCAGCGTATATTCATTGTCAACGTCGTCGCTCGGGAGCTTCGACCCAAACCTGGGAGACGCCGTTGAAGCGTTCGTCTGCCAGCTCCGCTTGCCCCGGCTCCTCCTTCTCGGTAAATCGCAAACCAAGGTCAGTATGGGCTCTACAAATCCCTCCTTCTTGAGGTACCTTTGGAATGTCCCTCGTCATTGCAGATTCGATGAATTGTGCACATCCTGGTCCGCGGATGGAGAATTTGTCCGCTCGATTGACAACAAGAAATCAACCACCGCAATATCCTCAGCTTAGCAGTCGTCTACCTTGTCCATGAAGTCTGGATTCAGGTGGGCTGACTTCGAATAAGCCTGCTTGTCGTTGGGAAGTCGTAGTCAACATCAATGTGCTCGGCTGCGCGCACGGAGACGGCTCCGAGGCAACGATCATTTTGGTGTGACAAAGGGCACTATGCAGGTAGTACTCCACGAGCAGCACTGTCGGTAGTTAAGAACCATTCCCTGGGAACAGGTCAACGGTCAACAATTATCAGTTGAAACATAAATTGCTTGTCAACCTTCGCCGAACCTCCCAACACATATTGAAGCGAGCCTGGATCGGGGGGATATGGTATTCGAGCCCTGCAAAGCCGTCAATGAGAGCTACATTGGCGGGCACGACTCTGTCTGCAGCTCTTTGCGGCAGCTCAGGAGCATAGAAGTGACGGCATATCGTTCTGGAAACCGCCCGGCTTCAAGTCGTCCCCTAACGCCTCGGTGTCCTGTCCGGATAGTGCATGCAGGGTGCTTCTCTCCAGCCTTTCCTGTTTGTATAGGTACACAGCCATCTGTAAAATCTACCATCATCCCCGCCATCGACATGATCAATAACTAAACCACTGTCCTTACAGATCATCTGCTGGGCGGGAGGGACCTTCTGACCCGGGAGAGGTCTTCATGTACACCAGGGCGATGCAATCAGCGCCAACACTCATTTTGTAATACTTGATTCAGCTCAAAGATGCATTTGCGACGATCGCACACTGGAAGGAGCAGCCCTGCACCGCCATGCCAGATCGTACGTTCAGCGTCGTCAGGAAGCCTACGCTTATTAATACCCTTTCCAAAACGGCTTGCCAGGCAGGAGTCCTCTGGTGGATGCGACCGACGGTGTATCATCACCGACAAGAACGTCAAGCTTGAGAGCGCTCATTTTCTGCATATCAGTGAGTCTCCCCTTAAGGTTCGCACTCGCTGCTATGTGCATCCAGTGGCAAAGCCTATCAATCACCTGTTCGGTCAAGTGCCTGGCTCTGTCAAGCAGATTACTGATTGGCGTCAGACACGATGAGAACTGTCAGCATCCTCGCCTTGCTGACCTCCAGCGTCACCTTCGCGTTCGGCGCTGCAGTGCCCCAGATGGACGCCAATACCGACCACGAGACCTCGGTCAAGCACATTCGCAGCGGCCCACCTACCATTACCAGTGACTTCCTCCCCATTACTTCCACCCTAGGCATCACTTCCATTACGGGCGATATCGGATATACTCCAAAGGACAGCGAGCCTCTTTTTACTATCACGAGCGCTGCGGGCAGCGTCGCGAAAACCACCAGCTTTTATCTCACCACCACCACCAACTCAGAGACGACATTGGTCTCCCGCAAATCGACCATCACTCTTTCTGTCGGTACTGCCTGCAACTCGGACGTTAAAGTGGCTTGTTGCCACAGCATAAAGGACGCCTTGATCTACACTCCATGTAAGTCTTGGAGTTGCGTAGCGGAGTGTCGGCACAACTGATGACGGTTGTAGTGGATCGAAATCGTTCCCATCTTTCTGTGTGTTCCTGATCTAAGTAATTTGTGAGTCGACTTCCTGGCCCTTTCATAAGCCTCGAAGGTCGCGAGAACTAATCATATCAGGCGACCTTGATACCACTTTCGGCGATGCCGCTCCTCGAACAGCGTTCTTTCTTCTTCTCTTCGACATCGGGTACCAGTCCTCAGAAAATGTGTTTACAGGTATCGCATTGGCGCATCGACATCAGAGTGGTCACTCGTTCAGTATCTAGAGCCCAGTATGGATACTGATCTTTTCTTTTGTGGAAGGCAACCGTCAGTCACCGTGCGATGGTTGCGTGGATGAAGCTGTGCATAACAAATGTCTAATGGCCTCAGCTGTTTGGAGCTAGCAACTGCTTAATCACTCACAGAAGTACATCTAGCCAGCTTCATGTGAGCAGCGTACATGTTATCAACGTAAACTTTGTCGTAATAGCCGTACCAGTCTAGACCACATTGGGAAAGCCTGTGCAATAGCGAGTTGGACCATGTGTATATATGCAACACAACAGCCGCTAGCAACTCAGCACGGTAGGGAGCGCAGTGCATGCTGTACATGCGTTGAGAGATGTACCTGCTGTGTTGCACCTAAGAATAGATATTGCATGTACCATGGCAAAGTGCGCTTGGCTGATCGCCGTCTGTCGTACAAAGGCGAAATACACACCACTACAGTGCAACGTGTCACACAGCCGAAGAGGAG
Source organism: Teratosphaeria nubilosa (assembly GCA_010093825.1). Lineage (NCBI taxonomy): Eukaryota > Fungi > Ascomycota > Dothideomycetes > Mycosphaerellales > Teratosphaeriaceae > Teratosphaeria > Teratosphaeria nubilosa. Next base: position 338,510 of record ML995808.1, read on the forward strand.
CGCGTGATGGGCACGCCTCGTGGTCTGGAAACCTTCCTCATCAATCGAATGGATTATTATTGTAGGTTCGTAGAAGACAAGTGGCTTGTGAGTTCGCGCATGGATGAGTTGAGGAAATTGCGACCTACTTTACCTCACCATCCCGCAGTTTCCCGACACCAGATCTGGGGTTTGTGACTTGTCCACGTGTGCCTTGGCAAAAGGAGGTACATAGCAAGAGCTTCCTTAGGATTGGTCTGTCATTCTCACGCGGCTGGGAGGACGAAATGAGAAGGTGGAGTCGCTCTCATCGCGAAGGTCGTCGCAAGTGCTGTGTGAGAGGGAGGCTTGAATCCACAGCGTTTTCGTGGAGCCGCTCCTACCCCTGCAAGCCTGCACGGAAGAAGGCTGCCTTGGCGATTCGCAACGGCTGCGAAATGACCAACAACTTCGAGCATGCTTCTGCATGAATCGCGCGGGGTCCGGACATCGAGATCCGGCGTTCTGAGACGTCGACGTCATGCTGGTCCTGCCGGGAAATGAGACGAGTTGTTTGTTATGCCCTCGTGCTGGAATGCTAAGCAGAAGATGTGAGCTGATAATCCCCAATCCATATCGAGATCAAGGTCATTAGCGTTGTACGCTAGCGCAGGTGCAGTGCATCCAAACGACAATGGCGCTTCAAGCTTGATCTGTTCGGGACACGCGCCGTGGCGATCCTTCTCACGGGAGTTTATGCCGTGCTATAGGTTACAATCTAGTAACGACGTCGTGGCCAGCTTCGTACGAGATACGGCTAGAACACGGGGAGATGAGGCCAACGTGGCAGACAGAAATACGGACAGGACGGCTCTGTAGGTGGGTAGTAGGAAGCAAGACGAAATTATGGCTACGACAGCCTGCGCAGCAGGATCGAAGGGAGGGACCTAGGGTCATCAGGAAATGGTCATGGGAAGACTAAATGACTCGAGACCACTGACGGCGAATGGCCTCCAACCTGCGGTGTGAGTCGTTGGCATAGGCTTGACGTCTCTAATTGTTGGCGGCCGTGTTCAGCAGCGTGAACAAAGACGCCTGAGACGGGCGGCAAGCGCTTGTCAATTATTATCATTTTTCGGGCAATCAAAGGTGGCACAAGTCAACAACGAAGCGTTGCCCGTTCTAGGTGTGGTGGCGTGTAAACAGCCCCTGTCGTCTGGCTAAGCGGATGCTCCCGTAATTAGGTGAAATTGATCGTCGAGACACTGGGCCTCCCTTTGTGCCATCCTCCTCGCCCAGTCTTCTGCGCATTGCGTCTGCGACAACACACACTCAGTTCCGCGTCTATGCTGTGACCGCAACACCTACGGGCGACATCCTCATTCCACCTGGAGCCTTCGCCTCCAATTCACTCATTCGGAATTCCCTAGCAGCAGCACGTGGACCACAACAGCTTCACGCATTCTTTACTGCCTTTCAACGCGCGCGCCGTAGCCCGCCGCACAAAGCAGCGACGCAAAGCACCACGAACAACGAACACAACCAGTCGCCGTCCTACCTCAACACCCGTCCCTTCCACCGCCCACATCCTGAGCGACAGCGTCAGGACACCGACTGCACACCACAGTGACAGCTGGCCGCCCGACCCGCCAGCGTCGCCAGAGTCATATTCTTACCGTGGCCGCACTGCAACACATCGGGGAACGAAGCCACCGCAAACAGCTGAATTGCGGAGAACATCATTGGACAACGTCTCTGAAACACCGCTGCGCCTTGCTCCATCAGTTTCAGCAATGAAGTACACGATCGCGCTGCTTTCCGCGGCTGCCGTCCTCTCCGCTGCTCAGCCCCACGGCCATGCGCACCACCGTGCCCATCAGAAGCGCGATCTCGACAGCTACGGCGGCAAAGATGACTATGTTGTCCAGGGTCCGACCGTCATCGCTTATGTGCTCAATGGTAAGGAGATCTCCGAGCAGGAAGTTCAGGAGGGCATCCGGAACGGCTCTTTGGTGTGGGCGCCCTCCGGCGATATTTCCTCAAAAGGCTCGTCGACGTCGGACGCGAGCACTGAGGCTGCGCCATCTTATGTTGCCCCGGCCCCGTACGTCGCTCCATCTGATTCTTCGACCAGCTCAGGCACATCGTCAGCAGAAAACATGTCCAGCCCCGCGCCCGTCTACACGCCGGCCTCGTCTCCGGCATCAAGCTACTATGCGCCGTTGTCAAGCTCATCCTCGGCCCCAAGCTCCTATTCTACCCCGAGCTCTTCTAGCTCCAGCTCTGGCTCTGGCTCCAGCTCCTCGAGCGGCTCTGGCGTGAATACGCCTTTCCCTGACGGCGAGATACCCTGCTCGCATTTCCCATCTGATTACGGCGCGGTTGCCGTTGACTGGCTCGGCCTTGGTGGATGGACTGGCGTCCAGAACTGCGAAGGCGAGACTAGCGCTGGCTTTACCGACATCGTGACTGCCACCCAGGGTGGCTGCGTTGAGAACGCTTACTGCTCCTACTCCTGCCAGGCTGGTTACCAAAAGTCTCAATGGCCAAAATTTCAGGGCAAGGATGGTCAGTCTGTTGGTGGCGTCGTATGCAAGAATGGCACACTGCATAAGACCAATACTGACTTTGACACCCTCTGCATTCCTGGTGCCTCGGAGGTGACCATCTTGGTCAAGAACAGCATGAGCGAGAACGTGGCCGTATGCCGTACCGACTACCCAGGGACCGAGGCCGAGACCGTTCCACTTAACGTGGAGGGTGGCGCGACCGAAAACCTCACCTGCCCGGATGCCAGCACTTACTACACCTGGGAGGGCGGCCACACCTCTGCGCAATATTACGTCAACCCGAAGGGCGTCTCTGTCTCTGATGCCTGCCAATGGGGCTCTTCCGCCAACCCATGGGGCAATTGGGCTCCTCTCAATTTGGGTGTTGGTTACAGCGCCAATGCTGCATGGTTGGCCATCTTCCAAAACTCCCCAACGACCAGCGCCAAACTTGACTTCACCGTCACGGTCACTGGGGATGGTGTCTCCGGCAGCTGCAAGTACTCGAATGGCCAGTATTGCAGCGATTCAGGTTGCAGCTCTACGACTGGATGCACAGTAAGTTGATCTAATACACTGACGGACTTGCGTACACTAACGTTGCACAGGTGTCATTAACTTCAGGAACGGCGACGTTCGAATTTACGGACTCGTAGTACGATCGAAGGAGAAAAGCAAGACGGCGCGCCGCCGGCACATGATATTTACACGACCTCAGCTTCTACGAAATCCTGCGACTCGAACCACCCATCTCATTGATCTCCGGAGGCTACATTCTGCGCAAGCACAGCATCGATTCACATGACCAATGGCCCGGCAGCTCCCTGTACATGATACCCATTGCGACCAAATCTTCATTCTTGGTTCATTGTTCTCACACCCCAACCAGCAAGGCGAGACCTCCATGCTGCTTTTTCAAGCAACGCGAGCGTGTGCTACCCACCCCATCAGACACCCTGGCCATGTCATCATCAACATCACTCTCAACCTTCGGGATCTGTATGCACCAGTGCCGGCTGGCTCCGGATGGCTGGTCCGATACTGCCCTGTGCGAAAGAATACAATCGCTCGGTTTATGGTGTCTACACCTTTCTTCACTTGCGATGCGCGTCGTTCGACTCGCCTCGCGTCAGTCGCGGGAGTTCGGAGGAAGCACGGAATGTAAGTGTCTGTCGGCACTGGTTGAAGCTTGTATCTCTTTTCTCCTATGGTTGTTGTGTGTGTCTGTGTGCATATGCTCTGCGGATCTTTCTCGATACTTAACAACAACCACAACACCCCCAAGCGCTCTTCGTTCCTGCTTTCCAATGTCGCTCGTCTCTCGATTGATAGTGGGACAGGTTGCTTGCGGCTCAATGTGTCAGGAAACAAAGTTGTTCGAGAAGCAGGGAAGCAGCGCTAGGCCATCTGCGCGATCGTTTCTTGCTTGCTTGTATCTAGTAGTGTTAAGGGAATGAGGGCGTCTTTGCGTGATCTGCCGGTCTGAGATGGGCTTTGCAGTTCTTTGTTGACTTGCTCCTGACAGATGACGATCTTATGCCCTGTTTGTTGTTTCTTTTTGATAGCAGCGGATGAGGGGAGACGGCGAGCTTACTTGTACATAATGTTTTTGCTTTTTCAATTCAATGTTGAATTCGTGCTTGGTCGTTCCTTCCCATCTCATAGAGTGAGTGAGCGGTGAAAGGACTCGGTGAAGTTGAAGGAAGGTGCGCTTGACTGGACGGTCGATTTCTCTGTGCGCCCGGTTCACGATCTTGACAGCTGGCAGAGCCAAGCGTATTGTCGGCTACCTTACGTTCACAACGAATGGCAGGCCAGACTACGCACTGCTGTTTTACTTCTACTATGGATGGAAATATGCCAACGGAGACTTGGTCGCGATTGGCTTATAGGCGGAACGCGTTTCCTACTGCAATTCATAGCTATAGTATGACCAGGTCGAGACCTCAGAATTGACCATGATCCTGGCTCTCATGGCGACGCACCACAGGTAAGCCTGGTCCGCAGACGTGTCGATTCGGTAGCTGCTTGCGCTGTATCTGGTATCTCTTGAGAATTCATGACTACACAAATTTTTGCCTCGACCACGCCTCCCGGGGCTGGTGCTGAAAGCAAGCATGGGCTTACTGAAGGCGGATGAATCGCCTTACGCGCACCATGGACAGCTGCAAATTGCTCTCACAAGCAAGTCGAGTCGACCATCGTGGGAAACCCTGAAGGCGGATTTGTGGTTGACTGCGTTCACACCTGGTTCCACGCTTGTTCTCGTCATCTCGCCCCAAGCTTCTCCAAAGCCCTCGGCCCTTGCTCCTCCCACTCCGCCTTGCTCACCCACATCTCCTTTTTATCGGCCATAATATTCGCGAGCACAGCGCCACCCAAGAACACCATATGCCGTCTCCGCGGCGGGTCTTCTATCCTGACCTTGAACTTGCCTAACCTCTCCGGGTTGCCACCAAGGACCTTCGTCAGCCACAGCTGCTTGATCTCCTTCTCCATTCTCGAAGGTAGACCAGGGTACATGGAGGAGCCACCAGAGAGCACAATAGCGCGGTACAGCGAGCTGCGAATATCGACATCGGCGGCTTGAATGGTGTTGAATAGGAACTCGGCGATGCCAGGTTGTTCGACGTCGACGAGATGAGGTTGGAAGAGGCATTCCGGTGCTTCGAAACGTTCGCTGCCCACTCGTATTACACGGCCGTCTGGGAGCGTGTAGCTTTCAACCAGTACCGTCGTCTCCTCGCTGAGCTTCTGGTCCAGTGAAAGGTCGTATGAAACATAGCAGAGCTTTTCTTTTATTGCGCGCACAGTCTCGAAGTCTGCTGTTCGGTTGAGCGCGTAGCCTCGTCGTAGGAGGAGCGAGATCAGGTTTCGAGTAACATCTCGGCCAGCAACGTCCAGACGGCGGGTAAGGTGGTTAAGGACAGTCGACTCGTAGACCGGAACAATGTGAGTGACACCGTCTCCTGAGTCCACGACCACACCGGAGCTGAGACCTTGTGCGTAGAGTGCCAGCACTGCCTGAATTGCAACATAAACTCCACCAAAGTTATATCGCTCAAACATGACCTCGGCCATTTGTTGCCTATTCTTCAGCGGGTTCATAGGCGGCTCGGTCAACAAGATCTTGCGTCCCGTCGGGTCCAGCTTCATCTTCTCGAAGAACGTATAGTCCCACAGATGCTGCATGTCGTCCCATCTCTTGACGATGCCGTTCTCCATCGGATATGTGATTTGGAGCATCGATCGGGCAACGGCTGCCTCGTCGCCGCACATGATGTCTTTCAGCTTGATGTCGCCCAGTTCTGCTGCGGCGGCAGCCTCCTCGGTTCGTAGGATGGGTCGTCCGACTATGGATGGGTACTGGTGGTCCGGGAAATTCTGCCCAGCGAATCCGGCCTTGAGGAAACCGGTACCTCCATCGAGGACTGTAACAGCGCATCATTAGCATTGGAATGGTGATGGTGGGTGAAGCATTGGCCTACCAATTGGCGCTTCCGCCATAATTGCCGTTGTAGTTGTATGCAATGGTCACGTGGTCAAGAGACTCGTCAACAAGGAAATTCAGCAAAGCGCCGGCGCAAGTGATGATCAAGACATCAACCTCAAGGCACTGACATTCCCAAGCTCACTCGCAGCCGCGGGGGCCTGTTTGACGTGGGTGCAGCAGCCTGAGGCATACCGGCCCCAGCCGTACTAGCGCCGCCAGCGCCTATATGAATTTTCCAATCTCTCCAGACCTCTTCTCGTTCTTTCTCATCCGAGTGCACGGGCATTACGCATATCAGTGAGGATTCGTCCGAGATTGCGTTTTTGCTAGTTGAAAACTATCAACTGACCGCTCCTGTTGGTCTTCGGATCGGCAGGGAATTTTTGGAACATCACGTTTGCCTGCCCGAGAGGGCGCGCTTTTCATCAGATTATCTTGGCTTGACGCCTGGATGCTGGGGAAGAGAGAGTTTCGCGCAAATCGATGATGATATGGAGGTTTGGACGGTGCCACACGAGGGATGGGCGACAGCAGAGTCGGATGCTTGAAGTGAGCCTCACGCCGTCAGAATAGGACTCGAAGTTTGAGCTGCGTGCAGTCACGCTGGTAGACCGATCCAGATAGTCTCAATGACACCAGCTTCATCCTACACCTACACACAGCTGCACTACATTGCGATAGCAACATTGTCACTCTATAACCTATATAGCCGACAGAAACAGTGGAACTGCACTCTGACAGGCCTTGCACAGAATTGCTCGGTTCAAGCATGTGCAGGACACCACAGGGCGTCTTCCTGGCGGTGAAAAGGCCCTTACATCATCAGCCGCTCATATTGTGACTGCTCAACAGCTCTATTGCGGCTGTTCAACAGCTGCGGCGCCCGTTCAAAAGACCCTGACCTCAGAGTGCACAGACTCCCATCAGATGATAAGCGTCAGAACATAAAGGGCGCACGCAAGTTTGAAGTTGTAAATGCTCTTATTTTGAGGTCTCGGGGCAATGTACACCGGGTCCTCTCTACCATTCGCTCATGCTGGTGTCACATACTCCTCCCGCTCCACACTAACCTCCTGTCTCTTATCCTTCTTCTCCATGATTCTACTCCTCGTCGGCGTACTCAGCCCGACCGGCCTTGGAGTTCAGGTACTCGTTCCTGTAAGATGCGCACGTCAGCGTCTCCTGTCTTCTGGCTTCCATATCTCATGCCTGAACCCTCGCTCTGCCACCCAGACATCCTACTCTAATGGATCTCGGCTCCAGCTCATTCTCCTCCACCCACTAATCCACCTCCGTCGCTGCGCCCTCCAGAAGACTTCTGCAACTCACCTCTCAATAGCCCACTGCATCGTCTCATATCCGATCAGCAATGGAATAGACCAGTACAGGATTTGATTCCTGGTTCTCCGGAAAGTGTTGAAGATTGCGGCATTGAAGGTGCCGGCGAGCGGGTTCTGTCGGTTATTGGAGAGGCCGTAGTGCACAATTCCCTTCTGGGGCATGGAACCTGTGTCAAAAGTTAGGAGAAGCGATGCGGCGGGGGTGGAGCTGGGGTAGTGCGCATACCAAGGTCACCCCATGGACCAAGATATCTGTTTGAGAAGATGTTAGCGAGCTGCGCATGACCCATACGCAAAGATTTCGGCAGTAGATGATATGATCGTGGTTGTAGTGCTGAGGATGTGTACGTACTGGCCTGGCTTCTTTGGGCCGCCGCTGGCACGCAAGATCTGTGACGGCCTCATCGTATATGATTGTGCGAGATGAGTCTGTACTGGTAAGGTCGGATGCGCGGGGGGTGTATGCGATGTTCAATGGCAAAGTCGCAGTTGATGCACGTATGAACCGGGAAGCCGAAAGAGGTCAGCAGGCCGAGGAAACGCCGACATATACTCTTGACCTCATCGAAGCCCTCTCTTTCACACGCATAAACAGCAGCAAACATGGCGCAAGCACTGAAGACTGTCTACCGCTACGCCGTTCCTGGCGCCGTCGCCTTCTCCCTCGCCTCCGCCAGCATCTACGATGTCAGGGGCGGCCAGCGCGCCGTCATCTTTGACCGCCTCCGAGGAGTTTCGGATCAGGTGGTCAACGAAGGCACTCACTTTCTTGTGCCATGGCTCCAGAGGGCCATCATGTACGATGTGCGGACAAAGCCGCGGAATATCAGCACTACGACGGGTAGCAAGGATCTGCAGATGGTCAGCTTGACGCTGCGAGTGCTGCATCGCCCGGAGGTGGGCATGTTGCCGCGCATCTATCAGGTATGTCCTTGATCTGCAGCTTTAAGGTGTGAACATGATATTGATGGGACATTATAGAACCTTGGCCAAGACTACGACGATAGAGTGCTCCCCTCCATTGGCAATGAAGTCCTCAAATCCGTCATCGCTCAGTTCGACGCTGCCGAGCTCATCACCCAACGCGAGGCTGTCTCCAACAAGATCCGCGGCGACCTCCTCAAACGCGCCGGCGAGTTCAACATTGCGCTCGAAGATGTCAGCATCACGCACATGACTTTCGGACGAGAGTTCACCAAGGCAGTAGAGGACAAGCAGATTGCACAGCAAGACGCTGAGAGGGCACGGTTCATCGTGGAGAAAGCGGAGCAAGAGCGACAGGCGAGCGTGATAAGAGCGGAGGGAGAGTCTGAGGCTGCGGACGTCATCTCAAAGGCTGTGGCGAAGAGCGGTGATGGCCTGATTCAAATTCGACGGATTGAGACGCAAAAGGATGTTGCGCAGATGTTGGCGAACAATCCGAACGTTACGTATCTGCCAGGAGGTGGAGAGGGAGGGAACAAGCAGGGTGGTGGCAACTTCCTGCTTGGACTGAGGTCATGAGGGAGCTGGGTGATGGAGTGGACTGTATTATACCCAATGCTAGCGGCGCGTGTGCAAAGCAAAAGGTTGAGAGTTGCATGGCGTGGGATGGATAAGCAAGCGCTGTAGGGGTGTTGAGCTGCATGTATGAATCTACACTTGCATAACAGGCCCGAATTGCCACATGTTGCTACAAGGTTGCATGTTATACAAGACTGATCTCGGCCAGATTGCGTCCAAGCTTTCATGCACAAGCCGTAACGTGCATCCGATGCGTTGCGAACAGGTTGCAACGCCGTGATCGATGTCAACAGGTGGTAAATGCAGCAAGAAGCGGTAGGTGAGATAGAGGGCATCGCGAGATTGTGACGCATCCAAGATATGATTTGCGAATGACTATCGAAGCACAATCGCAAGCTACCTCAGACTAACCGCTCCATCACACCTGGTGATACTTCCTGCCGCTCTCATGTTTCTCAAGCCGTTTCGCATAGACAAGCATTTCGCCGGAGCCAAGAACAAATAGGGTATCGCATCTCCAGCTCTCGTCGCATTGCATCATGGGTTTGCAGCGCCGTCTAGCAGCAGCAGCAGTCGTCAATGGCGTGGCAGCAGGCATCGCAAGCCTCGCAGCAGATGAAGCAGGCGCAGAGGTCGACTGTTCACGAGCCATCGTGTCAGCACATGTGCTCTGATTGCTTGGATCATAGGATTATAGCTTACGGAGGATGCCACCACCCCTCATGCCCAGCACTGTGCTCTTCTTGTCCGTGCGGTTCTCCTCGGCCTGTATGATCACCACCCAGTCAGTACACTGTGACTTGTGTCCCGAGCATCTGGTCCTGCCAATGCTGCTAAGAAGTGTGCTAAGCATTGTTTACCTGGCTTGGCGCGGCCGCCGCGTCGACGCTCATGTGCTCGCGCGCCGGCTGGTACTGCGTTTCCAGGTCGACGTTGTCCATGTTGTTGTTGTTGTTGTTGTTGTTGTTGTTGTTGTTGTTGTTGTTGTTGTTGTTGTTGTTGTTGTTGTTGTTGTTGTTGTTGTTGTTGGTAGCAGACATGATTGCTGTTGAGGATACTGATGCTTGTGAAGTGAGTGCAGGAGGTGTGATGTGTAGGTTAAAGGGCGGTTTAGTACGTGATCGAGAGTGGCAGGACCAAGGTTTTGTTTAGATCGACTTGATGACGCTGGGCAAGGAAGTTGGCAACCTGGGCAACAGGGCTTGCGCACGGGAAGCTTGTTTGGTCGCGACGCGCGCGTTTCAAGGGTCTGCCGTCAGACCGAGCGAGCTGTTTGGTTGCGTTATATGTGTCGTGGCCTCCAACAATCAGGAGATCGCTTCGTCACCGCTTCACTACTGAATCCATCAATCGTGCAGAGACACTGACCTGTGTTCACCCCAGTAGGCGATGATCAGCGAGGCATATATTCTGAGAGCATGTGCATGAGGTGGCGGGACATGTAGTCCGCTAGAGGGGCACGAGCTGCAATGGTGATAGGCTACTTGTCGATATCAATGCATGGCCGCGACGCCAGTGGCTGACGAAGGAGACGAGAGAAATCCACGACAAGGTGCATGTAGACGCTGCAACAGGCCAGCTGCGACACATTTGTGCTGACAGGTAGCAGACACGACAACTGGGTCGCCATGCCTACGAGGAGCGCATGCCAGATAGCGTTGCCAGGCTGCTGGCAGAGGAAGATGATGGCAACAGCTTGACCGGTGTCATGCCTAAGCTTGCCCAGCTGCTGGAGCACAGAAAAGATCTAGACGTGGCGTATGTCTGCACGGATGCCGCAGTTCAGGTCTACAAGCTCAAAGATGAGGGCGCACACTTCTGCGGCTATCGCAACATGCAGATGCTCTGCCTGGCTCTCGGTAGGCCGCAAAATGAGAGCCTCCGAATCCAGCAGCGAGACGTCGATTTGAGACAGAAGCTGTTGGTTCCACAGCTACAGGTTCTGGTCGAGAAGGCATGGGACGCAGGCATTAATGCCCACAGCCGTGAACAAACCGGTGGTATCATAGGCACCAGAAAGCACGTAGGCACTTCAGAAGCCGAAGCTGTCCTACTAAGTCTCGGAATCGAGTGCACAGGTTCCGTCTTCAGGGGCAAAGCTGCGTACCTACAGGTCCTCGATGCCGTGGAGTCGTATTTCTCTGCCTCCCCAACATTGATTCCTGAGGCCAAGGTCCATAAGACCTCCCGGTCGCCTATCTTCTTTCAGCGGCCACGGCACTCCATGACGATTGTGGGGATCGAGAGGTTGAGGGATGGATCGAGGAAGTTGCTGGTTTTTGATCCGGCTTGGAGGCCACCGGGGGCGATGAGGGGTGAGACGGTGGTGGGGCGTGGCTGGAAAGCGAGGTTGGTGTTGAGGGAGTATGAGAAGGGTGAGAGGTATTTGACAAAGTGGAAGGGGTTTGAGATCTTGAGTGTGGATTGATCTCGTGTCGAGGAATCAGGTATGGAACCGCTAGGGTCATGATTCCGTATGGGAATCGTGAGTTGGCAATGATGCTGATGGAGCGATACGTCAAGCTGTCGAGTGCCGTGGCGGGTGTGTGGTGGGCACGACATCAAGCCTCTGTTGTCGGACACCACTACGAATTTCATGGCGGTGGTTGTAAAAGACCACCTTTGAAGGGAGAATCGAAGAGAAACTGTGGATCTCCCAAAGACTCATCAATTTGGCATTTTAAACATGATGGCAGTGATTTATTGTTGCTACCACGGACACAGAATTAACTACTCCATAACGCCTCAGCACCATCAGGTCTAGAGCGCATATCCATCCATCAGGGCTCTCACCAGCTCCATGAGGAATCCTTCGTTGTTATACAGACAGAGAGAGAGAGAGAGAGAGAGAGAGAGATGTCTGCTCCGAACTCCCTAAAAAGCATCCATGAAATTTTCATCTCCTGCATCCCTCACCGTGCGAGATCCATAGGTGTTTTTGCCATGAGTAATTCGTATGTCTTGTGGTCCTCAAAGAGAGACATCCGTCGTGCGCGACTGCGTGCTGAGGAAATCGATTCGGCGGCACAGATGTTGGTGAATGGCAATCTCGAGCGTTGTTGGTAAACGCGATGTTCTCACTGATCGATGCCGGATGGTTGTCTCTCAGGGTCCATTGCACGTATGTAGGCTTGCTGAATCCGCGAACGAGTGTTTCTTCTTGTAGTAGCTTTGTAGACGGAGCGCTGACCAGTTGTTCCCGAAGCACCGCATGAATTTAATTTTCGCCTAATAGCAGGTCCCTGACCGGCAAAGGCGTAACCGACTTCTCTCATCCGCGGCCCGCGCATCGACAGTCCAGACGAACCCTCACCCACTCACTCACTCCGGCCCTTCGCAGTAAAAGTCACAAGCCCCATCCGGCCTCCTACAGCAGACGTCAGCAAAAAAAAAAAAAAAAGCCTCCAGATCCCAAAACCGCTCTATACCCCTATTCCTTCCTCCTCCCGCGGGCGTCTTAACGTAGCAAAATAAGAGGTGGACTCACTTCCAAAGACTCTCAGGCTTCATCTTGCACTGAAGCTCGCAAGCATTCATCGTCAGCTGATGAGCTTATAGGAAAGAAGGGGACGGGGGAGGCAGACCCAAACGTTACAAGTGCCTAGATGAAGGGCCCACTCTACGCGGTCTGGTGGACAGTTGCTGGGTCCCTGTATATCGTTAGCAGAGAGCATGTCAGATCAGGAATTCTTCTTCTGTTGTCGTCGTTGTGGTTGTCATTATAGTGGGAATATGTTTTTGGGTTGCGGACGTACGGTCCAATCGGCACCATGACAGAAGGTATCGCCCGGGGGGGGGACCCTCGTCTATATCACCAAACCAAGCCAGCGCAGGAGTGAGGTTGAAAGGGCTCGCGGTGAGGGTTGATGTATGCAAGCTTTATTGAGGCAATACTTGTGGTCCGAGAGTCGTTGATGACCCTGGCATCTTCAGTACCGTGCGGAGTTACAGTGGCCTGTTACCTCTCGTGTACACTTTTAGCGTTGTTGGACACTTTCAACTGTACTAACATAGCGCATTACAGGGCGAATCCACCAATCTCAAGTAGAGAATCTGGAACTATAGCGATTCTCGTCCCTGAAAAGCGTGGTTGTCAGCAAGACGCAGTGACACGAGTGATGGTGAACCACTGTAGCAGGTGAGGTCCAGGACGTCCAAGAGTCTAGAGACGGTACATTTCAGCGGCAATTGCCGATAAATACCGCGTGCAGCTGCACCATCTCCTGCGCTGCTGGGTTAAGTCCTTTTTTCGGTGACCGAGGCGTGTGTTTCGAATAAAGGACCATCGCAAGGGTATCCAAAGGCACACAGGTCTATCGGGTTTATTTCTGGTAGCCGAGTCGGCGTCTCTGTGAGCACACCGAAGTTCGCATGATAGGTTCGTCGAGGTGAGGACGCGTTTCGAAGTGTCTAAGGGAACGCTTCGAGATATTCTAGACCTCTCAATTTTTGCCGTGGTGCACGAGACGTGTTCCATAAAGACATGTTTGTAGGCATAAACCCTGTGTCGACGCCCAAAAGGGACCAAGGTCGTGCTTGTCTGGTCACGGGCGGCAAAGTGATGGCCTAGAGGCTAGACGCAGCGCTGCATGCAGGGTAAGATCATCTCCCGGCCTTGCGAACTGGTGCGCCAGTCCTTTCAAGACCTCGCCAGACCCTCCATCACCTCCCACCCCCCCCTTACCACCCTTCCCGGCCTCCCAACCTTCAAAGCCCTATGACACTCCGTACAACACCCCAACCCATCCGGCGTCCTGCCATGCCTGATCAACATCCCCTCAACAATCCACTCCGTCATCCTTAACAGATGCTCCAAACACTCCTCAATCGAGTCCCTTGGCTCGCCCTCCAACATTATATCGATACCTACCTCTCCGGCTTTCCTCTGGATCAGGATTGCGCGATGTTGTTCGCGCGGGAGATCCTCGGCGCTGGGGCGTGGGGTCGTATGCCGCGCGACCACGAGATCCAAGTGTAGGTCGTGGTTCCAGTTACGCGCCATCTTGCGTGGGCGGAGGAGAGCTGCGTTGGCGAGGATAAGAGCGCGCGTGTCTTGGACGGAGCGGGTGGGTGGCCCTGACTGTGGGATCAATACTGGCAAGATAGGCGCCGAGTTGGCCGGAGCGGTGGCAGTGTAAGCTGGTGGTGAGGCCATATCCTGTTGCGCTCCTCGCATCAGGATTTTGGCGAGAGGTATTTCTGAGTATCAGTGATACATGTATTAGTCCAGCGGCACGATAGGAAGCAATCAACATGAGGCAGTGCAAGGATCGGCGCGTGTTGAGGCGGAACTATTCTAAACCTTAAGCCTCCACTCATCATGCCGACGACCCGCATGAAGATACCAAGCCAGCAAAGCACTCATGCAGCAGCGTTCCGGAACGTGAGTTCCACACCGACATCCCATCCGTCCGAGTTGATTCCTTCTGGCTCAGAAATACCCTACAGCTTCCGCATCGAGCGGAAACGAACGGGCCCGTCGAGCAGTTGCACATCCTGAATCCTGGCAGTAACGTCAACACTTCGAACCGCAGCCACTAGCAAATCGTACCTGCGAACCACCACCTACCTTCGTACCGCGCGCAGGTCACTGAATCCTGCGCCTCTTCCTTGCCCTTATCAGGCGTAGTCGCTCATCACACTCGGCTTGGCGTTCCAAGGCAAGCGTGAACTGCGCCTGCAACCTGGCATCGAACTCTCCTAGACCATTGGCGGAGTTTTTGCTGTAAAAGTACTGCCTCATGGCCTGTCGAGCATAATGGTGGTCGAAAGTGTCTGGGTTCCAGCGAATGGAAAACTGGTAGTCAGTCAGCGGCCACCGAAGCTCGTCGGAGCGCACGATGCAGAGCGAGGTCTCGAAGCTGTTCGTCAGCTCAAGCAAAAGCCTGATCTTCTTGCTTGCGACGACGCCCTGTTGGCTGTGAAGGTGGCGCTGCAGGTAGCGAGGAACGAGTTGAAGATTGAAGTCCAATATCTTGAGGTTGACGTGAGTGATGTTGTCCATGTCCGGCTCGAAGCGCCGACGGATGTACTCATAATCCTGCCGTATCTGCCGACTGACCAGGGCAAGGCTGGTCGGCGTGATGTGCGCTGGACCGTATCTCACGATGGTGACAGAGTCAGAAGCTTTGCAGACGTGTTCAAAGACTTCGTAGCGTAGCTCTCGTGGCAGTGCGAGTAGTGGTGACTGTTGCGGTCCTGGAGCTGGCGAGTTGGTGTCGCAGGTCGTGCCTGTCCGGGTCATCGTCCGCGTGCTTTTGGTTGGCATCTTGCGACTGTTCATATGGACGCAGGACGGTCTGTGGTTGTGTGATATAAAGACTGAAGGTCCCGTGGTTCTTGAAGCCGACGGGAGCGACCTGCTTCTGGCAAGTGCGATTACGTCGCGTTGCACGAGGCAGCAGCGTCAGTTTCGCGATGCTTCAAGATGTGACCGAGGCCGTCGTTCTTCTTGCAGCAAAGCCAAATCTTGATGCCTGCGATGGCAGCTGTCGGCCATCCCCAAAACCCGGGATCACGACCAGGTCGCTTTGCTGTCCAGCATCTATGGTACTTACTGGCGACTTCCCTGAGCTCCGCGTCGCGCCATCCTGCAAGGGAGCATTCAATGAAGCTGCAGCAGCCGTCGTGGCTTTCAACTATCATTGCCAGCTTGCACCTCCACATTGCCAACCTCCTCGTTCTCAATCTCGATCTTGATCCCAACATCATCCTGCTCAATCTTCGCCTCCTCCACCCCGCCAATCTGCTCATTCGGCTCACAACCCTCAAGCTTGACCGCGACCTCCTTCTTCGTCGTTCGCTTCTTCGGGCTCCCACGTACTCTACTCGGACACAGCTTCTCATTCGCAAGGTCACATTCATCGCAGCGCCTACCTACTGGCAGACATATTGTCTGACCAAAGCCAACGAGAAGGTGATTGATATGATGCCATTTATCTCTTGGCAACCACGACTCCAGCTCCGCTCTTGTTTGCTCGGGAGTAGATGTCTTATGCCAGCCCCAGAGATTCGTGATGCGATGGACGTGAACGTCAACTCCAATCCCCTCGTCCCGACCCCAGGCTGCAGACATGCATAGATACGCCATCTTGGGTCCAACGCCAGGCAATGAAATCATGCCTTCAATCGTGTTAGGTATATCGCCATCGAATTGGTCACGGAGGATGATGGCAGTGTTTTTGATGTACTTCGTCTTATTGTTATGGAAGCCGACTTTGTGAATGAGATTGTTGAGCACAGTAGGTTCGACTTCTAGAAGTGATTCCAGATTGAAGCCACCAGGCAAGTTCTGCTGCAGATTCCGCATTGCAGCAAAGGTCACAGGGTCTTTTGTCTGACTGCTGAGCATCAGTGAAATGAGCGTCTGCAGGCGCTTGTCTCGCGGTGAGGCGTGCTCCTCAGCGGCCTCCTCGCAGCCCATCGTGTCGACTGCGGCAACAACACGCTTTCGCATTTCGGTCGTGATAGCATAGACCTTCTCCCAGTCGGTTGGCGGATTCACGGTCATAGTGCCATTGGGCCCTTTGATACGTTTCGCCGGCTGCTGACGAGCCTTTTGTTTGGACTCGGTTTCGTTCGCAAGTTCAGGTTCAATCTTTGGTGCTTTGCGAGGTGATTGTCGTACTGGCGTGGTATCGAGGGGAATCGATGCTGCCAAAGTGGAAGTGGTTTGTCGTTTGCGTTTCCTGGATATAGGCGTGCCGTCGTGTTTCATGCTCGATGATTCAACTGGCGATATTTGTTCTGCGTCTTCAAGGCCGCTCTCGCCTGGAGCACTGTTAGAAAATGCCCGCAGCGAGTGGCGAGTGATCCGTTGAGGCGTCAGCGCCGTGACCACCCGCTGCGTCTCGCTGGATATCCGTGAAGTTTTCATTCTCTCTTCTAGGGCGAATCTCGATATCACCTCTACTTGGACATGTACTTGTACCGTTGTACGTTTTTGCGGTACGGACCATTGATGCATGCCCCTGTCACGCGTGGCTAGCGCGCCTACATGTGCCACTTTCACGCTGACTCAGCTACTCGGGCTGCATTACGAAATGAATCTTGTACAAGGTCAGGTCCACCTTGTCCTTCTGCAGTCCTCGTCACTTGTTGAAAGTGAGCCAGCCTTGGGCGATGAAGAAAGCGGCGTCTGACAGGTCTGCTCGCTTTCGAAAGTGGTTGATAAGGTAACGTCAGCCGCACCTGAGTTACATGTAGTTCTCATAACGCCAGAGTCCAATCCCTTCTTCGTGACGAACTCTCGATCTGACATGCAGCATCCTAAACCTCTCATTCGCAAATCCCACGCTCTGAGCACAGCAAGTCAGCTCGATAGCACCAGCGCAGCTCTCGCGTGCGCACTCGGCACCAATTGCCCCGCCTTCAGGAGTTTCAGCCGCACTATAGGGCACACGACCATATGGACCAAAGGATCAAGCATCAGCCCAAGATGCAAGACGTGTCGGAGGCTGGAAGCGGATTCCCCTTCATACCTACCTCGGGATGTGAGCCTGATTAACCGTTAACGGAATCCCATTATTGCTCCACTTGAGGCACGCTTGTAGTAACCTCGGGTTCTCGTCTTGACCATTAGGGTACTCGGAGTGGAGTATTGGAAGAATGAAGTCCAGACGTAGGACGATAGGTATTTATTTGTGCTCTGCGAAGTTGTGCTCATGTATCCTTGTCAGGTCTAATGATCATTTCATCGACAGCATAACCAGCATGTCCAAAGCAATACTGAAGCAGCAGCCTCCCTCTCCCCTCCTCAACCTGCCACCAGAACTCAGGAACGCAATCTATGACCACCTGGCCTACTCCAGCAAAGTCATCGAGATCCAGAGCGGGGACAAGATTTCTACCCAGTGCGCTCCGCTCGCAGGCGTGTGTCGCCAGTTACGACAAGAATTCAGCTCTGCCTACCAGGCCATTACCCTAGCATACGCGGACAACATCACAGTCCACAATATCAACCTCTCAGCAAAACCCTTACTCCTCACCCTCTCCACCCTTCCGGGACCGGCAGAAACTAACCTCAACCGCTCGGTCACTATAAAAATCCTCCTTACCAATGAGCTGCAAACCACCGAGATCACAGCCTTTGTCACCTATCTAGCTGCGCCAAGTCCGCTGCCAAAATCTGCAGGTGCACATATCAGCTACGACGTGAGCTTCGATCCGAACACTTTCAACCTGTACTCCTTCCGCATAACATTTGCGAGGCTTGCGAAGCGATACAGATTCCACAAATGCGATGCCGAGCAGCGGGTTTGGGAGCAGGTGGTTTGGGAGCAGGTTTATTGGGCTTTTGCTAAGGCGGCGGAGAGGGTGGATGGTGTGAGTGTGGGGCAGTATGCTTTAGGGCAGTGGAGGGGTTCAGGGGGTGGGATCTGTTTTGTCTAGGGCTTAAGTGGCTTAGGCGGCTATAGTGTGCTTTTCGACATAAAGCATGGCAACGTTGCTTCTCTTTTGAACGGCCTTGTGACCTGATGTACGAGTCACGCTGCATTAGATATCGGGCGGTAGGTATTCCTTGCTGGCGTCTGACGACGTCTTAGGACAACTGACCTAGCAAATGTAGCGCCATACCGAGTACCGCCGTGTTGCGAGCAATCCAAATTATCTTCTTATGGACGTTGACAAGGCATTCAATTCTCCTTTCCCCATCGACTATGACGTTCTTACACGCTTCTTACGGCCAGGCAGCTTTTGCGAGGCATGCTCGTCCAGGAGGTCGGCCAAGAGGCAGTCCATGGTGTTGGCTCGGGTGATGTTCAGGGTAAGGTTGATGGCCAGATCTCATTGGGTCTCACTGTTGCCTGATGGTGTGGACTGTTGACCTCGTTGATGAGTCGACGACATGTGAGGTGCCTGCCCGGTCGCGTCCGCTGAAGTGGAAGTACAAAAAGTGGGGCGCTGCGAAGAGTTCATCATGATGCCATCCGAATTGGTCAGCGCCTGGGCTAAGGTAAGGTACCATGGCGCCTTCACATGTCATGCCTCTCCCGCCTGGTCTAGTCGCGCGGCGACAGCCTGTGGGTGACCACATCGGTTCCTCTTCATTTTGCGATCCCGGTAATTTCCTGCAAGCCCGCGACGAGGAACAGGACAAGCCCCACCCCAACATGCGGCCGACATGAGATAGTCCGAAGCGTGATAAATCTCGCTGGCAAGACAGACGCGGAAGAAGAGCTTGAGCGGATGCAACGGAAAGGGAAGGTGTAGTAGAACGGGCGTTGGGGACCAGGGATTCTTGACATAGCGGAGGACACTTGACGGGCGGCTCTGCCTCAGCGGCTAGCAGGTCCAGCGTGGTGACCAGGAGGTTATGGGACTTCTGTATGTCTCGCTTGTACGATTGAGCGAAGGCACGTGTCGTTGATGTGTGATTCTCAGAGCCGTTGGGACGCCATTGGAGTGGCCAGAAGCAAAGAAAGTCGCCGGACATGTACGCGAGTGGGGTATCGAGGTATACGACATGCGTTCGTGGCATGCGCGAAAACTCCAGTCTGACATGTGACATAGCAACTCTTGGCAATATGGCGTCGCGCAAAAGGGAAGGAGCGGGATGCCATGCTGTGGGGCGATGAGGTAAGGCAGGAGCCAGTCCGGGCAGGCACGATGCATACTGACTACATGGCCAGATCGAATATCTCGTCGTGGCGATTGACGATGAGCAACGTCAAGTCAAGCTGTCGTTGAGACAGGCTGATATCCTAGAGGCTCTAGCCAGTGATGAGAAGTTGCTCAGACAGGGCGGCGGCGTGCCAGACTTGGCCCGCGGTCACAACAAGCATGGCAAGACTGCCCCTACCTTTCATCCGGAGTTTGGGCGCTTCATGTTGGAGGCTACGCCCGGAGCACCGTGGGGCATCGATTTCAAGGAGCTTCTGGACGTTGAGCCCGACATGAAGTGGCGGCGGCAGGTCGCGAAGGAGCATATGGAGCCGTCAGAGTATCCCATCACCCTGACCACCTTCCCACTCCTCGGAGATCGCAAGTCGATCACTCCCTGGTATCCTCCATCTGGGGATAAGCTCCGATCTCAATTTGTACCCGATGAGATCGCCAATCCCCACATACGATTTCCTACCTTGGCTGCCAACATTCGAGCTCGGAGAGGCAGAAAGGTGGAGCTCAATGTACCTGTCTTTCACGATGAGAAGACGCCGAAGCCTTGGAAAGATCCGACGGTCGACTATGATCTGCACAAATGGTCAGAAGACGATGATGTTCGGAACGGCGCTGCCAAAGACGAGCATATCTACATGGACGCCATGGCATTTGGTATGGGCAGCTGCTGTTTACAGATAACATTTCAGGCCAAGAACATCGAAGAAGGCCAGAAGATGTACGATCAGCTGTCGCCATTGGGACCTATTCTACTGGCACTTACTGCGGCCACACCCATCTATAAAGGCTTTCTCGCCGACACAGATGTGCGATGGAATCAGATTAGCCGCGCGGTGGATGACCGGACGCCGGAAGAGCTTGGTGAGAAGCCGCTGAAGAACGACAGGTGGCGGATACCGAAGTCCAGGTATGCGAGCAACAGTACTTATATATCTAGAGATCCACGACTGCGGCCGGAGTACCTGGATCCTGATCTTATCGTGGACGAGAAACTCAAAGCACGACTAGTCGAAGGTGGTATGGACGATCTTCTGGCCACGCACTTTGCGCACCTGTTCATCCGTGACCCGATCGTCGTGTTCAACGAAGATCTCGAGGAGCTGGACCTGAACAAGGTCGACCATTTCGAGAACCTGCAGAGCACAAACTGGCAGCATATGCGCTTCAAGCCGCCTCCGCCAGGCAACGAGACCGGCTGGCGTGTCGAGGTTCGGCCGATGGAGATCCAAATCACCGACTTTGAGAACGCGGCTTTCGCAGTTTTCGTAGTATTGATCACAAGAGCCATCCTGTCCTTCGACCTTAACTTCTACCTCCCTATACCGCGCACGACAGAGAACATGGAGATCGCGCATCGCAGAGACGCCGTCCTAAACGAAGAATTCTACTTCCGCAAAAACGTCCTCCCCAAGCGCCCAGCCCGCACTAACGGCACAACCTCGCACCCCGCCTCCGGCACAACCACCCCTCAACTAAGCAGACCTTCCACCCCCCTCGGCCCAGTGGAAGACGAATACGAACTCATGACTATCAACACCATCATCAACGGCTCACCCGACGGTTCCTTTCCCGGTCTCATTCCGCTGGTGGAATCGTACTTGGACTCGGTGAATGTGGATGTGGAGACGAGGTGTGAGTTGGCGAGGTATTTGGAGCTGGTGAAGGGCAGGGCGAGTGGGGAGTTGTGGACGGCTGCCAGGTGGATTCGGGGGTTTGTAAGAGAGCATGCGGAGTACAAGGGGGATAGCGTTGTCGGGGAGGGTGTTGTTTATGATTTGGTCAAGGCGGTGGAGAGGGTGACGGAGCATGAGGGGAGGGATGGGTTTGCGGTTGAGATGATGGGGGAGAGGTGAGCGGGTGTCCTTGGTCGTAGGGGTTGGCAGAGGAGCTGGCCGCATTAGATGGAGGATGGAGCGTCGTGAATATTTCGTGAAAAGCCTTCTTCCACAGGTCCCGTTTTTAGGGCGCTCCGGGGACACTCACTTCGTGAAACAGTCATTCTCGAATCCCACGTGCGGTCATAGGTCACCGAGAACAGAAGATCCCGTCCGTATCACAATACTGTCGATGAGGGGCCCCAGAAGCAGGAAGCTTCAATCACATATGGAGAACAGTGTCCATAGGACGTCAATGACGTTCGCCAGTCAGGTTCAGCCATTCCGGTGGGCAAATGCTTATATGACCAAAACAATTCGAATTGTGCTAACTAGCCGCAGGGATTTGCCTTTGATATAACTTTGACCTCGAAATGAATAATCGAAACTGCAAAGAAGTAACATATCCGTGAGGGAGTTTGAGAACTTGCAGCCCGGCCACGTCAATGAGAGCAGGGTTGAGAATCTGCATGCTACGGCACGGTCGTGGCCGCATTTGACAACAGCTTCGGCACCTGGGTGCTGCCGCGCGGGGACGTTTGGTCGTAGTGGAAGATGCGATCGAAGGTGTTGGTCGGTGCTCAATTGGTGAAGGCCGTGGTCGAGAAGCTGGTCGTCGGAGCGGCATGGGACTTTGGTTCGGTCGAGGGTACTAACGCTGGCGAGGAAGGCAGGCATGCAATCCATGATTCATGTCCCAGGTCTTTGCGTGCTCATTCACCATCGAGCTCCGGCGTGGTCGGCAGTGAATGGCTCGATGTATCCGCAGTGTCGGGTTCTGCAATTGCGTCGAGACAACAAGGGACACTAGCTACGCCCTTCCGAAGCTCTCACAACAGCCCATCCCCTCCGACCTAGCAATAATACGCTTCGAGAATAATCCGCACACCAATCTTGACAATGTATTCATGCGTGTCCGGGTTGACAGGGAGCCCGACGTGGTCAATACGACACCCTGAGCAGTTCTGATCATACCAATGCCCGCGCGGCGTGCCCGGCATCAAGAACGGGGCCAGCTCTGGCGGTGGCTCACCGCGCCTCGGCGGATCCACGGCAATCGCGCGAAGGTTGTTTAGCCAGTAGAGCCTGACGGGACACTCATTCATGTTCGTGGCGAAGATCCTTGCTTCCCCCGGGGCGACGCGCGAAGCAGCGACCGTCACGGCACCGTTGCGTGGCGTGCTGACGAGCACTGGGATGCCGACCCCTAGTTGAGCGCCTGGTCTGAGGGGAACTTCGATGTCGAAGTGTGAGATTCGGTCTCCGGTTCTTTCCAGCCGGCAGAGCTGCTTGAATATGTTTTTGGGGGCGTTGCACTGCGATTTACGACCCTTGCCCTGTCGGCGTAGGAGCTCTGGGTGAGTGGCGTCGTAGTCTCGGCGTAGGAGGCCTGGGCGAGTAGTGTCGTAGTAGATGTAGCCTGTTGTGGGCATATCGGGGTGTAGCTTCAGGGCCTCGGGGTGGTGAATCCATTGGATTTCTGCGTAGCCTCCGTTGTCATCGATTCTACTCCAGGCCATATGTCAACGCGTTAGTAAATCTCTGAGACTAGGTTGACTGATCATTCACAGTAAGCCTACGCTTTGTCGCCTACATCAAGACGCTTCTCCGAGCCTTCAACAGAGAGCGCCGTCGTGAATAGGAGCAGTACTAGAATAAGAAGTCGAGTATAGAGCGCCATGGCGGTAAACGCTGTAGTGATCTTCTCGTACGAATCGATGACATATGAGACTGACCTGCAGCACTATGGGTGATAGACTGCTTTTCTACGGCAGTGGCACCCGAATATGCAGTTCGTCATTAGCAAGGTCATGGATTGAACGGTGCACGTGGTTTTGCAAATTAGTTGTTGCTGCAGAGCCAGTTGGATCACTGCATGGAGGCATGCTTCAAAATACTTTCTTGGCTGTATCATGTAGACTGACTGACTGATAACCATATTCATGTGATAGTTGCCTGTACAGTGTGGTGTCCTGGAGCCATGCTTTACGTTACTCTCTTGGCCCACGAGGTGGACTGACTGGACCAACACAATGTAGACACGACCCAAACGTGGAGCATTGGTGAAAAGTCCGAACGGCAGTCGGAGCCAGTTCATCGTAGAGTAGGAGTCGGACCAGTGATCTTGATCGATTGGACGTTGTTGGATTGATCTATCCATCTATCCGTGGATTGGATTGGATCTGAGTCGTTGTTCCTTGGACTAGATTGTGATCTGAGATACATTCATATCCATGCTAGCGGACGAGGTTTCAGGCAATTGAGCCACAGCGGAGCTAGCGGAGCATCCGTATGGGCACAGATAATAGGCAGTTGTGACTATTTCTGCAATATCCGAGCTGTCCGAGATGAAGTAATACACCATCATACCAATGATACCACAACGCCAAGACTTGAGTGGGCATGGATAGATCGTCCATGGATCTCATCCATCCATGGATCGGATCTGGTTGACGGTCAAGATCCATCCATCCAATCCATCAAGATCACGATTCATGACGATTGATTGCTTGGCTTCACTTGGCGATTAGCTCGACCAGGATTGCCTTCGCAATTGACGAGGCACTCATGAAGCATAAACGAGCAAACAATCAGAGCGGTTGGACCTGGTGTGATGCTGGCGTGAGCAATCGCTGCGCAAGATTCGGCAGACCTCAGCCGACTACCCTCTATCAGAGTCCAGACTGCTGCGAACCCGTAGGGCAATACTACGGCTCTGTATCCAACCACGTGGGAATCCCCACTACTAACCGCAAGGTATACCATGCCAATCTCACTGAGACTGGCGGTTGCAAAGGCGGATGTCGTCATGCGAGTAATGGGTCTGCTATCTGACTGCTGATTGAGTCACAGACCTAACCAACATCCCACCTGAAGCCAAATAATTGCCTCTTTATCGTGGAGAGGCAGCTGGTTCCGATCACCGCAAGGACCTTGCAAAAGGCTCCACTTTTCTTACGATCTCGATAACTGACTGTACAAGGCGAATGACCAGCCTCAAGGGCCCGACATCTGTTAGCTCTCGGGAGGGAAAAGATTGTGCAGAGTATACTTGAGGAAGGTATAAGAGAACTCTATCAGCAGCGTTGCGTGGATCATGTTGTTTGATGATACTGTGTCCTTCCAACCACGCCATCAGTCACACTCCCGAAGCAAGCCTCATGCTCCTCCTCACAACCTCGCCGAAACCCAGCCCTCCACCAACCTCGTCCCCTCCGCCTTCTCCTTGAACCCAATCAACTTCTCCATTATGAAATCCTCATGCGCGACTCCGGGCTGAATCACCAACTCCACCCTCCCCTCGCTTCCCACCTGCTCCTTCAAAATCTTCGTCATGGCCTGAATACTATCATGCAATAACTCGCCTCCGCCTCCCCACACCAGCACATCCCCACTCACGCGCGACAGACCCTTCCACCAATCCGTGCCGGCGGTGAGGATCGGTTGGTTGTAGTTGTCGAGACGCGCGGAGCCCATGAAGAGCTTGGACCACCTGTCTGAGCAGACGGGCGAGACCATGTCGGAGCCGGTGTTGAGCACGGATTTGTCTTCGCCCGCAGCGAATTTGGTCCAGGGGGAGATGAGGATGGTGCCGGCTAGGGGCGTGGAGAGGTTGACCGGCGAGATGGAGGGGTCAGGGTGAGGGTGGAGGAGGTGACCGAGGAGGCCGAGGACGAGGTTGCCGCCGGCCGAGTCGCCTGCGACGATGATCTGGACATATATTAGCATTTACATGTGGAAAATGGAGGGAGTGAATGGGCTGAGGGAGGTTTACATCTTGTGGCCTGTAGCCTAGAGTGTTCAGAATGAAATCCAGCCCCTTGACTGCCTCACGCAACTGCTGTGGGTACTCGCCATGAGGAGCTAGAGTGTAACCTGGCATGACAATCGACACTTTCTTCCCCATGCCCTTAGTCAAGTCCCTCTGCAACTCCTGCAGCCACCTTAAATGGCCCGGGCTCGCGCTCAGGACATACCCGCCTCCATGCAGGTAATAGACAACCTTTTCCGCGCCTCGCTTGGATCCAAACCAGTGCAGCTTAAAACTCTGGCCCTTGCCGCCATCCAGGACATCACTCTCCGGGCTGATGCCGGCTTCTCTGCAGATGGCTTTGTAGTTCACCTCCGTGGGCTTGTTGAGCAGCTGTTCCTGGCCTGGCGTGCAGATGGAGAGGTTGGTGCGGATGGCGCCGTATAGGGCGTCTTTGTAGGCGGTCGGGGCTTTGGGGCCGGAGCGGATGGGGTAAGTGATGAGACGGAAGAAGAGGGAGAAGAGGATGCGGCCAATGTTGGGAATAAGGAGGAGTTTGTCCAGGAGGGTGGCTTTGGGGATGTTGGTCTGTGAAACCATGGTCGCGGTGGTCCTGGGCAGGAGAGGAGGTGGTGGTCGTGGTGGCAGCGAAGAAGAACGTGGGAAGAGTGAATACAATGATGAACTACTACACTATACTTTACCTACGTTCTTGGCAAATGGAGATGCCGTTCCCTCCTCCCAGGACCACGGCACGACGCATGTGCTAGAGTCCTCCTGAGCATGACGACCGTTGTGCCTCGGTGCTTGACCCCGCCCTGGCGCCGCTGGGTGTGGCTCGAGGCATCGGCATCGGCATCAACTCAACATCTTGTCTTGGCGAAGCTCTCATTGCGGCTGACATATGAAGCTGATGAGCCCGTGTTTGATAGTGGTAAAACCGACTTCTTGAGCGGCGAAAGAAGTGGAAAAGCTGTGAAGATGCAAGATGGAACGTGGTCAGAAGGAGGGCCTGGCCTATTGCTCTGCCGCCGCCGGGTCCGGTTGCACGTGCGGAAAATAGGTAAGGTACACGTAGATCTTAGACCTTGACTGTTGTGGCTTGAGTACAGATATGACACTCAATACAGAAGAGCAGACAATTATACCGGCACGCAGGCCATATCGGAGCAGAAACATGGCCGTCAACAGGAGTCTCTCGTCGACCCACTAATCGAAGACTATGGCCGCCTTCACCACCTCCTGTTTCCGGACGGCCTCCAAGCATTCCGCCCACTGCTCGATTCGATATGTCTTGTTGACTATCCCTTCGAAGTTCAGCTTCTTGGTGCGCAGATATTCCATGACCAAGGGGAACTTCAGGGTACTGCAGAAGCTTGCCAAAATGGTGATCTCGTATGTCCAGATTCGGCTGGGAGGCCTTTCAAAGGCAATGGGACCAGGTCAGTGAATGTCTCCGATATACAAAGTGCCCTTCTGTCCTCAGTACTCACCAAGCTACTTTGACTTTGTCATCGTATACGCCGTACACGACTAAGGTCCCTCCTTTGGCGACGTAGAAGATCGATTGCTCAAGCACTGAAGGGGCGCCTGTAGCTTCAACCACAATGTCGAATCCATATGGATGCCCCGTTTTGAGCTTGTCCATGGAAGCTTGAGAGTCGGACGCCAAGACTTCCACATATGAGTCAGCAAGGCCCATTTTGCGAGCGAGGTCCAGCTTCGGTCCGGGCATTGAAGCAATCGTGAGCTAGTGTTTGTCAGCTGTATGGGCACTCGCAGTCATTCTCGCACGCACATTCGCGGTCCCGTTCAACTTCAACAGCTGCGCCAGCAGCATACCGGTCGGACCGCAGCCGAACAATAAGACCCTGCTACCGACTTTCGGTGTCATCCTCTCAATGCCATGCGAGGCACACGCAGCTGGCTCGATCAAACAAGCCTCGAGCGGTGATACTTCTTGAGGTATTGGAAACACTTGTCTTGCCGGGTAGCGACAGAATTCAGCAAATCCTCCCGGTACTATTGGACCATTCAGTGTTGATGCTTGAAAAAGTGCCTGGATGCTCAACTCGGCACTTACCGGTTCCTCCAAAGCCTGTCATATTCTCGCATAACAATCGCTGGTCCCGCATACAATGATGGCAACTCCTACATGGTTCCATGGGATCGACAGCGACGCGCTCGCCGACTGCGACATTCGAGACGTGGTCGCCGATCGCGACTACGGTTCCTGTTGCCTCATGACCTTTGAGACATCAGATCTTGCATGACGAATGATGCCGCCGCCCAACACTCACCTGGAATCAATGGAAACTGGCATCAAGTATCAACACTGGAAGCCCCACATCAAATGGTGCTCAGTAGCCTTACCTTTGCTATGAACTCGCCTTTATGGTAGTGCAGGTCCTGCACAAAGAGCATCAGCGCAAGCTAGTCCCTATTCTGATCCCATGGCCTACTCACGGTGCCACAGACGCCACACGCCGATATCTTGACCTGTCCAAATGTACACTGTAAGTCTGATTTCTACCGTCTCTTTGTACAATTTCACACCATACCAGTACATCTTCGGCGCCTATTTGGGGAACATCAACCTCTTCCACTGCGAAGACTTCCGGTTCAGAGTATCTGCCTACGTCAGTGAGACCCAATTGTTGCGTCGAGACCATTAGCGTACCGCAGAGCTTTCATCTTCTGAGGAACAGTATATCCATTGATTCTGCGCTTCTTGACGGCAGCTCCGTTGACGCCATTGGCGTGAGTCTGTTCAGGCACGCTCATACTAAGTCCGAGCGGATGCTAAATCCCAGCGAGGTACGAGTTCACTGACTACGTTTGCTGCTTTCTTCGCAGCAGCTTACGAATCCAATATACGGCTGTCAACGTGGGAGGGCCACAGCGGACCTCGCATCTATAAGCTCAGACAGCTCCTTCGCTTCGGCCTGCTTGCCCGAGCTTGCTTTGCTATTGCCAACGTATCTGCAATGGAACCAAAGTTCAAGTGGGGCAGCATAGGCAAGTCAACCGAACAGGCAGGTACACCGTGCCGGAATCACTGTTCTTGTCTCGCTCTTCTAGAATATCCACCTAAAGTCCAGGCAGAACAGATCTTCAGTCGACTGGACCACTTGATGCTTGTAATCCGACAGCTTCCGTTATGGCCTTGTGTCTGTGCACTTCTCCCAGCAATTAGCCAAGAGCAATCTTCGATCGTTGTTTTACTGGTCCAGTCTTGATTCTTCTTCGTCTCCATGTCTAAGGATTGGCGTTCGACGGCGCAGCCTTTGCCCACGCGCGGTCAGCATCATGTCATGTCGTGTAAAGACGAGAATGGTCCTCGAACACCGACATTGACTTGGCAGACAGTTCCAGTCTTCCGAAACCATTGGCAAAGCAAAGTCATAAGATAGCTGCCTTCAAATCATGAGGCGCCTGGGAGAAGCATGTTCATAGATGCTGCTTTTCAAATGGTGGCTAGGGAGTAGCGCGCAACAGCTTTGTACAAATCATCATCCAGATGATCAAGTTGCAAGGATGGTTCGATACTGTGGTTTATGCCTGGAAGACGATGCATAAGACAGTTGACTTGCTGGCGCAAGGACAGTGGTATAGATAGCTGCAGACATCGTAGCAATGCGTTTTGCAATGCAAAATCACCCGTTACATACTACATATCATGCATAAACTGCTCTATTTGTTGCCAAAAGGAATGTCGGAGTTGACCTTAGCGTCGGCCGCCTTGTCAATCATCTGCTCGTCTTGCTGGGGCACACCTGCGTCGTTCGCCAAGTTGTTGATCTCTGCGAAGTTGTTAGCAAAACCTTGTTAGATTCTCATGCGTTGCACCGCTTTGACACACGGCTGTTGGCGTCGTTGTCCGCAGTCGACTCAACCTGGTTGCCAGGCTGCGACTTCTTGTCCAAGGCCTGGTTAGCCTGTTGGGCGAATCAGCCTATATTCTCAACAACGTAGTATGGTTGGCAATGACAATATACCTTGTCCTTGACCTTGTCCACGAGTCCCGACATTGTGATGATTTGTGCTGGTTGATGAGGTGTGACTTTCTATTTGCTGGTCCTGTAGTGAGTGGTTGGAGACATGGTGACAAGGTATGATCTGTTCTTATATCAACGAAGAAGCTTCCTACAGGAATAGTGGAACGTCATATGTCCAACTTGTTTCCAACATTCTTGCAAGATCTACCTCATTGCTGCACTTGAGGCTATTCTGCTAGAGGCTCATGCCGTCATTGTGAAGTCTAAACGGCATAGCTACAAGCCCACGAAGCCTCTCTGGTCTAAGTATTACGCACTCAGAAACCAAAAGTCGCTCTTGCCCACCATTGATTCGTGTCTGGTGTAGGCCTTACCGAAGATCAGCAGCAATTACAACATGGCTCGATAATAAGACATCGATCATCTCATGACCTTAAAGGTTCAGACTTCATCATTGCCACTCTCTTCCACGCAGGTCACAGCCTTAGATGCGGGCCTTATTGAAGTGTTAAAACGAAGGTTGGGTTATTGGAGATATCAAGAAGCTGGTGAAAGTTGCTCACGAAGAGATCTGGTCTTCAGCAGTTTTTGGTGCTGTTGTGCATTCTTGGCCTATCTTATCAAGCCTCCGGCCAAAGCGGCTGCATCCGCCAAGCTCAGCGAGCTGTATTATGAGCGACCTATCTGCCGACACAAGTCAACCGTGTGAAACTAGTTATCCCTCATACGAGCGCATGCGTTCCGCGCCGCCACTCACAGTATGCCTTCAACAGCAGTCACTCCAGTCCAGGCCGGATATTCCCAACCCGCCAACACAGATGACTATATCTCCTTGCCTGCAAGCCCAGAGCCCCTCCGCATCAACAAACACGAGACGGCCGTGATAGTGGTAGACATGCAGAATGCTTATGCCTCGCCAGGCGGCTACATCGATGTGTCCGGCTTCGGCATAGACGAGGCTCGGTCCGCCATCGCTCGAACCAAAGCAGTAGTCGAAGCTGCGCGCGCTGCCGGCATGACCGTCGTCTACCTCCAAAACGGTTGGGACGCGAACTATGTCGAAGCCGGAACCCCAGGATCACCCAACTGGCATAAGTCGAATGCATTAAAGACCATGCGCGCTCGACCAGAACTCCATGGCACTTTGCTTGCAAAGGGAACCTGGGATTACGAAATCATTGAGGAGCTGAAGCCGCAGCCTGGTGACATTTTGATCCCGAAGACGAGATACAGCGGGTTCTTTAATACTGGTATGGACAGTATGCTTCGCTCGAGGGGGGTCAGGAACCTGGTTTTCACTGGTGTGGCAACGAATGTGTGCGTGGAGAGCAGCCTCAGGGATGCGTTCCATTTGGAGTACTTTTGTGTAGTGCTGAGCGATGCTGTGAATCATATTGGTCCAGACTTTATACGTCAAGCTGCGCTTTTCAATATCGAGAAGTTCTTCGGCTGGGTCTCGACGAGCGCGGAATTCATCAAGACCATCTCAGGGGCTGGCAAGGCGAGCGCGCAAGAGACTTCGTTGAAGAATGGTGGAGAAGTAGGAGGTTATGATTGACGAGATTTGTGCAATTGGCTCGCATGTTCTTTCATTGTCCGTTTGCAAGTATCTCACGTCGTATTATCATCTCCCTAGGGCTCCCCGAGCACTTCTTAACCATGCGAGAAACATCTTATTATCAGCCATGTCGTGCGCTGTCCCGTTGTCGGAGTGAGCGCCTGGACCTTCCTCGTCCATTACACTGCTCGGCAAAGCCCAATCTGTCAAGATTCTCGTTTCAAGAGCAATCGAAACAGTTCGGATCTCACTATCGTCCCACCGAAGCGGCGATAGGGCCAACTGACCACTCGCCACCTCAAAGTCCTCGATACTCGCCAAGTCCAGCATCGAGAGGCTTGTACAGCTAAAGATCCGAGGCCTCGAGCTTTTCCCGGTGGCGAGCTTGTTTGTGGCTACTCCAAGACTGCAATCAAACTGGTAACGGTCATCCGAAGGTCCTGCTTGTAGGCTAGCTGTCGTCGTGCCCTCCTGCCTCGTCATTTGCTTGGGCCAACTGAACAAAGATTGAAGTAACTCCAGAAACAGCTCCATAGGCTCCGTCAGCGTTATTTTCGGCGGTACGACGTGTCTCCGAAGCCTCCAATCCAAGTCGATGTTTGAGCGGCTCGGATGTGTTCTGGCCATTCTTCATATCCTGATATTTCCTGATCTGTCGTCCGTCCTCATCTCCGCCGAACCCTCTCATTTCTCTCTGTCCACCACACTGATCTTCGGGATAGCTTCCTTCAATCTCTGCTTGTCCTGCTCCGTAGGCGTGAACCCCAATGCCGCTTCAGCTTTGTCGCTCACGAAAAGCCCAAAAGCTGCATATGCCATGACGCCGCCGCCAAGGGTGAGGCGAGTGCGTGGCGAGAGATTACGGTAAGATGTCCAGAGCGACATCTCAGACTCCGAGATGTGAATTGGTCCTGATGGAGAAGGGTTGGAGACGGAATCATGGAACGCGTCTTGAGCCTAAAAGCTTCCCATGGCTTTTGTGCACAAGCATAGGGTGACAAATTTGTTGCCCCGGCGACCACACTGCAGCCTTCCTCTTACTCACTCTATACCGTTTCCAAGTCTCGGTGACATTCAACAGGCAGGTTGTACACAAGTGGCATATCGATCACTGCGTCTGCGGACAGAGCGCGCCGATAAGCTTCTCATAGCACAGAAAGGCAGCAAAACCATGCCATGTAATACCGGCATCGGCTCCTCAGCTAGCCCAACGTTAAGGAACGGAGGTAGCAGGTAAGCTCCAAGCATGACCAAGATCATTCCATCCCAAAGCTCGATAGGCAATAAATCCTTCATTACCACTTGCGTATTTCGCGAGATCATAGCAACAATGTCAGCCTCAGCAGCCCTCGACTACCAAGCCATCCGCAATACCATCTCCCTCTACTGCATAGCCCTCGACACAAAAGACTTCTCCCTCCTCCACCAAGTCTTCACCGAAGACGTAGAAGCAGTCTACTCAATCCGCACGGCCACAGGCGTCGACGCCATCGCAGGCGCAATCGAGAAACGGTAGCTTTCCCATGCCCCTCAATCTTTCACGTCTCTTACTCATCCATCACCAGCCTTTCTCCAGTCTCCTTCCACCACACATTGGGCACTCAAATCATCGAGATCGCCACCGACGGCAAAGCAGCCAAAGCTCATACTTACTTCACTGGTGTGCACTTCGGTAAAGGCAAGTGGGAGGGCAAAGAAGTGACGGCGTGGGGCACTTATGTCGATGACCTCGTCTTGATCGATGGACCAGCGGCGCGCAATGTGTTGTCTGGAGCTAGTGGACAGTGGCTGATCAAGCGACGGGAGTGTCTCTGGACTAAGCGGATGGGTGAGGAGGGAGTCATGGAGGGAGAGTAAAGGTCCTGTCCTTGGGCTGAGTTGGAGTGGTGTCTATGTCTATTCACTACACTGATTATGCTGCATCTGATGATACTATACAACAAGTATGCATATGATGCCACGACGGCTGGTGAGGCTGAAAATACCTCCATGCGCTTCGCTATGCATCGCAAAGAACATGCTCAAGCCCTATATATCCCGTCCGCCATCTTTACAACCTGCACCATCTCCTTCACGTCGTGTACCCGCACGATATCCGCACCGCCTTGCACCGCCGCCGCCACCGTGGCAGCAGTGCCCCATGTCCTCTCTTTGGCCTCTGTGACTCCAGTAACCCTACCAATGAACCCTTTGCGGCTACTGCCTACCAGCCATGGCAGACCTCGTAGCTTGGGGTGGTCGACGAGCTCAGACATCCCGCGCAGAAGCTCGAGATTCTGGTCTTGCGTCTTTGCGAACCCGATTCCTGGGTCCAGTATCATACGCCAGCGGCGTACGCCGGCCTCCTGAGCCGCGTCAATACAGGCGCGGAGCTCGGAGGCAACACTTTCGACGAGGCCACCGCTAGCTTCATAGTCGGTGTTCGCCTCATCCTGCATCGAAGCAGGCGTGCCTCTCATGTGCATCATCACATATGTGCAACCCAGTCTGGCGACGGTGGAAAGCATGTCCGCGTCCAGCGTTCCAGCAGAAATGTCATTTACGATGTGCGCACCAGCTTTGATCCCTGCCTCAGCAACAGCGGCGCGGTATGTGTCAATCGAGATGGCGACACAGCTGCGAGTTTCTTCCGGTAGTTCGTTGAAAGCTTCAATGGCTGGCAGTATGCGTCTGATCTCTTCTTCGGCCGTGACATCAGGTGCGTTAGGACGGGAGGATTGTCCGCCAATGTCGATGATGGTCGCGCCGTCAGCGATCTGTGCGGCGATGAGATCGCGCAGAGCACCTCTGTCGGTCACTGGAATCAGACCGCCATCAGAGAAAGAGTCCGGGGTAGTGTTAAGAATGGACATGACTCTTGTCTTCCGCCTCGGGTTCTGCGCAGTGATAACTTCACCTGATGGGCCCAACGGCGTTTGCGGGAACATGGGCGGTCCTTGGCCTGCGACCTTCGAGAGATAGAAACTCGCCGGTGGTTTATCTAGGAACCAAAAGCCAGGTTCAATGCTAATAGAGATGTCAGCATCGAGTCGCTAGGGGTGAGATTAAGGACGTACTCAGCCAATGGACGCAGGACAAATTCACGCTCCTTCATCAAAGGATGCGGTATTATCAGTCGATCGTTGCGGAAGTGCATATGCCGGTATAGCAGAATATCGAGGTCTATGCTTCGAGGACCCTTGTCTATTACTTTGACACGACCTAAGCGATTCTCGATGTCTTGAAGTCGATCCAGAAGCTCAACGGGCTGATATGTTGTTTCGATCTGACGAGGTAAGCTTCAGCCTTGGTTTGAGCAACATCATGCAATCACTTACCTCACAGACGCCATTGAGGAAACGGTCCTGATCCTTGACATACATTGGTTCCGTCTCATAGAGCGTACTGGTTTTGATGATTTTCATGGCAGGGTCCGCATCAATCGTGTTACAAGCCAATTCGAGAGCTTCAAGTCTGTTGCCGACATTGCTGCCAAGCGCAAGGATTACACCGCCTTGCGATTCACGCATCAGTACGTGTGTTGCTGTTGCTACGTGCGCTGGGGTTTCCAGGAGCTTTCGTTGAACCACGACTCGTGCCGACTCAATCACATTCATGACGGGACTTGAACAGTGTTCCGCCAATTTTGCAGCAAGAGATTCTGTAAGCGGACTAAGGTCACTGTACACATCTGCAGAAGCGAGCATCTCCTGCGAAACGCAGTGTACCTCCTTTTGCAATGAGTACAAAGCGTCTGCCATGCCTCGATCGTCAAGCGAATTGGCGGTCTCGTGCTGTCCGCATAGGTCGACGGAGAAATTGGCTGCTCCATTGGCGAGACTGACGGGTCCGTCGCGGAAGCATAAAGTGACATTGGTCATCCTACGAGGTTTCTGAGAGTCTGCCATCCCCATTCTAAGGCCTATTTCAGCGAACGACAACTCTCGTTGACCATCAGCACTAAGTTCCTTTGCACGAAACTCCATGTAGCAAGCAGAGACACTGGGAAATACTTGTAGTGATCGCGATGCCACACCGCAGAGCCATGGCATTCCTGATCCGGCGGTGTTCTTGAGCAACGAAGCAACGCACGCGACGATCTTTCCAGTCGTCAGTGAAAGGGTTTCTTGATCAGGCCGTGACCAAGCCAATCCAAATCTGACAAGGGTTAAAGGCATTAACGTAGCAATTCCTGGAAATCTACGTTATGTCAGCGGAGTTAAGGTGTTGCACGAACTTACGTACGGCATTAGGTTCTTGGTGTCGAAACGCATCTCGCCCGTCGGGTATTTGGTCAACCTGTAGTGCTTCAGCGGCAGATGAGGTGGCAAGACTGATCCGACGCCCGAGTCGACAAGGTTTGATTGGTCGCAGCCCTCGCCTCCCAGTCCGTCTGGCAACTCTTGTTTGTTACTCTCCTCGCCAGATGGCGCAGTGATTGAAGGTTTGGCATCAATGTCATGCTCATCCTCGAGCGTCACCCTGCCATCTGCATACCGCTTGGCTCTGGCAGTGCCGACAAATTTGCCGGTGACGCCTTTGTGGACTTTCGCGATGCGTACTGAGGCCGTTCGCATGAATGGTGACAGCCATTCGTTGTTGAGTATCGTAAGGGCTGCGGCATCGGCCCATGGCTGGTATTGCTCTCTCTGGACGAAATGACCTAGAGAAGGCGTGACAAGATCCAGCATACGGATCTGAGCGGAAATAAGAGAATGACGCACGTTAGCGTGATGTTCTTGCCCAAGAGGATCCTTCGTGGCCTGCCCAGACAATTGGATTTGGATTTTGGTGTCAGGGTAGTCAGCGTCAGGCTTCGAGGAGCGCAACGCGCTAGGGTATAGCGCAGAAATGAGAAGATTACCAGTGTTGACAGGGCGGTATCGGAGGAAGAGCTCACAAGCACCCAGATTGATTTGAGATCCGAAAGAGCCTATGAGCCGTAGCGTGATGTTCTCTGCCCCTTGGAAGTTTTCAGCAAGTCCCATCATGATCTCATGGTGCGCCAATGGCATATTTCCAGTGCCGCGCTTGAAACTTGAGAGGACTCTGGAGGCAATCTCGTTGTCTGCCAGCTCGGTGACCGCCCTATACGCCGCGCCAGCAAACTGGAGTGACAGCGAGTACGATCCGAATCCCGTCCGGTCTTCCAATGTGCTTGACCTGCAATCTCATTTAGCTTCTGTTTTGATAATCCGGCATTAGGAACTTACAGGCAGCCCTTAGACGCAAATATCGTTCTGGTGTACACATTTCTCACGAGC
Source organism: Teratosphaeria nubilosa (assembly GCA_010093825.1). Classification (NCBI taxonomy): domain Eukaryota; kingdom Fungi; phylum Ascomycota; class Dothideomycetes; order Mycosphaerellales; family Teratosphaeriaceae; genus Teratosphaeria; species Teratosphaeria nubilosa. Next base: position 374,397 of record ML995808.1, read on the forward strand.
GGGCCAAGGAATCGTCCGTCCTCCAGCATTGCTGAATTCATTTCCGAACCACTTTGTGTCGTGGCATGCCCGGATCCCGGTCTTCCTGCTATGACCGGCTGCGAGGAGCGATCATGGGTTACAGTCTCATTTGCAACGGGCGGTCTTTTCGGCGCGTCGTTAGTGATGGTCGTAGCGACCGTGTCCCCGTCCCATGAAGCACGGCAAGTCACATTTTCTTTCGGATCCGCCGGACACTTGCAGATGACCAGAACGTCAACGATATCGGCAGCATCATCAAAGATCTTGAGAGTGCGCAGTAATGCCTCGGACAGGAATTTCGATGCTTGCGCGAGGCTGTCGAATTGCATGCTTGCCAATACTCTCTTCATGGTTATATGAGCGGACTCAGTAAGCCACATCATGTCTTCGCAAAACGTGCGTGCGGAAGCGGGAACTTCTTGTTCAAAGGCGGACTCTGCTGCAGCTCTTCGCACGGAGAGGGCGACAGCGATGCTTGCCTCAGACTGCCCGGCTGACTTTGTCAAATGCACCTTTTGTGGCTTGTATGGAGGCAATGTCAGATTTATGCGAGGTCCAGCCTCGCGCACATCTAGGCGTCTCAGTCGTAGTACCTCCAAAGGGCGTTGATCGACGTAATCAAAATGCGCTGCCCAGTCTGTACTGGATTGGATCACCAAGCCGTCAATGCTGGCGCAATCGTGGGACTGAGAAAAGCGATCAGCGACGTCCAAAGCCCATGGTAGGCCAGCACTGTCGACAGTCTTGGTAAATCCTTCAAGCTTTTCTGCGGCAAAGACATCCGTCGCGGTACCAGAACAAGCAATGTTTGTGATTTGCATCCCAAGTTTGCGAGCGATCAGTGGCCACCTATCGACTGACAGCTGCCTGTGAGAGGTTAGGAAGCGCTTCTCGCCGCCCGAGGTCATGGAGTGACAATATTTAGATGGCGAACCGGGTACCGGTGGCAGATAGACGGGGTCTTTGTCGTCCTCAGCTGGACTCCCATCCGCGTTTAGCGTGATGCCATGCATCCACCGAACCCCTCTGTCCGCGCCCAAGAGATAGAAATTGGCAGATCTAAAGTCAAGTATGCTAGCGAGCGCAGGGGTCATTAGATCGTCCAAAAGAGGCTGCTGAAGCGCGAACAATAGCTCGCCTGCTGACCCGAAAGACCTTTCGCGACTGACACGTTCGACGGTTCGCATCGAGCGTCGCAATACATGATGAAGCCCATGGCCAACATCACTAGTGACAGCTTTCAAGTCAAGCATCGGACTTCCGTCTAATACGGACGACTTTATGGTGGCAGTCACTTCATAGGTAATGAATGGAGCCGTTACTTGAGGGTGTGAGATGAGCTTCGCAGGATCCGGCACCCATAAGGGTGCGAGGGAAAATAAGACGAAAGGCCGTGTGGTTGTCGAGCTGTTGGTCGCATCGCCTCCGAACTGGAGCGCAACATCGCATCCGGCCTTTATTTCCCGCAAGGCCGAAAAGAATTGTAGCCAAACATGTCGTGTTCCAGGTATGGACCCAAGAAGGGTGGAGCCGACAAAATAGCCAGCGCGGAACAATTCTACAAGCGGGCCGTTCTGCTTATTCGGCGTGTACATCGAAAGCGCCGCTTGCAATGGGCCTCGGATGTCTCCGATAATCGAGCGGTCGCCATAGAGCTTCAGCCCGGTAGTCCTGATGCCTAGGAGGTCTTGCAAGGCCGGGGGACTAGTTGGGGTCAGGAAGGCGAGACCAGTACGTACTGGGGTCGGGGAACTTGCCTGTCTACTGCTGTTGTATGTTTGAAAAGTCCATGATAGTAGTACTCTGCCGACGGATGTGGTTGACTAGTTGTATTAGGAAGCTCCATGCGCCATGGCCCGCGAACATGATCAAGATACTCAGCAGCTCCAAGCGTGGCACTGGGCCACTCTGTTAGTGCTGATGCGCCGATGCGGCGTATCAAAGGCCTCGCACGCAGCCGCATGCCGGCTACCAAGATGGCCCAAAGGCCTCAACAAACACACAAGGCCCAGACTTCTGAGCAGTTGAATCATGTCGCGTCAAGACATCCGAGCATCAACTCAGCATCAAAGAGCCGGACTGGGGCACAATGCTGGAGAGCTCCATCGTTCGGTCGTCTGATGTCGATCAAGTCAAGAAAAGAAGGTTTGCGTTTCGACGCGCCAACGGATGGGCGGATACAGCCGCCACGCGTGGGTTCCCCAGGCTCGGCAACGCACGCTGCACGACCCGTATTCATCGCATTGACGGTCTGTCTTCAACATCGAGAAACACATTGGACACGGGTACGCTCAAATAGGAAGGAGCGCAAAGACTATCGAGCTCTATATACATGTCAGCTGATCCGCTGAGACCAGGCGGGGGAGCTGGCTCGCTCTCAGCCTCATCAGGTGACCATCAGACGACCGAGGCGCGAGGGACCTCGGCATACGGACCTGCGTGACCCTCGCCGGCACAGCAATCGCCTCTGCTTCGGTTGCTATTAGGTCTCTTGTTGTAACTGTTCCAGCGTATCGTGCTCACATTGACACCGTGTCTTCTGCTTCGCAAGTCCAAGTCACGTGTCCGCCGCTCAACTAGACATCCAGACCAGACAGCATCAATACCGCAGCCATGGCGTCTCCTCGTAAGCTCGTCGAGTCCTCGATCGACAACATAGAGATCCTCAAGGTACTGACCCCCATGTCTCGCAGAGCAAATCCGCACCACCACGACCGACCTCCTCAACATCAACCACCCGATCATGCTGGCGGGCATGAACGTCGCGGCTGGTCCTAAGCTCGCAGCCGCCGTCTCAGACGCAGGCGGTATCGGTGTCATCGGTGGTGTCGGATACACCCCCGACATGCTGAGGGAGCAGATTGCCGAGCTCAAGGGTTTCCTCAAGAACAAGGACGCCCCGTTCGGTGTTGACCTGCTCCTGCCGCAGGTCGGTGGCAGTGCAAGGAAGACGAAGTACGTACCTCCATTTTAGGAAGGAGCGAACACCCCCGACAGCCTGAAAGAGGAAGGCACGACCAACACAGAGTGCTGACTGCTCTCTAGCTACGACTACACCAAAGGCAAACTCGGCGAGCTAACCGACATCATCATCGACTCCGGCGCCAAGCTCTTCGTCTCCGCCGTCGGCGTGCCGCCCCGCGAAGTCGTCGACAAGCTCCACAAACACGGCATCTACTACATGAACATGATCGGCCACCCGAAGCACGTCAAGAAGTGCCTCGAGCTCGGCGCGGACCTGATCTGCGCCCAAGGCGGCGAGGGAGGCGGTCACACCGGCGACGTCCCGACCACCGTGCTGATCCCCACCGTCGCAGCCCTATGCAAGGGCTACAAGTCGCCCATTACCGGCAAGCCCGTGCAGGTGGTCGCAGCCGGCGGCCTCTTCAACGGGCAATCGCTCGCGGCCGCCCTCGCGCTCGGTGCCTCGGCCGTCTGGATCGGAACCCGCTTCATCCTGTGCGACGAGGCGGGCGCGCCCAAAGCCCACCAGGAAGCCGTGCGCACCGCCGGCTTCGAAGACAACATCCGCACCATCATCTTCACCGGCCGCCCGCTCCGTGTCCGCACGAACCCGTACATTTCCAACTGGGAGGAGAACCGGCAGAATGAGATCAAGGAGCTGACGAGCAAGGGCATCATTCCCGTCGAGCATGATTTGGAGAAGATGGGCGATGATGTCGATGATGATACGATGGATAATGCGCGGCCGTTCCTTATGGGGAAGGCGTCGGCTGTTGTTAATGAGAAGAAGAGTGCCAAGGCCATTGTGGACGAGATGGTGAGTGATGCTGTCAAGGTCATTGCGGCGAACAGCGCGTCGTTGGTTGGGAAGTCGAAGTTGTAGATTTCGGGTGGGTTGGACATAGAGTATGATTTGAATATTTATAGCTTCTACCACTTTCTCCACCTAAGCAACCTCGGCGTCTTTTTCTCTTTCGAAGATTCACCAAACATCGAATGCTGTGCAGTCAGGCCTTGGGAGGGTCTATCTATGACTTCCCAGGACTTGATATGCTCTGAGTCGCCGGAAGTGTAACAGTATAGCTCGTCCGGGTGGATGATCCGCTATAGCAGCATACCTTAATGGCAGAGGCGTGTCTTCCGGGCTCGAGGTCGTAAGTTTCGGTCTCGCGCCTGATCAAAGATGATCGACTGCACAGTGTGTCAGTGGAAGCCTGTCCATTCACGCCAAGACATCTTTAGTTTGCTGTGCACAAAGCATCAATAGCTTCGACGTGGTTCCAGCATCACCCACTCACCCTCTTGACAACCAAGACAACAAGCACAAGTAGCATGCTGTCTGAGACAAAACCTCTTTGAGCCCCATACAAGAACCACCATGCACCGCACCCACAACATCTCCCTTCCACTCCTAGAAGAAAGAGAAAGCATGAGCATCGCATCCCTCGCCTCCCGCCCCTTCGCCTCCCGCCCCCCACAGCCCTCCTCCACGCCACCACCCCGCCCAACCCCACACCACCAAAAACCCTACTGCATCTGCTCCTTCCCCAACGACAACACCCCCATGATCCAATGCGGCAAAGACCCTTCCTGCACTCGCGGCGAATGGTTCCACATCGCCTGCGTCAATCTCACCCGTGACGTCGTCGAGGCGAGACAAGGTGAGGAGTGAAAGTGGTTCTGCCCCGAGCATAGGCGGGATGTGGCGAGGGGTGGGGAGGCGGAGACGGATGGGATGGGGTTGATTGAGAGCGCGAGGTTGAGGGAGGCGTTGTGGGTGGAGGCTAGGAGGGGCGGGGGGAGGGTTGTGTTGGCTGGGCCGGATGATGAGGGATCGGGTGGTGAGTCCGTGAGGGAGGAGGAAGGGCGTAATTAATAGACGGCGCTTCAGTCGTTCTCGTCGTCGTCGTCCTCCTCGCCACCGTTCTCCGTCTTCCCGCCCTGCCGCGTCTTCGGCTCATACCCCTCAATAGCCGTACTACTAACCCTCGCGCCCTGCACAGAACTCAACGGCCTGAACTCCGTCCTCCTCTTCTCCACCACACGCTCCACCATGACTGTACCAGCCTTCACACGACTCCCGACACCACCACCACCCTTCTCATTCCTCTCCAAAGCGAGTTCCTGCTGCACCCTCCGGACATTCTGCGCGTACTCCGAAGCCGTCAAAAAAGCACTCTCGTCGCGGTCGTCGTCGTCGTCGTTCAAAACAATAGGTGCTTGTTGCCCCGGCAGACGCTCCCACGCTGGCGTAGAGGAGAGCTGGGTTTTGACAAAGTAGAGTCGTTCGGTGCATTTCTTGGAACAGAAGCACAGGCCTTTTTCACCGACCTTCCATGCTGCACTGGCGCCTAGAGTTGCGGAGCGCGGCGCGTGGCCACACAGGACGTACCCGCACTTACCATCCGCGTTGCGCTCCTCGATCAAGTCGTCGACGTCGCCCGGCTGGAAGGTTGCCACGAGGGTGGTGAAGCGCTTTGCCTCTGCTGGACTGGGAGAGGGAGATGCTGTGGCGGGCAAGTCGACGAGCTGCTGGATGGAGGCGAGGATTTGGGCTTTGACGTCTTTTTGATGTTGAAAGAGATGGGCGTGTTGGAGGGCTAGGGTGAGGTTTTTGCGGTCCTTTTCGATCTTGGCTTTGACTTCATCTTTCTCTGCTGAGGGGGGTTGCTTGAGGATGGATCTGGCGGGGAATTTGGTGGCCATAGTAATTTAGGGAGATGCTGATTCAGCGCTGGAGGTGGGAGAGACATGCGGCGGTCATTCTTGGGAAGAGGGTTGTTTGTCTTCAGCAGAGGACTCTGGAATTGATGGTTTAGTGTTACTGGAGCATCAAGATTTAACTAATCAACGCACGTGAACGGAGGCTGAAGTAATGCGAGATGAGGTGGAGATGGATCCATGGATGAGATTGCGCCACAGCTGACGTAGGGCCGAGCAGTTTCTCCACCGCCGGCGCCTCATGACGGAAGCTGGAAGCACCTGAGTCGCTGGGGCATTGCGTCGAGCAGGCACTACGGAGGTACGACTGGGCACTTGGAACATGCGCTGCCTAGTTTCAAGCAGCGCCAGCAGAGCCCGTTTCACCTTACGCGTGTCGGTCAGGTGATGATGCAGTAGAAGGGGCAGTGTGTTGCAGTGTTGCCTGACTGTGCTGTACATACATCCCGCCTGGACTGGTCACACATCACCGTCGACCCGCCATGGCCGCTCCGCCCTTCAAAGTCAAGGCGCTGTACGAGTACACCAGCGAGCACGACGACGACCTCACCTTCGCCGTCGGCCAGATCATCGACGTGACCGACACCGAGGGCGACGACTGGTACGTGGGCGCATACACCGACAGCAGCGGCAAAAGACAGGACGGGCTGTTCCCGCAGAACTTTGTCGAGAAGTACGAGCCCGATGTGCCCACACGCCCCACGAGACCCGCCAGGCCCAAGTCCGACGCCAAGCCGCCGCCCCCGCCCGAGGAAGGCGCAGACGAGAAGGAGGAAAGCGCGCCGCCCGTGCCTGCCGTCGTGAACAGGTCCGCCCCGCCGCCGCTGTCGGAGGAGGCCAGGTCTGCCCCGCCAGTCGTCCGCGCCGAGCCCCCGCCCGCGCCCGCCGCCCCTGCCAAAGCCAAGCCGCCGCCCGTCGCGCCCAAGAGCAACGCCTTCAAGGACCGCATCGCCGCCTTCAACAAGGCCGAGGCCGCCCCGCTCGCCCCGCTGCAGCCCCGAGGCGGTGTGCGCCACGATTACGCAATCAAGCGGCCGTTCGTCGCCGAGCCGCCGAGCAGGAACGCCTACGTCCCGCCGCTGCAGAAGACCGAGCCCGTCCACAAGCCGTACATTCGGGAAGAGGACCCGGAGATCAAGCGGCGGCAGGAGGAGGACCGACAGGCGGCCGAGGCTGCCGGTCTGACGGGCGACGCGCCGACTCCGGCCACCCACGGCGACGACGGCGAGGAGCAGCCGAAGCCGATGAGCTTGAAGGAGCGCATGGCATTGCTGCAGAAGGAGCAGGAGGCGCAGCGTGCGAGACATGCCGAAGGCGCGCCCCGGAAGAAGCCGCCGGTCAAGAAGCCGTCTGAGTCCTCAGAACGGGGTGTGGCTGGCGACGTCGAGGACGACGAGACGCAAAGACCCTCCAGCGATCGTCCCCGCCAGTCCCTGGATGTGGGGTCCCGGGAGAGGCCCCGAGTCCCGTCAACCCAGCGCAGACCAACCGATCCCATGTCGCCGGTCCCGGCCGTGCCCGAGCACGAGATCTTGAGCGGCGGCGAGGAGGCCGATCAGTCCGCCGCCGGCGAGATGACCGAAGGCGATGCGGACACCATCAGCCCGGACGACAGCGATGAGAAGCCGCCGCCTTCATTGCCTCTGCAGCAAGTACTGAACGCGCCACCGATCGAGGAGGACGCCGAGAAGCCCGAAGGAGCGGGAGACGAGGAAGAGGAGGAGCTGGATGAAGAGGAGCAACGGAAGCAGCGTCTGCGTGAGCGCATGGCGCGTCTGGCCGGTGGCCAACAAGGAGGCGGACCGTTCAATCCGTTTGGCATGCCACCCGCCGCCGCACCCAAGAAGCGCAGCACGAGAGAAAAGGAAGCAGGCACAGAAGAGCTCCCGTCAAGCCCGCCACGCGTCCCGCAAATGGTGGCCATTCCCGGTATGGGAGGAGCAAGGCCGCGTGTGCAAAGTCCGCAGGGCGAGGAGACCGAGATGGCCGACGAGCGAATGGCTGATGAACATGAGCCTGAGCCAGCGCCAGCGCCGCCGCGGAGGTCGACCACCATCGAAAGGGATCAGCCTCCGCCGGTTCCGAGAGGTAAGTCCGAGCGGCACAGGCGACGCAAGAGTCTGGCCAAACTCCTGGTTTCGCCGTCAGATGCATGTCTGGATAAGCCGTGCTTCAGGTCGCGACCAGGTGGCAGGCTCTTGCAAAGTAGCAGTGACTTTGACATGCGTGAGTGGCGTGGCTTTGTCCCGCATACTTAACGAAGCATTTCATTATCATACTTCTGTATCATGTGCTGACTCCAGACTGCAGATGCGCGTCCAGTACCTCAGACACCCGCAGAAAGAGGTGTGCCACCTCCGGTGCCTAATGAGGGCTCAAGACCTGTGCCGCGTCCACCACCAGCCGAGTCGAGGCCTCTTCCGCCGCCGCCTCCAGCCGCTGCTGCACCAACTTCACCTGGGCCTGGCTCGGAAAGCGACGACGAGATGTCGTTTCGGGCCAAGCGTTCATCAGCTGAGTTTGACACACCCGGACTACCGACACGTTCGGCAGCGCCTCCAGTGCCAGCCCAGCGTGAAGTACCTCCACCTCCAGTCCAAACGAACAAGCGGGAATCCTACTTTAGCAGCGAGCAGAGTTCAGCAACTTCAGAGAAGCGCACGAGCCGGCTTCCTCCTCCTATCCCAGGCGTGACATCACCAACTTCTCCTCGTCCACCTCCGCCAGCACCGCCTGCCGCTCCCACCCGTCATAACACTGACCTGCAGCCACCTGACGACACTGAGCGAGGCGAGAGTGATTACGAAGGGGACTACGATACTGACATCGCATCAGGTGTCAAGCACAAAGATGCCTTGAAGGCTCATGCGAGGGAGCCGAGCTTAGACGACAGTACTACCGCGGACGAGCTGACTCCTGTAACCACACCCATGCAGCAGCAACAACAAACGCGTGCTGTACCTCCGCCGCCCCCATCACAAGCTCCATCGAGAGCAGGAAGACCATCAATGGACGCGCCAAGAGCCGCGCCTCCTCCAGTCCCGCCGCCACAATCTAGAGCCGTACCAGGCGATGATGACGAGTATGATCCTTTCCGACCTGATAAAAGCGCTGGCGCTCCACCTCCAGTACCAGGCGCGATGCCTTTTGCAGCCCCACCGATTCCTCCAGAAGGCGAGCATGATCAGAGTGATGCGGACGAGGACGAGGAAGAGCCTCCGGCGCTGCCAACGAGGAAAAGTACTGATCGCGCACCTCCACCTCCATCCAGCGCTGCGGCCCCACCTATGCCGCCGAGAGAGATTCCGAGCCAACAGGTTCCACTGCCTACGAGGATGTCGACTTCGACGAGACAGAGTCTGGAAGTACAACGACAGCCGACCATGGGCCGGAAGTCTCTGGAAGCAGGACGACCCAGCGGCGAGTTCAGCGGCCAGATGGCGCAAGACCTTGATCTCACGCCCACGCCAAACCACCAATGGTGGACAGCATCGAATGCACTGCCGCCAGTGTTGCAGAACAGAAACGGCGTGGACATTCTTACAGAATCCGAGGAAAGCCAAAAGTCTAAGAGGGGTGGCCGGATGCAGATCTCCAAGGACATATACGTCCTGTATATGGACTACTCTCAGACGGTCATCACCGCGAGCTACGACTCGACTGACCCTGTGGGCGTCACTCTGGAGCAAAGACATGAGCCGCCACCGCCAAAGTTGAGGCAAGATCAGCTGGAATCGTACTGGCAGAAATTCGGCAAGGCGATAGCCAGTGAAGCGAGTGCGGCAGGAAACACCAAGAAGGACAGTGTTATTGGCGACGGCTCGCCAGCTTCTCTGCCGCTGGAGCTCATCAAAAAGCAGCGAGACGCACTTCTCCCTGTCGGCACGCGAGCCTATGGCGCGCTCGTCTACGCCAACCTGGCAAACGCCAGCACGCAGCAGTTTGACGAGATTCGACCGGGCGACATCATTACCGTGCGCAACGCAAAGTTCGAGGGCCACCACGGATCGCTCAAGACGAAGTATAAGACCGACTACGGCGTCTCGCACGTCGGCGTCGTCGAGGAATGGGACGGCACACGCCGCTCTGTCAGGGCGTGGGAGCAGGGACGGGAGAAGAAGGGCGGCGTCCGGAGTGAGAAGTTCCGGCTGGGTGATTTGAGGAGTGGAGAGGTGAGAGTCTGGAGGGTTGTTGGACGCGAGTGGGTGGGCTGGGACAGTTAGATGTCTTTGGGGTCTAGGAGTTGGGTCGTTTGCTGTGTGTGGGTGAGGCTGTTGATGATTCGCGCGGCGGCCTTGGACAGGTCGTTGTAGATAAGGGGTAGGTACCTAGTTGGAGTCGCAGAGCAAGGTGATACCACGTTAATTTGTAAGTATTTTGTCTTTTGTGTTCGATCATATATCAAGGCTGTCGATCGGTATCTGTAGCCTTTGCTCTCCTCCCGCCGACCATGGGGTTCTTCTCGCCTGCCACCTTTACCCTACACATATTTTATCAAACTCCGGCTCCAGATCCCCACTACAACCCCTAATCACCTGCAATACCCGCAGCATTACGAACCAACAACCATCATAGCACTTTCCGACGAACTGCTTCCACGCCTCTCGCGTTAGCCTGAGCACACGCACGCTTTCGTAAGCGTTGGGAAGGGCGAATAAAAGGTTTAGTACTATCCGACGCATCGAGGAGATATCGCCGCTGGATTTCTTGAGGCGGCGAGATGGGAGAGAGTCTGTTAGAGGAAGGGTCCGGTGGCTTGCAGGCAGATCAGGAGGACTTTTGTGAGATGGATAAGTAGGACTTGACAATGGTTGCCTTGCTGACTGACTAGTGTAACTGTCGCTTATGTCTGCATGTTACGCAATGACGGTCCTAGGACCGTAGTTGGACTGAACGAATGGTAAAAGACATCATAGGATGATCAAGCCGGACGTCGTCGTACGCCAAACGCCAACCGAATGCCCTCTCACCGACCCCTGGAAATCTCGCAACGCTCCCCTAAACATCACGCCGCCGTTCTCTCCCCCTACAACTTCGCCCTCAACCACCCCCCACCCTCCCTCGCCCTACGATTCATCGGCAACTGCCTCGTCCACCGCACCAACCTCCCATACACATCCCCATCCCTCATGCCAACCGCACTCGCCAGACTCGCGTCCGAGAAATCCCACGAATCCGTCAACGCAATAGCTTCCGGCGTCAATACCCCCAACAACCCATTGATCTGCGTCTCGATGTCGTCGTGCTGGGTGTCGGAGAGGGGCGTGTACTGGTGGAACGTCGCGTCGGAGGAGATCTGGGTGAGCGCGAAAAGGGAGCGGAGGTTCGCGAGGGCTGTTCTCGTGGTGGAGTTGGGGAGGGCGATGGTTTGGGTCAGGGATTCCTGGAGGGTGAGGGTGGTGGTGTGCGCGCGGGCTGCGAGGAGCAGGAGTGGCGTGTGCTCGTTCCAGGCGTCGGATTTGGATTTGCCGGAGCTCTGCGCGTGATGGAGTTGCTCGATGGCCTTGTGGACGAGGCGGATCGAGCGGGTCTTGAAGATGTTGAGCTGGACTTGCTGATCGAGGAAATCCTTCCCGCTGGCCGTCTCGAAGGCTGTCGCATGCGTCGGCTGTTGTTGGAGGAGGTACAGAGCTTCGCGCGGACGGGTCGTGTGTTCCGGGTGCTCGACGAGCTTGACCAGCCAGCGGGCGAGCTGCAGGTACATGACGCTGTTTTCGCCCTCGAGCGTGCGGAGCGCGTCGGCGGCGGCGGCGATGTTGGGCAGGTTCGAGATGCCGAGATAGCCGTGGCCGCCGCACGCCCGGCGCGCATCACATGCGCCGTCGAATGCGACCTCAGTCGACCACGCCTTGATGCCGGAGGAGAGGGCGTGCAGGTCGCCCAACGTGCCGAAGTCGCCCTGAGCCTGGCGTGCCTCGAAGTCTTGCTGTGCTCGCTCGAGACAGCGTGTAGCGTGCAGCGTGGCGTAGGCGTTCGCTAGCGCGGTGAGCAGGAGACGCTGTTGAGTCGTGTAATGCATGAGGGTCACTTCTTGAATGGCATCCTCGTTGCCGAAAGCAGGGTAGCCTTGCTCGCGGACGGTGGAGTATCGAATCGCGATCGTGGCGGCTTGCGCGAGCTGGAACATTGCAGCTCGAGCGACGCCGAGACGACCAGTGGTCATGGTCGTGTAGCTGGCTTTGGAGTGCTTGGGCGGTACGTACGTCCCGTCTTTGGTGATGCTCGATCTGGCCATGAGGAGGGCGTCTCGCGGCACAACGATATTGTGGAAGATGGCGTAGCCGTTGTCGTTCTGGTTGTAGCTCGACATGACGCCGATGTCACCGAGCTCGATGCCTTGCACGGCACGGCCGTCGTCGTGGCGGAGACGCAGGACAAAGGCATGCACGCCGTGGTCCTTGCCTTTCGTGATCAGACGTGCCATGACGACGGCGTGGGTGGCCGAGAAGGCGAGGCTGCCCGGCCAGTACTTGGCGCTGGTGGTAGTGGGCGAGTTGATGACGAAGCAGTCCCGGCTCTCGTCGAACGTGGCAGTCGTTTCGAGTCCACGAACAAAAGTGCCGTGGCCCAGCTCCGTCTGAGCATAAGCCCAATTGATCTGCCCCTTCTCGGTCGGCACCAGCCACTTCTCCTGTTGCTCGCGAGTGGCCATTTGCTGCAGTGTCGGCTTGATGAGGAGGGTGGTCAGGCCGAACGGGCTGAGATTGGTGAGGTTGTAGTTGGGCGTCAAGTTGTCGAAGAGCGTGTGCTTGTGCTCGAGCATGTCCAGGAGCGCGAGTCTGCCCTCGTGCAAGCCCAGACTGTACAGCTCCTCGCGGCTGGTGTTGACATACTGCGGAGGCAATTTCTCGATATCACTCAAGCCCGCAGCATTTTCGTATCGCTTGCAAGCTGCGCGGCGTTGTTGCACAAGGTCGCTGCCGCCATGGATGTACTCTGTCAATGCTGCGGTGTCCGTGGTGCCTCGAGCTCGAGCGGCGTCCATCAGCTGGGTTTGATGATTGCTCGACATCTCGCGTACTGAGTGCGATATTAGGGGGATCAGTGCTTTCTATGAAGATGAGTATCGTTGCAGTTCTCGAGGAAGATGGGTATCTGTAAGGTAAGAGATTTGTTTGTTATGCAGACTGAAGTAATACATACGAAAAAGCACAGACGAGGCACATGCACTGCGACATTCACAATTTGTTTCCGCGCACATGCCCGCCGACATTCACAATCTGTTTTTGCGCGTGAAAGAGCCGCAGACATTCACATGAATCGACATCCGCCAAGATCGTCGACGCCAAATGCTGGTCGTTTCCTAAGCAGAGTCGTTGGACGCAGCTGCACTCGGACGTCCATGCCAGATAATCAACCCGTGCTTTCTCGAGTCCACGATCAGTTGAGCATCCACGCTTTTTGTCGGCATAAGCAGAACTGCACAGGACGAGTGGTCTCATGTGCCTATGGAAGATACGATCCCGTGAGCGGTCCTACTTTGCGCCAGAAATCCGCCGTCATAGCAATCCCATGTATAGCATCAACGACAACTCTCGAACCGTCTTCTTCGTGTTCTTGTCTCCCGGTCATTATCCTTCGTCACCCACGCAATCCGACTCAGGACCACTGACGGCGTTTGGATAGCAGGCATGTTTTTGGATGGGCAGGCAAGGTCCTATGATGAATGTGCATGTTAGCGCCTAAGACGGAAGGAAAGAGGAGAGCGGAGGAGATTAAGAAGTTGGATTCTTTCATAAGTACTAATGCAGGTGTCTCTTATTAGTAAAGGGAGACTTACAGCTGCACACGACTTGCTCGGTATCTTGTTCATGAATACCTAGTGAGGGGATACCCGGAGAATTATGCAGACCACAGCTCTGATCCCAGCATGCTAACATCCCTCGACATAGCAGGTATCGCTGATATGTCCTTCGCAAAATAATGCAGTCGCAGCAGTTTATTGAGGCTTGTCTGGCATGCCCGTATCGTCCATAGGTTCCAGAAGCTTAGTGTGATCTTCCTTGTCACGGTTCGTAGTAAGCTGCTCACACTTTCTTTCGATCTGCTCTGCCATCTCATCGAGCCACACGTATTGAACCAGTGTCTCCTCAGACCCGTCCACCTTCACTTTCATAAGGTGCCTTTCAGCAAGCCCAGAGAAGTCTGTTCTAGCATGTGATCGGAGTGCCATTATGCTGAACCGTCCTTTTCGGAAAGTTTCAGACCACATCTTCTCGGCTCTCACGCGCGACGTGCCTTCCACAAACGTAAGGTATGTGGCCGTCACGCTGTCAACGCATAATCAGACACTGACTTTGAGCAGTCAACGGTGATGCTAAGCAGTTGACGGTGTCGTGACGCAGTCAAGCGTATCAATGAGCAATCAAGCGTTATCAACAAGTCGACGATTGATTGACTGATGGAATCACTGGGGTTATGCTGGGAGATGAGGGTGATGGATGTGCTGGATCGTCGTCGCTGAACGTGCGTCGCTGTGTCGGTGCCATATTTTGTGTTTGTTCCATTACTACTACTATGGTTTGAAGTGTGGCGAGGCTCAAGGATTTGTTGCATGTATATGTATACCTTCTCTCGCTGCAATACAGTTTGCTGAGTCATGCGCGGTGCTGACTTTCTCCATCATCCCCAAGTCCACAGTCTTGCGCTCGTCAAGATACGTATCCATCTACACACAAACCACACCATGCATTGCACCTGCGCCTCCCTTCTCCGGAGCGCCCTAGCGGCCACCCCCACCCGCGCCAGCATCCTCCCGCCGGCCTTCCTCCTCCCCGCCCGCACCACCACCATCCACCCCACCCCAACAACCTCCTTCAGCACAACCCCCCACCCCCACGCGCGAAGAGACCACAACCGCAGCCGCGGCGTCTCCGCCCTCCGCCGCACAGGCATCGGAAAAAACCAAATCCTCTCCGTCCGCCTCTCGCAACTCCCCAAACCCGTCCTCGACCCGGCGCGCCGCACAACCCTAACCGTCAACCCCGACCACGGCCTCTGGGACTTCCTCCCGCCATCCCGAACCGCCCTGCACACGCCCGAAGAACTGACCTCGCACGGGCGCGCCTGGTCCGTCGCCGAGCTCCGCAACAAAGACTGGGTGGACCTGCACCGCCTACACTGGATGTGCGTGAAAGAGCGGAATCGCATCGCGACGACCGAGTTGACGAGGACGCGGACGGTGGGCAAGGACCGCAGCTATGGTGCCGCGGAGGTTCAGAAGAGGGACGCGATGTGTAAGGCGACGATGAGGGCGATTCGGTATTGTTTGACGGAGCGGTGGTATGCGTGGGAGAATGCGAGGGTGGCGGGCATGGAGGATGAGGAGGTGGATTTGTATGCGGATTTGGGGAAGGATGAGAGGGCGTATTTGCCCAAATCGGAGTTTGAGGATGAGGTGAGTGGTGCTACGTGATCTGGGAGGAGATGTGGCTAACGGAGGGGCTGTAGCCTGTTTCTCTCCGATCTGAAGACGATGCTAGGACGGATCCGACCAGGAGTATTCCGCCACCGGAGTCGCGGTCGCCTGGTGGTGAAGCGAGGCCGTAGACTGGCGGTTCTCCAATTCGGCTTTATAGACTATCTGAACATGACAGGAGGCATCTTGCTATCTCTACATCTCGCAGGTTGATGCCGAGTGATTTGATCGCCCCCATATAGTTGTCCTTTCAATCAAGCAGCGCTATCCAGTCTTATGGGAGCAATAAGATGCTGCATGTACATGGCAAGCATGCACCTTGCGCGTCTAGAATGGCTCTGAAGACGAAGGTCCATATTGTGACTCGAAGGATGGACTAGTACGAGTGCGAGAAAGTGTCACTCAATATGACGCTCATGAAGGCTATCTTACCATGGAGAATATCAGAAGAGCCGTTTTGCCTCTTGGAGTGATAGTGTGAGACGTTTGGCTGTTTCGTGGCTGATGATGATAATCATAATATCGTTCGTGCAGAGGCATGCAGACGCCAGGTTGAAGCTGTACAGAGCAACCGTCCTGCCACAAGAACAGCAGTGTAGAGGACCATGTTGAAAAACGATTCAGGATTCTTGTCTCTCATCACATGATTTTCGAACCTGGATGGCTTATATTGCGAACACTATTGCCACAGCAGCCCTAGCCTACGTTACTCCTACGGCTCATCAACCACCTGCCTCGTCCTCCCCGCCTCATGCGCCTCGACCGCCGTGAAGCCCTCACTCGTCAAACTGACCGCGCCAGCCCTCACAAGCGCCTGACTCAAATCATCGATCAGATCCGTCAAATCCTCAATACCCACACACAACCGAATAATATCCTCCGGCAACGCCCTCTCCTTCCGCGTCGCCGGATCGATACTCGCATGGCTCATGCGACACGGCATGGAAATCAAGCTGTTGACGCAGCCGAACGATACAGAAATGCCAAAGAGACGCGTGCTTTCGACGATGCGTTCACTGAGGGGAATGGAGCCCGTTTCGAAGGAGAGCACGGCGCCAGCGCCGCGGGCTTGCGACCAGTGCAGGCTGTACTGGGAGTGGGATTTGAGGCCTGGGTAGCGGACTTTGAAGCCGTGGCTTTCGAGGAAGGTGGCGATGGCCATGGCGTTTGCTTGTTGCTTTTCCATGCGGATTGCGAGAGTCTTGATGCCGCGGAGCAGCAGCCAGGAGTCGAAGGGTGCGAGACCGCAGCCGGTGGAGTTGATCATGAAGAAGAATTTCTCGCCGAGCTGCAGGTTGTTGACGCCGATGATGCCGGCCATGACGTCGTGGTGGCCGGAGAGGTATTTGGTGCCGCTCTCGTAGGTGACGTCGGCGCCGAGGTCGAGCGGGTTCTGCAGGTAGGGGGACATCATGGTGTTGTCGACGGCCACCACGGCCTCTGGGTTGCGCTCGTGAGCGGCGGAGGCGATGGAGGCGATGTCTACGATCTTGATCAGGGGGTTTGTGGGAGTCTCGAGGAGGACCATGGCGGTCTTTTCGCTCAAGGCTGCCTTGACAGTAGGCAGATCCGTGGTGTCCACGTGCTTGACGATGATGCCGCCGTTGTTCTTCAGGTATGTCAACAACCTGTTCGTGCCTCCGTACAGATCATCGCCGGTCACGACCTCGTCGCCAGGCTTGAGGATCCGCGTGATGACATCGCAGGCGCCCATGCCTGAACTGACGACCAGCGCGCGGTTTGCATTCATGATCTTTGCCAGATGCCTCTCCAAATGCGTGCGTGTCGGGTTGCCCGAGCGAGTGTAGTCGTACTCCTGTCCTGGACCGCCCTTGAAGGTGGCAGACTGGTAGATGGGCACGCTGCTTGCGTTGTACTGGTCGCCGCCCTCGGTGTACACCAACTCGGTGGCCAACGCGTACTTGCGGCCGTTGCTCGGGCTGGAGGGCGCGGGCGAGGGCGGCAAGTCGTGGCCGTCGAGGTCAAGGAGTTTCATCGCTTTCGCAATGCCTTGAGGGGCGTCTTGGCTGGGGCCGGCCATGGTGGGTGGGACTGGGTGGTGGTGGAGTGGTAGTTTTTGTTTTAGAAGAGGACTAGAGACCTCTTCGTGCTGGACTCTTCACTTGGGAAGAATGGTGGGCAGAGGAGACGGTGGTCAAGCTGTCAGTGAATGCGTATCTCCTATAGTGGTATGAGGTAGGAAATGCATTGTATAAAAGTGAACATCGAAATGCAGAGTGAGTCGTCACCGAGATCGGCCCCGGACCAATGGCGTGCTCTGACGCAGATGATGACAAAGATGCCGAGTCTCGTCCTTTGACCACGAGATGAGGAGTTGCGTGAACGCCATGAATGCCATGTGACCGCACGTGGAATCACCTCTATCGACTGTTCCAGTGCGACGTTCTGGGAAGGCACGTCTTTCACGGTGCTGCTCAGGGATCCACTTCCATCTAGAGCGTCGGCATCAGAAACCCGCAGTCGCCGAGATATCAAGCCTTGCCTCAACACGTCAATCTCACTCTTCTACACCCTCTTGCAAGATGTCTGAAAT
Source organism: Teratosphaeria nubilosa (assembly GCA_010093825.1). Taxonomy (NCBI): domain Eukaryota; kingdom Fungi; phylum Ascomycota; class Dothideomycetes; order Mycosphaerellales; family Teratosphaeriaceae; genus Teratosphaeria; species Teratosphaeria nubilosa. The sequence goes on from ML995808.1 coordinate 392,075, forward strand.
CATAGATGACAAGTCTGAGCACTGCATACCCTTCATTCTCCATCGCATCAAGCAGCATCGGGAAAAACATCAGTCCCAAGGGAAAACGCCTCCGCCATTCTTCGTCGGGTTGAACGGCGTACAGGGAGCTGGCAAGACTACGTTGGTAGGTCTATACACTCGCTCTTTGATCGACTGGGACGATATGTACAAGCTAGTAAAGCCAGCGACTCGCCACAACTCGCACCGTTCTATCCTCCTCTCCACACCAGACGAATCTCCCTTCAAAGTCCCTCCAGACTGAGGCAACGGTAGGTCGAAACTCTTTCCTCCACCCTCACCTCCCCATCCTACAACCTCCCCACCGTCGTCCTCTCCATCGACGACCTCTACCTCCCTCACTCCCAGCAACAAGCCCTCGCCGCCTCACACCCGTTCAATCCCCTCGTACAGCACAGAGGCCAGCCAAGCACGCACGACGTTGCCCTCGGAATCAAACTCTTCAATGCTCTCGCAAATCGCGAAAACAACATCCGGATCCCATCTTACGACAAATCCGCATTCTCAGGCCAAGGCGACAGGCGTGCGGAAAATGAATGGAGTACCGTTAATGCTCCTGGCTCGCCGCCGGTGGAAGTCGTCATCTTTGAAGGGTGGTGCGTGGGTTTCCGTGCCTTGTCAGAAGAAGCTGTTGAGGCGAAATGGAAAGCTGCTCAGGCGGAGTTGCAGCGGGAAGGGGAGAGGTACTCAGGACAGCTGGGCAAGCTGGAATTAAATAGTGTATTGTTCGTCAACGAGAAGTTAAAGGAGTACGACGCTTTGACCAATAGATTCGGCGCATTCATGCAAATGTAAGTCTGAGCGCTGCAAACCGATCTGATGAGAACCAGCCGTCAAAAGCTAACTCCTCGGCCCCGCGAACAGCGACGCAGAAAACACCCACTACGTCTACACCTGGCGCCAAGAACAAGAAGCCGCGCTCCGCGCCGCCAAAGGCTCGGGCATGACTGAAGAACAGGTCGTCAAATTCGTGAATGGCTGTACGTGAAACCTCCACCCCTGAGGTCCGGGTAGAGAGTGCTGATGCGTGAGAATACCAGATTATCCCGCCTACGAGCTTTACACGGATGTGCTGAGACGGGGCATTTTCCCGGGACAGCCGGGGATGCAGTTGAGGTTGGTGGTGGGCAGGGATAGGAGGGTGAAGTGGGTGGAGGTTATTTAGATTCTGGGCGTGGTTCTGGGGATTGGTTCGGGTGCGGTGGAGATGGATGGGAGGGTGGTAGGGAGGGAGGGTACTCGCTGGTTCGTGTAAATGCCCGTCTTGATGTGCGTGAAAGCATCGCGTTGCATCGTCAGCTTACGCTTGAGGAATTGAGGGAGGGGATGACTCCTTTGCAGGGAGTACCTAATTGAAAATGTTGTCGATCTTGACCAGGCTCAATGGAAAGGCGTTCAGGACCTACGTCAGCCGAAGGGAGTGGACCTGAGGTGACTATGCTTCAAGTCCACAGCACCAGAACGCTGTTTCGCTTGATCGTCCCATCCCTGTGCCATGCCGTCTCCCAGCTGATCTTGACCAGTGAACTATGCTGCAGTGCCAGACTTCTTCCACAGCAGCCGCTGCTTCGTATTCAGTTCCTCATATTCGTGCACTTACAGACTGATATCAAGCTTATGGACCAGAAACTCCCAAACATCTGAGCTTCGATCCGTTCAGAGACACCGACGTCATGCACCATCGACGGATTAGACAGAGATGCTGGGTTAAGTGGAACGTCGCACTCCTGACCCGAGCATTCAAAGAACCGATGATTGGCAGTTTTCAATGGAGAGCATGTGCATGCCAGTGCAACAAGCAGCTCGGCGGAGCAAAAGCTTCAATGCGTCCGCACTCTTGAGCAGAAAGCGTTTCCGCTATCAATAGTGTCCTGAATCAAGATGGAAAACTGCACTGGCTCGTGGAGGCGGCTCTAACCACGCTGCCACATCTAGCCTGAGAGCACGCCATGAAGCATCCCAAAAATCGTGTCCCCAACTCACTCCACGCCAGCGAGCCATCGCATGATCTGAAACGGCACGACAAAAGGCCAAAGGACAGCTTCGATCACCATAAGCAGTGCCATGCCCACTTTCCAGACCACGGTCAAGGCCGTCAGAAACGCCAGCAATTGACCTCCGAGCAGGAACAGCGCTTTGATGACCTGGGTGTCTACCGGCAGCACGAGTGGCTCTTCATCTGGGCCATCAGCGAAGAGGTGTCCAGGAGGATGTGGTCCAGCGATGCTCGACGCAGAAGCACTCCGCTGCGTCATACATTCTCCCGTTGCCGGCGCCCTCTCACAGCCCAGAGAACACTGTCTGCTTCCCACACGTTGTCGCTCAGGCAAGGAAGCGAACGCCGGATGCACAAGCCGTACGCGCGGCAACTTGCTCAAGTCGCTGATTCCATGCCGTTGACCTCGTTGATGCCCATCATGTCCAGCATCCGCGTCGAAGCAATCCCGCTGCAATTCCCCGTTTCCCTCCAGCCCTCTCGGCGCCAAGTCCACAGCGCCAACCGGTTTCCGTTGGATCAAATGAGGCCTGACAGCGCTCTGCAGCGGCGACGTTTCATGCGCATCCAAGACGTCTCGCACGTAGGACGAAGCAGGCGCCTGCACGGTCTGTAGCACCGCTCCATCGATCGCAAGCCCGCTATTCGAAGATTCAGCACCATCGGGATGCTTGGCGCCGACTGGCGCCCTGGGCGGCTCAAACAGCGCAACCCTGGCGACCGTCGCAGCGCACAGATCGGCAGGTCTTGGCGGGTCTGAGTCAGGGGTTTCACGGCCCATTTTCGGTGCTGCATGGGCCCCGTGGGTGTCTCCAGTCTTGCAATCGAGCGGGCATCCACTCAGGTTGCGCCCAGGACGCGGACGGCCGTCTTGACGCTCTTGCAGACCCGGACCGAATGCGTGTTGTTGCTGCTGTGCGGCTGTTCGACATTGCCCGTGGGGCTTCAGAGGGTGCCCTTCGGATGTTTTGCGCACACCACATCCCGACTGTTGTTCGTGAGGGCCTCCACTTGGCCGTGACGCACTATCATGCCATCTCTCGCCTCTGTGCAACCGTTCGTTGGACTGAATGCCTGTGCGCGTGAGGCGCTGTAGGCTCTCAATTTCTGCTGGTGTTCTGCCTGGGTAGATATAAGGCTGTGGCTCACGCGCAGATGGCATATGGAGGACGAGACGGTCGCCTCCCGAGGTCGCGTCTGCACCAGCAGTGGTATCCGTCTGCTTGGGTGCTACTGAGGTAGGTACGGTAGCTGACGCCCAGCCTTGTCTGCAACGCTGCAAGCTACCGGCACTGATCTTGCGGCCTTCAGTTGACGTCGCTTTCTGTATTGCAGGCCTCATCCGCAATTCTGGCGTTGGTGAAGGTGGCCGTTGGTTGGACAGATTCAGCGCGTCTCCGGGCGAATCTGGTGTTGTCGGTAGACATTTCGCTGATCTTGGGCTCCTTATGCTTGGCGATATTTGCCCGGTCCATGGATTCGCAGCTCTTGCAGTGATGTAGTCGTCCGAATCTTTCATGCGCTTCATTCTAGGTCGTTCGTAGGGCTGCACTGGGGACTTCTTGAGCACGAGACCCTTCAACTTCTGCCGAAAGCTTCGCTTTGAAGGCAGCCTCCAGTGGGGTGGGCACAGCTCGACAGTTCTCGATGGCGAAGAATGAGACAGCGGCAGGCTGTATGAATATGGCGCTTGTGTCTGCAACGGTGTGATAACGATAGCCGATCCATTCCAATGGCTTGGGTGAGGCGAGACTTTTAAAAGCCTCTCCTGAATTGTCGCCATCGTTGCTGTAGCAGCCGAGTATGAATGCTGCAAACCGCCGTGGAATGTGACCAGCTTCGAGCGAATGGCCTGGACCAGAAGTGGAACGTGGTCGATATTAGTATTTCTGCCATCTTGGGCTCTCGGCCGTACCTGCTCGATCTCATGTTGTAGAGCTGCAGCTACGGCCGCGCAAAACGACTGGCGACCTTAGGTAGAAAGTGACATGCCTCCCAGAAGTGAACGCGATTCATGTGCAATTCACACAAGCCCGTCGAAAGTCCAATGCTCAAAGTCTGCAGATATTCCTTGACGTGGTGGCATCGCTAGGTCTGTGCCGTATCGTCCCAGCACGTGTCAGCTCGCGATGGCGTTGGCAATAAAGACTGTCGCCGCCGTATCCCTCCCGCGATTTCCTTGGCACGCCCCATCTGTTCTGCTCGCAGCGATACGACCTGAGCCTGTGGTCATATGGGGTTGTTGACCGCGCTCGCGATGGAAGCGTCCGGAGCGAAGCTGACCTCTCACTGGCGTTGCTGGAGAGTACCGCACTACAGCCACGTCTGAAAGGCCTTCTATTGCGATTCTGCTGTTTCTGCTGGTGATGTGTGAGTGAACGAGAGGTGCGCGATGCTCAAGCTCTTATGCAGTTCGATGACTATGGCATTTACCGCAAGGCATCTCTACACTCGCGAACACATTAAGGTACTCAAGCTCGACCCTTGCTCTGCCCCTGACTGGTCATCCTTCACCTCTGCAATCGAGACACATCCTCATTCGGTCCGCACGCTCCGTCGCCATGCAGAGTCCCACGGCGCCACATCTTGAACCTCCGTATCACCCGGTCTGCTGGTTTTTCGGCTCGTCAGCATGTTCAATCCTGTCCACTGCTTTTGCAGTGACGCATCTGCTTGTGCGCAAAATCTGCTGGAGGAATGGTCCTGCAGTCAAATAGATTTGCCATGATTACAAGCTGCACGGCGCCACGGCACTGAGTCCTTGTATATTTCGGCGCATCTGGGCAGCGCCATGTTGCGCGATTTAGCCTTCACGCGCGGCAATGTCATCACAAGCCATTTTCGTTGGGATCTTCGGGCACGATCGGTACACACGTTTGAGGCACGCGGGCAAAATGAGTTGCTTGGATGGTTCGGCAGACGGGCATGCGACAAAGCGCGGCAACGCGGTCGGATAAATCTGTCGTACTGTAGACGGTGTACGACATGGAGCGTCTTTAAAATTCTTCAAGCCAGTAGTCTTCGTGTGGCTACCCTCTGCCTACATCGGCGAGAGGCGGCGTAAGCAGGATCCAAGGTGTCCGATCTACATGTACCTTCGAACCGTCACAGAACCGCGAGCGATAAAAATCTCTTGACATTCTTGGGTTTGTCTTGTCCCGGCCCAACCTTGCAAATGCTAAGCAGGAATACGGAGGCAATGCGCAGAGCACGACTGCGCCGAGACAAATTGGCGCAATAGCAGTGCGACGATGCAGAATTGCGGTCGCTTCTCATAGGCTTAACATAATACAAGCCAAGCATTGCACGACCAGATGCTGCATGAGACTGCTACTCATCGACGCTTCCAGCGCTTCGATTGCGGCTGCTCGAAGCGCTATTCGCAGCGGGTCCACTTGGCAGTGCACGAGACCAGTGCATGTCCATCTGTTTGTTGTGACCTCGAGCGCCGGTTGTTGCCCTGCAGGTGTGCTCTACGTGCCAACAGCCATAGTCCAGCACGATACCCGAAATGAACGCTCCCGCGCGGTGGCCCCACAAAACATTGAGTCCCGGCTAGACTCTAGAGGCGACTGACTTGAAGCGCTTTAGTCGCTGCTTTTCATGGATGCACCTGCGAGACGAGCGAAATGAGGCCTGCTGATGCCAATAGCCCACGAAATGTAGGGAAATAATGTGACGCTGTGTGGACCTGCCGTCTGCGGGCGACGAGTGCTGGGATCACTGCCATTCGACGTCATGCGCATCTCGTGAAGGCATCTCAATGCGCGCATTAAGCTTTCATCAGCTGCATGGGCAGGCCTTTCGTCGGAGCTCCCATTGGCACTGATAAACGCACCCCGCGCACAGCTATTGGACCGCCGCGTGCGTCGAAGACATTAGACCGCAAGCAGCCTGGCACAGATGTGAGACGGCAAGCGCATTTTCGGGCCTTTGAGCTCCACTCCCAACCCGCCAGCGACGTTGGCGACCAGGCTGTCTGGGCGAGTGCGACCGGCAGCGTTGACGGGCAGAAAGTCGCGCAATCGTGTTAGAACTTAGAGCGAATGGAAGCGAGAGTGCGACAAGCCTGGGGTCTTGGGGCGTGCTACCGAGCTCGCGGCGCATGACTGCATCTGCTCAGCACATTCGCATTGGGCCTGTAGTTCGGCAGAGCCGCTGACGAAGCGCGGCCGCTCCCGTGTGGGATCCGGCTATCGGGCGTGCTCACTTCGTTAAATTGGCTCAGCATCCGTCTCCGAGCCTTCACTCTCTCTCGCTCTTCACGCGACCGACTCTTCGAATCTGCCATCTGCCTTGCCATTTACTTGGTATTGCTAAGTCACGATGGCGGCTCCGCGCGTGAGCTTTTCCGACAAGGACCTGGAGAACGGCGAGGCCGGACAGGAGAGGTACGCAGGACGGCAGCGCGACTGCCGCGGTGCCCGTTGCTGTTGATGGCCGGCCAGCTCGAGCTGCTTGCAAACTCTGTTTTCCGCAGCGCGCAGCTGCGCCTCGCGCGAGCATCTCTCCCCAGGCACGACCGACGTGAGCTGACAGGCGCGACAGGTCTCGCAAGTGGTCGCAAGCACCCGGCAACATTGAGGATCTCGGTATGTTGACACTTGCAAGCCACCACAAACAAAGCCGGCGTCATTGGCATTTCCACTTGCATCACCAGCTGACATGTTGCTCGACGCTCTAGATGAGTACACGGCTCTTCAGAAATACATTTCTACATACAGAGATCCCAAGGCCGCTGCCGCCGAGGATGCCGAGAAGAAGGATGCTGCCGACGCAAAGAAGGGCAAGGCCTGGTGGCAGGTATGTTACCCCCGCGGCACCTCGTCCGTCAAGCGTCTTGGTGTGTACTAATTCTCTGGCGCGTAGTTCTGGCGCGCCGGCAACTCTGAGAACGCTTCCGAGAAGGATGCTGGTGTCGTCCCCGAGGAATGGCTCGAGGCCGACATCAAGCAGGGTATCAGCAACTCGGATGTTGAGTCTCGCCGCAAGCGTTTCGGCTGGAACGAGATCACCACCGAGAAGGAGAATCTGTTCATCAAGTTCTTGATGTTCTTCACCGGTCCCGTCCTCTACGGTATGTCTCCCTGTTTATCTCCTAGCCGCTGCACCCTGTTCGCCGCGTCTGCGAGGTGCAATGGATCCGCCACTACCATGGTTGCTTTTCAGCACCGCGGCGGGGCAGCTCCATGCAACTCAGCTGCACGGCCCGCATCGTGCATACCGCATCTGAGATCGAGTGCAGAACTAACTCTTGGCAGTCATGGAATGCGCTGTTCTCATCGCTGCTGGTCTTCGTGATTGGATCGATTTCGGTGTCATTATTGGTATTCTGTTCCTTAACGCTGCCGTCGGTTGGTACCAGGAGAAGCAAGCTGCCGATGTCGTCGCGTCTCTCAAGGGTGACATCGCCATGAAGGCGACCGTCATCCGTCAAGGTCAAGAGCAGGATATCAAGGCCCGCGAGCTTGTCCCCGGTGACATTGTTGTCATTGAGGAAGGCCAATCCGTTCCAGCCGACGCCCGCTTGATCTGCGACTACGACACCCCGGAAGACTTCGCTAGGTACAAGGAGCTCCGCGAACAGCACGCTCTGAACCCTGAGGAGGACCCGGCTGGCTCTGAGGACAAGGAGGATGAAGGTGAGGAGGGTGTCGCGCACCAGGGCCACTCGATCATCGCTACCGACCAGTCTGCCATCACCGGCGAGTCGTTGGCCGTCGACAAGTTCATGGGTGACATCGTGTACTACACCACCGGTTGCAAGCGTGGCAAGGCCTACGCCGTTGTCCAGACCTCCGCCAAGTTCTCTTTCGTCGGTCGCACTGCTACTCTCGTGCAGGGCGCCAAGGACCAGGGTCACTTCAAGGCTATCATGAACAGCATCGGTACCGCGCTTCTCGTCCTCGTCATGTTCTGGATTCTCGCGGCCTGGATTGGTGGTTTCTTCCGTCACCTTCAGATCGCCACTCCGGAACACTCTTACAACAGCCTGCTCTACTACGTCCTGATTCTGTTCATCATCGGTGTGCCGGTCGGTCTGCCTGTCGTCACCACCACCACCCTTGCCGTCGGTGCCGCCTACTTGGCCAAGCAACAAGCTATCGTCCAGAAGCTCACTGCCATCGAGTCGCTTGCCGGTGTCGACGTGCTCTGCTCCGACAAGACTGGTACTCTCACCGCCAATCAGCTTTCTATCCGTGAGCCGTACGTTGCTGAGGGCGAGGACGTCAACTGGATGATGGCCTGCGCCGCTCTCGCCTCTTCCCACAACATCAAGTCTCTCGACCCGATCGACAAGGTGACCATCTTGACCCTCAAGCGCTACCCCAAGGCCCGTGATATCCTCAAGGATGACTGGAAGACCGAGAAGTTCACTCCTTTCGACCCTGTCTCCAAGCGCATCACCACTGTCTGCACTCTCCGCGGCGACCGCTTTACCTGCGCCAAGGGTGCGCCCAAGGCCATCCTCAACCTTACCGACTGTTCCAAGGAGACCGCCGACCTCTTCAAGGAGAAGGCCGCCGAGTTTGCTCGTCGTGGTTTCCGTTCGCTCGGTGTCGCTTACCAGAAGAACAACGAGCCCTGGGTCCTCCTCGGTATGCTTTCTATGTTCGACCCGCCGCGTGAGGACACTGCCCAGACCATCGTTGAGGCGCAGCAGCTCGGTGTTCCAGTCAAGATGTTGACTGGTGACGCTATTGCCATTGCCAAGGAGACTTGCAAGATGTTGGCGCTTGGCACCAAGGTCTACAACTCTCAGAAGCTCATTCACGGCGGTCTTTCTGGCACCACCCAACACGACCTTGTTGAGCGCGCCGACGGTTTTGCCGAGGTCTTCCCCGAGCACAAGTATCAGGTCGTCGAGATGCTGCAGCAGCGTGGCCACTTGACTGCAATGACTGGTGACGGTAAGATAATCTCTTTCTTTTGGGGCATTGCACTTTTACTGACGGATTCCAGGTGTCAACGATGCTCCATCTCTCAAGAAGGCCGACTGTGGTATTGCTGTCGAGGGTTCCTCTGAGGCTGCTCAAGCCGCCGCCGATATCGTCTTCCTCGCCCCTGGTCTTTCCACAATTGTCTTCGCCATCAAGACTGCCCGTCAAATCTTCCAGCGCATGAAGGCATACATTCAGTACCGTATCGCCCTGTGCTTGCACTTGGAGATCTACCTGGTCACCTCTATGATCATCATCAACGAGACGATCTCCGCTGAGCTTATCGTCTTCATCGCCCTTTTCGCCGATTTGGCCACCGTTGCCGTCGCCTACGACAACGCTCATTCTGAACAGCGCCCTGTCGAATGGCAGTTGCCCAAGATCTGGATCATTTCCGTCGTCCTCGGTATCGAGCTTGCCATCGCTACCTGGATCGTCCGTGGTACCCTATTCCTGCCCAGTGGTGGTATTGTGCAGAACTGGGGTAACATTCAGGAGATTCTCTTCCTCGAAATCTCCCTGACCGAGAACTGGCTCATCTTCGTCACCCGTGGTGGCAACACCTTCCCGTCCTGGCAGCTTATTGGCGCCATTCTCGGTGTCGATGCTCTTGCAACCCTCTTCTGTATCTTCGGTTGGTTGTCACCTGCCATCCGCCAGAAGCCGATCCCTGACCCGCATGGCGCCTACTACTTCAAGCAAACCAGGAGTGGTTGGACCGATGTTGTCACTGTTGTCGTTGTGTGGATGTACTCCATCGGCGTCATCATTGTTCTGGCCATCACTTACTTCCTCCTCAACCGCATTCCTGGCCTTGCCGACCTTGGTCGCAAGAACCGCAGCATGCACGACACCCAGATGGAGAACATCATTGGTCATCTTAGCAAGCTTGCGCTCAAGCACGAGAAGGACGAGCACGGCGAGGGCATATGGACACTTGTTGGCAAGTCGTCAGTGGAGGAGGAGGAGGACTAGAGGTCCGCCTGTGATGCGTGAGGGATGGTTTTGAAACAGATACAGCAGTGATACCACGCCCTGCCTCCCCACAGGGCAAATTCTCGTAAGAAGAAAATCGTCAGAATACTTGTGTTACTATCTCGGAACTGTGGGATGGGGACCTTGTGAATTCTCCGTAGACATTGGAGAGCACACTGTACATAATCGAGTAGTAGCTTGTTCCTCACTAATTGGTCCAATCGGCGGCCCCGTTCTTTCCCTGTAAACTTTGAGCGTTGGCCGTCCTGATAGTCGCCTTGAGGCTTGTGGGCGTCCGCTTCTCAGTTGGCCGTAGCCAAGCCATCACCCCTCTCCTGAGCTATCCAGTAGCAGGCCTGGGCAAGATGTAGGAGGATTTATATGATACCCAGTCCGACGCGCAACATTTTGGCTACGCAACATTACACAATGGCACTGTATTCAGGTGTCGCCTTGGTTCGTGCTTCGATAACGATCATGACATGAATCCTTGCTGACCACATTACAGATCACCGGAGCAGCCTCAGGTACAGTTTTGAAGAGCTAGCAGCAACTGAAGGACATGGCTCACGCAAGTCAGGCATCGGGCAAGCCACGGCGGTTTCTTTCGCCAGAGAAGAATGTCGGAAGATTGTCATCGCAGATCGTAATGAAGATGGTCTCAAGGCGACCGAGACTTCGATCCGGGAGATCTCCAAGGACGTCGAGGTCTTGCTGGCGCCGACCGATGTCTCTTCGCCTGCGTCGGTCCAGTCCTTGATCGATGCAGCGATTGCGATGTTTGGTCGGATCGACTACATTTGCAATGCTGCCGGTACGTCTCGTATCGTCCTTGATCTGACTGAGGCGGGTCGCTAATGACCAGGCTAGGAATTATGGGTGAAAGCCAGCCTTCCGACCAGACCTCGGTGGAGGAGTTCGACCGCATCAATGGTATCAATTACAGGGGCATGTGGCTCTGCTCGAAGGCTCAAATTGCACATCATCACCAATCTGATACTGCGTATCGAGCAAGCGAGAGCTGACTCCCGCAAAGTCCCAGATGCTGAAGCAAGAGCCGCTGCCGACGCATGATGGCCGACCAGGCAACAGAGGAAGCATTGTCAATATTGCTAGCCAGCTGGGCATAGTCGGCAGGTCTGCGGCAGGTACGTGAGATCAGAGCATTCATCACCTCGACAAGTAACTGACAGAACAAAGCCGCGTACTGTGCCTCGAAATCGGCCGTAATCAGCTTGACGCGATGCGATGCCGTCGATGTATGTTGGCTCGTGCAACGCTCGAGAGTTGCTTCAAAAAAACACTGACATGTCGTCCAGTACTCCAAGGACAACATCAGAATCAATTGCGTCTGCCCAGGAGTCATCGAGACGCCCATGACCACCCCGAGGATGGACTTCCTGAAGCCGGCAATCTCGATCGCGCCCATGAATCGGCCGGGCACACCTCAAGAAGTGGCCGATTGCGTGTTGTTCTTGTGCTCTAGTAAGGCGACGTTCGTGCAGGGCTCGGCTTTGGTTGTTGATGGTGGATATGTGATTAATTAGACGCAGGACCTGGAGGTCTTCGCAGGCGTGGATAGGGAAGGGGCAGTTTTTGCTTGCGCTCGTCACAAGGCGGTGTCGCTGGACATGGGAGATGGATCAGTCGTTGTGAATCTGCAGCCATATCATCACTGCTCTTGGTCTTTTGGTCCGTCGTCGCCATGAGTTGTGGCCAGATCCACTTGCTCGTGTTGCTGTGCAATCATGCTAAGAGGTACGTGGAGGTAAGACTCCGTCAATACGTCATCCAAGAACAGTTCTATGAGACTGTGAACCAGACACATGTACATTGTTCCGATCACCGTTGTCTTGAAGAAAGGTAGGAGGTACCTCCTACATCCGTTTGGTCGACTGTGCACGCACGACATATGTCAGGCTTGTTAGAGATGCCTTTGGCTCTTGTAGGTCGAAACTCATGATCCTTATAATATGCTGTCATACTGTCTAGGTCAGCGTAATAAAGCCCGCAAGTCCAAATGGGCTGAGAACTCTCCAACACTTCATTACAGCATCCGCGAGAAGCCTGCGAGAACAACCAGTATGCCTGCAGACCTCTCGGAAGCGACCCCCTACTTCGGCTATGGCTCAAATCTCTGGCAGCAGCAGATGAAGGAGCGTTGTCCAACTTCTGAGTATCTTGGCATCGCAAGACTCAACGGCTATCGTTGGATCATCTATGAGCGGGGCTATGCTAACATTGTCGAGATATCTGAGAAGGATGGTCCAGATTCAGACTCCTCCAACGCCTACGAGAACGAAGTGTGGGGTCTGGTCTACAGCCTCCAGTCTGCTGATGAGGAACGGCTGGATCGAAATGAAGGTGTACCTTTCGCCTATACCAAAGAAACCATTGCCATCGATTTCTTCCCAACGCGTGGCGACAAGCCTCCATGCCCGTTCAAACAGGAGCCTAAGCAGAAGAAGATGCTGGTCTACATCAACCGCAATCTGACGAAAGAAGCGAAGCCGAAGCACGAGTACATATACAGGATGAACATGGGCATCAAAGATGCTTTGAAGGAGGGCGTACCCAAGCAGTATGTTGAGAAGGTGATACGGAAGTTCATACCCGATGTTGAGGACAAGACTGTCGAAGAAATCGCAAAGAAGCAGGCATTGAAGTTTGAGGACGAGCGCTGAAGCCGTGGATGGAGATGTCTGATATGTCTCGAGCCGCCAAAAGCCATCATGGCGTCGGGCATGGGACATGGCGGCTACGTGAAACAATAATGCTATTCAGAACCTTTTCCCCCTCAGACCTGGTTTCCTGCATAGCCTCCACCTGCTCTGATAGTCCAGCCTCGGCCTTCGCGCACAAAGGCATGTATTGGTGTCACGAGTTTCGGGTACCTGCATACTTGGACCTGCTGCCACTGGCCCATGAAGAAGATCAAAGCGCATAGCACGGCAAGTGCATGCCATCTCATCTTGACAGACCCGACTCACTCGCCGACTACCCCTGTGAAACACATGCGTTGCGACTATCTGGTCTGAGGCGACTTGGGCAGCAGAAATCCGTACCTTCCCAATTTGTCAACCGCTGATTTAAGCTTAAAATGTCAAACGCGGCCTTGTCGCAGTGGGGCAAACATCACATGCGTTCGCGTTTCACCGATGCCGTCAACTACCAACTTCTCTCATGTCCTTCAAGCGCATCGATTTCCAGCCCACGACAATATACAATGGGGCTGCTACTGAGATCGATACCGACCACTGCGCTCTCACTGCTGCTGTTTGCACATGCCAGTGAGGCACAAAATTGCTATTACCCCAATGGCGCCTTGTCCACCACTGATGCAGCGTGCTCGTCGGATGGTGACTCTGCCTGCTGCCCGTTGAACTGGGACTGCTTGAGCAACGGGCTCTGCTACTATCCAAGCCAAAACTTCTACGGTACTTGAACACGCATATCGCACCAAGTACAAGTTAGAATCAGCTTCTGACTACCTTTCTAGGTCGCTACACATGTACAGATCAGACTTGGCAATCGAGCGCTTGCCCTCTGTTCTGCGCCTATGCCGGGGCCGGCGACAACAGCCCAGCCGCAGGCGACCAAGCTCTGCGACAAGACGATGATGGCGACTGGTGCTGTACGAGTTCCCGACCATGACCCGGCTCGGAGCCTTGCTGATGCCCGTATAGGCGACTACAATCGAGATGCTTCGAAACCATGCACGAACCAGACTGACGCTGTTTTCTTCTCCCTGCCCTCAGGGACAACTCTTGCCTCGATCAGCACACTTGTGCCTACCACATCGGCCGCATCCGTGTCAAATGGACCTCTGTCAACAACTCAAGGCACACCGGTCTCGACGGCAGGGGACTCGCAAAGCATCGCCAGCAGCGGCTCACGGACTTCGAGCTCAAGTTCTTCGACCACCTCATCCAGCGCCGGCTCGACCACTTCAGAATCGACAACGTCGAGCACCACCACCTCTGCACAGACATCAACCATCTCCTCCAGCATCGTCACAACCGGCAGCAACGGCGCCGCCACCACCATCGTCACAACAGAGATACAAATCTCCACGCCAACACCTGCCTCCGACCCAAGCCCGTCACCCACCGCCAGCAACTCTTCCCATTCCAACCACGTCGGCCTCATAGCCGGCGTCGCAACCGGCGTCCCCGCCTTCCTCCTCGCCAGCGCCGCAATCACCCTCATCTACCTCAAACGCCGCCGAACCCAAAGCAAACTCCCCGCGATCTCCGCCGCCCACAACGAATCCTACACCGACGACTTCGACAAGAAATACGGCACCCAAGTCGGCTCGCTCCCATCCGACGGCCGCGCGCCCGAACTCGACTCCTATCCCATCGCCTCCCCTTCTTCAAAAGACGGAAGCAGTGAGCTCGACGCCTCGAGACCGACGTCCGGGGTTTCGGCGATGACGGCAGGAGGTTTGCACAGCCCGGCGAAGTCGCAGGGACACGGCGTGAGTCCGGCGTCGAATCTGCATGTGGTCAACGAGGAGAATGAGCCGGCGGAGCTGTGGGGAGGCTATGTGCCGTATCGGCCGCCGCAGGGAGGCTTGCCGCCGATGATGCAGCCGCGCCGTCCGAAAGAGGATGATGGCTACGAGCAGTAGGAGGAGGGATGACGTGGTTTGTACAGAGTTGTTAAGCATTGGGCGGCATTCGAATCATTTTCACTGGTGCGCTCGGCGGAGCAGGAACAACAGCGCAGTGCTGCTCGCTTTCGCACCATGGCTCTCGTTCCGGCGATCTGGTGTTTTGCTCGCATCTGGATGCGTTATGTGACGTGGATTCAACCACAAAATGACAATGTTCGGCACAGGCAAATGACCATGGGGCTAGCACTCTCATATGCATTCAATCGATGGCTAAGCTTGTGTTGCAACTCTCTCCTGCTAATCAGTACAACAGCGCACGTCCATCCTCGCGCTTTGCCTCCACCCAAAGGCCATGTCCTTCCCGGCCATGTCGCATCATGCCATCACCATTCCCTCTGGCTGGCCATCGTTGAAGAAGTCTCGCTCATCATGAAAGAAGAAGCACCAGTCGTAAGTCTCGAAGCCGAAGTCGTGATGTGGAGAAAAGCCCATTCCATCCCAGCCCAGCCAGCACATGAACCCGATTGGGTTCGAAAGAAGACGCCACACGCCGCGCTAGTATGCATTCGTCACGAAAAAGTTGAGAGAAGATGGAAATGCGAAGATCATGGCTTCGCGTCCGGCATGAGAACATCTACAGCGGCACTCTCCATCTACCTGTGATGCTCAGGCGACAAAGGCTGAAGACCGGACGCTGCAGGTCCAGATGCCACTGATGCCGGCGAGCTGTCCCGCTCCTTACTCATGCTCCTTATCTTTTGCTTTACTCCTGCGCGTGTAGTCGCTCAGGCTGAGCTTCTTGCGCGCTGGAGTGACAGCAGAGTTGACGGAGGGCGGCAGCAGCGAAGCACCAGTCAGGCTCGCGGGCGACTGCACAACAGGTCCGCCTAAAGCCTTCGGTGTGTCTCCTGTGACGATAGCACTGGAAGCCGAGAATTCTTTCGGCGGCGGCGGCATCTGCAGGTGCATTTCCGGCGGCTTGGACGACGGCAAAGTCGCCGGGCCATCAGTAGTCAGCAATCCAGGTGCGGACGTGACTGCTTGCGTAGAGACGGAAGTACAGTCGGATGAAGGAAGGGGTGGTCGAGAGGTTGCATCCACTGGCGGCGCATCCTGCATCTGTACATCATCGGATGTCTCGACCTTCGGGTCCTTGTCCGTTGGCGAGGGCCTGCCTGAATCGGGACTGGTCGGGGAAGATGGCTTTTCAGAAACAGTGTGGTCCAGGTCCATCGCAGTGGCACCCGATGGTGAACCGGCCGACTTCGGTTTGCCCAGGGATGCGTGATTGATTGCATTGTTGCGCGCACAGCGCTCCAATAATCTCTGCCGCACCGAAATGCATTTCTGCAGAGGACGTGGAGATGTCGGCTGTTCTCGGGCTTCCACCTCATCCATATCACACTGCACTTCAGCATTGACATAGTCAGGTCTCGCCCTTTTAACAACCTTGACGTAAGATTTGACTGGCGGCTTCTGTGTCGTCTGCGCTCTAGGTCGCTTACCGCTCACAGATCTGGCAGATGGAAGACCGGCCTGTCTTGAGGTGCCTGCGTCCGTGTAGCGTGAGCTGCTCGGCAAGCTAAGCTGCTTAGAGGATGTAGCACTGGGTGTAGTCAACGCCGAGCCAGCGCTACCACGCTTCTTCTTGGCTTGCTTGCCGTTACGTTCCTCCTCTTGCCTTCTGAACATCTCCTCCTCTTTGGCGAGCTTTTTGCGCTCCCGTTCCGACATCTCGGGCACTGCCGAGAGCGAACCATTCGTGGAGTAATGCGTGTTTGGCGTGATGTCACGGCTGGTTGAGTCTCTGCCGCCGGATCCAGAAGCGGAGCGCGAGTCAGTGGGTTCATCGTCGGCGTCGGCGCGGCGTGCCTCGCTTCCAGACCGGCTGTTCAGTGCATGTGTATTGAGTGGTGAGACGTGCTGGCCAGCTTTTTTCTTCTTCGACTTTGGCAGCTTGACAGGTCGCGACTCTCCTTCACGCTCATCCGTACGTGTCCTTCGATCGAAACGTGACATTCGACATTCGTGCTCCGCCAAACCACAAGCGCATGGACCGCAATTGGACAACACGGTGGAGACCCAGACCGACAGCATGTCTATATCCATACCGTTCGGGCCCGTGCTGTTCGCCGCGACTTTGTTCATCTCTTCTGTGTTCCAAGCAATGGAAACTTCTTCGCCGGGCTCCATCTGCCTGCTAGCCATGAAGCAGAACCGGTAGTTTGTCCCGCCAGTAACGAGAATCTGCAAAGTCGCATTAGGGTTGCAACTGCGTCGTACATACCGGAGTTCAGTGCCTTCGTGGCGGGCGTCGATGTAGATTGGTAGCATTGGGTGGAAGAAGACAAATGGTACAGGATGCCGTAATTGAGACCAACGTTTGGCCGGATCATCGGTGTAATCATCTTTCAACCCGACATGGCCACGAAGCTCCCCAATGTAAGCACCGTCGGCCACTGGTTCTCCGCGAATAACGACTCTTTTCCACACTAGGCCCTGTCCGTCGGTGTCGTACTCGCTCGGGTCACGCTGCTCTTCAATGGCATAGTCAGCCTTGCCCGGTATCTCATCCAGCTCGCCATCCCATCGCAGCAGTATCTGGTGCTTGCTGTGTCCTGTGTGCTGTTTTGCAAACTCCTCTGGATCTTGGTGGATCCATGCGGTAAGCGTGTTAGTGACACGAATATCGGCATGGAGATTGGTGTCGGTCAAGCTCCAGGAGTCGTTGGCACACTGATCGAGGAATTCTCGAGAGTAGTAGTCAATGGGGGTTTCAGGCGATCGTGAGAGGCTTCGACGGTGATTCGCGTTGGTGACTGTGCGCTTCCGCGCATGACCTTTCGCCGCCGGCGTCGACGAATCGGATGTGCGATGGCTTGTTTTGGGCCGTTTGGCAGGTGGTGGTAGATCGCGAGGGCTGGCCGAATTCCGGTCGTGTCGCGACTTGTCTAGTGGCCAGCCATTGGTGTATCCGCCGTTGCCGGGCTCCTTGACCTTCTTTTTGTGGCTTTTACTGGCCGGCCTCCGTGAGCCATTGGCCGCGATATCTTGTTGCTCTCGCCTGTGCCGTTGCCGGACGCGTGCAGCGTGGGTATCGACCGGTCGAGGACGGCATTCGACGCAGTAGTGCTGAAGGTCTTTCGGCAGCTCGCGCCCTTCGTACTGTGGATAGTAACATATCGTGTGATTCCATCTGTCACACTGATCGCATGCGACCGTATTGCCGTCATCGTCCGCGTATCCGCAAAAGCAGCTTATCTGTCCATCGTCGTCTTGCGTGCCGTCGAGCACGGGAAGACTGTACCGCTGGTTCTGATTGAAGGCGAAGGCGTTGGGCACCGATGCGTGCGGCGACTCGTGACTGGCGATAGTCGTGACAGGATATAGAGCGTCTGTCATGCTATCACGCCGGAGAGGGTGAATTTCGAGGACAGGTTCAAGTAACGGAATCTTCGTCTGCCCGCCTGCGCATGACTGTAAAGCCACGACACCTCGCACGTGTGTTTGTTAGCCCCTCAGCTCTCGATACCGCCGAGTATTTTCGGTGAGTGGCTCGCTGCTCCCGTCAGTGGACAAAGGATGCCCTGCTGCAGGTTTAAAAATGGCTCTTGAATTGAGCCCGCCTGTTCTCTCGTGCCGATGTCTCGTGTGGACCGGAGCGCGTGGTTGACTGCCAGTGTGAGAGTTGCCGATGGAGCATGGAGAGGACGGCTGAGCGTGAGTCTTTTGGGGCGGCCGTGAGGGCGACCGTGAAGGGGTGGGTGGGCGTGAGAAGACGCCGGCGTGTGTCGAACTGCAGGGTTAGTGGTCGGCGACAGTGTGAGGCGCAAAGAGAAGACCGATCAGTGTCGTGCGATGGGTATTGGGCCGGTGCTGTGAGGAGGAAACGTTGGTGGATACGGGAATGGAAGAAAGACGGGCTCGAAAGAGAGAGAGCGCGCTGGCCAAGCAGCAAGGCCGTATGATTGGTCACCACTTTTGGCAATAGTCTGAGGCGGCAACTTTACCTCTCCTACCTCCTAACGGGCTTTCTTTGCTGATAAGCCCGTGTTGAACCGTTAAATCGCGCAGTCGAGCGTCATGGGCAGTCGAGAATCGATGGAGATATTGAACGGACAGGAAAATCGTCTCATGAGTGTGACAATCAGCGCATGGAGGTGAGCAGAACGAATTTTAGCCTGTTGGTGTGCTGTGCAGGTCGAGAGCAAGAGCGACAGGCAGAGATAAGAGGGGCAACTCCAGATGGTTTCGACTATCGTGGTTTGGGTAAAGCGTGAGGAATGCGTCGAATCGGAATTGCAGAAGCGGCAAAGGAAGGCAAGCGTGGGTTGTCCTGCAGCTCCTCCCAGCTCAAAGTGCCGGGCTCGTGACAAAAGTTGCTGTGCCCGAGAGAAACCATCGTGGTCGCCGTGCACTCTAACCTTCATGTGCGATTAACAGTCTGCTCGTGGTGTGAGCCGCCACCGAGATCCTTTACCGGCACATAGGACGACTTGGCTCGGTTTCGCCTACTTGAGAAATTTTTCAGCTGGTGGTGGATTCCGGCTACAGCAAATTTGGAGAATACTGCTCTACCATGGGAACCCTGGCGAAAATGTGATGGCATGAGGCCGAGGGGCGTCAGAGCGACGAGCTCACGAGTCGAGCTCTGCTGTATGTCCATAGACGAAGGCTCTTCTCCAAAAAGCAGATGGCTGAGCTGGACTTTTTTTTTTATGCATATCAAGCCCATACATCTCTAGCGGAGCAGCGCCGTCATTGCGCTATCACTCCTGCTCACGTCAGGCTTATCGAACCCCGACGGCCTATCGCTCATGCGTCACGCGGCTTCTTACCGTGTCGACTCTGCGTTCCTCAACCCACTTTTACGCCCCCTTCTCCAGCATCTTCTCAATCATACCCCGACAGATTGGATGATAGAACTCCTTATGCTCCTCAAACACCTTCACCGCCAACTTCCGATCCCTTTTGATCAACTCCTTGAACACCGGTCTCACAAACTTCATTCTGCCAACACGGCCCACCAGCTCACCAGCAGCCTGGTAAATCTTCTCGTCTCCCGCTTGCAATCCGAGGACGTAGAAACGTGAAACGAGCTCGACATTCTGGGACGAAGCGAACCCATACGTCTTGCCCATGGTCTCGATCATATCCGGCTTGAGTGGTTCTGACAAGGTTTGCAGCTTCTCGAGGAATACAACAGATTGATTGGCGGTGAAGTGCTCGATGTCGCTGCCCTTCGGCGTGAACGAGCCCTTGCCTGTGCTCCATGCCTCCCACTTGTCTGCTAGAGCGTAGCACTGATCTGCCAGCTCGGTATCGAAATCTGGCTTGGGAGGGAAACCTGGCTTGTAGAACCACTCATCCCAATTGACAGCTTCCAGCTTCTTGCTAACCTCTGCACCTGATGCAAAAAAAGATAGCAGGGTGGCCTTGAACTCGTAGCTGTCGACGCTCTTTTGTCTGAAAGAGCTAAAGTAGTGTGGGATGAATTTGTCCCACTTCTCTTTGCCTACAAGCTTCTCGAGGTAATAAAGGAAGGTAAAGCCTTTCTCATACGGAACTGATGAGAAAGCATCATCGGGATCCTTGCCTTTCAAGTCTGGAATCAGCTTTGTGAACTCGTGATCCTCGCCAAACTGTGCAATGCTGTCAGACAAAGCTTTCCACCCAATGATGGCCGAGAAATGTCTGTATTTATCCGAGCCGTGTATGGCGGCCTGAAGACGGCGCTCCAGATATGTAGTCCAGCCCTCATTGAGCCAGAAGTGCTCCCAGCTGGCGTTGGAAACGAGGTTGCCCGACCAGGAGTGTGAGAGTTCGTGAGCAATGACATCCACGTTCTGCCGATCACCGGAAATCAAGGTGGGTGTAGCAAAGGTGAAGACGGGCTGGATGAAAGTATTAGAAAGTACTGTTGAGATGAATCTGAACTGTGTGTTACTTACATTTTCCATTCCACCATACGGGAACGATGGCGGCAGGACCAGTACGTTGTACTGCGTCCATGCGTACGGATAGACGATCTTCTCCGCTGCCTGAATATACTTGTCCGTGTCCGCCTCGAACTCCCATTGACTTGCCACCAGCTCCTCAGGCCCAGTCCACACGGAGCTCCGTGGTCCAATACTTGCACTTGCTATGTCTCCAGATGCAATAGCGAAAAGGTAGGATGGCATTGGGATCTCCTGGTGGAACGTGTACAACAGAGTGCCTGCTTTGCCATTCTTTCCCGGCTGGAAGTTCTTGGCACCAGTCGGCAATCCAGAAGCGAGGACTGGTAAAGGGGACCTAATGTTGAACGTATATGTCGATTTGACGTCCGGCGTGTCCTGGCATGGGAAGATGGATCTGGCGTGGATGGCTTGACACTGCGAAAACATGTATGGATGCTTCTTGTTCGACGTCTGAGCGGGTGTCATCCACTGCAGCGCTGTGCACTTTTTTGTTGTGGCAACGTCGATGGAGACAACGACTTCGTCTGCAGTGTGCTTGGGCTCCACTGTGATTGTCAAGGGTGTGCCATAGGGCTCTGTGCGCGCAGCTGCGATCTGGAATTTTGCCTCTTCATTTCCAATTAGGACACGGGAGATATCTAGATAGGACGTGTCGAGAATGATCTTTGGCTCATTCTTAGCCAGTCTTTGAAGTGTCAGTTGAATCTGACCCGTCAAGCGTTTAGCAGCGAAATCGATCTCCAAGTCGGCTCTGGTGTGCTTCGTCCTCCAAGCATTGTAGTTGGCCAGTGTATTTGGATCTCTTGGCTGGTGTATGCTCGCTGCTGCTTCCTTGGCCACGGACTCTGCTGCTGGTGCTGGACGGATAGCCATCGTTGCGTAAGTCCGGGAAGATGAGTTTACCAATGCGACGCTGAAGTACAAACGACCATGTAACGCACAGCCCAAGCGATTGAAAAGTTTCATCGACCGTGAGAAAGAGGACTATTATCAGTAACGATTTGATCTTCAGTGTGAGAGCAACTTCCTCGCTTGAACGGGCTCCGCTCGAGCTGCACGTGGAGTCGTGGATGTGGGGAATGCCAAAATGTGTTGTCTGGCAGCAGCAACGCGCCTCCACGCGCATTCACATCATCATCAACGGCATCTCCGCATTCGCGACAATATTGCTATAGTGATGCCTCGAGAGAGCGTCTGAGATTGAATTGATGGCGCGTCTACGTAGCGCACCCGCGACACAACGCTCGCCCCTCAAGGAGAGAACGAATATCGCGCGCGGCGCAAGAAAGGCGCCGGCATACGAAAATGACGGCAATACCGAAGGCTTGGTCAAGGAGCGCAAAGGCAGGTCGAAGACGGTCGCGAAGGCGCAAAATGAAGATGAGTTGGTGATGGCAGGCGGGCTTGGAGTGGCGTCGGATGCACCACCTACCACAGATGAGCTGGCGCGCAGCGAAGGTACTCTTATGACGGTCAAGATGCCCAGACGCGCTGTGAAAAGAGGGGCGCAAAGCAACACACTGGATGAAGCAATGCAAATTGGAAGATCTTCTGGCCTACCACTAGAGGCGTCGCCACCGTCGTCTCGAAAGCTCAACTCCGTTGGGAAGCGCACATTTCTTGCTCAGCCCGGCTCGGCTATTCAATCGCATGGCACGCCAGCAGTCGAGACGAGTGTCCTGGCATTGAGGAACTTCAAGCGACGCCCGCGGCAGCCAAGCATGCTGGCTATGGTGCAGCAACGTACGGGCGTCGTAAGTGCCAGGCCATCTCTCGCGCCTACTGCGGTGAACGACGATCTCAGTGTGTATGACTTTGCGCTCGCAGACAGCGACGATGATGGTGATGTGTTCGCACCAGAGGCTGAAGGTACTCCTGTGCAAGCAGGGAAGTCCGTCCAAAAGCCAACAAGAAAACAAACCCCGCGAGCAGCTGCCACAGAGAAGGATGCCTTCAGTCGTCCCAGAAAACGAAAGTCAGATGAGGCAAATTTACCAGCTAGTTCGATGAGCTCGTCGGACGCGAAGCGACCAAGACCGAGTGCTGCGCGGTCCTTGCTGAATGACGAGGCGCTCCCAAACCATCTCACGACTAGGCGCTCTTCGTCAGACAGACAAACCACACCACCTCCGCAGGTGACGTCCGATGTTCAGGTCGCCAACTCGTCACCTTCTCATCCTTCGTCAACCCCACCTACTGAGCGATCATCGACTGACAAGCGTCCTTCTGACGTTATTGATGACGAGATTGTGGCAGTGCCGTCGACCAAAGACCAGCAGCAGCAGGACAAAGTGCGAGCCGAAGATGATTCAGCGTACGATGCTCCCGATGGTACCATGGCAGAGCCTGCTAGCAGCAGTCCTGTACCTCAATCACCAACTCGTGCGCGGCAAATATCAAGCAAGTCAGTAGA
Source organism: Teratosphaeria nubilosa (assembly GCA_010093825.1). Classification (NCBI taxonomy): domain Eukaryota; kingdom Fungi; phylum Ascomycota; class Dothideomycetes; order Mycosphaerellales; family Teratosphaeriaceae; genus Teratosphaeria; species Teratosphaeria nubilosa. Next base: position 415,017 of record ML995808.1, read on the forward strand.
GCCCGCTACACAAGCCGATCCTTTGACACAGATATCACCGTCATCAAAGAAGCGACCGACAGATAAGAAATCCAAGCCAATATCAACCGCGACACTTCAATCTCTTCTTCCAAAGCGAAGGCGAGCGCCGAAACCCAGACACCGGAAGTCTGAGTACGACTTTGACGCAGAGTCAGACAGCGGAAGTGTGCTGGGTACCAGCCATCCTGAAGCAGATGAGGATGAGCTTGCTGGGCGTCAAAAAAGGCAGGTCAAGCAAGCAGCAACATCCACCAAGTCACGGAAGACTGCAGCGGCCAAGACAACAAAAGCCAAGGCAGGCAAGGCAGCTCAGCAGCGGAATCGAAACTCAGCCACAGAGATTGTGACACAGACTACGAAGAAGCCAACGCGGACGTATGGACGACAAGCTATAGCAACGACAGTGTCGGACAAGGAAAACGAGATGTATGAGTCGGTTGACGACGAAAACGACACGACCGAGCTTCCCACCGCTGACACCTCCCACGAGGGCAAGACGAGCGCCGCGCTCCAGGCCGCAAAGGACAAATTCGCAGAAATCGACCAATGGGATATGGAGTTCGAAAGCCTGGGTGATGAAGATCACAGGAGCTCGAGTCAAGGATGGCGATGACAGTATTCACAGATGAATTTCTCTTGCTTTGTGAGCAATAGTCGTAGGCACTGCATGGCAATTGGGGAAGGATAACGGAAAGCGCTACGTGATGATGAATGATGCTGTAACCTACATGTATATCTTATCTTCTTTGCTTCCCGCTTCACGGGAGAATATGACATGTTCGCAGAACCATGGTTGCCCAGCCTACTCATTCTACGCTGCCGTCAACACCACTCTCCCGCTACCTCAGCTTGATGTTGCATCGATGCGTTGTTGCCACTCAGGTCATGCCTTCCAGCAGCGCCGTGGATGGTGGCGAAGCAGCTCTACTGTCAGCATCTCAGCGCAGCCTGGCCGCCGCCATAGCCCTTCAATCACACAAGGCTACTGTTAGCTGCAGGGTTCGGCTCAGCGCGTCAACTCCCCAATGGCACAGCGTGGCTCGAATGGCCAGGTACGCTGCCTCTAGCTGCATGTTGGCCATATGGCAGCTTCTCAAGATGCCTGACCTTGATCGCTGTCGCCACATGGCTGACTGGCCATATGGCCTGCATGCCTACTCCCCTTTCCAGCAGTGTATCCGTTGTAAGTTTAAAGTGAGGAAAATGACGCGGACCCCGAGGCCCGCATGGTGGTTGCACAGGCTCATAGGCCGCTTCGCTCTGCGCTTGGGTTGCTATCCATGTCAGCTGTGCATCCTGGACATTGCAGGATGTTTGTGGTGTTCGCAACGTGGGCTGTGAGCAGCAGCTGAAGTTGCAGAAGCACAATGATGGCACACCATACTCGTTCAGCCAGATAAATGGCGGATTTGTAGTATGCGTACACTTCTCGATTTGATGAAAAGGACGGGCATCATGCTGGTGATTTCGAAAAGGCAAACAGCTTGAAAGGGTTGCAACTTGCGGGGCCTGTACGCTGTGGTGCCGGCGTGCGCCCTTGGACCTCACCGACCTTCCAAACCGCTAGAACCTCTACCTAGTATTATTATTGAGGCTTGGACCGCAGACTTCTGCTTCTTGCATGCTCAATCAGCTTCGTCGAGGAACGATCTTCGTCGAGGAGTGTTTCAGAGGCGGCCTCGTGGTCGAAGAGACCATAAAGTCTATCGTCCAGTGTGTTTGTCCCTGACACCTGCAGATGCGAGCACAGAGCAGTCACGTCCCGTACATATGGCTACCTGCATACGGACCCATTTCCAGTCGCACAATTCGAGCGAAACGTACGACCACATCGATAGCACGAGAGCCCAGCGCAGCACTTTCGCAGCATCGCAAATGTGCAGCCGATGCACCTTATTGCCTCAACGCATTTGTTACTGCAACACACTACCGCAGCAAGTACTATTCGTGTAGCATTGGAGGTTGACCTGGCGATGGTAGTTTCCTTCCGCAATGCCTTATTCGTTCTCATTCGTGAGGCATGCGAATGACGACGCGATCACCGCACAAGAGTTGGACCCTGAACCACCTCATAAACGTCCTCGACGCGTACCGTGGCTTGAGAGCATGAATGGACAATCGAAGGAACGGGAGCAGCCTGAGGAGCCCGCAGGTCTTGCGTTGGCGGCGGACCGACACACTCACTCGCAACCCAGCCAGCAGGGAAGATGGCCGAGCCCGCGAGGTTCAGAGATAGTGCCATGGTGTGCATCTTCCCTGCCTCGAACGCTTCTTCCTGTGTCACTGCCCCTTGACATGCTAGAACCGGAGCACAGAGACATACTACTCCAACGTCGACCTGAATCTCATGAGCAAAGTCAGCTTAATGCTGAGCAGAAGCGCAATCTAAGCGCCAGCCCCAGAAGGCAACCAAGATCGCCTCAGCCTGTCCTGACTCCATCTGCATCAGCGCCTGAGATTGGCACTCTTTTTCAGGACGCGGCAGACCCGCCGTTCAATCGGCAGCTCAACCACTTCTCAGGAAGGCAAGGTAGAGGACTTCCTGCAGATCTTCCACCCCTGCAGATACCAGAGCATCCATTTCACGATGCGATCGAGACTTGCGACGACGTCGAGGAGTCCGAGAACGAGCGTGCGCTGCTGGAAGACGAGTACGGCAGACGATGGATCCTTAACCTCAGCATGCATTTCCGTGACAATTCGAACCGCGAAAAGTTCTTCGTTACATATGCAGAAACGCCATCCTCATGGCGACGCTTGACCGTGTCGCTCGATTATCGCAATCCTGTCGAAGGCTCGTTGGAAGCCGACTTGAGCATGCTCCATTTCCAGCGCGATAAGTCATTTCGCATATATGAAGCGATTCGCGAGTCTTTAGCCGACATAGAGTATTACGATACAGTCACGACTCTGAAACTTGAGACAACACCAGAGGATGGGCAGCTGCACGTTCATGTACGAGAGGATGCGAACGAAATCGTACAATATCCTTCGACGTCTCTGTTCCGGCATTTACGAAAAGTGCTGCTATACCACGAAGATCGACTTGAGTTCGTCTCTCATTTGTCAGGCTTTGTCTACAAAGTAAGAGTGGGCGGCAAGACACTGATAAAAAAGGAAATACCGGGCCCAGATACAGTAGAAGAATTTCAGTACGAAGTGAACGCACTAGATTCTCTGCTCGGCTGCCCAAATGTGGTACAGCTGGAAGGTCTGGTCACTGACAATGAAGGCACGGCCGTGAAAGGCTTGCTACTATCCTATGCAACTCAAGGTGCGCTTGTTGACATGATCTACGACTTCCGCGGCGAGTTGCCTTGGTACCGGCGTGAGAAGTGGGCGAGGCAGATTGTGCAGGGTCTGTCCGATATTCATGAGGCAGGTTTTGTGCAGGGCGATTTCACGATCAGCAACATTGTCATTGATGAGGATGACAACGCACAGATCATTGACATTAACAGGCGCGGGTGCCCAGTAGGCTGGGAACCACCAGAGCTTGGCAAGCTCATTGAAAGCGGGCAGAGGATCGGGATGCACATTGGTGTCAAAACTGATCTCTACCAGCTCGGAATGGTGCTTTGGGCTTTGGCAGAGGAGAATGACGAGCCTGAGCGCGCACCGCGGCCTCCGAGACTGGGGCGGGATGTGCCTAGCTACTATCGCCAAATGGTTGACACCTGTCTGAGCAGCCGCGTGCAGGCAAGACTGCCAGCAACCAAGTTGCTAAGGGCGTTCCCTCCATTCGCTGGGAAGGCACCATCCGCCGGTAGTCGGTCGGTTGATTTCCTCGATGACCACTTACAATTGTCAGAAAACAGCGTCTCGACAGCTTATCGATCAGACAAAGAGTACATCGACCCGTCAATGGCTGTCACAATTGACGAGGTACGAAAAAGGCGGAGGACCAGTGGTGCGACCAATTTTACTTCCGAGCAAGTCACATATGTTGATCCCGACTCCAATGCAGCTTCCACAGACTGCAACTTCGACCCTTCGGGATCTTGGGACTCGACTAACCACCGACGAGGTCGCTCGCCTGTTTCCAGCAGACGCCGGCCTAGTTCACCATATGGCAGGAGCGTCTCAAGCGCGACTTCAATGTCGTCAGCTGCATCGGCAGGTCGGAGACTGCAGCGGCATGCCATGGACGATGGTGATAGTGATGGGGTAGTAGACAATCAGGAGCTGAACGATCCGAAGTTGCCATTCGAGGTCTCTCTTGGTCGAGATGATCCGCGCGGTTCGGCAAACAACGCAGCTAGTGCTATGTCGAAGGCATTGACAGACATAGAACTGAGCATGCCGCCTTCCTTGCATGCAGACCCCGTGCTTGCTACAGCACATGCAGGAGAATTTTATGGTATCCCCAGGCTCCCGCATACTGACTCCGGCTTCGACGAGGACGTGATGAATGAGATTGAGTCTTTGGAAAACGGAGTGACTATGCCTTCCGAGAAAAGATTGACTGAATACATGAGAGAAGAAGCTGCTGAGCACTTGCCGGTAGGCATGACTAAGCTGAGAATAAGTGAACTCCCCACGGCTGGGTCGCCGAGGCCACTGCCCTCCAAGAACGATGCGTGTGAGTACGAGAATCGTGGGACACGACAGAGATAACCTTTATGCCGGGAAGACGGGACGGTCATGGTCAGGTGAGAGACTAAATTTTGTATTGGTACTATGATCAGTGCAGTGAAAGATAGCCTGTCGGCGCACGGAGCATTCCTCTTGAGGCACGCAAAGCATGCTTTCACTTCCTACGTCGCGTAATGGCTCACTTACAGAACGATGGCTGATCTTTGACGTTAAAGCTAATTGACATATGGTCAGGCTGTAGGACACGATCTTTTTGGGTAGTCCATTCGGGGCTCATAATGCTGACGACTGGCGATTTTGGTATTGGTCAAACCCAAATGCTTACATTCTGAACATCCAGCAAGTTTTAGCATTCACAACCCCATAAAGTCTAATGCAGCTGTTGGAAGTACATTGAGAGCGGTGCGGCTGCTGATCTGATTACATTGAGCAAGTGTTCGTCCACGCACCATACGCACTGTGAACACAAAGCACAAGAGTCGCCATGCCTGCCTTCTCTACCTTACCGACGGAGCTTAAGCTCGAAATTACAGACCGCGTCAAGGACCTTCCCAGTCTCTTGGCCCTATCTCGAGTCGATCCAGTCATCTACGACTACGTCAAAGATCATGCCGACCGCCTCATTCTAGGCTGCTGCGATGCTCAACCAAAGGACCAGCTCAAAGGAAACATCGTGGCGGAGCTGCTCGGACCCATCCTCCCTACTTTGAACGAGCTCCGGGAGGCTGGCAGCGACATATGGCGGGAGTCCTCAATCTTGCGTCAAGCGATGTACGACGCGGAGGATCGCTGGAATGAACAGTGTTCTTCCATTATCTTGTTGAGGCCCTTCTGGGTTCTGAACAAATTCCAGGACATTGTAGAGGACGTGGAAAACCTGGTCCAGGCTTGTTGTGACTACCTTGTCGTAGAGAATTCTGCGAACAAATTTGCGAAGCTATTTGAAAGAAGCCTGATGCTCGAAGATCAATCAGTCAAGAGAAGCAGGATCCGCAAAGCAATTTGGTCATTGCGGCTTTTTGCGAAATGCACGTCGGAGAGTGCACTAAAGCAATACGACCAAACCGAGATGGAAGCGAAAGGCCGGCGCCCAGGGTATGAGAAAGCAGTACTGGCCGAGCGGACGGAGCGGCTCATGCATATATGGCTGATGTCGCCACTGGACGATGAGCTCGAAGATATGCATGAGGTTTTACTGGCTTTACTCTGGCTTGCAGAGCAAGAGAATGCGGAGGAAGTCCCTGTGCATCAGTCGAGACTGCTAGCAAATCTGTTGAAGCAGAAGCAGGTGTTGGCGCTCTGGCATATTTCGCTTCCTCACTGGTTTCAGGCCATTGTGACGATGAACCGAGAGCAAGGCGCGTGGTCTTTTTGGCGGGCCCAGGCCGAGGCCGAGGAGTTGAGTTCGAATCAGATTTTAGGCGTAGTGGAATTGAGGACCAATCGCTATAGGGGATTTACGCGCCAATAGCGCTCCGCATCCTCTTGAGACAGCGCACAATATGGCGCTCACTCGCCAACAAACATCTGCCTGGGACTGCTCAGCTTGTGCACAGGATGACGATGCAAGGAGTCGGATCCTATTGTGCGCTAAGATTGATTGGTGGCCCGTGGCCGGTATATGGAGGATGTCATGAGTTAATGTCTCGATATTAGGTGCACCAGCCCTTTTAATCACGACCACGGATTTATATTTGGCAGCAACAAGATTTGAAAGTTGTCGCATCCAGACAAGTTTGGGCGATACGTGCTCATGAGGAGCATTCGGTCCGTACCCGTATAAGTCTCAGAAGTTGATACGTGTGCACAAGCTTCATCTTGTGTATTCTGAAGCATTATATACCACACATCTCCCTGATGAACGTCCACGGAGTTATTATCACAGACCCATCCACATCACAGCCTGAAAATAAGAACAGCTGCCCAACACCTAGTATCCGAATCACAGCGATCGGGAGCCTACGGCACCAAAGTCCACCAGCTGCTCCAGAACGTTCGCCGACAACCAGATCCACATATCCTCGGACACAAAATCCCTTCATCCAAACCGCAGACTACCAATAAATCCAAGACAATGATCTCCTAGTCGCCAACAACTCCCTGCTCCTGAAATGACGGATCAACGCTGGCAAGCAGTATACCCACATTGAACCCGCGCTATACCGAGACATTCGGTGTCTGGCCCAAGCCACTGCGCTCCGAGAAAACCTCATTAACTGGAAAAAAAAAAGGGCCTACCACATAGGGTCCTCACCCTTCGCAGACATCAGCAACGCACTTGAAAAAAACAAAATCCACACCCGCTGTCAACAGCAGAAACGAATCGAAGTCCCCGCCCGCGCCAAAAATGCAGAACCTCCTCCTCACCGCCATGCTCGCCCTCGTCTGCAGCAGCGGCACCGCGCTCGCCTGCAACAAAGTCAACGCGCCCAACGGTCCTTGCGTCACGAGCGCGAGGAGAGTGCTGTACCACGTAAGTTTACTTTTCAAAAAGAAATGTCCACGAAATGGAGACGACGACGACGATGGACACGTTACTGAAATCCAACGCGAACAGTGCAATGACGGCGAGAACCCCGGCGGCAACTGCGACGGGAAGGGCTACAACTTTTTCTGCGTACGTATACTAGAAGACACCTGATGGTGGTGAAGCGGAAGCGTTTTTGTTTCGGTGTCTGGTCTTGCTGACGTGGGTGATAGTGCCCGAGCTAGAAGTGTCTCAAATCAAGATCTTTTCTACCTACCTACCTACCTACCTGCTTTTCCAACGGCTGCGGTTTCTCGGGTGTGGACGGCGCTTCCTCGGCGGAGAGCGTGAATCGGGGACGGGAGCGCGGGTGAAGCAATTTTTCAAAGGTAGTTCGACGACCCCAGACGTATAGACGTACGAACGAGCTCCGATGCATGCAGCTTCTCTCTTGGTTTCGGCCTTGGGTTGTCGCGGAGTCCGAGGTGGCGAGCGGTCTTGAGCGGCAGCAATTTTGGTTGTAGCATGTGTCCTCTGCACAGTAATAATGATCCTTCCATAGCGATCTCTGTTGGATCTGAATTAGTGGCAGCGTCGTTAGCCCTTGCTTGCACGCAAGTTGTGGCTCGCCTTCCAGTCGTTGACAAGCGTGATCACTGGCCATGCGACAAGCCCCGGAGGACCTTTACTCCTAGCTCAAGACCACCAACGGCACGGTCCTGCCCACGACATCTTGAAGACGCCCTCAGAAACTGTCGATAGACCAAAGCTACGCACACCTAATAACTATCCTCCCGCCACTTGCTCCTCACCTTCCCCCAGTCCACCGCCTCCCTCTTGCCCCCATCTCTCTCCAAGCCCAGCCCCCGTTCCACCCACTCCCGACTCCCCATCTCACTCAACCTGCTCAACGCCCTCGCAAACGCAAAAGCCTCCTCATCACCCGTGAAAATGCTGCTCCCCTTCAACGTCTCCATATTCAACCCCAGATTGTCCATCAAACTCCGCATCGCATCGTTCACGTTCGCGCCTTCCTGCGGACTATGGCCCTGAGGAGTGGCAGTGGAAGAAGAGAGGGCTTCGGAGACTTCATCTTTCGTCATGAATAGCTGAGTCAGGGGCACGGCGGTGGTGAGAACGAGTTTGGCGCGGCTTTCGTAGACTGCATCGACGAATGTGATGAATCGACGCGCCAGGTCGCGGCTGCGGAGGTTCATGCCCGGTACGCCAGTGACGATGAAAGCGTCGTAAGTGCGACAGAGCTCGATGTAGTCTGCGGCGCCCGTGGCTTTGCCCATTAGCTCGTTGAACTCGAACCAGCAGGCCTGCCCGCTGGCTTTGGGGACATGGATTTCGCGGCCCCAGACTGTGAGGGTGGCCGGGTGCGGCGGGTCGTTGCCAAAGTCTCCGAGGAAGCGGAACCAGTGTTTTGCATGCCGTTGGGCGGCGGCGTCGAAGGGATGGTGGTAGACTCCTGACGGTGGGCGGGGTATCTTGCGGTAGTCAGTTGTGGAATCTAAGTTAAGGATGCGTAATTGGTCGACGAGGAGGTTGATGCAGGGCACGAACGACTCTCGTTGGATACCATTCTTGTACAGTTCTGTCGGGTAACGATTCGACGTCGTCACCAGCACTGTACCGTGAGCCATCAGACTCTCGATCAAGCGCCTCAAAATCATCGCGTCCGCCACATCTGTACACTGGAACTCGTCGAAACACAGCACCGTCGCCTTCTCCGCGATAGTAGCCGCCACAAACGGAATCGCATCGATATCGTTCCCGTGCGCCATCTTCATCTTGTGCAGCTCCTTATGCACATCTTGCATGAAATTATGAAAGTGTATTCTGGTCTTCCTGTGCACGTTCTCCGGAAGCGTATCATAAAATAAATCCATGAGCATCGTCTTTCCAGAGCCAACATCGCCATACATGTACAAGCCCTTCGGCAAGCCAGGCGGAGGGTGCATCAGCACTTTCTCCTCTCCCGACGAACCGAATAGTCCCGAGAAGAAAGACTTCTTCTTTGGCTGCAGCGATTCGATGGTCGGATGCACAACTTTGGGCGGATTGTATCCGAGCAACGTGTCGTGCAGATCTTGTAATGCCTGAATGATTGTGCGTTGATGCTCATCATCTCTCAGCCGCCCTGACCGCACTCTGGCATCGTACTGGGCCAGCGGACCATGGTCAGGTGCTGTACTAGATGCACGTCTCCTGCCTGGATAATATCCCGATGTTGCTGTCGTCGAGCGGCCTCCCATGGGATTCCGCATGAGGGCCGAGCCGTGGACCTTTCGATCATATCGCTGAAGACACTCGACGCAAAGCTGTTGCCGCTGTTTCAACGCCGTCGGCGCCTGCCGCGCCGCCCTGAGGAGGCTCCTCAGCGCGCGAATTGCCTCTGGTGAAGCCATGACTCTGTTTCGCAGTCTTCTCTCCCTGCGCCGATTCCGGCAAGCTCTATCCCACCATCACTCGTCGTAATGTCACTGCTCGTCCCGTGCTGTCGCTTCGCCGCGCTGTCTGTCCTTGTTGGTTTATGTCTCCTGCAGCCCAAGCGCCTCGCTATGCCATCCCAATTAATTGCCAAGACGCCGCACAAGAAACACGCTCGATTATGCTGTCCACTGTTCGTGTGTAAAGGTCGAGGCTGCGGCTCAACTCTTTACTTCAGCCAACCGAGGAACCAGCTCGGCAGAACACTGACCCCCACACCCAAAACTCGGCACAGTCCAGCCCGTTTAACCACCACTGTCCACGCGGGAAGAGAGACAAACGAGGCATGCGGATCGTCAGGCACATGGCTGAGCAAGCATCACATGTCAATCAACGAGGACATGTAGAGCCTGATCAGCCTGATCAGGGCAGAGGCTCATCAATATCGATTCGTCACTGATCCGCAACTAATCTGCTTCCAACGCTATGCCACCAACGCTATAATAACACGCTCGCGAAAGAATAGCTGTAGATTACAGCATCAGCGCGGATTCATCAACGTCGTCAGGAGACCATCCACTGTCCCAGCAGCGCTCGGCTGATCTGCCCATTCACCACAATTGTCTCCCATATGAAAGCCCTATTACACGCCAGCAGCGTGGGAATTATTTCTGCTGCGGCTGGCTGTTCGACCTCAACAAACACCGGGCCTCAGGCTCTGGCCGTGCCTTGCTCCTCAATGCTCTAGTGGCATTTGATAATTATCGTCGTCGAAACAACATGCTGCTTCACGCTTCCTCGAACTTCATCTGAAACCTATGCGCCTGCTGTGGCGTCCAGTTCAGCAGGCGCGGCAGGAGTGCCCTCGGATTGCTGTGGTTCCTTCTCGTCAACGCCCTGGCCTCTGCAGAGAGGACAGCTGTTGCGGCCTTGTGTGAGCCACTGGGAGACAAGTCAGTAAACGGTCATTTCCGAGCCCTTCCTCGAAACTTACATGGTCGATGCATTCCTTGTGGAACAAATGCCCACACTTGACCAGCTTTCTGCATACATCCTTGACCTCAAAGTCTCCAAGGCAGACGAGACATCTTTGATCAGTCTCCAGCACCACCCGGTCCGGCTGCGTCTCAGCAACTCTCTCCTTCTTCAAGTCCGTTGACTCATCCTGCTCAGCCCGGACCTCCTCTTTAGCGACCGCGACGAGCTCCGCAGTCTTCTCTGCATCAGCACTGACATTCTCGATTGTGTAAATGCCACCAGCGTTCTGCACATCCTCGTCGCTCGCCACCGGAGCCTTTGCAGGACCGAGCAGGGCTGACAGCAGCATCATGTCTTCGTATGTGGGATTCTCAGTGAACAGCGACGGCGTGGTCAGGATCGGATGGTTCTCCGGATACGATCCACCAAGAACATATATGATCCAGCTTCGGCTATCGTTGTTCGTACTGCTGCGGCCTTCACCGTTAGCCGACGAGTCTGTGGCTGCCGATGTGCTGCTCCTGCTGAGCGGCGGGAGATGATCTGGCTCCACCACACCGTTGCGTCGCGGGTGACCTGAGGCGAAGCGAGGGTAATGTATGTTCGGCGCCATGTCTGATCTCCGGTGCGCATGTAGCCTGAAAGGCTCGGCATCGTCGCCCGAGAGTAGGTTCGTGGCGGAGTGAGTGCTGTGCAACGATGCGGTTTCCTCCGTATGCGAGCTCAGTGGACTTCCAGCTGAGGCACGCTGCAACACACTGTTGCGCCTCGACTCGCCACCAAAGTCCCGCATGCTATTAGCGACGAACGAGGCAGGCCGCGAATGCCCAGGCGTGTTGTTCCTGCTCGAGATCCTGCTAAGCTGCTCGGGGCTAGGACTGGCTGGAGTGGCTGGTGGCGGTCTCGGGTCCAGGTTAGATCCCGTCGAAGAGGCGACACTCCATGGCCTCTCTCTTCTTGCTCGATCCGGCGAGCGATGATCACGCTGGTTGTCGAGTCGATCGGAGATCCTGCTACGACCCATGCCGAAGCCACCCATGCTCGCGCGCCGCCGATGCCTGAACGAGGTCCCGTTTTGTGGTGGACGCAGAATTGAGTCGATGCTCTCGTGACCATGCTCGCCCAAAGCAGCGGTTGGAAGCGGGCTTGGGAAGTTGCCAAGCGCGTCCAGAAACGGTGGCAAGTCATCAGCGGCAGACCCAGAGCTCGAGTTGGGATTGATGCTCCTGATCCCTACTATGATGATCGGCACCATCCTGCCCTCCGCCGCACTGTCGCCTGCCTCACTTGGATCACCAAGACCTGTGCTTAGAGGGGTTGGGCTGGTTTCACCAGACGCACCAAATCGGAACATGCGAAAGAAGTTGAGAGCGCCGTCTCGAGATGCACCATCTCCATCGCTCTCGCCGTCAGCCTCTTCGCTGCCCGTGCCCTGCCTAAGAGCCGATGCTATCCGGCCATTTTGCAGTGCCCGCAAGAAGCCGTCGAAGCTGCCATCCTCCCCACCGGACCCAAGCTCTGTTGTGCCTGTCAAGCTGCGCGCCTCGGACAGTGCTTGATGGTCGTTGCCCATGAGTGTCGCCGCGGTCGCTGCCGCCGCGACTGATAACAGCCTGCTGAGCATCGCTGCCTGATCTTCTGAGCCGCCTCCTCGGCTGATACTTGACGCCGTCGGCGATCTCCTCCTCCTCAATGATGATGTGAAATGTCTGAATGGACGATCGGGGCGGAGTGAGTGTAGACGCGGTAAGCGAGTCCTGGTTGGCGACCGCGGAGCTGGTTCATCCTGCGCATCCGCCTCGAAGTCGTTCTCGAAGGTGGAGCTGATGTCGATGGAGGGAAGGCGTGGCGGGTAGTAGTCGGCGCCGTCTTGATTCATGCCTGAGCGGACGTAGGACGTGCGGTGTTGCAGTATGCCGTTGAGCGGCCTCGTCGCTTCTCTTCTCGTGTCTCTCCTGCTGATGATGTTGCCAAAGTTCCGCAACCGCGAGGCCGTTCGGTGCAGGGAAGGCGGTGGTCGCGGCTGGCTCGCCGCTTCACTCTGGTCGAGGTGCAGCAACTGCGACAGGCGCCGACTGCTCGAGTGTGGTGACGGGCGGGGTCGTCGCTCCAGTCCCGCCTCCCGCAACAGTCCATCCTGCCCATCGTCGCCCTGGGACCTCCGCGCAGGAGTGCGCCGCAGCACGGATCGCCGACGGTCTGCCTGAGGCTCCGCCCGGTGCTGCTGGCGCTGTTGCTGCGACTGTCCTTGGCCCATGTCTGGCTGGTAGTGTGGTGGGCCCTTGGTAGGGAGTTTGCAGTCTTATGTTATGCGTGTGCCCATTTGCGTGGACGCGGTCCCATGCTCTTATGCCATGCCGCTAACGAGCGGCAGAAGTGGACGACGAGATCCCGCCTCGGTCGTGCTCTGGTGTACGTGCACACGAAGTGTATTGGGTCAGGAAATGCAGCCAAGTAAATACGTAAGAATCGCAGTGGGTCGACGGTAGCGGTGGCAGGGGGCTCGCGGAAGGGGAGGAGTGATGGTGGTGGTGTCGGAGGGCAGATTATCGTGGTCGAAATGGTCAGTCAGTAGCCAGACGAGGCACGGCACATGAACCAGTCCCAAAGTCAGCAGCAGCGAGTGCGTGCCTCAGTTCACCAAGCAAGGACGCTCAGCCTTAAACCCAGCGGCTTTTCCGCCATTAGCGCCCGCCCGTCCAGCCAGCCAGCACGCAGCACTCTCGAAGTTGCGCGTCAAGTCGGTCCGCGCCTGCCTGCCTCGGGCTGACCACCTCTGAGACACGGGCAGATTAAATCCCTTCATATTGGCCCACAGACAATCCATAAACTCTGTAGCCGACGTACAGTACCGTACCTATACTACACCATCATACACCCCCCGTCAAAGCGCTCCATGTCATGTCATGTCATGACGGATGCGACTCAGGCATGCGACCTGTCACCACCGACGAAATCTGTCATGGGCAGCAGGAACCCGCGGCGCGTCTGTTCGCCGCCGGACACCAGACCGCGACTGCGACATAAGTCCACTCTGGTCCCGGTCCGACTGCCAGCACCACTTGTCACTCGCTTGTTCAAGCACCGCACAGACTACCTCACACTGTCATGACGGCTAACCTGGACATTGATCTGTCTCTGCCATGTTTGCCCCAGTGTACTCCCAATTGGACAGTCGGCAAACTTTTCTCGCACGCAAGCAAAAGCGTGACCAGCGGAAACGCAGGCATGAGACCGATGCTGATGACGACGATAGCCAGTCCGACGCAATCCGGATCAAGCAGCGGCTGCCACGCTCCGATGAGGACGTCGGCGACGATGTTAGAATGCACTCTGTGAGTCGGACGGATCCGTACCATGTCGCTGGGTATTCGAGAGAGGTGCCTCTGCCACTTGCTCCTTTCCCACATGCCGCTGCAAAAACGCATGAGCCACAAAAGTCTGTGGAAGAAGAACTTACAGGCCTGAACCCACCACTCTTCACGTCAAAGAAGCCAGACCAGTCCACGTCTGTCAAACGACGGCACATAGAAAACCTGACTACAGTGCTGCATACATGCATGCTGAGAGGCGACTGGGTCCGGGCGAGAAGAGCCTGGAGCATCCTGCTCCGAACCGAAGTGTCTGGCCTGGGCATGGATCTCCGTCATCATGGCTACTGGACTGTCGGAGCAGAGCTGCTGATGCGCACGGATGACGAGAACGGCTTCAGATTGGCAAGGGAGTACTACGAGCGACTGATCCTACAGTATCCGCATACTCCACGTGTCAAGCACTCAGTGAACGCTCTGGCAATCTACCCGGCGCTGTTCAATGTCTGGATCTACGAGGTGCAGGATCGCTTCAAGAAACGGCGGCAGCAGAGCGGCGCAAGGCGATCTTCACGATCGTCAAACGTCGAAGATGAGGATATCAGCATGGCCTCAATCGACCCAGACAATAGCACTACGCGAGCACTGCGGCAAGAAGAATTGAAAGAAGCACTCCCGATTGCTGCCAAGATCGACGACTTGCTCCTCAGTCCGCCATATGATACTAGTCTGCCCTTGCTCAGAATGAGAGGCATGGTGGGACTCTGGGTCGCGGATCTCTATGCTGCGGTCGACGAGGCAAGTGGAATTGAGAGCAGTGATTATGGCATCAGAAGTTCATCTTGGACGCCTGGCCTGGCGGAAGCCCAACGGCAGAGAGCAATAACTTGTTTCCGCAAGGTCCAAGGCCTTGGTGGCGAGCTGCCGCAGTATGTGCTGAGCATTCTCGATAGCGGCGATGATGAAATGGAAGAGGGATGATGAATGCTGTTGTCCCATATGCCTTTTTCATGGCATTCGATCATCTCGAGGGAGGCCTATATGCTCGTTCAGTCCCCATCAGGGAGAGCTCGACTGCAAACTTGTCCCACTCCGCTGCGTCGCGGATCATCTCCAAATGCCATTCATAGCCTGCGAAATAGAATTTCAGATCATGCTTTCGCCTGCAACTGCGTAACTGCTGTACAACGCCACAGCCATCGAACGCGAGGATACATCTCCCGACCATTGTTTTGCCAGTGAACATCAATACAACAGCTATCATATCCTAACAGCAGCAAACGCTTGCCCAAGCATATGATGCAGACCTGGATAATTTCCATTGGCCATTGTGGCGATTCCTGGGTTAAGGAACGACCATGCCTCTTGCGGAGCATGTCTTGCTTGCTTCTCTATCTCGAATGCATTACGCAGCCTTGTGCTGTCGCTTTGCAGTACATATGGCGATTGAACTTGCGATCAAAAGAGACGATTGCTTCATGACAATCCAAGCTGGTGGAGCAAACCTGAGGGAATGGATGTCATTTCTGTATCACTGGACCTGGGAGCCAGCCAGAGACACGTCCTATCATCACTCAATCGGTTCTCAACTCGATGACGAGGTCGACCTAGTGGCACACAGCAGATGACTGTGCCGACACGTCGGATATCGTATCCTAAATACTCCTACAATAACTGCAGCCAGCAAGCCAAAAATGCTAGCTGGATGACAAGAGGAAAATGGTTTCTTTCTGCCGCAAAGCTTCGC
Organism: Teratosphaeria nubilosa; assembly: GCA_010093825.1. Classification (NCBI taxonomy): domain Eukaryota; kingdom Fungi; phylum Ascomycota; class Dothideomycetes; order Mycosphaerellales; family Teratosphaeriaceae; genus Teratosphaeria; species Teratosphaeria nubilosa. Next base: position 430,573 of record ML995808.1, read on the forward strand.
GGACCTGTCTATTTCTGTCGTCCAAGAGGCCAAATGGCTCACCCCAACCTCGCTGGAAATTACATGTCAGAGTTCAACATGTCCTGGCGTCTGAACGGTATTGGCGGAAACAATGCAGAGAATACCAGGGTGGAAATAACCGATTTCAATATTGATAGACTTCATGGCCAGCTTGACTCTCTCAAGTAGAGACGAGCTGGTCTGTTTGTTCTGGTATCACCAGCCCAAGATGCGGTCAGTCGCGCCCACCATGCTGCATTCCATCTCGTCTGTGATCAGATGCTCGGCAGGCCTATGATGGCTTTCTGCGAGGCACGGATGGTTGTTTCCATTGGTGATTACCAACCTGGCAGTGCAATTTCTCGTACTGAGCTACGGCTCTACATCGCCGACAACGCAACGAAGATCACCCTTGCGCTTGGGTGGCGTCAATCACACTGTAGCCGAGCCTTCATTCGACCTTCTCTTTCCTCAAAAGGACCCATGCGACACATTGGAACAGGCGCGGATCTCAGGGCATTCGACCGAAGTCCACCAGCGCGAACGACATCCCAAGCATCGCTGCTATTGTCGGCAACGTGGACGACACCTTCGCGAGATTTTCGTCTCTGTTCGCCGCCAAGACGCAGGCTCAGAGATCATCGACGAGAACAACATGAAAGCGATGGTATCAGAGCGAATCACAGCTTAGCAGAAAGATGGGAACCGTGGCATCCGAACCGCCCGCTCGCATCCTCTACTACCGCGATGGCGTTAGCGAGTCACAGTATCATGAAATTCGTCGCGTGGAGAAGCGTGCGATCAGGAGAGCTGGGCAAGAGGTCGCAAAGGCTCAGCAAAACACTCCTCTGATCACTGCCGTGGTTGTCACTGAGCGCCACCAGGCGGCACTTGCGCAGCAGGCACTATTGTTGACCAGCGCATTACTTCACCTTAAATCTCATGTTCCGGCATTGTGTCCGTACATTGCCGGCACGTGGAACTTTTGCAGCAGACCTGCTTAGCCTGGCTGATATGGTGCATTTGCAGCGTTTTGCGATATCGGCATGATGGCTGCCATTCCTTGCATCGTTCTGTAATTTTATATCAACTCGCATTGCAGACCATGCTGGCTGCCATTCGACTTGGACCGTTTCATGACCATTGGATCAGACATAGCTAAGATAGCTTGAATGACAATTGGAACTTGCAGCTTTCGAACAAACACGTCTTTTATTTCGGTCTAGTTCAGCTGCTGCACTGCCTGCTCCCGGCGGGACTGTCCAATGCTTCGTTGCTCACTTCACCATTGGTTGATCACGATTGCCAGGCGGTACTGACTTGCCGACTGCCTACCTCATTGTTCCAATTCTAGCAATCCTGTCTCGGCGATTATTTGCACTGTGCTATAGGTCAATCGCACCTGTTGATGGGTCGCCTGTTGCGGTAAGCTGAGAGCTGGCTCGCTTAGTACCGAGGAGGTGTGAGCTGATGTTGTACCACCTACAGCACTTCCATGCTTTTAGTTCCCCTGTTATCGAACCATAATTCCACCTACTCTCTGTTTGTCATTGGTGGAATGTTTCGATCGCGAAGCTCGACTCTCAGCTCGGTGTCAAGAGAGCCTGACCGTCGCTTTCAGCACTGCGCAGCCATATGAGGCCCAGCACCACTGTACTCTGCTTGTGAAGACTGCTCCCGACCATTTCAGCGACCATGCATTCTGCGAAGGGCCAGGCACTGATCGCGACAGCCATGTTGGCCAGCGTTCACAGCACATCAGCACAGCTCAACATGACAGCCATCACAGCCTCGAACGGATCTTCCACATTACAATGCTGGCAGTTCCCGAACTTCACTGTCTCTACCACGCCTGGTACTCAGGGCAGTTTAGAGCTCTTCCTCGGCGAAGCGACCAACATCACGTACAGCGCCATAGCCCCAAGGACTAACGCAGGTCTCCACAACGCACCAGCACCTCAGTAAGTCCTGCTTCCTCCAGCTACCATTGTATTCGCGTGATCTGAGTCTGGGGACAGATTCGTTGCATTCCTTTCAGGCATCATCCAGGTCTCCCTTCCCAATCGCACAGATGCCGGATCAGTAGGCTGGGTTGTCGGAGGCAAATTTGACATCATCTACGCCGAGGACACTGCGGATCTGAGCCGGTATGGACATATCACGCAGTACGTGAGCGATGAGAGCACGATCGCAATCGCGATACCGGTCGCGAATCGTACCGGATCACCTCTTGGACAGCACAAGGTCCTGAGAGCGGATGGCGGGTGCCAAACTGGTGATGTCGTGTATATTTGATCAATGATAGAAAGTGACCTGGAAAGGGCGCTGATGAAGGGAGGTTTGTGGGCAACTCGTTCGATCGTATGGTTTACATACTTGCGAACTACTGTGGCTGAGCTTGTGGCGCACGGCCTTCTGCCATTGTCTCTCATTCCATCTGGCTCAGGATCATCCTTGAATCAAGACATTTGGCCATCAGAGATGCGGCAATGGCCGACATCATCATTCCTGCTCGCATATGGCGAGTCGAATTCATTGCTTGTGGTCTGCATAGATCTCGCCTGATGCCAAATCGTTCAACAGCCAGCTGTAACACACATCATCATGGCGCCCTTCATACGTGGAGGCTTTGCCGTGTACGGTTTGATCATGTTCGTCACAAGCATGACACTGGAGGAAGCGGCTGTTCCATTCTTGCTGGAGAAGGCTATATGTCGACAGCACTACAATAAGTATGGCGCGGCAGCAGCGAACCTGGATTGCAAAGACAAGACCGTCCAAAAGGCACTCGCGGGCATGTTTGGCATTCTCGGCTTCACCATGTCTGCTCTCGGTATGAAAATTAGATGTGACAGATCCGGCGTAATGTTGACGGGTTGGCAGCTCTGACGCTTGCATTGCCCTTTACCTGGCTTGCCGGCAGGGTGCCAAAGACAACGCTGCTGCTGCTTGGTGCTGTCGCCACACCCATTGCCATGATTCTATTCTTCTATATCGTAGAGCATCCGGCCAGCGTTGACGTCAAAGCGGTCTTAGGTCCCGTCATATTGAACGCCATAGGCGGCGGTCCAGTTCTTGCTTTCACACTGGTCTACTCAATTCTGGCCGAAGCAGTAGAGCCGGATAAGCTGGCCAACACATATTACCGTATTGGGGCTGTCGTGTTGGTTCTACAATTCTCGGTCCGGGCTGCAGCGGCTGGTTTGCTGGAAATAAACCCTTTGTGGGTCGAGATTGCTGTACCGAGCCTGTATGCTGCAACCATTCCGCTGTTTCTGCTTGAGAGGTTCAAATCTAGCAACAGCTCGAAAGTCGACCAGGCAGCATACGTGAGGTTGGCGAACCGAGATGTTGATGAAGGAAACGACGAATTGGTAGATGGACCGACCAACTCGACCGCCGACAAGGGCTTTGCGAGTCCCGAGGTCTCTTTCTCTGCAGCTGCCACCGATCTGCTGAGCTTCTTTCGGCGCCTGATGAGCAGCAGGCTGCTACGCCGTTGTCTAGCGATCTGCTTCGTCAAAATTTTAAGCCTGAGCGTCGGAGTCATCGAACTGCAATGGATCAGCTCGAGACTTGGCATTGAGATGTCAACCGCGCTGTACTTCGGCTCATACAATACGCTAGGCTCTGCGGTCGTACTGATCTTTCTGCCATATGCCACAAAATATTTCTTGGCAAAGCTAAAGGTCAAGCAAAATATGGAGCTCCACATTATGCGCCTTAGCATATTGTTCAGAGCTGTAGGCCAGTTGGGTTTTGCGCTCTCGCCTGGACCGATTACACTGGTCATATCAATCACCATCTTCGCGCTCAGCCACGGCGCATACGATACCTTCAAATCGCTTATTACGAGCTTCTGCGCCGACACAGACGTGACCCGACTGTATCTGCTCTTGACCGCTGTGGACACTGCTGCCTCCATCGTCGGGAGCTTGATATATCCAGCGCTCCTCTCGTTTGGTCTAGACTATGGCTACTTCGGCATGTGCCTGCCATATATTCTCGCAGCTTCATGCACATTGGTTGTTTGGGTCATGCTTCGTGGGTTGGAGAATATGGAAGGCTTCAATGTGGCGACAGAGCCGGAAACACCTTGATACGAGACTGATCACACAAAAGCCAACTCGAACTGCACCGCCTTCTGTGGAGCGCATGTTCCTCTTGGCGCTTGCATCTAGAGCCAGCGCCTAGCACCGTCATGTCTTCGAAGTCGATAGCAGCCACTCGCAAGAGGGCGGTTCCAACAGTCAGCAGGACTCTTGGTGAAGTCCACGAAGCCGTACTGTCCTCCCACCGTTGCAATGTGGGCGTGCAGCTGCTTCCGTCTTTCGATGTCCTGGTTCGACACCGCTGCTTGTATTTCCGCGCGCAGCGAATCTGGATTATGCCAATGCAGAGGATCGATATTTTGTCCTGTAAAATATATCGTAAATGACAGAGCGTGTTGCAGAGAATTCGAATCAACCTACTCATTAGTCGCTGTACCAAGTTCCTTAACCAGTGTACGCAGACCACCCTTGCTCATCTCTGCCGGCCATTGAGGTAGGTCCAGAGCTTGAGAAATAGATTTAGCCACATCATCTCTACCAGTCGCACATGTAAAGTGTTCGGATTTCAGGATGCTGATGTGGTGATGTCTTTAGTGCCATCGTCGGCGGATGCGTAAATCCAAGAGATGAAAGACTCGTGGTAAAAAAGAGCTCGATTTAGCGTCTTCGCTAAACTCGGCGATGGCATGGCAGGTGCGCGATTGACATGTGAAACTCGCGTGAGCCAGATCGCACGGATTTCCTCCTCTCCCACAATACAGTCAAATCTCGTTATGGCGACAAGCCGAGAAGCGATATTGGTAGAAGCGATATCGAGTACTTCAGCTGGAAATTCTCGCACGCAGGTGACAGGGCAAACGATACGGCGATATCTTCCAGGTTGATAATGATGTTCTCAGAGCACCTCCAACGCTCTCGTTATAGCAAGGGTTGACTGTAGCACTGTAGCACGACATGCTGCAAAAGGCCGTCTATACCTCCGCTGTCCTACGCTCTTGTGCCCTCACAGGCCTCACAAGCATACCCTCCTCATATCCACCCTCCAACACCACACGCTCCCTCACCTCAAAGCCCCCAACATGGCAGTACATCGCCACCGCACTCGCATTAGCCTGTACAAACGTCTCGTACCCGGCGTCATCCGCAACCTCACAAGCCCGTCTAAGCAGCATGCCACCAAGACCTTGACCTTTGTATTCGTGATCCACCCCAAAGAGCTCGATGACAGAATGCGGCCGCGCTCCCGTTTGTGCTGTGCGCATAATGCGTTCACGCGCATCTAGTGCGCCCAGAATGTTATTGTACTTTTCCCCATGATGATCGCTAGTGGGAGGCACAGATGCCCAAAGACCCCGTCCGGGCTCATCGAATGCCATCAGGCGGAACATCAGGATGCCTAGCGCTTTCCTTGGTGTTGAGGCGCTGGTGGTGTCGACTGCAATCAAAACGTGAGATTTAGGGTACTCTATGCTGTTCTTGAAGACGGCTTTCCACCAAGTCCGTGTTGCGGGGGTATCAGGTATTGTCTCCTTGATGTAGGGGTTCACCGGATGGAATGAGCGGGCGAGGATTGTGCTGAGGGAGTCCAGATCTGAGATTGAAGCGTCCTCCACTCTGAAAGGTGAGGCATTCATTGTAGTGGTCGTTGCCATACTGAGTAATATCGAGTCACCAAGTGCTCGGTTAAGCGTTCAAGAAACCAAGAAATTCATACTGCATCATTCTTCATGCTGAAGGATCACCTGCCGACCGCACAGACTCACCACTGACCAGCAGCGCAAAGGAACGAGCTGATATCAGTGTGCATGAAGTCATTACAAGAGTGGGCCCATCTTCCTGTACTTGGATAGGGCGTCGTGCATCGGCAGGATTACCGGCATCGTCGAGCATTGCTCAGTACATCACGTTATTGGCTTAAAGCATTCTCGGCAAGCAAGCAATATGGTAGAAGTCTAGAAGTCTACAAGGTTCTGTACTGGGACCAGGAAGTGATGATGCGGCTGCTTCCACCCGCGCATCCTCACCGTCACCCAGCCAACACCCGAAACACAAACTCCGCGACCCACAGCAATACGATTGATCAACTTCTAGCTGCATACACTCTATCTCCAATCGCCGTCTGACCAGCACACGTCACAGTCTTTGCCGTAGCGTTCCTCCACCGATCGCCATGGAATCTCTCCTCTCCGTCTCCTTCGACAATCTCAGCTCTCGCGACAACGTCCGAATCCGCAAAGGGCTGCGGCAGATTGAGGGCTTGCTGGCGCAGATATGTTTGAGCAGCTCGCGACTGAGTCCGCACAAGCACAAGCGGAGCCCGGGTGAGCTGAATGGCGCAGAGAAGGGTGGCAGAGGAGTAAAGCAGTTGGGCGACTTGAGGAAAGATGCGGCCTTCAGAGAATTCTTTAGGCTGCAGGAAGGCTTCAGGTGGAATGGTATATCACGCCGACACTGGACGCCGCGGAATGCCTTGACTGACCAGACCGGCGTTATACAGTGGCAAGCAGACTGACAGCAACCCTCGAACGCCTCATGGGCCAGCCCGCCTCGGATCCCACCGACACCCTCATCCTCTCCACCCTCGACTCATTGCAAGGACTCCTCCTCCTCCACCCTCCGAGCCGAATACTGTTTAACCGAGAAGACTACATGAATCTTCTGCTTGATCTCCTCGACCCAAGCAACCCACCAAAAGTGCAGTCTCAAGCGCTGCTGGTGCTCGTCACCGCACTGCTGGGCGAACCAAAGAACACAAGGACATTCGAGCAAGTAGACGGTCTACTGACAGTAACCAGTCTGTTCAAGGGCAGAGGCACGAGCAGGGAAGTCAAGATGAGGACGCTGGAATTCCTCTATTTCTACCTGATGCCCGAGGCGCCGCCAACCACGTCTCATTCTGCTCCGAACACTGCCGTGTTGCAGCGGAGTGGAGAGGACAGGGCGAGGGCTGCGGCAGGTCATGCGCGCACGCATTCGGGTGATAGCGACGATGCTAGGATGGACATTGATGAAGAGGGAGATGCGGCCGGGAAGAAGGAGACGAAGACGACGGAGGTGAAGCAGAAGTTGCTTGGGAAGCATCTGAACAATGTGGATGAGCTGGTCAGAGATATCAGGGAGAATGCCGTGTTCGGTACAGCCATTGGGTGAGCAAGAGCTGGACGCGCATTGGGTGGTCCCTGCCACAGCAAGGATTGAGCAGCGCAGGAGTTCTTGGCGAGGTTACATTGATCTTGGTTTTTGATTAGTGCATGGGCATTGTTGTTGATTCAAGCGAGGCGCTAGGGATTGTACTATACGGCGGCTGGAGCGCATGCTGGCATGCAGCACTGAACATCACAGCCTCAACCGAAGCACCCCAATGCGTCCAACATCTCACACCCTCCCCGCCATCTCCCCAACATCCAGCGCCACCAAAAACCGACTAACACAATTATACGCGGCAACAGTCGCCGTGACCTCCACCGCCTCCCTCTCCCCAAAACACGCCCTCAACCGCCCAAACACCTCCTCCCCCACCACCACCCCCCGCGTCATAGCATCCGTATACTCCACCACAACCCTATGCCTCTCATCCAAGCCCTCCCCGCTCCAACCCTGCATCTTGACCTTCTCCACGACCTCCTCGCTCAACGCCCCCGACGCCCTAAGCAGAGGCACATGATGCTCCCATTCGTACCACGCCCCGTTCAGCACCGCGACCCGGCAGATCGCGAGTTCGCGGACGGAATCCGGGAGCGTGGTCTGCGTGCGGATGGAGCGGAGGAAAGCGTTCCAGCCGTCTGCTACCGGGGGTGCGTGGAGGAGGGTTTTGTCCAGCTCGAGGAGCTGGCCGCCTCGGCGCTCTTTGATGCGGGCAACGATGGCTTGGTCGGCGGGGTTGGGCATGTGCTGGTCGTCGGGGATGTAGGGCAGACGCATGATGAGGGAGGTGCAGGTGGGGTTTTGCGCTTGTGGGAGGGAGAAGCAGGGATATTCGATGTGATGGGTTGGGGTCTAGAAATGCTTGTTGGTGCTTGTGTGGAAAGGCCTTAGAATTGGCTTGAGGTTCTGCTACCTTAGTTTGTGAACAGGCATCTGAGGACCCCTCATTCGCAGCGGCCCCGCGTACCTGACCGCACCCGGTATCGGTCTTCTGCCGAATGTGAGAGCGAGACCGTAGGCGCGACCTGGTTCCATGCTGGTACAGGGATACTCGACCAAAGTTTGATTTGACGACAGACATATGCGACAGACTTCAATGCGCTCGAGTCAAGTTAGCATAGTGAAAACAGATAGCATTAAGCCTACACTAAATCTGCATCTCTTTCTGACTACGTGTCTCCGCGCTCATTTTCCGCCTCCTTCCTAGCCTCTTCTCCAGCTTGCCTCTCCTGTTCTTCTTTCTGTTTATCTTCAGTCACTTTTTCCTCCGCTGGTGCACCATCCTCCTGGGACTGACGCTGCTCGTCCTTATCTTCACCATTCTTCTCCTCCGTTCTCACCTCCTGCTTCCTCGAGTCCTCCTCTCTTTGCTTATCCTCCTGCTTATGCCTCGTCTCCTCCTTGAGTCTCGCCTTGGCCTCCTTCTCCTTCCGCCATTCGGCCAATTCCTCTTTCTCCCTCTCCCTCTCCTCTTCTTCCTTTTTCTGATTCTCCTCGATGGCCTGCTTGACAAAGATGGGATTCTTAATGAACCATTCCTTCTGACACTCATGCGAGGATTCCATGCGTTCACTCCAGCTGCGCACGCGATCCATGATCCAGCCGGATCGTGTACCGCGGGAAGACATGCCCCATTTGGGATTGCGGGACATGGCGCACTTTTTGGTGGACGAGAGGGCATATTGGACGCAGTCCTGGTCTGCCTCACACTTACTCCGGCATTGTTCTATAGAGTCGGCCTCAGGAGATTCCAGGAAATTGCCACTTAGATTGTCCCAGTCAGCAGTAGAACCGGGGTGTGCGGCTGCAAGATTTTCGATGCGAGGCAGGACGTAGTGGGTGTAGACTTGATGATGACGGATCACGGGGCCGTTCTGAATCCTTCTGTGTTAGCGAGTACGTTGGATGAGGATAAAGATTTCGAGGCCGCTCACCTTCTCGTGCCACTCCATCTCAAAGTGCCAGAAATCCTCAATCTCCTCTGGAGTCATGTGATGGTAGCTCACAGTTGGGAAGCACCACAAACGCTTGCTGTACTCTTCTTGTGCGTAATCGACACCTGCCGGGTTCAGGCCCTGGAATACGGGCCACGACCACGTCAGAGGGCAGCCCATCTCCGTGCTCACTCTGCCCAGAATCGCATCGCCAGTCCAATGCTGATTGATCTCGGACTCCCACTTTTTCTGCTCATCATGATACTGGATCGCCACACGCTGCATCGTCTCACGACTCATGACAAATCCTGCTCCTCCCAAGCCAAAGACAGTCTCCTTGATCTGCATTTGCGAGCCGATGTAGTGTGGATCTTGCGGACTCAGAGTGTTCAGCCAGGTGAGCAGCGTGGGAAAGATGATGAACGTGTCCATCTCCATGAAGATATACCAATTCTTGTCGGGAAATTCATGATACGTAGCATTCACCATTGATAGCCACTTCCACTTGTCCAGCTTGAAGCCTGGGTGTGTTGCCTTCACCATACCTCCAGCAAGGCTTGGGTTGCTGCCCAGAATTTCTTCCGGCTTGAGGCCTGCTCGACCAAAACGGTTTAGACGGCGCCAAAGCTCAAAATCCGGATTTGAAAGGCGAACGTCTGGTCGTGTATGGTTGAGCACGTCAATCATGTGGCGGCCCTGGAAATCTTCCTCCATGTCCGAGTATATCAACGTGTTCGGAAAACATCTCATAGTCGTGTGCAGGTGCACGGGCAATTTGGCCTCCAACTCTGTCGCTCCGGTCTTGAAGGATACCACCGTATCGTTCGCACCGCCCATTTCTGCGCATGGCAAGAGATCGGTTCCATCGTTGCTCCATTTCGCGTGCCAGTGCGACTCGGCAGCTTTGGATGATCGGAACTTGGAGAGCTTGTTTATTGACTGCTGGAAATTACTGGGTTTTGGGAATGCCTTGCCAGCCAGCAGTCGGACCAGAAGTATTATGACTCCAACGCCAAGTATTAGCCGGGTAAAGTGGCGACTCCGTATCGAGTTGCCTGAGACTATGACCGGCATGGCGCCGCAAGTGCTCACGCCTATAAATCCAGGATGAATGCGCACTACGGGCTCGCTGCCCACCGACTGCGAGACGTGATCGAGACCAAGCTTTGTCCAGGATGCGCTGCCGAGCAGAATTTGGCAGGTGAAGATTCCCGCTGGGTCCGCGTGTGGTCGCTCCAGTGGCTCCTCGCGCAGGTCGCGCTGCCCACAAAGAAGTGCAAGTGGTTGGTCTCAGAAGAACAATGAGTGGCGGTCTGATGGCTGTCTCGGCGGGGGGCGCCGTATGATACAACACGTTGAAGTTGCGATGTGTCTATTCCGCGCGCGGCTCGACAGTCCTCGGTCTCGTCTCCTGGCTTGGGACTGATGGCGCGCCACGTTTTGAAGAAGAAAGCTTAAGCACTTGCTGCTGGCTCGTGAATACTGTCGCTACCGAACGCTCAATAAAGCACAACGTCGTCCAGTCGACCGGCCCGAAGAATAATGCTATCGTGATATGTACAGTGGGCAAAACGAGAGTGCGTCGTGTCTCGCGCGACCAAAAAGTTGCAGTGAAGTTAATTGGCACTAGACTAATAAAAGGTGAACGACCTCGGCGGGGTCGTCGCATACGCGAGCCGAACCAGTTGATCGACAATTCAACATTATTCCTTGATTGGATGGGCTCCCGCTGACACATGACCGAGGCCGTCCCCAGGCTAAGGCAAGGTAATTTGGTGGCATTTTTGATTAATCTTCCGCTCCTGACTTACGCAGGTAGCTACATACTGTCTGTCTGCATCCACATCCAGGCACAGTAAGTACATCGCTCGTCCTGCAGAACACATCTGGCGCTCCTGGCCACTGCATATCGTGGTCTACCTGGGCCCAATTATTATTGCGCATCCGACCATATGACCACCAGCGCTCGGACGTCCCCTGGAAACGCCTGGGCAGCTTCATCAAAACCAATTGCACACGTCCACCGTCCGAGGGACATGGCTCCGTCGCCTTCAACAAACTTTCTGACACACATGCGGTGGCGCACGAGGGCTGCTCAGGGTCCTGCTGAAGAAGCCTGAAGCAGCATCTTGGCCAGACTAGGAGGTACTAAGGGGTCTAGGGCGGGTCGAATATCAACACCCTCCGGTAAGGTTTCTTGGCTCGGCAGTCTTCGCCGATCCAGTTACCACCCTTTTGTGTGCCTCCGATCTACAGGGTGGAAGACGCAGCAGTAGCATGTCTTGATATGGAGACTTCGCAGTTCCCTCATCAGCCGACAGATCATGCTGATTAGTCTGCTCTCCCGGATAGCGCGAAGGCGGAGTATTCTATTCCGCGGCAGACGCCCAACGTCCGTCGGTACCGCTACTTCACTATGCATTGCACGAATACCACAGCTCAAGAGCCCGTCTCTTGAGCTCACGTCCCTCGGCCCTGGTTCTCTGCCTTGGCCTCTTCCTCAAATAGCGTGGAGAAGCCTCGACATTCCAGCTACATCACAGTCTGCTCCCCCGGACCTCCCCATCTCCAACTTCTTCCTTGGCGCGATCTTTCAACTGCTTCCGCATAATCTTTCCAGACGGATTCTTAGGTATAGAGTCTGTGATTGCCACACCGCCGGCGAGGCGTTTGTGAGGTGCGACTCGCTGTGCTAGCCAAGCTGCGATGTCCTTTGGTGATGGATTCTGTGACTGCTGTGGGACAATGTAGGCTCGCGGCAGCTCTTCGCCGTTTCTGAGACATGTTAGCTAATGCCTCAATAGGGAGTTGCGGCATTATTCTTACATCGTGACACCAACGACAGCGACATCTTGCACGGCTGGGTGGTCCAGCAGCAAGGCTTCCAGCTCGGCAGGAGCAACCTGGTTGCCCTTCACCTTGATCAACTCCTGTCGACAACGTCAGCGCGCGTATCAGTTGGCGAAACGTCAAGCAGCATCACCTTCTTCCTGTCAACAATGTACAACAACCCTTGCTGATCCCTATAAGCAATATCGCCGGTCTTCAACCATCCACCTTCGGTCTTGGTCTCCTTCGTCGCCTCTGGCTTTTTCCAATACCCCTTCATAACATTCGGCCCTCGAACCCAAAGCTCACCCCGCTGCCCATCGGGCATCTCCTGTCCGTCCTCACCCATGATGGCTATCTCGACATTTGTCATGGGCTCCCCAATAGATCCAGAGACCGGCTCGACCCTTGGATCCCAGCCTATAGCTGAGCAGGTAATCTCAGTCATGCCCCAGCCTTGTCGAATCTTGTACTTGCCCTTGGCCACGGCACTGTCGAACTCGAGGGTGGACTCCCGGCCAAGAGGAGCCGCACCGCAGCCTGCAGACCTGACGGATGAAAGATCGTAGTTCTTCACTTCCGGCCGCTTCGTCAACGCCACCGCGATGGGAGGTACGAGAGTCAGACTGGTTACGCGGTATTTCTGGACGTACTCCAGCATCTTGACAAAGTCGAATTTTCGCATTAGGTATATTGGAACGCCTCGTTTGACCATGCTAACGCAGTGGTAGGTCTGCCCGTATGCGTGGTACATTGGCAGCAGAGACAACGACACGGCAGTCTTGACGTCTTCTTCGTATCCAGGATCCAGCGCATCCAGATACTGTGTCTGAGTGCAATTGCTGATGTAGTTCATGTGGCTTATCAACACGCCCTTCGGTAAACCCGTTGTGCCCGAGCTATAGTTGAGCACGGCATTCTTCTCCATTTCTTCCCTAGTGCTGAAGCATTCCCACCGAAAGTCCGCTGATTCTTGCGGAGAAGCGAGGAGTGTGGACCAATGTGCAATGCCACTCACGCTGCGGCCTTGTCCATCGAAGGTGGCAAAGCCACTGTCAAAGACGAAGACATTGTCTCGTGGAAACTTGATGCTGTCTACAGCTTCCAGCGCAGTCGCTATACTTGCCTCAGAAGTGATGAGGAACCTACCAATGTATCAGCCAATCTTCCCACCTCGGGGTTTCAGTATGCTGTGCACTCACTTCGCTCCAGAGTCCTGCATTTGATACGCCAGCTCTCTTGCCACATACGTTGGATTCGCGCCTGTGAAGACACCGCCAGCCGCAATCGTACCCATCAAGACCACAGGGAAGAAGATTGTGTTGCCGCTATACAGTATCAACCGGTCTCCAGCCCGGAAACCGGATTTCAGCAAGCCAGCAGCGAGACGTTTGCTCCATTCTCGGTACGTGTGGTGAGTGAGATGATACTTCGGGTTCTCAGCATCAACGATCGCCGGCTTGCGGTCCTCAAGTGGTGCGGTGGAAGAACTGAAGACGTAATCCGGTAAGGACTGTATAGGTATGGGCGTTGAAAAGCGAGACTTGTGAGGCATGGCGTTGCTTGTGGCTGTTCCGGGTCTAGCTGCCTAGGTGTCGTTCCGCACCGTTTTAGGTCTGCGAGGATGTAATGGTCTTTTTTCAGACCTATATAAAGCGACAAAGTTGTCCACGGCGGAGTAGAAAACTATGTACCGACTTACCGCGTAAAAGGTCAGTGCATGTCCACTGCTTGAGGCGCTATCTTCGCGGCATGGCTATTGCCCACCTTTGCCGAGTCCCTGTATACCCGGCCTCGTCCACAGACAAGCATGGTACACCATTGGACTTCTTGCAGAAGGCCACGCGAGCTTGCTGCGGCACATTGCGGGGCGAAATGTGGGTTGGCTAGGTCTTGACGCAGTGCTATGCCGAGGTCATTGAGCTATATCTTCTCCCTCTCTTAATAATCAGATACCGCGGAGTATTTCAAGGACGTTGTGACTTGGGAATTGCTTGAGGGCTGCGAGCAGAGCAAGGCTTACTTCGTGTTCGCAGCGGTGATGGCATCGGTCAACCGATCGATCAACAGGGTTGATGAGTTGATTGTGACTTTTGGACCGTCACGCTGTCAAGGCATAGATTAGAAGTCGAGGGTGTTATCAAGTAGTCAAAGGTATCATTAAGCGTTCAAAGGTATCTTTAAGCAGTCAAAGGTATCATTAAGCACTCAGTCATATCATTAGGCAGCCAACCGTATCTAGACTGACTGATGAAATCTTTGTAGCAGCTTAATGTGAATAAAATTTTGTAGAGGGTATACACCCATAGTGCTCTCACACCGGCCTCACCAGCACTTGGTTCATGCCGATGTAGCCAATGCATCTCATGATACCGACTCGAACCTATATATGACTATCTCAAACTCCTGTGAGACGCTCATGAGATCTCTGGGACCACATACCCTAGCACTGGGTTTCGTGCGCATCGGACACCTCACAACACATCCGAGAATGACACTCACAATAGCGCCGTGCCGAGAAGCACGTTGGCCATGACGATAGCAGTGCAGACGAGAGGTGCCCAGCCCATCTCACCCATGATCAGTGCATCGGCGGCGCTGGACTTGGTCGAGGTGCTTGAGGAGCCAGAAGCAGAAGCAGTGTTGGTCACAGCACCAGAGCCAGGAGTGGCAGTAGCTGAAGAACCACCAGGAGCCTCCTGTGAGCCACTGCCGCTAAGACCCGGGCCCTTGCCAGCGCCCTTGCTCAAGTACTGCACAGCGCCAGACGGCATGGCCGGGAGGTCTTCGCCAGTGAATTCGGTGACCTGCCATGTGCTGCTCTGGGAGGGGCAAGTGCTTGCGCCGCCGTTGCTCTTGTAGCCACCGTCGCCGGTTGGAGTATTGTTCGCGAACTGTACCATTAGGTTGTTGAAGTCGGCCGATTCAGTCACACTGTTGCCGTTGATGGTGACGAGACCGTAGCCGTTACCCTCGCTGGAGTACTCGTAGACGAGGCCGCCTGAGTAGACCGGAGTCATCTGAGAGCCGTAAAGAGCATTGACTTCCTCAAAGGTACGAGTATTGATAATGCAGCCGTATTCAGAGAGGCTGGAGAGCTTGTTAGCGGTGTCACTCGAATGGTCGAGACACTGGAGCTTACAAGAGCGGGATTGAGTAGTCGCTGAACTTCTGAACTTTCTGGTCCCATCCAGAGACGGTGTACGATGAAGGGTCGCACCAGGAGTAGTCGTTGAAAGCGAAGAAGTCGCTTCGCTGATCGTCCGTGCCACAGTTCAAGTAATGTGCCAGCCTGAGCAAGATGTTGTGTGAGCAGCGGGCTGGGAAATAAACACCCAATGGACTCACTCATATCTATTGCTTTCTACGTCTGCGGCAGAGTATCCCACTGGAATGCGGCGGTAGCCACGGTCGCCAATGTATTGCTTCATGTCACGAGTGACGGCCTACGAGGGTGTCATTGTGTGCGTTGACGCGTCATTGCCGGAGCTGCTCACCTTGACGTATGGTGCGCAGTCGGTGTTATTATCTGCGTTGATAACCTCATTGCCGGAGCTGCTCACATCGTCAGTCTGTCACACGCGTCAGCTCTGCATCTAAGGGCCACTAACAAGAAAAGGAGAGTGTTGGAGTATTTTGCAAACGCGTCAATAGTAGCAAAAACACTCTGCAGGTAAGTCGGATTGTAAGAAGCAGCTGGGTCTGCACGGTTAAGGGCGTATTTTGGAGTGTTTGCATCGAGGGCCAGGTAGATGCCGGCCTCAGCAAGCAGGCCCATGCATTCATCGTGGTCTGCAGTGTTATCCACGGTGTACACTCGCAAGGTATTGATGCGTAGCTTCTTGAATTCCACAATGTCTCTTTTACAGCCATCAACATCAGCAATCGGGTCTTGCGCGCCGCTGGAGCCCGCAGATCCTGAGGAACCACCCGGCTGGTAGTCAAGTCCCTTGATGTAGAATCTCTCGCCGCCAGCGAAAAATGCGTTGCCCTGAACAGTGACAGTAGGCAGGCTGCCTGAGCCGGACGAAGACGAGGAGGCGCTTGCCTCGGCTTTATTGGGCACCGCGCGCGCCATTGCCGCCGAAGCGACTGCAAATGCCACGGCAGCCTTCATTACGATTAGAGCTGCTCTTGTCCTGTCTCTGAAGTTCCGTGAATCTCTCTGCTGTCAACTGGCGTTTCGTAAGCTGGAGTTGCAAGCTGCAAGTGATTGTAGGCCAAAACCAGGCCGATGGTATTATAATGACTGACAAGAAATAGGGTGAAAAGGCAAGGTGAAAAAGCAGAATTAACAGCTGAGTGGTTAGAACAGGACGAAGTTGGAAAGTAGGAACGCGCGATGGTAGGTACAGAGGTCCTACAGCAGTACCTCCTTATTTTGCCAAGCACCTGCCCAAGGGCTTACTGCATCCAAGTTTGGTTTCAAGCACCACGATCGTCGCCCGCTAAACGCCAACCATCATGGTTCCTCGCCACTGAGCTCCTTGTAGTCGCTGCAGCAATAATTGTGAACGCGACCTTGACGACG
This sequence comes from Teratosphaeria nubilosa, assembly GCA_010093825.1. Classification (NCBI taxonomy): domain Eukaryota; kingdom Fungi; phylum Ascomycota; class Dothideomycetes; order Mycosphaerellales; family Teratosphaeriaceae; genus Teratosphaeria; species Teratosphaeria nubilosa. Next base: position 447,063 of record ML995808.1, read on the forward strand.
TCAGGCATTTCCAAGGCATCATCCATGCGGCGATAGCCTCAGTCTGCCGTCTTGTCATGTGGTTTGGCTCAACATACGCTTTACCGCTGCAGGGTTGGCTAATTGCTTGGCGCTATGCAAAGTCCACCAAGCTCTTTTGCGTCCTCGAGCCATTGCAGAGGTCTAGCCTAATCTCCTGAGTTCGTGAAATGATGTCGATGGTTCTCGGCGTGTTCCTGCTCATCTTCCTCGTCCGATAATAAGCCAATGGTGCGGCCTCCATTCTCCCGGATGCAAGGTTCATCCCCAGCTCGAGACTTTTACGGGACAGTGCGTTTCATAAAGTCTCAATACGAGGGTGCTCACAGAAGTACTCATTATTAGGTATTTTTGAAATAACGAAGTCAAGGCCAGGGTCCATGGGATTTATACAGTTTGCTGCACTGGCATCGTACGAAGCGGCCACGCGGCTAGCATACGTTTCTGAATCGTCGTTACGTACGTCTTTCGGATACTCGGTCAAGCCGCATTCTTAAAGGAGTTCAGTAATAAGGTTGTGAGTGATGTTCCGCACTTGTACGCGCTCAAAGAAGCAGGTACGCGTGGTTTGAACAGGGAAGTGTTAGACGCTTGGTCCTTTGCTTTCGTGTCATCACCTCAAATGTTTCTTCATGTCATCCTATATATACTGTTTGCATCAACGCGTGCCCAAATTTATGTCCGTCAAATTAATACACCATCGAAGGTGTGAAGTGGAGAAGCTAAAGTCATCTAACCTCTTTTACTTCAAGCCTGCGTCCAGTATGTGCGTGCAGAGCCAATGCATAAGCATTCCTGGTCAATCGTCATGCGCGCCATCCCAGATGCAACTGTCATGTCGTCCATTAAACTAGCATTCCATAATCCAAGAAAGCTGTGTAGTCGAATGTCTGCTGTCTGCTACTCTGCCGGTCAAGGTGTTGCAAGCAGAAACGTGTAATGCATGTCGAAAACGAATCATCAATCAGGCGCAGTCGTCACGATGCGATGCGAAGTGACTGCTTGCTCTTAGATCGCCAAAACATGAGCTTCTTGAGCCTGTGCTCCTTCTTCGGTGCATGCATGATTGTGTCGACCGCGGTCTGCGGCCTCATCAACTGATCATCCACCTTCGATCGACCACTGAATGATCCTCCGACTAGCTGAGAGAAACTTGCAATACTTGCGCGCTTCTTGCGACGGTCAGTGGCAAATGCTGAGTCCGAGATGTCGCACTGGCTCTGGTTGCTGCTGCTGAAGTCGCGCCGTGATGTATTGGCCGGCATCATACTCATTCGAGTAGAGAGACTACTGGTGAGAGATGGCACGTCGTCGGTCGATGTTCGAGGTGGCTCGGCACAAGAACTGATGGTGCGGTTATCCGTGACCGAGGAAGCTGACGTACCGACTCGCGATGTGTCAAACGAGCCTTGACGACGAGCCAAGTCGGGCGACGAGAACGCCGAGGTCCGATAGGTGTCCGTTGTCATGAATGCTTGGGCGGGTCGTTGCAGGAGAGTGTCCGAACGGGGGGCCATGAGCGTGGGCGTTTCGCTGGAATCGGATGACTTGGTAAGTGATGAAGCTCGGGGCTCTTCGTCATGCCGAATGATCTCCACTGGGCTGAGCTCCTCTGGGATAGCCTCTTCCATGATGAATGAGGGTCGGTGCTCAAGCGTTGGTGTCGACAGTCGCGAGCTCCCACTGTCATTAGCGGTCCATGGTCGTTCGAGCAGCCTCTCGCTCTGCTGAATGCGTAGCCGGTCGTCGAAATTTAACAAGGTGTCGGAAGCACCTGAATCGGAGTCCACCACCTGAATGCCAACGCCGCCTTCGTGCTGCGCTTCAGCTTCTTCCTCGCCTTCACCCTCGAAGACGTCGGGCAGCGATGCTTGCGAAATCGTGCTGCCACGCTGATGAGCGAAAGGAACCAGTTCCGGGGCGCTCTCGGCTCGGCGGTGGTAGTGCAGGCCAGGTCCCACAAAGTCGTTCTTGAGCCGGCTGCTGTGTAGCTCTCTGCGTGGCTTGTGCAAGTTGGAGCCAGTTGCAATTGACGAGCCTAGCGCAGCATCTAGGTCAAGAATCGAGCCATCGTCGTCCGGCCCTTGCGAGCCAAAGGTGCTGCTTGTCCAGCTTGGAGTTGGAGTACTGACCTCAAATCGTGGACGCGTGGGAGCGGTCAAGTGCATTTGCTCGACCGCGTCTGCCTGTCCAAGTACAGCATCCAGGTCTGTCTCGGCTACCGGCTCCTCAGATCGCATGATCTTACCAGGCGTTAAAGTACTGGCGGCGCTTTGAGGGCGGACCGCAGCCCCTTCCCTGTCCACGACGGACTCCCGCTTCGACTCTCGTGAACGCCGTGAGAGTCTTGACATTGCCCAGTCCTTGATCTTCCGCGAGGAAGACTTGCGATCCAAGGTTCGGGCATTCAGCACCGAGCCTTGGCCTGCCTGCTCCTGAAGCGAAATCGCAGAAAGCCGCGCTAGGTGCTCGGCTTGGATAGACAGTGAAGGCTCGCTCCGCCTGCGGTCAAGTCCAAGAGCATGGCTGATAGAATGCTTCTTGCCATGCGGCATTCTGCCTCTAAGCACGCTGCTCGAAACGGCAGAGCTCGGGGACTGCGTCGTGGGCTCGGTGAGTGGTCGCTTCGAGCTTGAACTAGACACTGAACTCCTTAGCCATTCGCCCTCTTTCTCGACCCGCTTGCTGACCTCAACCGAGTTCCTGACTCTCGGTCGAGCGTCATCCTCATATGTTGTGGATAGTGAGGTCTGCCGCTGTCGTGCAGAAGGCGGGCCAGGTGAAGTCATGCTGAGAACAGATGTTATGCTATTGTTCACAGAGTGGCCTCGAGCGGTCGACATTGAGCTCTCCGTTTCTGAAGAGATTGTCGAAAGCGGGCGGGGGATAAATTCGACATTATCCGAAAAGCCGACTCTGCGCGAAGTCGGCTTTACGTCCGCGTCATCGACCAGCGAAGAACCGACCAGATCGCCAGGCTTTGGTCGAAGCTCAGGCAGAGTGCTTGTCCATTCAACCATCGGGGATGGGCTTCGCGAGTGGCCGGGATGCTCCAGCGGCGTGGTCGGTAAGCTGGTACTGAGGCGAGGCTGCGCTTCAGCAGGCTTCATGATTTCACTAACATCATGACTCGACATTGCCGTGGACCGCCGATGCGCATGGCCACGGCGAGTGCGAGGGGTACCAGAGGGGTGCGGGAGGTCCAGAACATTGCTTTTGGTTGGACTTGAACTTATTGCCTCCGCTACGCCCAACCTCGAGTCGCCGCCCACGAATTCACTGCCCCGTCTGGTGTGCTTCCTGGTGGCGCGCGAAGGCGGTGTGGAAGTAAGCTCTTCTGGCGTATGCGGAGACGACGAGCTGTCCTGCCGCCCAGAGGCATCCGCTGCGTTGAAGGAGAAACTTGGGAGGTTAGACACAGCTCTTCGGTGCGCGAGGCCCGCGCGAAGGTGTGGTGCCGTGCTGGACTGCATTGATACCGGACGCCGATTTGTGTCTGACAATGGCTGTGCTGGTAGAGGCTGTATTGGAAATGAGAAGTCCGGGTTGGCGATCATTTCGACCTTGGGGACGCCGCGTCCCAGGGGCCCAGTCCCGATGATGCTGCCGTGTCTCGCGTGGCCTGCCAGTGCAACCTCGGCCATGCTTTGAATTCTTTTTTTGCCGCGTACAGTGAAGTAAGCGAACAATGAAAAGCCTGCTCTCCTCTCTTGAAGACCGCCTTGGCTGGCGTGATGTATTCTGTATTCTGCGGATGAGCCGGCTCGACTGGACCTGGTCTGGCTCGCAGAGCGGCGGCGGCGGGTGTGAAAGTAGCGACCGAAAGCTTGGTAGGTATGGCTACTCGAGGTTACAGGAACATCGAGAATCTGCAAGCCGCTCCGAATGAAGCTGTCGTGTATCTCGCGCGTTGTATTATCTGCGCATGCGTCAGTGCTCTGAGTCCCGTCATGAAGTCGAGGGCGGGTGGCGGTGGGCTGTCCGTACAGACTCGCAAATAGTGACGACCAAAGAGCCCGGCTCCTTGAAGCACAGCAATCTCTGCCCTGCCAGACCCGGCGGCGAAAAGGTAATGGCAAGCAATAACTAAAGGAACGGACAGCAGCAATTGCCACGAACAGCACAAGCGAGGGCGCCGTGCTGCACCGCAATTGAGCCAGAGGGGTGCGCTGGTGCAGGCGTGGAGGAGGAAGAGAAGGCGTTGTAGTAGTGAGGAGTTGGTGGAGCGCATGAGTGGCTCAGTACCTTGCGCATGGACCACTTTGCAGCAGCACACTAAAGAAAAGCTGCCCCTGCTCAATTCATGACAAGGATTAACCCTTAACCGACCAAATCTGCTTGCGCTCCGAGATGAATTCGGGTTATTACTGTCTCGCGTCAAGGCGTATCCCCGTGGCAACCGACACGTCGACGGCGTATTCCATGCAAATGGTGGCTGATCACGGTCGGTATCTGCTATCGCAGCAGTCATCATCGATGCCCGCGTAGCAGGCAGGTTGTCCTCGCGAACGACCTGCATGATCAGCGACGCGAGACATCCCACTCGACCCTAGTCGTGCCCTGTTCTTGTATCAGCGCTTCTCGTCATCTTTGCCGAGTGGAGAAATTAATGCACGAACAGCTCAGAAGCGGTGCCTCTCCAGAGGTGGGCGCATCATACTTCGCTGTCGTATGCAAATACTAGTATTACTATGCTCGTGTCTGGCACAAGATTGGTCGAGACTTGCGCGGAGCGCTATCATCAAAAAGCTTCTGACGGCTAGGAACCACCGGTTACATGTAGGGTTCATCTTCGTGTGATGGTGTCGCACAGGCTACAGCTCGATGTCGGCATTCGCCAGCAACAGAAGGCTCGGCAACCACGGATTTTCTGTACGCTCAAGCCATGCCGGACGTGTGTTGCTGCGCGAAACTCCACCGCACGCATAGAGTTTCACATAAGCTTGCAGCGCGCTCTGGAGGAGCATTATTCGGTCGACGAGCCGAAATCATCCGAAATACAAGGAACTGCACCTGGAACCGGCCTTAAATCGTCCTGCCCATTTGCAAGGCTGCTTCACCAGCTGTTCGCGACACGCTCGCAACAATAATAATAATCTACGCCGCGAAATCTCTCCTCGCAGGTGACCTCTGCAAGTCACAAGGTTGTCTACTGCAGGGGCAGAGCAACGCCTGCACGCCGCACATCGTCTCCGCACGATTGACTTTCGTCTTTGTTTGACCCATGTGGGCCATCGAACTTGCGTGCTTGTGGTGGAGCCCCGTCTATTAGCGTCGCTGATCTCGACATGGGCACTACAGTACACTCATCAGATGGGTTTGGCACGATTTCCATCTCACGGTCTCGGCACGACGCTAGCAACCAGCTCGCCAGAGACAGAGGACTATGAAACCATCGTGCTTGCATCGTCATCGGCAATCGAGCGCCGTCGCCGAGAAGCTGGCACCAGCCTGTGTACCCCTCGTTTCTGGGTCGAACACACTACCTACATCTCGCGGGATGGAGCCAGCAGTCGTCCGCGAACAGTGTGGACAGCTGCGCGGCAGAGCCCCAGAATGCTATGCACAGCCCTCTCATGCCTGCCTGGGCAAACCCGCCCAGCAAGTGGCAAATGCCGGTGTTCTGCGAGTTCACTTTCTTGGGTGAGAAGCCCTGTCCTTGTGCTACAGCAAAGAGCCCGATGCGAGTCATGACCCACCTGGACCCAACAGACTGGTTATCAAGAAGGACCGAGGACATTGGCGCTTCATCATCAGCATCGCACAACAGGTGCTTCTAAGAACCCCTGATCCATAGGGGGTACCTTATGCTACCTCATAAAAATCAGCACGGTATCTTAATAATGACTGAAAACACAATGCGATTACTCATTTCCCTTCCAGCCGCTCCTCCAGATGAGGCACGCCTCTCTCGGATGAACCAGGGCTACAGTCGCATAACAGGAGACCAACCACAACAATATGCGGCATGGTAGGAATTACCGGAGAGGCGTCCGTTGTCCAGGAGATCGAGCACAGCACAGGGGACTCGGATTAGCGATAGGACGAGGCATGCAGACCCTCGCTTTCAATGATTGCTGTGACCAACTGGTGTACCGGGCACCAACTTATCAAGACAATCGTATCGACGCTAATCCGAGAGCAGCCTCGCAGATTCAGTGATTCCGTCAGTTAACCAACCGAATCAACTGGTTGACTACATGTAGTTGATTGTGACTTTTGGATTGTCACGCTGTTAACACATGATCAGACGCTGATTTGAGCAGTCAACCGTGGAATTAAGCAGTCCAGCGTGCCGGAGGTATCATCAACCAGTCCATCATTATCGGCAAGTCAACCCATTGATTGACTGACGAACGACTGGTGGCTCGATGTTAGTCGTGGACTGGGTAATGGAAGGAAGCATGATCGAGGTCTTCATCGCATACCAGGTACTTCCAATATGGCCCAATGCAGCCATGCCATACTACGCCATTGCAAGTCTTGCGTCTGGAGGGATCCGTTCGGCACTACCTGCCGTAGCACTGCTTGCCCCATTTGAAACCATCTGCTACTGGTTCGGGACCTACAATGCTTTATCATGGCTACCTAGTATCACACCTGAACCTGGGCTCAGTACCTAGTCTGTTTTCGTTACCATCGTGCAGGATACTGCAGGTTCAGATGGCAACGCGGCAATCGCGACTGCAGGCCGTTGAGAGTCGCACATGCACTTTCCAAGTTGAACCCCACCGCGTTTCAGATCTATGCCAGTGGATCTCAGCACTTGCATGTCACCGAATGGCATATACATGTACAGACAACAGAGCCTCATTAGTCGATCACCATGGATGGGTCCTTGAAAGGAAACACGTCTATCCAAGCATATTATCCACCCACGCCAAGCGCGTCGCCAGACAAAGCCGCATATTCATCTCAAACCTTGACCGGTGATGGCTTTACCGCCGAGGAGGTTAAGGACGCGTTGCGGCCAAAGTCCACTGGCGAGTGGCATCCGCAGGTAGAGTACGCAGAGTGCAGCATAACCGATCTGTGTCCCGGCCCGCGTGCCGTCACGTTCGTGGGAAGGGTGGCCAATATCTATGATGTCTCAAGCACACTGAAGACTGCAAAGTCCGCGAAGGGTTGTGTAAAACTATGTGTAAAAGATGAGACAGCGGCGGTCACAGTATGAGCTCGTTCTCAAGGCGACAGCAGCCGCAAATACTGAGATTGGCAGGTTCGATTGTGGTTTGCGAAGGCGATGCCTCAGCTCCGGCTGGGCTCGTTGGTCACGATCTGGACGAATCATGGCAGGTTGGGCTTGACCATCATATGCAGTACATGACTGACAAGCTGCAGTCAGCAATGGCGAAAACGGCACATTGTCGAGCACCACGGCGCCCCTCTTCGTCTCACTCTTTCCTGAGCGCGACCGGAGCTGCCATATAATGATGCACGATAACAGCGACGATGGCTCACAGTGTACTAAGCCTCTCGGCTTCCGCGCAGGTCGACCTTTACCGGACCTGATGACAGTACAGAACTTCATTGATGGAGGCTACGATGTAATCGACGCCAAAATATTGGTGGTGGTCAAGAGTATTGGAGCGAAGAAGCGAGGTTGGTAGACTTGATTTCTTCGACCCAAAGGAACCGACGCTGATAATGTGGCAGTCACACGCAAGGATGACTCGGTCATTGAAAATCTGAATTTGCAAATCCATGACGACACGGCTGAAGCGACACTGGGTCTCTGGGGCACCGTTGCGACGTCGCCACTTGGCCGTGCACTTGCGGAGAACAATACAAATCCGGACCAGGCCTACACAAGGCGTCCATGGAAAGCTGGTGAGACAGTGATCCTGCTGCAAGCGCCAGGTTGGAAGATAGGACGATCCGTAAGTACATTGGCCTATTCAAACGGACAATGCTGACTTCAACAAGACCTACCTCATGCTTGCCGCTGCAACAATGGTCGACGTGGATCCGCCCATCCCCGACGCAGACTGGCTCCGCCGCTGGTCTCTGCGCCAGAAGAGCCGAGAAGCCATCAATCCGCCCTTTCCAGAAAACACCTTCAACCTCCAAGCCATCAAGGATGGACCAGTTCGCTGTCTCTATACCCTCGATGACCTCGACAGCTTCGCTCGCGCCGCACCCAACGAGACTTTCCAAGGCTATCTGAGCTTGCTAGTAACGGACGTCAACCTCCAGGAGTGCTACAAGCGGCAGATGCTGTTCTCAGGCGAGTGCTGCAACATTGCTTGTTACGCCAACGCGACGCTTGGCTCTTGCAAAGGCTGCGATGGCTTGGTCGAGCTCCGTCTCAATCCTCGCATCATCGGACAGGTCATGGATGAGACTGGATGTGTGGGCACGGGCAAGCTGCTTTTCAGCGAGCAGGCTTGGAAAGATTTGTTTGGCCGCAAGCCTGAAGACCTGCTGAAGCTGGGGTCCGAGATCAAGTACCTTGCGGATCGGTTGCTGTTTGTTCGGCTGACATTCATGTTTGCGTGGTCCGGTGATGGGACCAAGGCTGGGGAGAGGATATGCGTGCTGGGAGTGTTGTCGTCCTAGAGTGTGATAGGTTGGCTGACTCGAGGTGCGCTTAAGTGTGCGGCCACTTGCTGGGATATCGCTGCGAGATCGTGCAGAATCTCGAGAACTTTAGATGGAAAGATAATGATGTCTACGAAATGTGGTATCGATGCTAATGCGAATATATGCCTGTCCCGGTCCATCTAATCCATCTTTCACACGTGATATACATAGCTAAATCGCTGAGCCAAAAAAGAACGATGCCAATTTCTCTCTCTCGGTCGTGCAATTACAGAAAGGGGGTATGTGTAAGAAATGGACCTTCTGTGCGCCTCGCTCATCTGCTGCCGCTGCGCGCCGCCGCCTAGCAAGAATTGGACACGCCATGACGGGTATGCTGCTCGCTCGGTGATATGCAATCTGCGCCCCCTCCCTCGTACGTCCGAGTAATGGAGCCAGAGCCGCGAAGTCGTTGCACGCTCCGCCGCCGCTTTCCAAAATGCCTGCCGCTCCAAGATTCCTGGCTTTCCAGAATGCTGCAATTGGTCTCGATTACAGCGTGCCTACTCACTTCGGGGGCAGCTTGACATTGTTACTGAGCCACGCGAGTCCCTCGAAGATGCCCTCGCCCGTGGTCGCGCAGCTAGGCTCGACCTTCCAGATATGGTTCCTCGCAATCGTGTCCAGCTCCAGCATCTCCGAAACCTGTTGCGGGCTCATCGCTGCAAAACAATGTCAGAATCCTCCCTCCCTCCCTCCGCCTTGTTAAGAGAATGTACTGACCTCCTCTAATATCTTGCTTGTTGGCAAACACCAGCAGCAACGCCCCCTCCATCTCCTTGTCCTGAATTATCCTCCGCAACTCATCCCTCGCCTCCGTTATTCTCCGCTCGTCATTGCTGTCCACCACGAAAATCAGCCCTTGGGTGCCGGAGAAGTAGTGTCGCCATAGCGGTCGGATCTTGTCCTGGCCGCCGACGTCCCAGACGTTGAATTTGGTGTTTTTGTAGGTCACGGTCTCGACGTTGAAGCCGACGGTGGGGATGGTGGTTACGTCCGAGTCGAGTTTGAGTTTGTAGAGGATTGCTGAGCCTCCGTCAGTTCTACGTTCTTGGGGTTTGGGAGCGGCGGGCGCATACTTGTCTTGCCGGCTGCGTCAAGGCCCAGCATGAGCAGGCGCATTTCTTTGGATCCGAAGATCTTGGCCATCATCTTCGAGATGGAGCCACCCATCGCTGCCGCTGTGTCGCGCGGTACGCCCGCAGATGCGTCGCTCTTTCCTCAAACTACCCGCTGTGGCGTCAGGTGGTGCTTGTCTCGCGCGCAATGCCCGTCAGCTCGTGAAGCCTCGACAACGCCCTCCGCTGTCGTGAGCCCCTTTCCGCTCGGGACAACCTCGCGGCGTTGCGCTGTGCCCCGATATATCGCAAAGACTCGATAGTCGCGCAGTGGGGGAGTTTTCCTGTGATGTGCGTGATCTCGTGAAGCGGTCGCAGTCTCAATGGCGTGCAGTCGAAATGTCTCGACAGTTTCATCAAGGAGGGTCAGTTTGACCTGCCAATCTCCTGCAGGAGCTCCCTGCAACATGATCGTCGCGGCATGTCCCGCCAACCTACCCAGATAAGGCAGGGACGATAAACGAGCAGTAGTCCCACAAACATCACGCATGCTAACAATATATCATGCCCCTCCATCTTCGATGCGTCATGTACTCGTTGGTGTACCTCATCATGACAGGATCCAGCTGCGCTACGTTCACACCCATGCTCTAGCAAGGTCCAGGGGAAGGCGCAAGCTCGCGGAACGGCTTTCTGCGGATCCTCAAGGCGGGAGCTCTGCCTCTGCATTATGCTGCCTCGACGAGCATATATAGAAAGGTAGCTCGCATCCATTCGACCTGCACCTTAAGCAAGAAAGCCCATTGCACCTCAGCGCCAAGCACTCCTAGCCGAGTCTTATTACTACGACTTTGCATCGCGAGAAGCAACGAAGCATTAGCAAGCGTCGGCATGAAGCTCCACGGAATACTAGTTATTACATTAGCTACAGCGACTGTGTCGGTGAATGCAGAACTTCTCATCTGCTGCTCGTTGCCTTTCGCCTTCTGCGAAACATGTGCTAATAACCAGGACTTGGACTGCTATACGGTGAGACATCCTGTCATCCTCGGTCTATTCTGTTGGCTCTTTACGCTAGGAGCCTAGATGCTTTCCCGGGCGGAGTGAGAAGACCGAAAGTGTCGCTGATAGAGCGGATATAGCGCGGTTGCAAGGATATTCCGCCATGCGAACCGCCACTCTGCTAGCGAGAATCATCGCAGACGTGTCTTAGGCTGGGTAAGTTAGTAAAGTAGACGTGGCGGAGAGGTGAGAGAAAGACTAATAGCTGGACAGATAAGGCCTTGCGAGGACTCTGAACGGAAATCACCCAAGAGGCTGGATTGATCTCGTGAATGGCGGGATACGGAGGGCTTCGTTCCAAATCTGCTGCCCCCTATCGGAAGACCTCTACATCCCACCCGGTAGCCGTTGACGGCCATGTCGCTCATTTGTGCGAGGTATGGATTTTGTATCTAAGGATGCGGTCAATCAATCCTTCCCACTGCCCGCTAAACATGGCTTCAACATATTTTGCGTGCATCATCCATCTTGAGAGGCGTCTTTGCCCAGTGCATTACGCCATCAATCTTTAGCGACGAATATGGTCAAGACAGTCTGTGTCCCCCACCAGATCAATTCTGTGCTCTCCAGGCAATGCTGTTATCCGATCCAGTATCCTGAGAGCCCGCATTTCTACTGGAACAGACTTCAGGCTGATATCGAACTTGTCGTCAAACGTTAGGTTCGCGGCCAAAGTGCTGTTTTGTATGCTCATCGAGAGACCCATCACTCTACGACGCCGCTACGGCCATGTCCTCGAGCAGTTGGCGGTAAGCCGGGTGTGAATTCTGCTCTCGAGCTTTCTTCGATGGCGCCCATGTTCGCAGGAGTTGAATTTTGATAGAAACTCGCCACGAATCTTCCTGCAATCTGGTTCATCGATTCCGAGCGATTATAGTAGACATCTTGAGGATACCACTTCGTCTACATTTGAGCGCACCATTCAATTCAGTCTTTAGCGATGACTACAACATGCAGGCGTACCAGCCCGGCTAGCTGCCATGGCTTGGTTTCTACAGCGTCCTTGTAATTTAGAATAAGATGGAGCGTTCTTCGTCAGTAATTCAGCATCGTTACCAGATCTTCAATGATACATAGCATCGATTCAATCCGGATGCTACAGCTCGACTGATTGCAATCAAAAGGACGATGACTGTTACCGCTACTCACTGATCAGCTTCCACATCTGTCTGGATATCCGATGTAGCCTCAGCGGATTCTGCTAGGCCTTGGAGAGAACATAAAAGGGCTATACATATGGGTCGTGCGTCGTGTTCTGCAATGTATTCATTCTCGTGGGTGTATCTCTCATACCTGCATTAGTTCGTTGTGATGTGGATGTTGTTGGCATTGGAGTGAGGTTGGTAGCACGGCCCTAGCTTGCAAACGCCGCCACCTCTCTTTACACCGCACAGACTACCTCTTGTGACAGCAACATTGTTCCATCATGTCAGTCAACGGTGGCGTCATGCTCCAAGACAGCATATTCAAAGATCTCCAGGCCAAGATTGACGAAGATAGTGCCGTCAAAGACGTACGAGAATTCGACTTCACGCAAGAGATTTTGGCTCACAAAAACGTAGGCGTTGAAGGACATTGTATCGACACTTGAAAAGCAGGGCAAGTCCGAATGCGCCTTTCAGATCGGTCATACCATTGACCCACAACAGATCGAGCAACTCAGGCCAGCCTCTCAAGAGCACACTCAACTCCGTCGGCAGATCGTACGTAGCTTCTGCAAACCCTCCAACGTACTGTGCCCAACTAAAAACACCGCAGTACCAGCAGTTGTCTCAACCGCTCAAACGAACATCGCGGAAGAGATCAAGACCATCCAGCAGTTATCCACGATTGCGTCAAAGCACCCTTACTACAAATTCAACTATGCTTGGTCGAGGCAGATGCAGGATGCATGCTATTCCATCCTGCTCACAGGCTGGCTCGGCGGGTTTGGCAAAGACGACGTAGGGTCGCTCTTGACGATTGAGGAGGTTGGGCAGGTGATGGGCGGTAATGTTGCTATCTGGATGGGCTGGGAAAGCAGAGACTGACAAAATTACGCAGTGCCGGTCAACCTCAAGGATCGGGATGAATTTCACCTGACTATTGAAGAGTATTTGCTATCTCTAATCTCACTGCTCGATGAGCTTGTAAGTCATCTCTCCATCACATCCGCTGTGACGAGCAATCACTAACATATTGCAGGCCCGCCTTGCTCGCAACTCAGTCACACTTGGGGATTACTCGCGCCCACCGCAGATTGCACAGTTCATCAAAGACGTCCATGCCGGTTTCCAGATACTCAATCTCAAGAATGACAGTCTGAGGAAACGCAGCGACGGTATCAAGTATCGTGTCAAGGAGGTCGAGGATGTGGTGTACGATTTGAGTCTTCGCGGCCTGCTGAAGAAGGATTAGAAGTCCGATGCAGGAGGCGTAAGACTTGAGTCCCAGTTGATTTGAGTTCTGCCGTGAGCTGCTGCTCTCAGAGTCAATGATTCACAGCTTGCAGGACTTTCAGGTGTGGAAGAAGGACGAGAGATTATTGATGGCAAGGGCCCGAATCACGGCGCCGCGAGCGGAAGCCCGCATGGCATCCACTGCTTTATCACAGCGAAGAGGAACGAAGTCCCCGATCTGAAAGCTCGCAAGAGGGAAGCGCTTCTATAGGATGTATTTAGAAAAAAATGCTGACGGTCCTGGTCATGAGTCAGGGCTAATCCCGCCAAACGCCGGGAACAAATGAGTCCACCCCGTTGCTCCCAGCTGTCCACCAATATTTACACACGTCAACAAAGCCATCGCGAACGGTCATGGCCTCTGTAGCAGCCGGCGTCGAGGCAGAAATATCCATTGGACCACCAAGACCTATCGATGTCCTCCCAAATCAGATCGCGACACTATACGCCAACTTGCATCCTGTGCTGCTCCTCTCGATTGTTCTGGTGAAGTTTGGCCTTCTAGTCCAGGACCCCGTGAGCACACTTGCAGCTATTGCACCCATCACAGGGCTTCTGCAAGCCGTCTACTGCGTACTCTGCTTGCCGTCAACAGGTCATGCACCACCACCAAAGCCTGGGCAAAAGAAGAAGGCAGCGAAGACTGGACAGGATATCTGGGCCAGGATCGTGGTATGTACATAGCCATGCAATCTAGATCACACATTGATGTTTCCCACAGCCAGCATTCCTCTCTTCCGTCCTAACCCTCACACTCTCCACACCCCTCCTCTACGTCGTTCTAATCCTCTTCGGCGCCCCGCTCACGACCCACCACCCCCAAACTCTCCTCCTCGCTCTCCATTTGGCCCTCCTCACCACCCCGCAACTATTCTACGCGCACGGCTTAGATGCGCACACGTGGCTGCGCATCGCGAGTCTGCAATTGCCGGTGGATGAGGTGTATGGGATGGGGTTAGGTGCTTGTGCGGGAGCGTGGGTGGGCGCGATACCGATACCGTTGGATTGGGATAGGGAGTGGCAAAAGTGGCCTGTTACCGTGCTGGTGGGTTTGTATGTGGGGGCTGTAGTTGGAAAGGTGCTGGGTGGGTTTGTGTTCAAGGGGTGCAGGATACAGCTGAGATGAGGAATTGGTGGCTTCTTCTGCCACCTTCTTAATGCACTCGGCGAGCTCTTTCACAAGTCTCCAGGACACAGCGACATAATGCCACACTTGACAGCAATCGTGGAGCGAGGAGTAGCGCATGATGAGTCCATTGGCCAACGCATGGCCGTGCTCCGTGATGGAAAATCGAGATGGCTCGCAGCATGCGACCTGGAAGTATTGCGTTGCAGCAGAAAGAGTTTGAGGCCGTTGCTTCTGGACTAAGGAGGAAAGGGCTGAAGCATTCGTGCAGGCGTCGACACAGATTTATACAGGATTCAGGTTCGTAACCATATTGCAGCTCACTGCCTTGGTGAATGGACCACTGTGCTGCATCACGCTGCGTACGAAATGCGAAGGCGCAAGGACAGAAGAGTTCGCAAGTGAGGCTCTCTGGCGAGCAGGCCGGCGATGCCTTGTGGATTGTCTGCCGTCAGCTATCTACAGTGGGCTTCTGCTGTGAACATGGAACTGCTTGACGTTTGGTAGCGCTCCGGCAGCACGCAACGCTTGCCTCAAGCTTTTGGGTCGCCGGACGGAACATAGCAGAGGGCGCTCCTTCCATCGCATTGACGTTATGAAACCGAGGCGATGCGGGACGTAATTGGAGGCAAGTTCCGTATCTACATGTAGATCGCAGTGGATGCAAATGCACATTCATGTAGCCAGCCATTTGGTGTGGCTCCCGAAGCGGTCCAGCAGGCAACGACTGCACACCGATGGATGCTTGCAAGAACTTAAGTACTCCCTATCTTGGTCGTCTTTGTGTTCACACAGCTCAGCAATACAGATGTCAATTTCCTCATACTCCGAAGTACATATAGATCGCCTTTCGTTAGTCCTCTGAGGGGCCAACCGAACGACGACCTCGGCATCTACTTCTAAGCGACCACACAATAACCCAACACTTAACTAACGTCGCCAAGCACACCACAATCCAGGACACTGATCGGCAGACGAATCCCCCCTTCAATTATAATACTATTAATACATGCAGCCATGGCCGCCCACGCCGCAGCCTCATCCAACCTCTCCGTCCCAACCCTGTTCAATTTCACATCTCATGTCGTCCTCATCACAGGCGGCGCCAGCGGTCTGGGCGAAATGGCCGCTCAAGCCTTCGTACAGAACGGCGCGCGTGTGATCATCGCCAGTCGTATACAGGCAGAACTGGAGAAGACCTCCAGACGGCTGAACGATTTGGGTCCTGGGAAGTGTGATTGGGTGGTGGCGGATTTGAAGGATAAGAAGGGTTGTGAGATTTGGCTGCGAAGGTCAAGGCGAAGACGGATCGGTTGACGGTATTGTTGAATAACCCGGGGGCGACTTGGTCTGTCTTATGTTTTGATGATGTGGATGGAGTGTTGACCTCTGCTGATGATTGAAATCAGGGGCGCTCCCTACGATGACTTTCCCGAATCTGGCTGGTACGTTGAACACTTCTCCCCCTTGCCTGTGCTTCAGCACCGACAGCCAGCCTCAGGGACAAGATCTACGCCCTCAACGTCAAGGCAATGTTCTACACGACCGTGCTTCTACATAACCTCCTCACCAAAGGCGCCACAGCCGACCACCCCTCCCGCGTCATCAACATCGCATCCATGGCCGCCATTATGACCACTGATGTTACGGTTGGAGAGGAAGGAGGGCTTGCGGCGCCCGGGAGCGGGACTTGGAGTTATGGGCCGAGTAAAGCTGCTTGTATCCACCTCAGCAAGATGCAGGCCTCTAAATTAGTCTCGGAGCATGTGACGGTGAATTGTGTGTGTCCTGGTGCTTTCCCGAGCCGTAAGTATTTTGCCCTTCCAGAGTCGCGAGACTGGAGATGCATATTGATAGGCAATGTATAGGCATGACGCAGTTCGGCTTCGACAAGGCTGCAGAGGCCATGGCAGCGGTGCAACCCACTGGTCGTTCGGGAAACCCCGAGGACTTTGCTGGTCTGATTTTGTTTATATCGAGTATGGGAGCGGCACATATAACTGGCAACGTGTTCGAGATCGACGGAGGTAGTGTGCTCAGCGGCTTCAAGTCGAAGAAGCAGAATAAGCGAGAGAGCCGGATGTGAGACGGCGGCTTCAAATTCATGATTCCCGTGGGTTGAAGCACGGCAAATGTCAAGCAACATTTATCTCGTCATTCTGCTTTTGGCGACGGACTGGCCTACCTTTGCGCCAGCCAATTCATATCTTCACCACCCTTTCTGGTCGCTCAAGTCACTTGTCCAACCCCAGCGCCTCCCTCGTGTTATACTTGTAATCAATCTCCCCATGCCAGTAGTTCGCCGTCGTAGGCTTTGCCACCAGCCAAGCCGTATCAAGAGCCTGCAACACTTCCTCGGGCAGAGGTCCTTTCTCCAGGTCCTTCAGGTTCTGCTCCAATTGCGCCTCACTACTCACGCCAATAATAATGCCGTCATTGCCATCCTTGATTCTAAGCTGACTGTGATTCGTCAACCAGCGGAAAGCAGTCTCAAGCAACGTGAGATTGTGCTTCGCAACGACCGGCTCAACGATCTTCAGAGCTTCAAACGTCGCATCCTTGAAGTATCGCTTCCGGTACATCTCGCCCATGCGGCCGACCGAGTCGCTGTACCGGCCCTCTGTCGGCGTCTCCGTGGACTTGTACTTGCCGCTGAAGATCCCGCCTGCGATGGGGTTGTAGACTACAATGTCGAGCCCGTACCGCCGACAGGCCGGGATCAATTCTGGCTCAATGGAGCGGGTGATGGCGTTGTACATTCCCTGCCAGATGGTCGGACGCACCCAGTCGTTCATCTTGCAGAGCATGATCACTTCTGCTACCTCGTAGGCGGTAAAGTTGGAGAGACCGAGCTGGATGAATTTGCCCTTCTTGTGCATCTCGTCCAGCTTCTTGAGAGGTTCCTGGAATGGCAATGTCCGATCTGCGGCATGGAGATAGAAGATGTCCACGCAGTCGGTTCCAAGCTCGGAAAGAGACTTATTGAGCATCGCTTCGATCTTTTCCGCGGCGTGGGCCTTGGGGTCGTATGGGTACCATTTCGTGGCTACAGAGAGTCCACGTTCCTTCCACTTAGCGTCACGAGTGAAAGCTTCTTGCTTGCCGCCGACATAGACGCGGGCGGTGTCGATCTCGTTGTGACCTGCGGCTTGGAATTTGTCGAGACAACTGTTGTAGGTCTCGAGGCTGGTGATGCGGGCACCCGTTGATGGATCGGGCCTGCATCTTGTCAGCTTCTTTCAGGAATGTATATCATCCAGTGGCAAAGAGACATACCCAAAGGTCATTGTGCCCAGAATAACCCTGGGCTTGCCGGTAGAAGTGAGTAGAGGCATCTTGGGTATGGCTGTTGTAGTGAAGAGTCTGGGAGCTACCGAACAATGATCTGCTATGCGGAGAGATGTAGTCCTCAACAGCTGGAGAAATTTGAAGTTCAATGGAAAATACTCACGACAAGGCCATCGACCTGCCTTGGAAGTTGGTGGAGCTCATGCACGGCGATTGTTGGTATCTCCGTCATCGGCACAGCTACCCGGGGCATGACGTTGGTCAGTGCTGAGGACTGACATGTTGAAGCAAGACATGGGTATACTATGTGCTGCTTCTCTTCATTTCGAATGTGATTTTGGCTTGATTACACAGTATTCATAGCGCTAAGCAAATGCGTGTGCGTAGGTAAGCGATCGCTATGACAACGCGTCAAGTAACGCAATCATCGGAACTGCAGAGCATTCCTACCATTTTGCTACCACTGTGGCTTTTAATAACGGAGGCCTGATTCTGTGTTATCGAATTGTGACCTGGCTGTCTGGCAACCTGTAATCAAGAAAAGGCTATGCCATGTACCGCCGCTGCTCCAGCTGCTTCAGGTTCCCAGCGCTTACAAAATCTATCTCTACACATCGTCAGCATCGTCCACCGTCTTTCTGCTCGCCTCAGCTCTTCCCCTTCTTATCACTGATCGCCTCTCTCATCTCTCGCTTCATCCTGGTAACAGTCCCGACGCCCCCATACATCATGGCCGTGTACACCTGACACACGCTCGCGCCCGCATTTAAAATCTGCAAGCACTGCTCTCCGTTCGTGATGCCGCCCGTTGCGAAAATGACCTTGGGCTCGAACTCCTTGTTCTTTTCAGGCGTCAACGAGCCGTTCGGAGTTTCAGGCATTGTCGCCGGCGGTGGACCCGTATGCCCAATTGATGGGTACGGTGCAGGTGCTGGCTTGACGTCTGCTGCTCCTGATGGCGGTGGCGGAGTTGCTGCAGTAGGTGATGGTGGCGGCGCAACAGCTGTCGCTGGCGAAGTTACGGATGATGGTTCGAAGAGCTGTGTGTTTGAGGGGTCGGAGTGGCGTTCGGGAAGCTTGACTAGTGGCTGTTTGCTTTCTGCATCTGCTTCAGGTGTCAAAGGCTTGAGATGCTTTGCGTCGCGCTCAACACTCGACTCTGCTGGACTGCTGCTCGATGAAGGCGCAGGCGCAGCTTTCGGAGCTTGCGGCTCCAGGTGCGGTGATGCAGGGGTGTCGTCCATGGGCCCTTGGTCCAGCTTATTGCGATACCTCTTGACAAGATTCAACGTCCGCTCAAACATTTGTGGGCCAGAATAGCCACCGACTTCCTCAAGTAGCTTGTGCTCGTCAGCAGGCATGATGTATCCCTTTGGCAACGGATCCGGACGCTTCTTGGTGGTGTTGCCGACGATCACACCATCGACGCCACTTGACCAAACAGCCGAGCAAATGCCTTCAATCTGAGATTCGCTTTCTTCGTCCGGTGAGACCTTGACCATGACTTTCGGCTTCGTCTTTCGTGACGTAGTCTTTGCAGCGTCAACCACTGCGGTCAATATAGCGGTGAGCGGTGCCGTTGCTTGCAGATCTCGTAGACCAGGTGTGTTGGGCGACGACACGTTGACAACCAATACATCCGCGTATTTTGCCAGATGGTCCACACAGGACACGTAATCGTTGGCAACAGAAGCAATGTCATTGTCTGGTGTGGTCTTGTTCTTCGCAACCTGCACTAGAAGGAGCTTTCCCTGGTGCAGACTACCTGGAGGGACGCCTGCCTCACCGTCCAGGACCATGCGCTCTGATTCTGGCTCCAGACCCAAGCCATTATTATAAGCATATGCCCTCACTCGCTCCCGCAACTGCATAGCGACGTGCTCTGCACCTTCCGAATTGAGCCCATACCTGTTGATCAAAGCGTTCTGGCTTGGTAGCCGGAAAACCCTAGGCTTGGGGTTGCCTTCTTGCGGTCGGGGTGTGACGCCGCCTACTTCTACAATCGCCGGACCCAGAGCGAATAACGGATCGGGTATCTCAGCGTCCTTGTCGATGCCCGCGCTCGTGCCAATGGGGTTGCTCAGCATGTGCCCAAAGACCTCAACCTTCAAGTCGCCCAGCCCTTCGTCCTTGTTGCCTCGTTCCCGCGGGTGCAGCCCAAAGTCGTACATGCCCTTGATGTATGACACACCTTTGTGGTGCGCATCTTCCGCGTCTGAGTGCAGTAATCGTAACGTCGGTACCACCAGCCATTGGTGGACGCTGGCGCGTGTGTCTGTGAAATAGAGATATCCAAAGCCTAGCGTGGCGATGGTGAGGGTTCCATAGACATATGCGCGTATACTGGATCCGGCTGCTGCGGTGGTGGACTGGTGTCGGCGTGAGATATGAGGCGTCTGCAGGGATAGATTAGGTCGTCGAGATTGGCAGGAGATGTGTCGCTGCCATTGCCGCTGCGCGTCCCGCCATTGAGCCCGATTAAGGCCGTATGCAGACCTTACAAGCTGCGCAGATGCGCTGAGCAGCTTCTGCATGCTTGCTATTGCTGCTTGTGTGGAGCCTTGATTCATTAGATGTCTGTATGTTGGCTTCGTAGGTCGAGTCTCCTCCGGCTGGGGCCGCGCGCCTTCCTAATCGGGCAAGGTGCCAGGAACAACATCAAATTAACGTCATGTTACATATATTCATGGAACATTGTACTCATACGAATCACATCATTCATTAAGCTTGCACATCCATCTTTGGAACCAACATCATCGAGCCAAGACACTACGAAGGATTCATAAATACAAGAGCAAAAACCATAATGGCCCTTCGTACCCTCGGCCCCAAAGCAGCCGCCGCCCTCGACGAAGAACTAATGTCCACCGGCGCCTTCTCCATTGACCAACTCATGGAACTCGCCGGCCTCTCCGTCGCCCAAGCCATGTATGCCCTCTCTCCGCCCACAAAATCTCCCAATCTCCTCATCGCTTGCGGACCCGGCAACAACGGCGGCGACGGCCTAGTAGCAGCACGCCACCTCAGACACTTCGGCTACAAACCTAGCGTCTATTGGCCTAAGCAAGGAAAAGCGGAGCTCTACGGCCGTTTGCGGAAACAGCTGGACCAGTTAAAAGTACCTTTCACGGAAGATTTTGTGTCAGCAGCAGGCAAAAGTGATTGGATTATTGATGCCATTTTCGGCTTCTCGTTCAGTGGAGAGGTCAGGGAGCCATTTCCAGCTGTAATCAAGGCGCTTGCAGAGGGTAAAGTTCCGGTATTGGCGGTCGATGCTCCGTCGAGCTGGAATATTGAGGACGGACCGCCGAAGGATGGACCAGGCCAGGGGTACAACCCTGATGCGTTGATCTCGTTGACTGCACCGAAGCCGCTGGTGAAGTGGTTTAAGGGTCGGCATTTCGTGGGTGGGAGGTTTGTGAACCAGGAGATTGCAGAGAAGTACGGATTCGATGTGCCGCCTTACATGGGCAGTGAACAGATTGTGGAGGTTGGCAGCCAGGGGCAGAAATTGTGACGGTGCAATCTATGTTCGTAGATTGGCGCGGAGTGCGTGATAGTTTGGCAGGCGATGTGCTCTCCACAAGCCACCTGACGGTAGAGCCATAACTATTTCGTGCTCTCTTCAAGACTGACGGACGACTGCTATGGACCGGCATGTGCAAGGATCGGAAAGGCTTGGGCTATGCGTCAGGATCCGCAGTATGGAAATCCACCTAAGGCCAGCAATACAGACCTTCATGCCTCACAAAGCTCGCCTTTGCTTGCCAGTCCTGCCGTATAGTACACTTGACTGCCTGCCGTTTCGAATGTCATATCCTACACTACGCCCACGAATGCATGTTGACAGAACCTCAACCTGGCCCACCACCACCAGGCATACTCATCCTCTTCAGCGGACTGCCCCTGACACCTTCACCGTACCCTCTCCCCGACATCTCAGACGCCCGCCCATGTCTCAGCTGACTACTGCTAGCAGTCTTTCGGAGCGGACTGGCAGCATGACTGTACACACCCAGGCTGCCACCATCGCCCTTCATCGGACTCCTCTCCCTAAGTTTCTCATGATGCGGCTTCAGCGGCGACGAGAAATCAGTCACGCTCGTTCCTATGCTCACGCCAGTAGACGGCCGGCTGCTGAAATTGGTAGACTGTCTCCGATCTGTGTTGCTGTCATAACCCACGTCTACATTTGTTGTCGCCGTGGATTGGAGGTTCGTGTAGCTTGACCGTTTCATCGTCGATGGCTCTTGTGCCACATACGGATTCGGACTGACGCGGAATCCGCGGTTGACAATGGTCGTCGGCGTGTAGACATCCACCTCTTGTGTCCTTGTGCCCTTCGGCGTCACTGCACTCTCTCTAGTCTGGACTCCAACATCTCTCACTGGCCGATTTAAACTCGGATGCACAAACTTGTTGTTGTACTCATTCATCACCTCGCCCTGAATCAACCTTGCATCCTTCGCCTGCTGCCCAAAACTCTTCTGCAGCACAATCATTTGCAAACTCAACAATGCCGCGAACCCAAACGCCTTTGCTACCGTAACACTCGGTCGTGGATCCAATGCCGCAGGAGGCAATAACGCATAATACACCAGCACGTGACCAGGACTGAACAGCGTAAACACCGTCAGAGCAGCGGGCTTCGGGTCCCAAAGCCTCAATTCCCAGACCTCCCGCTCAGCGTCCGGGTATGCTCGCCCCTCCGCAGAAGTGGCCTTCTGCACCAAGTCCCTCACATACCTCAATGGACTCGCAGTGCCCAAAGGACTCGAGTCAACCTTGACTCGACTCGCATTGGAGCTCGCCACTTCCTCCTCTACTGGCACCTGAAACAGCCTATACTTCCTTACTCTCACAAAGACCCAGACCGCATTCGCCACGCTCCCGATCACCAGAACCTGCAAAATAAACATCGCAAACCAAGTGAACCATCCGCTGCCTTCACTTGCAGGATCGCCGAACACATCATCGCTTTGGCCAGGTCTGCCATTCGCAGAGATCCCGCGAGCGATGACGAAGATGAAGTTGAGGGACAGTCCGATGGGTATACTGTAGAATTGCAGCCAATCGTCGTAGGTGTCGTCGCTCAGTATTTCTGACAGCCATAAGAGTGCATCCCACGGGTCTAGCAGTTCTCTCAGGCGGTCAATGATGGGGCGCCGCCGTACCAGTCGAGGCATGCTGACAGGTCAATTTCAATTTGATGCACAGGAACGGGAATGCCACCGTCTTGTCTCCATGATGTTCTTGCTATTTCAGTGATAAAGTCGAAGTCGCGTGCTATTTGTTTTGGCGGTCGCGCTAGTGCCGGAAGCGTCAGATGCACGAGCCAGGCGTTGCTGCGCACGGCTACGAAGAGCAAACATGTTACGTGGCAAGCATGTGAGAGCCGCGTTGTAGCAAGGACAATAGAAATCAACACTAGTTAACGAAGCATAAGAGTCTGATGTTTGCGCGAAGTCTATCTACCAGAGTCGTGAGGTCGTGTATCATACCATTACAACCCATAGTCTCAAGACACAATTGTGTTTCAAAGAAAACCCGTCTCTAGCAGTCCTGTCGTACGCCTCGCGCCTCGCCTAAGCACAGCTCTTAGCAGATTCCATACAAATATCGTCATCCTAGTATCGACAATGTTGGCAGCCGGTCCAAACTCTGTCGTGTATTTTAATTATACCCAGGCGGACTGGCTGCTGCCCCATCGCTGACGTGCCCGCCGCCGGAGCCGCCGCTCCTCATGACATCCAATGTATTCGGGAAGTACGGTTCAACGCCCCAATTCCTCAGATACGCGCCCGTCTTCTCGATCCTCTTGATCTCCCTCTGGACGCCCCAACCATCTCCCTCCTCCCTGAACCTACCCTGTACGATGTCCACCATTGCATCATCCAGACGACCGTAGAATGCTCCTCTTTCTTGCAAATCTTCTTCGTCACCATTTTCGAGACCGCCGTGCGAGTTGAGATTGCCGCCGAGCTTGAGCAAAAGGTCGAAAGCATATCGTGGACCGCTTGGAAGGGCAGACAGGCGAGCGATATCGGGCAGGAACTTCAGCATGCAAGCCGAGAAGGATGGTGTGGGGAGGGAGTCGTTCAGGTCGTCCTGCAGGCGATGAAGGTCGAAGTTGACGATCGTAATCTTGCGGTCGAGTTGCGCATTAAGCGTTTGCGCAGCATGGGTAGGCGAGGCGGCGTGAGCAGATGTGTCCATTTGGTGAGCGATGGACGCTGGCACGTCAGGCCGGAGACCCCGCTTGTCAATCCAGGCGTGTACTTCGTCTCGCTGCTTCTCCAATTGGTCGATGTAGGCTCTTAGGTCTTGTATTTCGGCCTCGAGTGTGTCGACCTTGTCGGTGTAGGGTCTCAATGCCTGGTTGAACGCTTGCAGCAAGAGGTCTGGCGCGGGCTCGTGCTTTGATGATACTGGCGGAGCTTGGCTATCGAAGCTGCCGTATCCATTCGTTTGCCCAGTTCCGCGCGCACCGCCGGTCGACACGGGTGTGCTCGCATATGCGCCGCCGTTGACCTCTTGCGGCTGGTTCTGTCTTGGGTACATCCCCGTGTCCTTACCCAGCGGATCACCCAGCTGCGGTGCCTGGTTGCTCTGCCTGCTCGACTGCGGCCGATGGTCACTGTCGGCGTACTTGTCGTTGGGGTACCTCGCGGCGTCGTCGTAAGTCTGGCTGTTGGCCTTGCTGTCGTGTGGACTATTGTAATTATCAACGTAGGACTGGCTGTTGCTCCTCGATCGGCTGAGGCGCTTGAAGAACATGATATGGCGAAAAGGGAGAAAAAGTAAGAGCCTAAAGGGACGAAGCTGAGCTCTACAAAATGGTATGGTCCGAGCGTCGCGCTTGCGCCTGCGTGACAGCAGTAAAGCGGTGGTTGCGAAGGAACAAAGCTTGGTAGTGCTGCCGTGGCGCAAGGTTGCAGGTGTGTATATGGCTCTCTGGTGGTGGGATGGCTGGTTGGGGTTGACCAATGCTGGTGCTCAGTTCGTTGCGCACAGCCCCCAGTAATTCGAGGCTGGTGATTAGGTCGATCCGAGTCTTAGTTCGCGCCGGCCGTCGCACAGCGCCAGAGAATGGTGCGAGTCAATATTCCGAAGTGCACAATGGTGATGGGTTGAAGTGGTCTATTCGTCTGTATGTTTGATAGCACGTGTAGATGCTCTCGTACTGTCGATGAGCAGATACCTATAAATGGAAAAAAGGAGTCGTGAACGCGGCGACAGAACCAATGATGGCACCGTCTCGATCAACGTCTCGCCGCGCTCCCGAGCCGGAAGCTTAGACCGCGTATAGTAACAAGGTGCTAGGATCTTCGTGCCTCCAAGACGAGGTGTGTGGTGGCAGGGGGACCGAAAGTGACGAGCCGATCGCGGCTCATGCATCCATCAGATTTAGTTTTCATTGATCTACGGACGGCCTGCCAATGGGAACGATAAGGAGTGCGCGGATAATGTACAGCGCCAATAGTATAGCACGTCTAAGGGACCTTAATAAAGAGCCGCTGTACGTGAGCTGTTTGCGCGAGTGTGGGACATCGATACGTAGGATGGAGAACTCATGTCGTTCTCCCGCATGGAGCATATGTAGCCTACCCGATGCCATTCCTGCAGATGCTGCATTATGCAGGTACGCCAACCACAATCGATGATCGCTAATGCTACGCTGACGACTGTAAGAGATAGCAATCCGGACCACGCTTACCACCAGAGCTGTCGCCGGGCTGTGCGTGAGACGAACACGCGAAACCGACGGGTTCCAACACAGAGTCCACCCCAAAGAGGCTCCCTGATATCGCTCCTCACCATCTTACATCAGCAGGATCGCTACTGGACCGCAAAATCACTTCCTGCATCTGTACACCAACTCAGCCAACTCATCGCTCCCCAGAATGTAACCTAACTTGCTGGCGCTCCAACGCTTCTGGCCATCATTGACACTCTCAACAAACTCCTTGAAGCCGCTGACCTCGACCTTCTCCTCCGGGATCTCAGCACCGAATGTCACCTCGAACCTCCCGTCGCCACGGCCCGCAGGGCATTCCAGCACAATATCCGACATGACACTGGTGGTGCCAGTAGGCGTTCGCGTCAAGATCTGGACTTCCAGCGTCACCTTCGGGATGAAGGCGGCGTAGGTGCACATGGCGCGGATCCAGGACGCGGGACAGCGGTTGCGGACCATCACTGCATCGAACTTGAAGCTGTTCTCTGCCGTGTAGATCGGCATGAGCTCTTGGCGTATCTGGCGGCATGAGCTTGCGATGCCCGGAGCGGCGATGGGGCTACTGCGATGGATGCACTTCGAGCGCCCGCAGATGAGGTCTGAGCCTTCAATCAGGACCGGCTGTCCATCCACTGGAGGCACGAAGGCGAGGCGATAGACGTAGTTCCTAAGTTCTCCAGGCAGCGTGCCGAAGAGTCCCATTTCTGAGCTTGCCTTGTGCTGACCCTGCTTCGATGGCGTTGACTGGCGTCTGTCCCTGGCCCGGCGGACTTGATGCTCCTCCCACTTGCTCAACATTGGCTTCAAAGGCGGCTTGCCAATGCTTGGGAAGACCTGGTTGAGCTCCGCATTGGTCATGTCCTTCATCGGAGTGTACTTCGGCTGTAGTTTCGTCGCCGATCGGCCCTTGGCAGCGCGACGCCATTCTGCCAGTAGACTGCCAGTACGTGACAAGGTAGGATGCCGAGGATCGATAGCGCGACGCACGCCGCGCTCCAGCTCGGTATCATTGAGTGCCTCGCGCAACAGATTTCGCAGCTCAAATTCTTTCTTGGCGTAGCTGTCTGAAGCAGGTTCGGAGCTCGCCATTTCGCTCTCGTCTGCGCCTTCGGCTTCATGCTGAGGACTGCTCATTTCGGTATCCTTGGGACTCGTCGCCCCATGGCTTGGCGACCGCTCGTCTGGGACGTTACGGTTGCGAGGCATGCTAATGAAGACCTTTTTGCGATAAGCAAAATAAGTCTGTGTACGGCCACGGTGTGCAGCAGTCAAGCGTGTAAACGACGCGTTGCAAGATGGTGACGACGGTAGTCCGGTGACTCTGGCACGCGCCTAGTCGCACGCAGCCGACCGAAAGCCTTGGACGTGTGGTCCCTCCGTCTCCGCTCCTGGACTTGATATTGATGTAAGTGAAGCGTTGTGCGAGGCGGGATGCCGGCGGGATGTGTTGAAGGTCAGCGAGTTCAGTTACTGAGTCAAATTGGTACTCTCACGAATTCAGGTCGGACCGGTACGGTGCCGCCTCAATTCTTCACAAACAGAATAAATAGTCTCGGAGTGGAGTGCCGTCGAGAAAGCAGTTGCGCCTTCCAGGATCAGCAAGAAGGGAGCGACACCCGACCAATGAACGCACTCGCGCGTCTCAGGCGAAGAAAAGTGGGACATCAGCGATAAAACATACCGCGAGCGTGGCTTTGCTTTCACGTACAACGATCACGCTTAAAAGACGCTGCACGATGTCGAGTCAAGTGGTCACTACTTATCCTGAGCTCAAGATCCTCATTCGACCCTGGTATCTAGCACTGGCGTTTGCAAGACATCTCGAAAAGCTCCGCTCCTGCGACCTAATGCAACCAACCCGTGATGTTCTTTCTTGACTGACAAGCTCTTGCTATTCCGGATCTCTGCTGAGGCGGTCGTCAGGCGAAGTGACATTCGCACCTACACCCCATCATCGAAAGCATCCCATTCGTACACAGTATTGGGGTCTTCCGAATCAGGGCCTTCGTCCGGCAATCCTGGCGGTTTATATTCTTCTGCCTCTTCTGTGTAGCACGTCTTCCACTTGGGTCTCGCGACCATTGACCTCCTTCCAGCAGAAAATTTTCTATTGCATATCTATAGGGTGAGATCCTCCTCGAATCTGGGAAGTCTAGTTCATATCTGCCGGCATCTCAGCTGGAAAACATGCTGTCGAATCTGATCGTTCGAAGCTTGCTCCAAGGTTGACCTCAGAATGCCTTCCATGAGTTCGATGTTCGAAAGGGACGCCTGAGAGTGTCTTGATACTCCTCAGTGGTCATGAAGTTTGCCAGGCCGATTTCGAGCAGCTGAGGCCAAGTGAAATCGCCAGTGAAGAGATCCAGTGAAGCCATTGAGCCCAGCTCACCGCCGGAAGCTCGATTAGGAAGTCTGATCTTCAAAACACGCAGGTCCTTTGCTTCGCGCAGATACGTGACGGGATTTGCGTCCTCGTAGACGATCAAGGCCGCATCTAATTCTTCGGCTTGAAGCATCGCTTCTTCGTCGCGCCCAAAAGCGTCCGGCCAGGTCTGCAAACATAGACGCAGACGACGTAGAGGCCGGATCATTGCCGCAGACATGTCGAGCTTGTGCTATGGCTCGACGAAGAGGCGAGGAGACACTTGATCGAGCGTCAAGCTGTGCAGCTGCCTTCCTGAAGTGTTGAGAGCGGCCGCATTAGTATCAGTCTGCCTCACACCTTGCAGCCGCCAATCTTCGTCCCCGGAATGGCACACAACCATCGCAGCTTGCGCAGCTCTACGTGGTGGGAATGGACCGGCTTCATCGAGTTCAGACTGGCCAAAGGTGAGAGTCACCTCATTGAGGTTTGCGCACGTCGGAAAGAAGTCACCCAAGCATTTATCATCATACTCTTCCTCTTCGATGGCTCTCTGTCCTGATAGAAGCACAACGTATGCATTATACGCCTTGGCAACCTCATCCTCGGTGGAATCGCCTTTCCTCGCAGTGTCCCATTTCTTCATTGTGCGGCGCACAGAACGCATCAAACGCTCTGTCACAGGGATATTGCCTTCATGATCGATGACTAGACAAACGCTTTCGACGTAGTAATCCCTGCGCTGATTGTATCTTTCTCGGTGGCTCATGATATGGCTAAAGCGATCAACGATTCCACCAGTCAACCAATCGATCAACTGGTTGACTGGTTGATTGTGACTTTTGGATCGTCATGCCGTTGACGCATGATGAGCCGATGACTAGAGCAGTCACGGTGATCTTAAGCTGTCGACGGTGATTTCGAGCACTTAATAGTGTCATTAAGCAGTCAACCGTTATCAACAAGTCAACTGGTTGATTGACTGACGGAATCACCAAGAGCGAGCTCCGTGCCTCCGGCGGTGATAGAAGAGCAATCTAACACGTGCAGAGAGGCAAGGATGCGCAGCGATTGCCTTCAGACTGTCGAAGCTTTGGCGCTCGTAGACGAGACCGACATCGAGCAGGATGTAATCGGCACCGACAGCTGCAAGCACAGAGCATGTAGAGCGCAGGGACAGGACGTCTCGAATTCCAAGGTGCGCAAAGACAGTTCTGGCGGGAGCTCCTGCAGCATTGGTCTCGCCGAGGGCTGAAAATGTGATCATAAGACTTCTTGCGAGCCATGGCGTTGAGTCGAGATTTGTCACGATTTTACCTTTTGATCACGTCTCCGACGATCGCGAAAATGACGGGACTCACTTCACGACTCACCCAGGCAGGTAACATGAATGATGGAAAATTCTGTATCTCACACGACTGTTGTCGGAGAGCGCATGAGGTCTGCCATTGTTCACCCGCAAGATCTTCGGATATCTTGGAATCCTCCATGACCAGGTCTTTCCCTGGAAGCCTTACGATAAGTACAAGCTCGACTTCACCCTTTTCATCGTACTTCTCACCGGCCTGCGGCCTACCGCACGCGCAAGACACCGTGCCAACATATACCATGCCAGTATTTAGATTCAACTTGATAGAGTGAGAAGCTTGTGGCAGAGATTTCGATTGGCTGTAGATATGTCACAGCTACCAAATTCCCGCAGAGCAGTTGACAACCTAGCCAACGGAAAAGAGCGAGCGTGTGGATCACCAATGCGAACAGAACATGCCAAAGAATGATCTTAAACGGTCTCGTACCATCCCATAATCTTTCAATACTAAGAGTTCCCGTCCTTGCCCATGTAGCTATCATTTCCTACACGAGTATCGATATCAGGCTCCTACCCCGTCTGGGAGTGCAAAACGTGGTCAGCGAGATCCCCATCGTTCGTTCTGTGTAGATAGCACATACGCTATGGCACTTCGGTCTTGAGCACTCGCATTTCGATTGCGGAAGGAGCGGGGTGGTCTTGGCGCAGTCTGCGAGGGCCTAACTTCTGGTGAGATAAGGTACTGGCGGAGGACCCCAACTGTTCAGGTACTCACCACGCATACACCGGACAAGGCTGCGAGTCCACATAATTTGCATCCCTGGCCTGGATCACAGTCCTGTACGATTGTCAGCAGGCTGGCAATCCTGAGCTTGCTGGAGAAGAGTGGATGTACTGTATTGCAGTTGCAACCCGTAGCACGTTTCATCAGGACCATCCAGACAAGAGTGCTGAGCGTTGCAAGACGTGATAGCTGCATAGTGATAGTCAAGGTGTAGGAATTTGCGCGGTCAGTGGTATGAAGGGCCAGGACTTGACTGCAGAGGCGGTGTCCCGTTCGATATATATACTAGTCTGAGAAGACTCGGGATTAATATCCTGAACCCATTTCCCAGCTCCTGCAGGCTGTACCACGACGGTCAGTCTCGGAGTCCAGGCACAATAACAAATCGCGTGGGGATTACATCGATTGTTCTGTTGTAATGCATCCTGCAGTAGTCTTCTGCTCGCGGAGTGCCGACGATGCTTCCACATCGTTCCACTCTCGTACAGGACAAGGACATCGTCAAGGGCATGTCCATCCCGGAATCTCTGATCGATAGGGCTAAAAATTGCCTGAAACGCTGTAAGAGCAACGGTCCCTACAGCTTGATGGACGGTCCAACCTAGAATCCAAAGGCTTGATGCCTGTTTCGGAACATTGCCCATTTCCCGCCGAACCCGGACTTCCTGGTATGGCTAGCAGTGCAACTCGGTAGATATAGGGACCAGGCTGCACGGCTGAGCTGCTAGACTGCAGCTTGCTTGAACCTATTGACTTTATCATTCCGGCAGGATGGCAAGGACTTTGTCGTATGCCACAACGTCGTCTTGAAACGGGCAAGTTGCATCTACCTACGGTAACCTACCTGCGCCAAACAAACCAGCGCTGCACAGGCCAGACGTGTATCTCGCCTGGTAAGCCCTGCACACGATAAAGCTGCCACTAGCGTCTCAGCAGAAATGCATTGTCATTGGCAGTACCAACCGTGTGTCAATCACGAACCGTATCATGCCCAAGGCAGGCGGGAGGACGCCAATGTCCAAAAGCTACGAGGAATATCCAGCTTGCGCATTAGCTCGGATTCATCCGGCCAGCATGTGAGCGTCTTCAAGCCGAAGGAGGGAGAGCACGAGCTCGGTCAAAGACCAAGTCAAACGACATTACCGCGCCAACCATTCTTGGTGCTTAGTACAGGTCGCACTGATGTTAGAACCTTGTTAAGAGGTGATGTCGAGGTTTCGGAGCTGCGGCCGTAAGCCTAAGCAAGGTTACAATATCGAAGCCAGTTAGATCTAGACGATTAAGATGTACTTTCTTGGCTTTAGATGGTAAACAAGGAGGATCTGTAACTCAGTAAGACTCGGATAGCACACTTATTGGTTCGGTAACTGCACCCGCCTTGACAAATTCTCCTACCAGTTGCTTGAGTATGGTACACCTTGATGCCAAGCCGTTGTTAGAGTTAACGTACGGAGATGGTATGTGAATGTATTGTAGGGAGACCCGTATATCGAACAGGCGCCTGCAAACTCATCACCCGATGCCGATCATGGTTCTCCCAATTGCCGGGCCTCCGGCCTCGTCTGCATTCACGAGATCCCGAAGCCGATGATTGCCCAGCCGAGCGATGGCGAGCACGAAAGTAGGCTTGTCACGAGGCGCAGCTAGATGAGCGCAGATGACTGGAGTCGCGAGGTGTGGATTCGTATGGCAAGTCAACACGGCGTGAGGTGGGTGGTGTGGGGCTCAGGCTCGGCAGCATCCGCTGGCGACGTGGACGGCGCTGTCGGCCATCCCATGCCCGTCTATGTACACCCTCTTGTCCAAGCACTACCTGCTTCGGCTGTCAAGATGTCGGTCCACTGCAGTGCAACCCAGATGATGGTCAACACCATAGGCTCATTTGTCCAAATTAAATGCCAGGTCTGCAAGAGAGGAGAGCGCTAAACACTTCTACACGTATGAACTATAAATGATTCAAACGAAAAGTCAATTGCTTGATCGAGCCATACAGTAGAAGACGGGAGTGGCACTACGCTAGCCTAGTGCGTCGAAAGAAACATCCTTCTCCTCACCGGCTCTTTTCCTATCTTTTCATTCAAGCAATCACCAGGGTTTCCATCGGTCAATCAATCGATCAACAGGGTTAACGAGTTGATTGTGACTTTGGGGTCGTCACGCCGTCAACACTTGATCAGCCGGTGATCTGAGGAGTCAACGGTTCTAGCAGCAGTCAATCGTGTTATTGAGCAGCCAACCGTATCAACAAGTCAACCGCTTGATTGACTGATGGAATCACTGGCAATCACAATATAACCCAGAGCTCTGCATTGGCGCGCCGCTCATGGAGCTTGCGACTGAATTCTTCTCTCTGCTCCTCAAAGCCATCCGGTGAATTCAGGCGCATAGGCCTACCAGGAACACCCGGCTAGGCTTGATCACACTTAAGAAAGCATACGGAAGCATCGCTGGCTCAAACCGAGCCAAAAATGGCTGAAATGATATCAGAGGACAGCATCCATACGACGGACAGCGCAACCCTTGCGCTGCTCGGCAAGAAACAGGTGCTGAAACGGCGATTCTCGCTCATCACACTCTTCGCCTTTGCCGTGTGTGAGCTGGTCACCTGGGAAACAGTTCTCTCGCTCTTCAGCCAGGCCTTCGACAATGGCGGACCCGCGGGAGCCATCTATGGGTTCGTCATCGCGTGGGCTAGCACAATGTCCGTCTACACCGTTGTCTCGGAACTGGCCAGCATGGCACCTATTGCTGGGGGCCAGTATTATTGGGTGTACATGCTCGCACCCCCAAGGTACAAGATCGTCTCGAGCTATGTCATCGGCTGGCTGACTACATTGGCTTGGGTGGCGACCGTGGCTACCGAGGCTTTATTGTCAGGAACTATCGTACAAGGCATTTTGATTCTGGACTACCCGGACTACCAGGATAAGATGTGGCAAGGCACGCTCTTGACCTGGGCCGTTATTGCAGGCTGCATATTCGTGAATGTGGTGATTCCTGCATGGCTTCCGAAGTTCGAGGTCTTCATCCTCGTCTTCCACATCGCGGGCTTTTTTGCGATTTTGATCACGCTGTTGGTCATGAACCCATCCCTAGGCTCAAGCACATCAGTTTGGCTTACTGCGCTGAATGAAGGCGGTTGGCCAACTCAAGGGCTTTCATACTGCGTGGGCTTCGTTGGTAACGTGGCAACCTTCGTGGGGGCAGATGCTAGCGTTCATCTTGCGGAAGAGGTGTCAAATGCAGCAATAAACATTCCACGGGCTATTCTGGGGGCCATGTTGATCAACGGCGCAGTAGGCTTCGCTATGATGGTGACTATCCTGTACTGTCTAGGCGACATTAACAAAGTAGCAGAGACTGTGACTGGATTTCCCTTCATCCAGGTCTTCTTTGATAGCGTTGGCAACATTGCAGGTGCGAGCGTTATGGCGGCAGTCGTGACAGCATTGAACTGGGCTTGTGCTATTGGCATCACCACGACTGCCTCCAGAATGGCCTGGTCTTTCGCTCGTGACCAAGGTGTACCACTCTCAAGATTCCTGAGCAGAGTGTCACCGCGGAGCAATGTTCCTGTCAATGCGGTATTAATGACGACTGGCCTGGCTGCGCTGCTTACACTCATCTATATTGGATCTGCTGCAGCTTTCAACGATGTCATTTCACTGACAGTCACTGGCTTTTATGGCTCGTACTTCTTACCCGCGGCATTTCTACTGTATCATCGGCTGAAAGGGAACATCGCGTCCCATAGTTCACTTCAGCAGCCGGACCGCGCATCTGCTCCAGCTGAGTACGGTCATGAGGAGTCGGCCTCCGATCTGCCACGGTACACAGCCAACGAATGTGACCGTGATAAGCAGGAAAGACCGCCAGATCTTCGCCAAGGACAAGTGGAGGTAGCAAACGTGCAGCTGGTCTGGGGTCCTTGGCATCTTCCTGGCATCTTCGGGACCATCAACAACATTTATGCGTGCTGCTACATGATATTTGTGATTTTCTGGAGTGTGTGGCCCCCAGCGACCCCAGTTACTGCGGCCTCGATGAATTATAGTGTCGTTGTAACTGGTGGGGTCATGATCTTGGCCGCGACCTGGTACTATATAAGTGAGTAATCCCATCGCTTCGTGGTATCTGATTGTGGGCTGACCATTATATTTCTCGTACTAGGGGGAAAACGAGATTACAAAGGTCCTCTCATCGATGAAGAGGTTGCATCAATGATGAGGGCAGGAAATATCGCATGTATACCCTGAAAATCCACAGATGCTCGCAGATGTTGCCAAGAGAAGCAGTCAGAAGGGTTGGAAATGGTTATCGGAGCCTGATCAAGAGTCTTGCCATCTTTCATGCAGGGCATCAGCGCCCTTTCCAGATCAATTTGGTATGACACCTTGAACACCTTGATGAACTCCTCACTGCGCAGGGAGCAGGTAGAAAGCTCAAGTACCTTGCCGCGGCTCCTATGTCACATACCTTCTTCGAGCTGCCCCAGCCAGCCACTCCGGAGGGAGTCGATGAATCAATGGCCAGTGTATGGAATGCATTCTTCGCTAAGATGGCTGACAAGCTCAAGTCCTGTCGCTCAGGATAGCCCGTTTCCGTGACACATCGGATTATCCAAACAGCGATGGCGTTCACTTTCATCGCAGTGCCGACTGAGCGCCGCCTGATCGCTTCACTCGCTCAATGAAAAGATATGGTTGGGGCCGGCGAGATGCTCAATTCATCGACTACCACTGCGACGAGAGTGACCAGGAGATGCCTGACAGCTCAGCCGGAAGTGTCAACAGTGGCGGTGGACTTATTGAGGAGAACCCTTTGCAGGCCTATATTGCGCCGTGCGTCGGATTGACCAAATCGGGTCGCTTTCGGACTCACAGGGAATAAT
Source organism: Teratosphaeria nubilosa (assembly GCA_010093825.1). NCBI lineage: Eukaryota > Fungi > Ascomycota > Dothideomycetes > Mycosphaerellales > Teratosphaeriaceae > Teratosphaeria > Teratosphaeria nubilosa. The sequence continues at coordinate 481,717 of ML995808.1, forward strand.
CAATCAGATCCGATGAGCCACGAGGCACATGTTTGCCTCATGGCACAGCACGACAATAGCGCGATGTATTATGCGGAGCCAGTCTATCCATTCGCACTCTACAGCTCTACCGTCTATGCTGCTCCTTGCTGATCATACCGTACGATCTCTCCTGCCTCCTATCCAGTGGTTCCATCAGTCAATCAACTGGTTGACTTATTGATCACGGTTGACTGCTTATACCGTCAACTTCACAATGACAGTGTTGACTGCTTGATAAAACCATTGACCGTTCAGATCAGCGGCTGATTAGATTTGACAGCATGACGGTCTAAAGTCACAATCAAACTCGTCAACTGGTTGACCGATTGGTTGACTGATGGAATCACTGCGCGGCCTATCGCATGACTTGGAGAGGTGCACATACTTTGATGGTCTTGTCTACGCCTGCGCAGGTCACTCGGATCTTCATTTGGAGCCGATGAGATACTGCAATGTCGGATGTCTCCAAATCAGCGCGCAGCAACCCTTATGGGAGATGAATCGTTGCCAACTCCGTGTTTTCGGATGGCTCGGCCGACATCGAGCATGAAGGCAATGCTCCGGCCTGCGTTGTGTTCTGTGCGTAAGCAGACTGCTGTTCGATGGATCTTTCGAATGAGCCTTTCAATATGGCTCCGTTCATTCGCACTGTCATGTGGTGACCTTTTGCACGAATCCAGGTTCTATCATTGACCCTCACACCAATGCTCTCTATCACCGCGCCCTCTACGCTTAGTACTGATACCGCTGGCAAGCTCGCAGCGTTTAGACCGTGATGCGTCCCTCTCCAATCTGGTTCTGCATTGAAGTAGATCTTGCAGGCCGAATCGAGCCGCATGGAATCTGGATATTCGATGTGGACTCGGAACTTGAAATTGGGGGTATCAAAACATTGCAGCACTTCTTTGATGCGTCTGCTGAACCCGAAGTGCTTCACGTTCCTAAGTGCTGGTAACGGACGATAGGTGCGTATTGTCGCAGTGCTGGTGTATCTGGTGCTGCCAGATACGCTAGATACGCTTCCGGATCGATCCACTAAGGCGACAGGTCTGGCGGCCTCCAGTCTAGGTATGAGCAGACCGTAAAGATTTCTGCCGCACGCCTGACGTCCAGTATTCGCCTTCGCGAATAAGACGTACTCGACAAATGCAACTCCGTCGTAGCCTTCGAAGGAGCCGCGCTCGTAGAGAGAATCGGGTAGTCGCTGCGATTCGCTACGGTTGTTCTGGTTAAGTAATCTAGATCTGCTGGCACCGGGTCCGTAACACCAACGATCTTTCTGGACAGAACATCCTGGCTGGGAATGATATCGTAAGGCGTAGTCTTGATGTGAGGGACTGAAGCTCTGATCGAAAAGAACCACTTCCGATATGTAGTAGCTGCCCGATATCGTATCACAATCGCGCAGCTTCACAGCAGAGCGACCGCAGAGTCTGAGCTGAACGGAAACGATGTCGACACAATCGACTGTGATGTAGCCCGAAAGCTCATCTCCAGGAGAAAATGTTGTCGACGGGCTGGTGAGGTGAATGGCCATGCCAGATGAAGAGGGTAATGTGCGATGCATTTCAGCGAATTTCAAGGTTCCTGGAATTACATATGGTAGGAGTCGAGAAGGATGGGACATACTGCGTACACCGATATATACGTCTATCCTGCAAGAAGCTTTGCAAGTAGCGGGTCAAGAGGATGTGTTTCTCCCCAGGCGATGGAACAATGGAAATAGGCGGAAGCTGATTCGCTCACAAGCACTGAACCGACCAACAGATCTGTATGGCAGGGTATGTATGTAGCTGCCATCTATGTGTACCAGTTGCAATATCTGCGTCGGACTGCCGGAGTGAAGGTGGCGCGCAGCGCACCGCAAGCCCAACCAGGTTGGCTGTGGGTGCTCTTCTCATGTATCCTTGACATACTGTATCTGCTTCTCGTAGTGGCACAAATGATTCATCAAGATTGAATGTATATATTGAAGGGAAGAAGGACACGAGATCGATGGACGGGAGGGTACATGTGTGGTGAGTAAGCTCTTGATGAGCTCTGATTGGTTGACCCTGCACCACACCAACCGCCGCGACCATCTTCGCATACAGGGGATAAACCATCCTCGCAATCTACCTAACCATTGAATCTTCAAGAATGCCCATCTGCATAGAATGCCGCTACCCCGTTTCTCAGCTCTACACGACCTACAGCAAGGCCGACGACAAAGCGCTTGGCAAAGGTGTCCGCCTCACGCAATGTCCACGCTGCAAGAAGTTTGCGGACAAATATGTTGAGCACGACTATGTCGTGTTGTTTCTAGACTTGGTATTGATTAGGCCGCAGGTAGGTTCTACCTATAGTCCTGTCGTGCACCAAACTGCGACTTGAAATCCGACATATGCTTGATTCAGCGCACACCGTCACTTATGCTGATCAGGATACAACCACGGTATATTCTATTGCACAGGCTAAGTGCGTACTTTTCTCTTCCATAGGTCTATCGCCATCTACTATTCAACAATCTCGGCCGTGAAGACGGCACCAAATTCGACGTACGTCCATATGCCCTGCACTCCTCCGCGAATCTCAAGCCCGCCAAATTATCCTAACACACTAAAGCCCTCAATTGTTCGATTTGGCGTCCTCCTCCTCCTTTTCGACGTCTATCTCACCTGGGCACGCATCGAAAAAGCCACGCCGTCCTCCTCTCCCACCCTTCCGCTCTCGCCACCTCCACCCCTTCCACCATTTCCTTCCGGCAGCAACAGCCTCACAAACGGCACTGCTGCCGCCCTAGGCACAAATGCGAACTACCGAAGCAGCGGTGATGGAGGGCTTGGAGGCGAAGGCTCCTGGTTAGCGACGCAGCCGATACTGCTACAGTACCTTTTCTTCCTCGCCCTCTGCGCCCTGGAGTCATTCTCATTCCACTTACCAATAAGGACGCTATTGTCCTTGGAGCTGCCATCATGGATTCACACATTGATACCGTACTACCCTCATCCGGCCCTGGTGAGTACAGCGATCCTGGTTTCCAGCTTCACGAAACTGTTCCCGCTGCTACTGCTGGTGTGGCAATACGACTTGCCGAGTTCAGCTAGTGCTGTGAGCTGGGCGGTGATCATCAATAATGTGGCGGCGCTTGAGATCCTTTTGGACTGCGGCTACATAAGAGCGGGACTGCTGTGTGCGGTCGGGGCCGTGTGTAGAGCAGGAGTTGGATGGGGAATTCTGAGAGCGGTGGGAGTCGGAGGCGGGGTTGCAGCAGCTGGTGTAGTGGAAACAGGCGATTTGATTGAGGTTTGGAGGAGAGCCATGGATGGGATTGGACTTGGGTGAGATAGTGCCACAGATTGCAAGAGGAAATGTATTCAAGACGTTCGCACCTAAGGATGCTCGGCCGGGCTCGCACGTCAGCAACGTGGCCGATGTACGCCGTGAACTAGAAGTACTCTCATACAAGGTCTACGAGATTCCATACGGAGAGTCGGAGAGTCTGAGGACGGAGATCAAGCGGGCAAATAAAATATGTCATGGTGGTCTGTGCTTCTAGAGATCTTATCAATCACTTCTCAAGCTCTTTGACGCTCACCTTGGCGTCGACATCACGGTGCTACGACCTCTCACGCCACCATTGAAGTCTGCATCCTTTGAATTTCATTATGTCTCACATCGCACCATCAGCAGCGCGACAAGCACTACGCCAGTGCAGTCGGCGCCTCTCGACGACATCTCCCTCAATCTTTGCCACGCAGCCGCCACGAGCATGCACCGCCGCAGCACGCAGCAGCCATGGCCGCCAGAGTCGGCGAACATACGTGTCGGAGTCCTCGCCGAAGAATGCGACGGTCAACGTCGAGAGCACCATCCGCGCAGACCAGAAGGCCTTCCTGAACCAGACGGGCGTGCGGCCCCAGGATGCGCAGATGCCATCGACCGGCATCTCCGCCGACGCCATGATGAGCCCCGCGGCAGGCATATTGAAGCAGGCGACCGTCATGGACGAAGGCACTCGGCCGATATACCTTGACATGCAGGCCACGACCCCCACCGACCCCCGCGTCCTCGATGCCATGCTCCCCTTCTACACCGGCTTGTACGGCAACCCCCACAGTCGGACTCACGCCTATGGATGGGAGACGGACAAGGCGGTGGAACAGGCGCGAGCGCATATCGCAGAGCTGATCGGCGCAGATCCCAAAGAGATCATCTTCACGAGCGGTGCGACAGAGAGCAATAACATGAGCGTCAAGGGCGTCGCGCGCTTCTTCAAGCGCTCGGGAAAGAAGAACCACATCATCACGTGCCAAACCGAGCACAAGTGCGTCTTGGACAGCTGCAGACATTTGCAAGACGAAGGATTCGAGGTTACATACTTGCCCGTCCAGAACAACGGTCTCATCAGCTTAGAAGAATTGGAGAAGGCGATGCGACCCGAGACCTGCTTGGTGTCTATCATGACCGTGAACAACGAGATCGGTGTCGTACAGCCCGTGGATGAGATTGGACAACTGTGCCGGAGCAAGAAAGTTTTTTTCCATACTGACGGGGCCCAAGCAGTTGGCAAGATTCCGTTGGATGTGAACAAGATGAATGTTGATCTGATGTCAATCTCCGCGCACAAAATCTATGGGCCTAAGGGAATCGGAGCTTGCTACGTGCGTCGACGACCGCGTGTCAGGATCGATCCTATCATTTCTGGCGGAGGACAGGAGCGAGGCTTGAGGTCCGGGACCATCGCGCCGCCACTGGTCATCGGGTTCGGCGAGGCGGCGCGCATTGCAAAGGAGGAGATGGAGGTAGGTCCGACTTTTTCTTGCTGTCAAGTTGGCAGAGACAGGCAGGAACCCTTTGCTTGGATGATTATACCTTACACTTGCATGGCTTGCAGAGTCGGCGACCTTGACCAGTTGCAGCTGCGTGCTGAACGAAAGATCAGATATATGACTAACCTAGTAACCATTTCTATATTCGTACCGCGATGTACTTCTAATTCCTCAAGCTAACGTGTCCTATAGTACGACACCCGCCGCATTGAACAGCTATCCAACAGACTTCGCAACGGCCTGCTGAGTATGGAGCATACATCGCTGAACGGCGATCCCGAGCGACACTACCCGGGTTGCGTGAACGTTTCCTTTGCCTATGTAGAGGGCGAGTCACTACTCATGGCGCTGAAAGATATTGCCTTGTCGTCTGGCTCGGCATGTACGTCTGCATCTCTGGAGCCGTCGTACGTGCTTCGAGCCCTTGGAAACTCGGATGAGTCGGCGCACTCATCTATCCGCTTCGGCATTGGCCGATTCACGACAGACGCCGAGATTGACTACGTTCTCAAAGCAGTAAGGGAGCGTGTCACGTTTTTGAGAGAGCTGTCGCCGCTTTGGGAGCTAGTACAGGAGGGTGTGGACCTCAACACGATTGAGTGGTCGCAGCACTAAGCCAGTAACTACTCGACGTTGCTTGATATCGTGTTGCGATGCACATGGTTCAGTAACAGGCCAGAAGTCCGCAGAATGGAGTATGTACACTGAAAGGCTAATGGTGTAAGTAATACATTGTAGCGGTGCAAACAGATGACGCTCAATCCTTCGCAATGGCTCCGTAGTGTCCAGCTCGGAGAGCATTCCCACGACCTCTCCACCAACCGTATTTTCTTATCCGCATGCACTCATGCCTTCTGAAGAATGTGGCATCGAGACCTATCATGGCTGCACCACACGGTGTTGCCGATTCCAGCCAGATCCCGCGTGGCTCGCAGCACGGTTGCAGTTCATCTGCACACAGACTGACCGACCAGAGAGCATGCCGTGTACGCATAATAACAAAGATATCAAGAACATACCGTACAAGCTGCACAGACAATTGCCCAGCGGCGTCCCCGTCCAATGGGGCACTGAGCAAGACTTAAGGTTTGTCGCCACAGCTCACTTTGAAACGCCTTCACCTGGGTCAGCATGCCGATAGGCATATAAGGCTGGTCTAGCAAGCGCTATGATCATCCGTCCGAACCCTATAATTACCTAGCCGCCACGCCACCAGCCCTACCACGCTTACAGCCTTCCGCGATCAGTAAAACTTTATTGCGACGACGCCCGCCACATTCTGCCGCAGCAGTACGGTAGGACCGGCGCACGGGGCCGACTGGCACGCCATGCCATGAGCCACGTGTAGCTATGTATGCGAAGCAAGTATCGCGGCTCTCGCAATGAATCACTGATAGTGGCTTCGCATTGCGAGCTGCGATCCTACGAAGCTTGAGATTCGGCTGCCTGAAGCGAGCACGACAGAGCTAGGGCGTGGGATGGGAAAGCCGATGCCTGGAAGTTTGTTTCGATCTGGTAAGGCTGATATGCGACTTCGGTCTTTTAATCAGGCCAAGGGAATGAAGCTTTGGATATAGAGATAGGCATGTATACCACCATATCGAGAAATGCAGCAACAGCAACATTCAAGATAAAAGTAAGAAGACCAACACAGCATTTACATTGCAACTTCATTGCTTTACTTCATCAAACCCAACACCCAAGCACTTCTTCATTGCTCTACACCTATTCGCAATGTCTTTCCCATTCACCACAGCAAGGCCACTGTTCAGCCGCCGCTCCAGCTCCAACAGCTCGACCAAGTCCTCTACTCGCTCCAGCCGATCCGACAAGAGCAAGCGTCACTCCCGCGACCTGTCCACTATGGCCGTCTGGCCCTCGACTTGCAAAAACGTCTGGCTCGAAGTCACGCCCTACAACGTCTACCTTCACGCGCTGTGTGGCCGCGACGACGGAACCTGACGTCAGTCGAAGATCGACCTCAACCTCTGCATCAGTCCTGAGCCGCGCGCCTGGAACTCCAAGGACCAGCTCATGCCGTTAGGATCATGGCAGCCGGCAAGCTTGTTGTACAGCAATGGCGAGCCGACCAGCGTCAGGAACATCAGACTCGTGAACGCCGGTGCCACTCTGCGAGCCGAAGTCACGGCGTACAAGGGCTTGTCGGCCGTCTTCGACCGCTCCAGCCGATGGGAAGTCCAGGAGTTCGGCTTGGCGCAGCATGTGCGCAACCACGACGGTGTGCTCGAATTTTGGGCTCTACGAGCGTAAGTCCTCGCTACCGATCATCCCACTTACCCACATCGAACTAACAACTTTCACAGCGCCAGTGTCATGCCAGTCTGGTTCTCGGGTGTCTGCGAGCACATCCACAACCGCTCCACTAGCAGCTCTAGGACTGCTACTCCTACGTCGGAGGTGGACGGCTACCTCTGGAGGGAGCAAACGCCTCTCGATTCCGTCCTGCAGAGCTGGCAGGTGAGCATGGCCGAAGAGGTGCTGCACGGCCTGGGATGGGATGAGCGCGAGATTGAGTGGATGAAGGGCACGGTCGAGTATGGCGACCACGTCGTCAGGTTCGGATCTTGAGCGCGCTTTGGGGCGGCTTGTGTTTCTTGTGTGTACAGCGTCCGTCTGCATGGATCGAGCGAGGAGTTGATGTGAGTCGTGTAGATGGAGCGGGATCTTGAGCTTTAGGAGTTGGAAACTGGGATTCTGTCAGGGGTTTATCCAGTGATCTTGATGAATTGGACGTTGTTGGATCGATCGATCCATCCAGTCCAGTGGATTGGATTGGATCCGAGTCGTTGATCCATGCGAATACTGCCGTTGGCTGTTATATACATCCATATCCTTCTTGGCCGACCAGGTTCAAGGCAATTAGAGTATGGCGGAGCATCCGTATGGTCACAGATAGGCAGTCTTAACTAGTACTGCAACATCCGAGCTGTCCGAGATGAAGCAATCATGACTATGTATCAACGCCGAGACTTCAGTCGATATGGATAGATCGTCCATGGATCGGACTATTATCCATCCATCCAATATATCAAGATCACTGGGTGTACCAGTTGAAGGTCGGTGGGAACCGTGTTGCTGAGGCATGCAGTTGATTATTGATGATATTCATGAGTTGCAATGAGATGAGACGATGATTCCATAGCTCAATCAATCGATCAAAAGGGTTGACTAGTTGATCGTGGCTTAGGAATCGTTCTTCATCATTCCACCTCTATGCCCAAGTCGCAGACTCATCGTCGACGAAAGCGGACGACACTGTATCAAAAACACTAATTATTACAGCTCCGTGAGGACAAGGTCTAGCTTGGTCGCGTCCCTGACCGAGCTCTATCTCTATGTTACATCTATGCATTATGCATTACTTCGTACTCATACCTGGCGTGCACACGAGCAAATGTGCTAATCGGAAGCCAAATATAACTCCAACAACGCGGTCGCTTTATAACCGAAAAGCCCGTTGTGATGGGTCTGACGATAGACTACAAACTGAACAGTCCTGACCGGCCCCTTGGTTTTCCAACCGGGTAGACAACAATAGCGCTCAGGAAAAGGCCGACTACCAAAGAAGGTCAGTGAATGTCTTCAGCAGTAAGTGTCCTCCTGCGGATTGTACTAACCAGCAAGCCCTATTGCTAATTCTATCACACTGTAACCAACGTCAAACGCTACGCTGTTGAGTTCAGACGAGTCGGTCACTGTCGTGCTACAAGGTGATGGATAGCAGGTCAGTTGCTGTCTTAAACATGTGATGGGGGAAGAGGGTCTGCAGTCTCAGCAATCTCATACCTATTCACTACAGCAGATCCGTTGGTCCCTGTCCCAGTTATCTCATTGGCAGAAGCAACGCCCGACACTAGGGCGGAGTTCGAAGCCAACCCACTGGGCACTTGTACAAATATTGCAGGTAGCATGGCCGCAGCTGCAAGTCCGTATCCGACACGGCGAGTCTGGCGAACGTACATGGAGTCTGCATCCTGGCCCTCCTCGAGCTTAGAACCAGACACTTGCTTCTTCTTTCCGATTTTGAGGACTTCGCGTTTGAAGTTTTTCCAGTAAATTCGCGCACGATCTTCGTAAAGGTCCAGTAGCCAGTTCTCTATTCTTGCACCAGTTCGCGAGTATAGATTTGCCATAACGCCAATAGCAAACGCGCTTAATGCGTTGCTGACCTGCGTGTTACCTTCAAAACGCTTAGCACTGTAGTAGTTGACGAGATAGCCGACAAAGGCAATCAACAGCATGACAGGTGCTTGTTTCCATTTAGCTTGGTTGATGATAATGAGACACATGGCGAAAGCAGGGACGAAGGCAAAGAAGTAGGGGTAGTCCATCTGCTTTCGACATGACGTTGCCGAGACGGCTTTGGAGTCCATGATGCCGTAGACGGCGGACCCGATCGTGATTCCGAAGCCGAGGAAAAGGGAGTAGATGATGGCGTAGACCATGCGAATACTGCCAGCCACGATCGAGCGGCTCTGAAGCTCTAATGAGGCGCACAGCACTATGTATCCTGGCAGAATCAAAGCGATCGATGATTGGGCCAGAGCAGCGAAGCAGAAGATGTGGCCACCTTTACCATCAGGTATGCTGCCGAATGCGCGAGCAAGGAACGACGTAATGACCGTGGCCAAGATCTCAAAGACGTTGGCATAGAGGTCCGAGTGAGGAGCAACGACGAGCTGGAGCACACCCAGGATGCAGCCCAGTAGAAAGGCGATCGGCAGGTCGATTAATCTGGCGCCGAACGCGAATGGTCCGACGAAAGCAGCCGCGAGCCCATATACCGGGATCCTGAGCCAACGACTGTGCTTGGGCTTTTTTTCGGTGATCTCGTCCAGCCGTTGTGTCGCCTCCTCCACACCAATTCTATCATGGACCACCTCCTTGTAGACTTCATGCGTATCCCGCAGCTTTCCGAGATCCAGACCTTGTGTCACGCGCACTAGCTTGACTTCCGTCGTATGAGTGTCTGGATCGTCGAAGGACATGATCATTGAGCCTGGAATGTACAAGAACTGGGCTTGTATCTCCAACACCCTCGCGCTCATATTCATGTACTCTTCCAACCGATGCGTTGGCGCACCATATAGCATCAGTGCCCTGCACAACTTCATCAGATACTTCTGCCGTTGTATGGTCTCAGCAATATGCAGCGTGATGCGTATCTTCTCGTCCTTCAACGGTTTGCCGATGCGATTGAGCGCCGCCATGGCTGAAGAGCTATGTGATCGCATGTGCTTCGGCCTCTTCTTCTTCTCCTCTTCGGCCTGCTCCTTGAGGCGTTGCGACACTTGCTCGCCAAGACCGGAAAGTACAGGGGAGCCAAGGCTCGCCGAACTACCAATTAATTGTGCCAGAGATGACGACGATTGGGTTTTGTGCTTTTTTGCCCCGAACCAGGACGGTGTCGACGCACCTGACTCCGGAGGAGAATGAGTTGGCGTTGTGCCGGTACTCCAATCGCCACCTCGAGAGTATCGCTTGTTGAAATTTTGTTGTTGTTGGCCATATAGCTTCAGCAAAGAACCGAGTATGCCGCCTCTGAACTCTTTCGGTGGCCCTCTGTAATCCTCATAGAATGCCTGGTCTTCCACAGGAGTCATGGCACCAGACCTAGAGCCAGTAGGCGAGTTGTCCTCACTCTGCAGAGACGAGAGTCCTTGGTGCATGGTGTGTTGCCTCACCAACTTGTGTGCTTCGAAAGTCGACTGCTTTCTGGGCCTATTGACGTTGGAGAGCTCAACATTAGAGTCATAGTCGACGCCATCAAAGTTCCCACGAGATAGATCCTCCAGTGGGTTGTCCAATTCAGTGGCTTGGTGAAAGCGAGTTTTGGGTTGGCTTGTAGCTTGACGTTCGGGCGAAGTGTATCTGGAATTTGGTTCTGACCGAGCCCGTTCATCAGTTTCAAGGCGTTTACCTCGTTCATAGGCTTCACGGGCGCGAGCTTGACGAATGGCACGTTGACCGTCGTCATCAGGGCCTTCGATATCAACGAGTCCTGGTTCATCGTTCTGATTCGATAAAGTTCGCCTGATAGCTGGCCTAGGACGAGAGCCGGGCACAGATAAATTAGGAAGTGACTGTATCAGTGCAGCATGGATCTGCTGAGTCTGCTGTGGCGATAACTCCCGCAGATGAGACCTTGATGCGAATCGGTCAGAACGATCAGGAGGTAGCATGAAATCCCTACTGCCGGGTCGACTATGATTTGGACTGGAAGATCCACTAGCTCTACGTGAACCCCATGGCGGAGTAACTCCTATTCGCGGCGATGACAGATTACGCTCAGACGACGTTGTCCCAGTAGTCTGAGTGACGTTGGCATTTCTGTCTTTAGAATCGACAGCTTCCCTGAATCCAACCCTCTTTTTCTCTAACCGTTTCGCACCCGCACTTCCCGGCTGGGACTGTCCAGCGCTAGAGGCGAAACTCTCCGGCTCCTGCACCGATGCTGGTGAGGCATTTTCCATTGTTGCAGCATCGCCAAATGGGTTTGCGAGCTCTTGCACTGGTGTCGACATCTTGTCAAGGGGTCGAAAGGCACGCTAGATCGATCCGGTCAAATTGCTGAGAACAATGACCCAGAACTCTCGACTAATCACTGCCAGATCCGGGAGGACGATTACAAGTTTTGCATGAACAAAGAATGTTGAGGGCCTTCTTAGTGGTGTCCTGCTATCTGTTGCATGTATTGACGATGGACCTCGAATTATTTTGAGATACCGATCGTTGGGAGGGTCGGCTTCGATTATTTTAGCCTGCAGGTGGCTATTATGTCGAGGGCGTGTAGGCGTGCCGCGAATGGATGATATCGTTGATCAACGCGTAGTAGGAGTCAAGGCGGAACCATCAAACCGGCTGCTACGCTTTGTGGGTGCGAAGATAGCTATCGCTTCTCCATAGCGCAATCAAAACTCTCCGATTGATAAGCTGGCTTGCAAAGAGGGTTTTAAGCCTTTCGCTAAAGACAAGCTTGTATACAATACCTAGGTACAGAAGGAAAGTAGTGTGGGAGGAAAGACTCTGCGCTTCCCTTCTCAGCCATGGAGTAAGTCCGGAGGGTGCTCCCTAGCAATGACGCTGTCTCACCTCGCTGGACCCATATGCCGCGAGTATCAGAGAAAAATGGGTCCGCTGGTGCGAGTGCATTCCAGAAATCCCGCCATCTTCCATATCGCGCTGGAAAGGCTTCACGTGCACCCTGGTCTCTCGGCCACCGTGCCCCAACAGAATAGGGTCGCTTGCAAGGGTTTGGTGCATGTATTTAGGTAATAGGTTGAAGCGTAGGTAGCGCTATATTCCCAAGTGCATCAGATCAACCACTCCGGGCCGCGCCATCGCCATGGCCCACCATGTCGGTTCGATGGTACCGTTGGGCTTTTAGAAGGTGGCGTTATACAGTAGGCGCGTCGTCGGCGCACATCATATACGAAGGCCAGACCTTGGCTCGCGCGAATCGAAGAAGAACATCCCGGCGGTATTGGTCGCCAAAGGGACATTGCATATGCAGGCAAGCGAGCAATCAGGACCTGCACGGCTCACGCAGACCCTACACCCATATGGGATTCCCAACCGCAAATTTTGAAGGGTGAGCTTCTGTGGTTGGAAGGATGGCGAATTCCTTTCCGCAACCTTCTTTGACTGGTACTTTGCCATGGTACTTTTCACAGCCGCAAACGTGCATCCCAGGAATTCGATCGCAAGGCGTTGGTTTCGGGAACCGCGATGCCACATTGACACCGTCACTTACAGGAACTGGGAGTCTAAAGCGACGCCGGGATCAAGGATCTTCCAATCTTGGAACACCTCTAGGCACGAAGGTACTTCTCACGAATGACACGCAGAGCAGTGCTACCTCCATTGGATCTTTTCCAAGCGCTGAGTCCGACCGTTGTGGCCCAAGAAAAGGCCCGATATCCACAGATCCAGCTTATCGACCCGTGATGACTTGGAATTTTCCAAATTGGTAAGCCGGCGAGATTAGGAAACAAAACAATCAGAAGCCGCCAATTGCACACGCAGCAGGACCGGGACCCAGATCGCGATCCTCGTCTGTACGGACCGCTCGAGCGGTTAATGTATGTACGTCGCTCAAAATTGCACCTGCTTCCGCGGTGAGCGGTCTTTCGAACAAGGAGCGAACACAGGAAAACGTAGCGGTCCGGCGGCCCATACAAACGAGGGATCGCCGTACAGGAGTTAAGGCTGGGTGTTACGCACGAACACATGCGAACCATAGACCCACCACCCTCCATGCATCATGCCCCCTGTCACCACCTCCCAACCTGGAATATTAAAACACCACACAAGAAATTCGCAGCCAGCAACGTTGGGCCACCGCTCCACTATGTTGAGCAGCAACAACACACTCCTTCCGCAACGCAGTCCATATCGCCGATCTGCGCGACCGTGCAGGGGTCATTTGCGCCGCCGTGTCGGGCACACCGTACGACCCGCTCGGAAGGTAAGCCCAAGGGCATCCGGGTTCATTTATCAGGACCAAAAAGTTGCAACGCCGGCATGGCGGCTCGAAGGAGTCATCAAGGCAAGGCCTCAACGATCGTGCTGCTATCAACACCAGGAACCAGGGCACACAAGATTTAGCTCCATGCCGGAAATCGACCCGGGCACGATGCAGCGTGCACATTGTTGAGGAAAAAAAGGGGGCACAAGGTATACTGCGCCAACACGGGGGCGTCGTCCCGGCTATCATTTCAGGTCATGCTCCCAATCCTATGAAGCCAATAGCTCTCTGGCATGCACTGACGCATCAAATCATGACCTCGTAACCATCACGAGCGGCAGCTCAGACATACCGCCACCCACCCCTCCACTCCCCCTTCTCCGTCCTCTCGGCATCACTGTTCGTGCCCGTCGTACTGTTGGTCCCACCATAGCCGGAATCCCGACTATGCACCTCATCATCTGCGAAATCAATATCAAACTCGGACTGCTTAACCTTACTCTCCGTCTCCACCAAATCCGCGCCGTCGCCCTCACCATGTCCCGCCGCGCCACCCGCCCACCCTTTCTGTTCTGCTGCACGAGTGTTCCAGCGCAGGGTGCGGGAGATGCTATCGAACCACTCCAACGGCTGGCCCATGACGGTCGGGAAGGGGTACTGTGAGGCGCGCACGACGACCTCGTCGCCACGCCCGAGTTCGACGCGTCCTTTGCCGTCGAACGAGACGAAGGCGCCACCACGGCCGCTCGTGGGTATTGAGACTTTCAGTGCCATGTCGTCGTTTAGAAGCATAGGTCTGAAAGATAGGGTATGCGGACATATGGGCGTGAGCAGGATGGCAGGGATGTCTGGGTGCACGAGTGAGCCGCCGGCGGACAGCGAGTAAGCTGTTGAGCCTGTAGGGGTAGAGAGAATGATGCCGTCTGCACTAATGCGGGTGAGAAGGCTGTCGTTGGCGTACAGGTCTAGAGAAGAGATGTAGGAAGATGGTCCGCGGTCAATGACAAGCTCGTTGAGGACCTCGTGCGTCTCGCCTTCGATCTTTGTGCTCTGAGAATCATGCGAGGCCACTGACGGTACCCTATTACCGTTGGTCGAGACGCCTGAGATGGACGAAAGGGAGGCTGAGGAGCCTGCTGCTGTAGAGATTGAAGCGGCGGAGCGATAGACGGTACACGTGAAGCGCATGCGCATGTTTATCCGCATGCCAGGGTCACCCATAATGTGGTTAAGCTGCTCCTTGTACCGCGCAAAATCAAAGTTCGTCAGGAAGCCTAATGATCCGAGAGAGAAAGCCAGAACTGGTGGGACAATCCGTTGGAACAACCAGGATGTGAATAGCACGGTGCCGTCTCCTCCAAGCGTGATGACCAAATCGAAAAGCTCAGGTTGTTCCAAACATAGTGCGGGTGTCCAAAAGCGCAGCATATCCTTGAATCTCTGATCCTTTTCCAACAGCCCATCACAGTCGAACCTGCTACTCTTCCTCAGCTTCGAGTCCACCCACACATTAACCCCGATGTCTTTCCCATACCGTGGCGTGCTCAACAACCAGTCCGCCAGCTCGCGCGTCAACGTCACAAGAGTGTTGTCCCGTGCCTTGGTGATGACCATGATATTCTTCACCGCCCTCTTCAATGGTCTCCTCTGCAACTGCCTGCTGACTTCGCGCACGGAAGCGGCAGTCTGCATTAGCCGGCTGTGGCTCAACTGGTCGTCTGCCTTGATTTCCTCCAACACTTTCTCAATGTCCACTGCATCTCCAAAGCGCTTATGGAAATAACACGGGCTCGTGAGTGCCGCCAGCCGCGCGATACTTGGAGTTGCGCATATGTTGAATTTACTGAGCGCACCGCTCAGGTCTTCACCTCGACCCCGCTCCTTCCCAGTTGGGTTCCTACTCTTGCGCTCTTTGCGATCAGCTTCTGCTGCCAGCTGCGACGCAAAGACTTCTGCTGTCGGCATTGGAATCGCTTGCGCGCCTGTACTAAAACGTCGCGGTGTCGAGTCCAGTCGGATATGGAAGCCGTCGGGCCGGTCGAAGGAGTTTTGTCGGATGGCGGTCCTCGAGATCGCTTCGGCCGTCGCATTCCTGCCTCCCGCGATGTTGATGGGTAGCGTGGGTGTCCTCTCTTCCGCTTCCGCCATGTCCGGCGTGCCCGGTTGAGTCCTCGCGCGCGCTTGCGGGTGACCGGTCGAGTCCCGCTCTTCCATACTGATTGTCTATGCCTCTGATGCGATACGATGTCCCAAGCACAAAGAAATAATATGGCCGATGGTGCCTGATGCCCTGCTTCGTCGGCGGTTACATCAATCGTCACGCCCGGGCCGCCAGATGAGACTAGTACGATGGTGTGGGCGGTGGATCTGTCGTGCCTTATCTCGTGCGGGCTCGGAGACGATATGCATGTTGGTGTGAGAGCGACTGGCGCTTGTCAAAGGAGAGTAGAGCCATGGAAAGCAGTTCATGGAGAAAGAGAAGTGTTAACTATCAGAGTCGGCGATTGGAGGCAACGCATGCAAGAAGGTTGCGTTCCTATCGTCACCGCGGGATCCGCGCCCCGCCAAATTCATGTCCTCTCGGTCGGCTTGCCGAAGCTTCTCCATGATGGATCTGAGCAGGTACATGTAAGACACGATCACTTACGGAGGACATTTATCACTCTTAGCCTGCCGTGTGATATCACGACGGTAAATCACCAGATGAGGAACCTGGCACAAAAGCATCAAGCTTGCAAAACAGAATGTCTGGCATCCACAGCCCGCTACTGTCGATATCATATCTCGCCAAATAAAAGTACAGCCGCCTGTGTGATCATAGCTGGGTGTCACTGATCGGGTGTCCTTAGGCCAAAAATACCTCCTCCCTCCATCCGTGTGCCATGTGCTCGTTGCCTCCATTTACCACGTAATTCGTGACCATCTTGCTTGTCACGATGCCCATTCTACTGCGCCTGCTTATTGATGTCCGCCTCAGCACCCCTCTGCAGCGTCTTGCCAGTGTCGTGCTGCTTATGGTACTCCGCCTGCTTCTCACGGTCGCCCGTGAGACCTGCAACAGCTCCACCAATAGCGCCACCAGCACGGTTGGAGATGCCGGATCCCAGGTCGGAAAGCTGGCCAGCGGCCTCCTTGCCCTCGCCGGCAGCCCTCTGCTGCTTGCCCTCGTTCTGTAGGCCGCTAGCACCGGTAAGACCGCCAATGGCCTCCTTGGCAGAACCGATGGTCTGGTCCCAGGAGCCCTGCTGACGGTCTGGGTTGTTTGCCGCCACGCCAGAGGAAGAGATGGAGACGCCGCCGATGGAAGTGCCGGCGTCAGACACGTCCTTGCGGGCCTTGCCCAGGTCCTGCTTGTTCTGTCCCTCAGACTTGAGAATGTTAGCCGGTGAGCGAATGAGGTGAAGATTGAGCATTCTATACCTTGTCGGCGTTGGAGCCGGTAATGCTTCCAAGAGCACTCTGAGCCATGCCAGTGGCCGAGTCAATGTAGCTCTGAAGGGTGCTGGTGTTCTTGTCCGACATGTTTGCTGTGGTGTGTGTTCTTGATCTTAAGTCGTCTGTGTCTCGATGGCAAGGTGTGCTGTCGTGTATGAGGTTGTTCAGTGGAATAAAATCCAGCAGAGGCTGCAGGTATACTCTATATACAGAAGCGCACGAGCCTCACGACGCAAGAGGCATGTGAACAATGCGGGTAATGACGTAGGCCGCTCCTGCCAAACCTGAATCAAGAAACATGTGGCGCTACCAGCTCGTTCTAGAGCCTCTCAGACAGCTGATACGGAGCACATGCCAGCATCTCGACTCACAATCGCGATGGGGTCGGTGAGTGACGCAAGCCGCCGGATGGCGGTCTGCAGGTGCCCACGAGATGGCAGCACACATGAGAAGCGCAGAGTCCCGCAGAATGTGGCGGCATTCTAACTCACGGTATGAGCCCCGAGATGGGAGAGAGTATGAGAGAATTCGTGATCACCCCCGAAGCACTGCCACAATCATTCACTTCAGCGTGTCATCATCTGCGCCCTATAACCCAGTGCATGCATGCATTCAGTTCATTGCCTCATATAATTCCTATGTAGATATACACCCATACCTTACCACCAACACATATTACCTAGCTCAAACCCCCAATTTTCCCCTCCTGATCATTCATATACAATAAACATCGATCCAAGGTATCATCGCAAATCCAAAACACCAAAACAACCCAAACCCCCATTTGCGGCTTCCCAATCCTCAAAAGCGTGTGCCAAGACCTCAAATCACTTCCCAAGCCTCGTCAAACAACCCAATTGCATCCGTCCCAGTGAAACATATCGTCTCCATTCGCCGCCAAAACCACATTCCCGACCCTCCCATCCATGCTGCTCCGCCCTTCCTGGGTCGAGAAATTCAGCAGGCTCTCTGGGTGCCCGGTACTCGTCGTCGCAACCGTCAGACCAGATACTGCCGACGCGTTGGTATCCACTTGGCATAACGTCCAGAGATCGTTCCAGTCTGCGTTCGAGCCGCACGGGCCAGAGAGCGAGAGGTTGGAAGTCGATGCATTCGTCGGACCGACGGGCTGCGTTGGTGGCGTGATCAAGGCGTCGATTGGTTGACCGCCGTAGCACGCGTCGTAAATGTTCGTAGTCCCGTTGTCCAGACTGCCGAGCAGCTTTTCCCAGTCCGTCGGCTGAGGCTCCGTTTTGATAGGCTGCGCTGCGGCCGCGATTGTAGCGCGTTCGCTGTCGTTCCCGAAAGATAGATAGTCGAGGTTCGGCAGCTTCACAGATATCAGCTGAGGTGGTTTATCCTTCAAGCTCTCTGACGGTCGTCGATGTTGCGGCGGTGCTGAAGGTCGGGGAGCCGTTGAAGCGCTGTGGCTGTATTGTGCTGTTGGGCTGAGAGCAGGTTCGGATCGAGCGACGTTGGTCGGGCTATATGTGGGTGGCTGCAGAGATGGTTGACTCTGGCTTGGTACACCGCCTGGGTGCAGGCTGATATTGTGCACAGTGGCTCGTCTTTGGTCGCTTGGAGCATCAAGGCTTGGCATCTTTGGGGATCCATTTGTGCTGAAGCGTGATGCAATGGCCCTGAGCTGCTTGCGCGTTGAGGATGGTAAGTTTGCCACTGGGCTGATAGTCATCGATCCTTCCGAGTTGCTTCGTGATACAGGAGGTGGTAGTTTTAGCCTGGGAGCCGGAGGTGGCGCTGACTCTGTGGTTGGCGACGATGACCGCATCGGCATCAACAACTTCGCTACGCGACCGAATTCTGCCGCTGAAGGAGCTTCCGATCTGGCGAGAAGCTCACCGACGATGCCAATCTGCTTGCGGTTGTCACGCAAGATCTTCGAAGTCGGCTCCAGCTCAAGACCTTGGAAAAGCAGACCAAACCCAGCCAGTATGAGAAGCTCGTCCTTGTTCAGGCAGAACGAGAAGCTCATGCCGCGTTCTTCAAGGAGCTGCACGATCTGAATCATTGACTTGCATGAGCTCGCATGCGTGATCATCGATGTGGATGATCGCGCGCCTAGCGAAGCGATGGCTGGCCGCTGAATCAGAGCGCGAATGTAATGGTAAGTAAGGGACAGCAGAGGCGACCTGCTGCTAATGGTGCCGGTGCTGGGTTTGTCCTGAGCGAATTGCAAACGAAGATGTGGCGCCAAAGAACTGCTCCATGCATCTAGCTCGTCTGAAAGGTCTGACAGCTTCTTCATTGAGAGCTCATACGATGGCTTGGCTGGAAAAACCTCCTCCAGAACCTTTGACAGGATTCGGGCAGCACGGAACAGGGCCAGGGCACTGGACAGCTTCGTGGACTCCCCCGGAAGTGTTGGTTGAAACCCACGTTCCGTGACATATTCGTCGTCGGCATCGGCGGGGTACTCGCAATTGACATCCTCATCCTTAACGTGTTTCGGGAGGCCGAGAAGCACGGCGGTAAAGCAGTCAACCGTGTACAATGTCCAGAAAACCTTCTTCCTCGTCTCACATGTCAAAGTGCCCAAAGCAAAGCGTTTTTGTGACTGATGCAACCCAAGTCGAGCCGACAAGGTAGTCGACAGGCCCTTGTAAGTCAACAGTCTGACCAGATCACCTTGCTGGATGCAGAAGATCTGTGCTAAGATCAAGGCTTGCAGCGCCGCCAAGGAGTTCTCCGTCAGGATACTGTCGATGGCGGCTCTCCATTGCAACTGAAAGCTCTCCAGGTCTGCAGACGATCGCGTGCCGTTGGACAGAGAAGAAATGCCAAAGACCAGATTCAGCTGCGCAATTGCCGTCTTGTCCGTGACCGCGTCCGAGTCCGCGACATACTTCTCATACAAGCCGAGGAACGTGGGCCGATGTAGGACCGGGCACAGAGGTGCCCATTCTTGAAAGAAAATGTTCACCAGTTGATCTGATACCAACCGTGGTGGGGCTTTCCAGACCACAGGCGATGCAGGTTCCGGTGGCGTCAATGGTAGATCCGCTGCCGCCTGGTAATTCGTCCCTAGAAGGAGCTCGGTATCGATATCGGTGGTCGATCGACCACTCTCCTGCAATTTGTGCTTAAACGCTTCAATGAATGTGCTTGCGATCGAGGTGCCTGCAAAGTACGAGTCGGCCCCTCCAGCACTTCCAGACAATAGGTACGGTGACTGTTGTACGTTGAACACCTCGTCATCCTCTGGCGATGCTGCATCCGTCTTATCCTTGTTGACATTCGATCCCAAGGACGTTGTCGACGGTCGTCTTGGCGACGGCAATTGTATTGGATGTGAGGATTGGGAGTGTATTCGCGAAAGCATATCAATCTTTTCATCTTTCTCGTCCAGCAAGTCCTTCAACTCCCTTACTTCGCACTCCAGACCTCTCACTCGCTCTTCCAACGACTCTGTGTAACCCCTCGGAAAAGCTCTTCTGCTCAGCTTATCGCTTGTCTTGCACTCGAAGCCAACATTGGCGCATTGCGAACAGCATGGTCGTATGCCATCGCATCGTATCTTCTTGCTTCGGCACCTGCCAGTTCACGTCGATCAGACCTTCGAAACTGGTTATTGTCCATCGCGGAGTGTGATGCATACCTGTCGCAAGCCTGCGCTATCCTCGCCTGCGCATTCACGCCCACTTTGATGACCTTCATTGGTAGAATGCCAGGCATGATGGGCGGATCCTCTGGTTAAGTGCAAGCCTTGACATAAAAGGGCTGATTGTGTTGCCGACCGGTTCCTAGCTACCCATAAGACAAAATGAAACCCAAAGCGATCCTCCCGCCAGTAGGCAAGGGTGTGAAGATCCGCCGTCATGCGCTTCCTGTGCAGTCCTGTCCAGATTCTGCCCAATGGAATCATGAAAGTCAGAGGGATGCTGGAACTCAAGCAGCATTGACCCCCGTCCCAATCGCGCATACCCTGAAAGAAACAACAATACGAGGATCCCAAGAGCGAAGAGGTTTAGCAACGGCAGCCATGAGTGCATACGGGAGAGAAAGTCTGGAAGCGTGGGAATGGCTATAGGATAGCCGTGGGTCCTCGTTCAGACGGGACTGACCTTCTTCTTTGCTGCACGAGGGATGGGAGAATAATCCGGGGCAGCCACGCAGCACCAAAGACACGCTAGACGATCGCCCACCTCGCTTGGGGCCCCTCGACCAATTTGCGGAGAAGAAACCTGGGCTTAGAGCACTCGGTGTGACGGGATTGGCTACATTTTCTCTTTTGCCTTTGGACGTCAACGGCGGCACAGTAATCAATGAGGGGGGCTGCGCGGACATGCAGATGGAGGGCGAGAAGGTAAGGTCGGGGCTCACTGTGACTGACATGGCATGGTAAAGTGTGCCTCTATGCGAGAGGAAAGCACCGGGGATCTCACAAGCACGGCTCTAGGTACGTCGCCGCGTTATGCGGTACGTATTGGTCATGCTGGAGATCATTGTGCAGCTCGACTACCGCTTGGGACTGCTTTCGGCTTCGCCCTGGCAGTGCGACCAGGTTGGCTCCTTGTCTATGCGGAGCCGACCCGTCATCACGGGTCGTGTGGATGATGTTCAAAAATCTCGAGAGGAGGTGAAGCGGTAGACACGGATCGAGCTGGAGCCGCTGCTGGCGATTAGCGTTTGTCCAAGCCACCTCGGCGGCGGCACTAAGCTTCTTGACCGTTTATGGTCATTGCGGGGTCTTTATGCATGCAGTCCAGCCTGTCCTGCGAGATTTGTCAATTGTAAAATTGTATATTCGTTGGTCCAGTGGACAGGACCAGGCTCCCTGATGATGAATTCTTTCCATACAAAACTGCGCTTCCTAGCGGTGTCGGGCATGTTGACCTCAATGTAGAACAATCATACGCGAACGCGAGATCGCAAGCTGCCGTAACAAGGATGGCGTTGTAACAAGGGTAACGCTGGTTGCCGGCCCTGCCTTCTTGTATCTGAAGCCGCCTTCCGGCCAAGTGACAGAGCGACATCTGCTTCATAGGGCGGGTTGAGAAAGTTGTGAGCTTAACGGGGATCGTGAATGCTTTGTCTACCAGCATCAACCTGTTGAGTCCACATTCGCCTCATCACATCCTGACTCGCCTCTCGAAAGACAAGCTGGTGCCAACGGTCCTCCACAACTTAATCAGTTCTAAGCTTCAGCAAAAGCTGGAGATGTCAAGTGACGAGCCCGGGGCAAGCACTGATCGCCATGTATGATGCATCCAAAAGCCAAGGATGTAGAGTTCTTGACCACTAATGCCCGAAAGCAGAAAGCGCATTCCGAATGCAGGCGAAATTGGCGGTTTGCGGTGTAGGGAGATCCGAGAAGTCGCGCAATGTGAGCTCGGTGGCCGACTGAATCGGGCAGACTACGAGAATTCTTCCTCGCCATTACGCAGATGCTGGCTGCCTTCGTTTCTCATTCCCTCTCCTGCCATCTGTGCCAGGTAGCGCTGAACGACGGGGCTTTGCGCAAGTTGAACTTTCTGCATTGAACAAAGTCGTCAGCAAGGCATCGCGAGACGGATTACGCATCAATGGAATATCGCCAGGTCCAAGCGACTAGGTAAGCGACCAGGTAAGCCGTGAGGTAAGCTAACAGGCGCTTAGACAATGGCAAGTTCTTGCCAAGAGCTCGCATCATCAGAACCCTGGAACAGCTCTGCTGCACGCGTGCATACCCATCCTGTGTTTGAGACCAGAATCGCGAAGCAACATATGCAACCCGGAATATAACGGCATTGATTGCAGCCTCACTTGGAGATACCGCAAAATACGGCCAATGAGGACGGAGCGTGCCAGCTGCATGGGATTCGACTTGACGATTCTTCCGACGGCCATGTTTCAAGCTGCTGCGCGGTCCTGCGCGTACGGGGAAAAGCTGCTTTGTGGTTGAGAACACAAGGTCAAACGGTTCGCAGAACGTCCACTGAGCTGTCCTCCTGCCTTGACTCTGAAACGAGTTACAGACCTAGCAGCTTGCGCGGAGTTCAAGGCTTTCCCGTACGCACTAGCTCGGTGCAGGAGACACGAACCGCTGTGTCGCAGCACCCCCTGTTGAAACAGGACAGATATCAGACCAAGGGTTCAGACATTTCCTACGGCATTTGAGCTCCCCAAGAACGCGGTTCGAGCGCCTCCAGGCGTATTTCAGGCTCAGGCATTGAGAGCAAACACGACGGGTCCATTCTCAAGGCCCGTCCGGCTTGTCTTCAGAAGTTAAGCCAACTCCAGACTATCCAGCAGGTATCCAGAAGCATGCACACAAAGCCGAATGGAACACATCAGACTCACCTGCCTCTCAAAATCCTCACAGGCCGTCTCCAATAGATCTCTCTCGAGCTTTCGTAGTTGCATTGCCTGCTCAAACACTCGATCACTGATATCGGTGCCATCGCCATGTGGTAGGCCCTCCACGACTTCTTGCGTGCCTTGCAACGTGCTGCTTTGATCTAGAACCCGCTGCTGCAACAGCGCGACAGCTCTTAAGTGGAACACGTCCCACAACTCGTGCTGCGCCAGTAACTGCCTCAGCTGCTGCGCGCCACCACTGAGTTCCTGATCATTGAAGAAGGCGTGCGTCTCTTCGTCTTCGCTGTTGACTACTCGGGCTAGCTCGAAGCGCAAGCCGTCGTCGTGGCCGACACAAAGGAGCCAGATGAAATCACCTGTCCAGTCTATTTCACCGTCGCCCGTGTCGATGATTTTGAAGCCTGGTGCGCAGTCTGCCATCCGCATCTTCGCCGAGCGGTACACATCATCGTCCTGGATGGCTAGACTGAGGAATAGCGTTTCGGCGCTCGTACGACCGTGCTCGAGGAAGCCGTAAGAGAATAGCATTTCACAGGCGCCTTTTTCATCTCCATACGTGATCGTGACCTCGTCACCCTTCCTCAAAGATTTTCTCTCGCGCAGCTGGAGCATAGCATTACCCTGACTGTCCTTCTCGTACACAGCGATGGTCGTCTCGCCGGCTGAATGGTTTGCCAGATCAACCACGGGAACCATGCAGTGACCTATGTCAGGGAAGTCGAGAGCGCGTGAGCGGTACATGGCGTCGACTTGTTTCCAGTCGTCGAAGGTGAAGTGCCGGGATACGAGACGGTACCACCTAGTGGTGAGTAGGTCGTCGTAAAGGGTATCGTATTCACGTTGCAGCGAACGCAATTTAGAGGTTACGGCAGGCGCTAAGGTCGTTCCCACTAGTAGCGATAGCTCGGTCTCTGTCCAAAAGGTTGGCAGGCGTTCCATGGGTAGGGATTTGATGTAGCTGAGGAAGAATCAGTCGAGATCAGGCAGAGCTCAGTCCCGAAGGGGAGCGGCTCATGGCTGCCGCCTTACTCAGTGAAGGGTGTATGAACGCTGACGCGCTCTTTAAGATGTGGACAGGAGACTGAGGCTTGCACGAGGAGAAAGACAAGGATGGCACCTCTCGGTGTCTGACCACATAGGTCAGCCTAGGCGCTGGAATGGAAAGGACTTACAATATACATTGCCACCATAGACACTAGTCTGAGAGGTGTCAATGATGGTAGTCAGAAGTACACAAAAGGAAATGATACCTACTGATGCAAAGGCGCCAATAGCTTCTAGTACTTGGCGAAAATCTTGGTCGATGTTGGAGTGCTCTCTGATGCGCTCAGCGGACAAGATCAACTCTTTGGGTACGGTCAAGAGTACTGGTAAAGCTTCCGAATCTGACGTCGGCGCAGTGATGTCTTCTTTGGCCAGCAGCGCACCGCCTCGCCCTACAGCGGTTCCTGGCATGGTCTGTTTGAAGTCGACGCCATTGATTTCTGCCCATGGTTGCACAGCTTGGGGTGGCAGAGTGAGCCAGCCGGACGTTTTGCCGTCTCGTATCATCTTGCAGTACGATGGAGAGGGCAGTTGTCGATGCGGGTGTCCGTGATATCTTCACGGGCCTGGTCCGTAAGGTATTTTATAGAGGCTTGGTTGGAAGCCCTTCTGCAGAGGGTATTTCCTGCAGGAGGCAGCAGTTTGTCAATTTGTCCGACGATGAGAGGCACGCCGGTGATTTCAACTGTACAGCAGTCTTGTAAACTCGTATTGAGTCTGGCTTGAATGCTGTGCTAGAGCAGTCGTGGACACAATGTCTCTTGGAGAGGGAAAGGTTCCGAGCACTGACTCATTTCGAGTTGGCCGAAAGAGGAAAGGGCGGGCGGCGGGCCGGCGATGTTCGGGGGCAAGAGCTGTCCAAGCAACCGTCCCGAAAACATTGGAGAGCTCGGACGACAACATGACGATCCTCCATCATAAACAACAATAATGCATCTCTAGACCGTCAACACCAGCACATCGCTGTTGACTCTGCTTCTTCTCCCCATCTCAGCTGCCTTATTGCTACATGATTGTCGCGCATTGTCGAAGCAAGTCTCAGCGGCATCTCATCCAGCGCCACAACACCAGACGATCGCACTAGCTCGAGCAGCACGCGAGCAATCAATCATCCGTTGCACCTGCCTCGACAGCACGAAGCGCAAGTGCTTGATTTGCAGTTATAGGTGCAGGAAGTGCTCAAGGAAGGCGCGACGAGGCTTCAATGCCTGATCACTCTCGCTCTGCTAGGGCAGACGAGGTGCCTTCCGCCGTCACCAGCTATGGCCAGGTCATAGAATACATCCAGGGTACGCCGCCCACCACCACCACCACCACTCTGCCACCCCCACCACGCTATTCTACCCACTCACATCCTCCTCCGCCAGCGAGCCCCCCCGGCTCCGCGGGTAAGTGTTCGGCAGCAGCAACCATTGCTAACATGCACATTCTTCAATATGAAGACCGGCTCTACCTGGCAGCGTACACCCATCAGCCAGACGAGAACACGCCCTTCCCCTACCCGACCACCAAGCAATCGCGGTCGCCAACGAAGCGATCGGCACGCGCGCAGGCTGGGCCTCAGGCCGTCCAGCTGAGACAGCCGCCGCATTACTTCTCCATCGATCGGAGCTTGCTGTACAACGCCTTCCACGCCGACTTCGGCCCGCTGCACATTGGCCACCTGTACAGGTTCGCGGTGCATCTGCACGATGTGTTGGGGCATCCGGACAACGAGGACCGGCCGGTGGTGTTCTGGAGTCATGCAGACTCGAGGAGTGAGTACAAGCAGGATGTCTCTGATGACGATTGGTGTTCTGACAGCTTGCCTAGGCCGAGCGAATGCTGCCTGCATTCTCGCGACATACATGGTCCTGATACAGAACTGGCCGCCGCACCTTGCCCTTGCGCCGATCGCACAGATGGACCCGCCGTGCATGCCGTTCCGCGACGCCGGTTACAGCCAAGCCGACTACGGTCTGACAGTCCAGGATGTGGTATATGGTGTGTGGAAAGCGAAAGAAGAAGGACTGGTGGGACTGAAGGACTTCTGCTTGGAAGAGTATGAGCGCTTCGAAAGGGTGGACCAAGGCGACTTCAACTGGATCTCGCCCAACTTCCTGGCTTTTGCAAGCCCGCAACATCAGCCAACACATGCCATTGGGCCCTCGGATCCTCTGTACAGCCAACTGCCGCGAACGTTGTCCGCATTGAACAAGGACAAGACTCTGCCACAGCCATTCAAGAACGTGCTGGCACACTTCGCTGAGAGAGGCATTGGTTTGGTAGTGAGATTGAACTCCGAGCTGTACTCGCCCAGCTATTTCACGGCACTTGGCATCAAGCATCTCGACATGATCTTTGATGATGGCACGTGCCCGCCATTGAATCTGGTGCGCAAATTCATCAACCTGGCACACTACATGATCGTCAGCAAGGACAAAGGTATTGCCGTGCACTGCAAAGCTGGTCTTGGGCGGACAGGTTGCCTCATTGGTGCATATCTCATCTATCGCCATGGCTTCACCGCCAACGAGGTCATCGCATACATGCGCTTCATGCGACCGGGTATGGTTGTCGGTCCACAGCAGCATTGGCTGCACCTGAACCAGGGCACATTTCGAGAATGGTGGTTTGAGGACACCATGAAGGAGAAGATCCTTGCCCAGATGCAGCCCGCAACGCCTACACGTCTGCACCAGTCTGGCAACAGGCGACTCGCAAGCAATGGACAGACCTTCACACCCCCCAACGGGGACCGTCACAGCCCGAGACGATCAGCACTTGGCGAGATTACGAACAACGAGCAAGCGCCCACATCGCAGCCCTACTCTACCTCTGACGCAGACCTACAGGGTAGCCGAGGTGTCGCGGATGAAAACCTGCCAGCGCCCACGCCTGGGCAGCCGAGGAAGACGAACAAGATCTACGGTGGCCGTCGCGTGATGACAGAGAACCGTCCCTTCGACATCAAGCCGGACAGTGAGATCATCCAGATGCAACGATCTACCCACGCAGTCGCAGAGGAAAGTGAAGATGACTGCGCTCTCCGTATGCTTAGCCGAAAGGCAAGCCA
This sequence comes from Teratosphaeria nubilosa, assembly GCA_010093825.1. Taxonomy (NCBI): domain Eukaryota; kingdom Fungi; phylum Ascomycota; class Dothideomycetes; order Mycosphaerellales; family Teratosphaeriaceae; genus Teratosphaeria; species Teratosphaeria nubilosa. The sequence goes on from ML995808.1 coordinate 508,889, forward strand.
ATCTCCGGTCTCGCGGAGTGGGAAGCGACGAGCAGTCTCCTGCACCACAACGACTACCACGACCACGAAATGGGACGTCCCGGCAGACTCTGGAAGCGATGCCGAAAATCGACCGGGTCTGCCTGGGCAGGATGATATGCTCATGAACGACTGGCTTGCTAGCCCGACCAGGCCGAAGACCCCGAGTGCGAGGAGCGGCAGTGGTGTAGGCACGCTGAGCGTGGGCAAGAGATCTTCGCCCGTTCGACGGAGCACAGAAGGTAAGACGAGCGTGAGGAAGACCAGCGGTCGTGTTGGTAGCGTGGGCTCTGGTGCTGCAAGGAGCCACAAAGCTTCGTGAAATCAGGACGAAGTCTCGATTGATGACCATTCGATTGATGACGCATGTGACACGGTCGGCGATATTTCGTACTTTTCTCCATGGCGCGGACGGCGTTGTTCCGCTGGGTTTGATGATCTTGGAGCTGGTGTGGAAAAGGCATGGGTTTGCTCTTCCGTGATTGGGTGGGTGCGGGTTCAGTAGTGATTGATGTGGACGCTGCATTCAATCTTGCTTGCTTCTTCGCTGTTTTGCCAAGGATACCTTTGACGCGATTGCAATGTTGAGGTTCAGTGGAAAATAGATGCACAGCGTCTGCGAGTTGACCGGTGTAGGTACCGATGCGTGTTAACGGCACGTCAAGCGGCGCATAGGAAATATGGATATGGAATTTTTCAAGGTTCAGAGACGCTTGTCGTGATTGCGGCCGTGGTGGTCTTGGTCAGAATGCCTTTACTGTTGTGCACTGTGCGAGCGTCCTTTAGCAGTACCAAGTGCCCGGCCTTGGCCGGTCGACTTAATGATCAAAAACACCTAAGGTGGTACGGACCTCGTAAGTTCAGCGTGTGTGCATGTAATCCGGTCATACCATATCATGCCTCTGTAGCGACAAATTTGGCGTGCGGTATAGAGGCTCTCGATTCTCTGCCACACCCAGTTGTGCTGTACAGACAGGGAATATTCCCACCTGTCAGGGCTTGCTAGGTGAGATAAGTGTCGACCTGCCACGGGACGCAAACATCTCGCTTTGCCGTCCAATCCTTGATAGCATTCCAAGGAAGTTTTAGTATCACTGTTCCTCATCGCGGGACTTTTCGCATTTCGAGATAGAGGTATGCCAGAGGAATGCCAAGGTATTGAACGGCAGCGTGGAGCTCAACTCAACGCGCACTACCATCGAACCACCTTTCCAGTACCATCCTGATATGCGTGCGCCGACGCAACCCTCTTCCCTTTGCTGTCCGTGAAGCGTACGGTGATGACATCGTTCGGATCGTCAGGATCACGCCTTGACTTATGTGGCTCCGAGCCTCTACACAACGGTCATTAGGTCATGTCGCTTCAGGATACTACTCATCGGCGACTCGCCTCAGCTCTGCGTTCTTGACATCCAGGGTTTTGTTCTATAGAAGCAGGTCAGAGACATAAGATGAATGCGAAGACACCGAGGCTCGCCTGCTTTTCGAAATCCTCACAGAACGTCTCGACGCCGGTTCTCCATGTCGAACTGGTGATTTGCGAGGGTTTGGTCTTGCCAATCCAATGGATGAGCTGGCTTGCTGAGCTTTTGAACGTGATCTGTCCAGCGCGTTCGTATCGAGAAGGGCTGATCCTGCACTGGGCTCCTTGAGCGTCCTCATCATCTTTTATGAGTTGCGGCGCCGCGCTGCACGATGTAACAGTTCACACTCATCAGCAGGCGCTTGCCCAGCACTATGATACTTTAGCGGGAACGTAATCACCACCTCGCAGGTGCCCAATGGGCTTTCTCGAATGGTTGTTGAGAAAGCGACCGTAGTTGGTGGCGTCGCCTCCGCGGTTTCACGCAAGGACACGCGCCCAGGAACTTCTGGTCCTGAAGTAATTCTATCTATAGAGCTTTTTGCGCGCTATGCTTCTGCCTGCTCTAAGGGGATTCCATCCGATGTACGCTCGGATGTTGAAGCATATCGGAGGTATTGCTGGTAGATATGCATCTTGCAGAAATCCATCTCTTGCCCTCCAACTCCGAAAGCAGCGACCGACCTCCTTGAGGCCTCTCATGGCGCTCATTTCACGAGTCGAAGAAGAGACGCTTCTCAATTACAATCATGAGGATTTCTATCCTGTCAAAATCGGAGAGCGACTCGATGCACGATATCAAGTAATTGGTAAGCTTGGCTATGGCGCAAGTTCTACGGTGTGGTTCTGCAGAGATCTCAAGTGAGACATACCTTACAGAGGGCAAAGCCAGCTATCGCTTTCGCACACTGACATCGCATCTCAGTACGACACAGCATGTCGCTGCCAAGGTGTGCACTCGAACTCCTCCTGGTGGCACAAATAGAGAGGATTTGCTCTACAAAAGATTGAAAGATGTCCACACACAGCATCAAGGCGTAGCCAGCATTCGACCGGCTCTGGATCACTTCGACCTCATCAGCAGGAGTGGAGACGCTCACGTATGCCTGATACATCCACTACTACAATGCACATTATTTGAGTTCCAGAGATTGGGCCGCCGGCGGCCAGCACCGCTCCCGGAAGGGATTGCGGATGGAACCATGAAAAATCTGCTCGAGGCGCTTGACTTCCTTCATACAGAAGTTGAGGTCATACACTGCGGTATGAGGTGCTCCTTAAGAAATAATATAGGAGAAACTAATTTTTTTTGGCTGCTAGATATCAAGCTGTCGAACCTCATGCTACAAGTCGAGGATAAGACCACCCTCGAGGAGTTCGAGACGGCAGAAAAGGAGTCGCCAAGCGCATACAAGATTGTCAGCGAAGACCGAATCATCTATACCTCCAGACCGCTTCGTAAGCCACAGGCACACGCTTATGGTCCTCCTTTGCTCTGCGATTTCGGCGAGGCCCAGGTTGGAATCACACAGCCCTGGGCAAACATCCAGCCAGATGTGTACAGAAGTCCTGAAGTTCTTATGCAATTCGTGCGCTACGGCTGTGCGATCGATATTTGGAACGCAGGCTGTGTGGTAGGTCATTGAAATTCTGATTGTCTGCCTCGAAAATGAAGTGCTGCTAATGTATACATGAAGCTATGGGATATGCTAGAAGGCGATCATCTGTTCAATGGCCACGACCAAGATGATCAACACAACAACCGTCTTCACATGTCTGAAATTGTGATTCTGCTCGGCGAACCGCCCGCAGGCTTCCTGCGGCAGAGTCCGCATTCATGGCGCCTCTTTGATGGATCCGGTACGCCTTTTTATCGTGGTGGGTAGGCATACTGCTAACCTTAGAAACGTAGGGAACTGGTGCGCCCAGCCTCCGATCGCACCTTCATCGCTGGCAGATCGAGTGAAGCATTGCCCCGAGCAGAGCAGAGCGCAAGTTGTGGACTTTTTGTCTGGTATGCTCCGTTGGCTTCCAGAGAAGAGGGCGACAGCGAGAGACCTGCTCAGTCATTCTTGGTTGCAGGATGTTTGATGGACAGTTTGTGCCTCAAAAAGCTTTATCAGGCCTCCCGCACTCCTCCACACTGCGATCGCGGTCGTAGGACAGCCCGAGGCAAACGAGAGTCCGGCGTTACTGCTTATAGCCGGGCAGCGTCGGAAGGGTAGTCAAGGGCACCCAAGGTCATTGCTTCGAATACAGTCCGGCGACGTCGTATGGCCCGGATCATCTTGCAAGGGAGGAGATAATTCAGAGGGGCTTGGATGGCATGCTCCTCAGTCCTTCGAAAGAAGCTGATGCTGCCAGGTCCAGGAAGCTTACAGAAGGTGCATACCAAGTAGTGCGCTGGTTCACCTCGACCCTTTTTGCACTCAATAATCGCGCTTCTGGTCAAGCGACGATCTTTTGGTGTGATGGTGGCAATTGGTACTGGCGCTGACATTTACTGGACGGTCGTCCGCGCCTCAAAGAGTATAGCACCATCGCCCGGGGCACAGCTTCGTCTCCCGCCAGTCTTTCGAAAACGTGGACAGTCGCTCAATTGCCAGCCCCACAATAGTATAGTATGGATGTGAGGGGTTTCGTCAACGTCACATATCCGTCCGAACATCCAAGCATATGACGACTCGACCTGATCAATGTCTACGAGATGCTCTCGCACAGCCGGGCGGCAAGTCAATCTCAGGCCTTGCGAGCTTCATCATCACACCCAACAAGCCAGCCATCTTCAAGGAGATGAATTGTGCACGCACATAGCATTTGGCCGCTGAGTCCTGAAATTTCAAGCACCCATGCAGGACAGCTCACGCTCCACCTTCCGGTGTGTTGCAGCCAGGCATGGAGCGCAGCATCCTGGCAGGCCCGAGGATGATGGCTGCAAGGGGCAGGACACTGATGATGGCACGCATGATACTCGTGGTGGTGGTTGGGCGATTGTGAGGTCAAGGAGTCTCTCTACTTACTACCCCACGGTTGTTGTCCTGGATTATATGTGACTGGGTCAAACGTCGGCGATGACGACCGAGAACGAGATCGTACTCGTAAGCTCAGCAGGCCATGGCATTCACGGCAGGATCAAAAGCTTAAGAATAGAGAGCTGACTGAATCGTCTGCTTTTCATAACTTCTTGATTCATTCTCCAGGAAATCGACCCTGTCCGCAATGGTCAAATCCTCATGCTCCCCTCTCCTTTCGCTTTTCAGCAGGGCTGAAGCAGCCAAGAGCTGAAAAGCGAAAGAATCGAGCTCCGACAACGAAAATATGAGGGAATGAGTGGCTTTGGGTAAGACAGCAACTTAGATGATCAGATCGTTTTGCTTGTCACGCGGTGTCAAGCAGGGGATATGGGCAATGGATCTACCCGCTGATAAGGCCAATCAGCTACAGTAGTGAGACACACAGACGCCTTGGCGATCACACGGATGCTACTAATCGATCGATTGACCACTTCGTCTCGTACCAAACGACTCGGAACTAGATTGCAGACGCTGAGTTGGAATCCAAGATTTTACGAATGCGAGCTGGCCTATCACACGGGCATCATCTCGACCCTCACCGCCTGCAGCTCGGGATCACCGCCACTCTCTAGCAATCTCACGTCCCTTTCCGCCCAAGCCCTTTCCCGCGCAATCTCCACTACTAGCGTCGAGATCCTCGAAGTCCATGCAAGACATTCCTCTTGCGATGCCCCATCAACAATTTCCAAGGCTTCGAACCCATCGCTGTTCAATGCACTCAGAGGATAGGCGCCTGCAAACTCCCAGTCAATGACGCCTGCCATCTCTGTGCCGTCCATGAGAATGTTGCGGGCTTGGAGATCGTTGTGGCAGAGGACGAAAGGCTCCTTGCGAGGGCTTGTGGCCAGCTTGGCGCCTTCAACCGTAGGGGCCAAGGTGCCATCGGGCGCCATGCCTCCTAGTCGATCAAATCGAATTTCTCCGAGTCGAACAATCAGTTCTGCAACTCTGCGGCCTACGACTTCTTTCTCAGGCTCAGCATAGGTCGGCCACACATCGCTTAGCGGCGGTGCGTTGATGTATTGCTCAGCGATGAAAGGGAGAGCGTTACGCTCCGAGTGCAATCCGCTAGAGTAGCCGTACACTTTTGGCACTGGGACCTCAGCGCAGTGCTTAGACATGTAAAGGAGCCATCCGACCGCGTCTAGAATCTGGTTCGGACGCAGCGAGTACTCGTTTGCCACACGTAGGATGAACGACTCAGGTCTGGGCTCGGTCTGATCCGGTCCTGATGATACGGGATTCACAAGCCAGACCTCGTTATAGCCACCTTTTGCGAGCAGTGACACGTTGACGTCGATGCGCCCGGCAGAGTTTGCAGGAGTGCCGCATGTAGTGGTGACCGAAGTAGATGCGGAGTGAAAGTGTTGTGTCTTTACTTGGTAGACGAGACGTTGTGATAGATGACTACCTCCGTGGTTCGCACATCGTCCAGGACACTCATCAATGTGGTTGTATAGGTTGGGATGTCACCGCGAGCAAAAATGCAAAACGTACAGCAGTAGGGATTCCCACGTGGTCACCCACCGTAGTACTAATCTACCGGTTCACAGCTTAAGTACAGGAGAGCGGACGGGATCCTCTGTTCTCTGTGACCTCTGGCCGTACGTGGAGCGAGCAGGAACTCATTAAATCTATTAGCCAAAATGTCCCATTTTACAGAAGAAGCATCGGCGCGGAATTGAGCGCCGAAGTTGAACAATCTGAGCACTTGCACGTTCGCCAGTTTCATACTATCTATACCCGAGGACCGCGTGGGACAGAGAGTTAATATGACGGCATCCACAGGCACTATGCCTCCTGCTAAGGTGCTGCGGGACGGTTGATCCTTGATGCAAGAGATGGGCCATCGAGGTGCAGAAGAACGATATCGTCGAACCAATGATGCGTCCCAGGTGTAAGGCCAGGAAGAAGTAGTGCTGAGCATATTCGTGCCCCAACATGCAGCAGGTACCCTTGAGCGTTGCTAGACACAATCGCTAGAGGGCATCAGTCAAGATATGGTACGCCTACCCTCCGTCTTACAGCGAGGCTCGTTGCTTCGGCTGGTCGTGGCGCGCCTGAAGCCTGCATGTCGCGAGGTGCGGCCGGAGTTGAGGATATTCTGCTGCCTGGCTTCGAGCTTCTCCTCTGAGTCCGACTCTACGAATGGCTAGCCTATGGTTCGAAGACCCGGGCGATTTGGAACTCGAACGTACAGCCACATCTCTTACGACAACGGCCAAGGCATCCGTGTGAACGGTGCTGGAGTCCATGCTACTGGCAGTAAGATCACGTACCAAGTCAACTCAGCAGGTGCAAGCGCTCCTCCATTGACAATCCTCCGTTGACAACTCTCCATTAACAATCCTCACCGCTAACGGTCAGCCGGCGATAGGCCTCCCCGGATGGAACGGCGATGGTGTCGTCGTGGACGGCGTGACGATGACGCGAGGCGAGACGCCAACCTTGTCGGACGCTGTGGTTGTTTCTGCGCGTGTCTCAGGCCGGGCTGTGGGAAGTGCTAGATACAACGATCCGGGATCTGGCTCCATAGACCCCAAAACGTCACCCGCTCTCGGAATCGACGTTGGATTCGGTCTTGTCATCTCGGACATCACATTGAGTGTTGGCGGTCCGCGGCGCGACTCGACTCCTGGCGTCTAAGGAATTGATTGTAGTCGGGACGAGCATAGCTGCTCTGCGTCTTACGACTGATAATTCTGGCAGAGAAAGTTCGCTGCTGTTGGCGGACAAAGACTTAGCGGGAGCAGTAGTAACCACTCCAGCAATGCCGCAAATCGAAAGCACTAGTGTCGCCGCGCTGCAGAATTCACTTCTGGACCGCTGCCAGAAGGTCAAGACGCTGCTACAACCGGCACTGTGACACTTCCGCATGCTAGCACTCCCGCTTCTTCGAAGCTGCTACAAAGGCCAAGTAAGAGTCTCGCATCGCGGTCGAGCATGACCGGTTCTACCTTGGCTCTCGCTAATGCTCACGATGCTAATGCAGGTGCTATTCCATGCTCTGAAGCAGCGATCTTGGGATGACTGGTTCTTAAAGTTCAAGCGAGCACAAGTGAAAACTTTCAGTTGATGGAAGAAACGACAAGTATTACGTCTATCAGCACGTCGCAAACTTGAGTGAAGAACACTACGACGAGTGCAAAAGGATTCCAGGCCTGTATAAGGTATGCAGATTTCTATTGCACAAATAATGGCCACGACGCACGGCTGCAGGTCTCGAAACAGCCAGAGGATCATGACTTCTACTTGGAATGTGTCCATAGTAGACGGGGAAGAAAGAAGAATTCAGAGCAAGAGATCCGAGTTGTGATATTCGCCTTTCGATGGCAAATCGGAAAGAAAATGTGGGAAGGACGGGTGGTCGAGTACGAAAGGGATATACCAAAGCATCGAACACCAAAAATCAGCAATCTCCAACTGTTTAATCCTGATTGTACTCTCAACCCGAAAAGACTGCAAGCTCAAGAGGCCCCACAGCTCTCACTATTCATATCGCGCGAAAAAAAAAAGCGGGCCAGAGAGAACAATACTACGCACCCCTTCCGGAACGCGGCACCTCATTGTCCTCTCACCCTCCCCATATCCCACCTCAGCACGCAGTACCTTCAACCAACCCTCCTCCTCAACAAGAAAATTGGCCCTAAAAAAACACAAAAAACATGGACGCCCACGCCCACCGCCTAACCCCCATAGCAAGCAGCGTGCGCGCCTACCACGCCACGCGCCAGAAATTCCGCATCAACCACGGCAGCAGCAACAGCACGCGCAGCGGCGCGCTCAAAGGCCACCAGCACAACACCGTCGACACCAGCGCCCTCAAGCACGTGATTTCCGTCGACGCCGAACGAATGCTCGCGGTGGTGGAGCCGAACGTGCCTATGGATCGACTGGTCGAGGCGACGTTGGCGCACGGCTGTGTGCCGGGCGTGGTGATGGAGTTTCCGGGGGTGAGTTTGCCTCCCTTCCTTTTGATTCTGATTGTGCTCGCTTGCTGGACGACGTGGGTTGACTTGAGTGCTGGGGGCGGTAGATCACGGCGGGCGGCGGGTACGCGGGCACAGCGTGCGAAAGCAGTTCGTTTAAGCATGGCTACTTTGATCGTACGACCCGGCGGCTTGAGATGGTGCTGCCGAACGGCGAGGTCGTGAGTTGTTCTGCGACGGAGCACGAGGATTTGTTTCACGGGGCGGCGGGCGCGCTGGGGACGTTGGGCGTCGTGACGTTGGTGGAGGTGAGGCTGGAGCCGGCGAGGAGGTATGTCGAGACGACGTACCATCCTGTGTGTGGAGTTCGGGAGGCGGTGGAGAAGTGTCGGGAGTTGACTTCTGGTGCGAATTATGAGGCGTTGGATTATGTGGATGGGATTTTGTTTTCGGAGACGTCTGGGGCGATTATTACGGGTCGCAGGACGGACGAGAAACCTGCCGATGCGAGCGTGTCGCGCTTTAGCGGCCCCAGAGATCCGTGGTTCGCGTTCCACGTCCAGGAGCGGATCGAGGGGCATTCAGAGCCCATCACCGAGTACATCCCCCTGCCCGAATACCTCTTCCGCTACGACCGCGGCGGCTTCTGGGTCGGCCGAAGCATCTACGACGCCACCATCATCCCGTTCAACCCGACGTTCCGCGCGCTGCTCGACCGCTTCATGCACACGCGCATGCTGTACGCGGCGCGCAACGCCGCGCCCATCAACATCCAGTTCATCCAAGACATGGCCGTGCCGTACGAGTCGGCCGTCGACTTCCTCAAGTTCGCTGCGGAGAGGGTGAAGATCTGGCCGATCTGGCTGTGTCCGGTCCAGTCCAGCGCGACGCCGACGTTGCATCCTCACCTCAAGGGCGGGAGCGAGGGAGACGCGATGCTGAATCTGGGCATCTGGGGCTCCCCGCACGTGCCGACGCTGGAGGACCACATCGAGACGAACCAGGCTGTGGAGCGGAAGTTGGAGGAAGTCGGGGGCATGAAGTGGATGTATGGCGTGAATTACCAGTGCGAGGAAGATTTCTGGCGGCAGTTTGATCGGCAGTGGTATGAGGGGCTGAGGAGGAAGTACCATGCGGAGTGGATGCCTACGATTTTCGACAAGGCGGCGACGAATCCGGAGACGCTGAGGAAGTTTGCGAGGGGGTTGACGTTGAGGGATGTTTGGCCGTTTGTGTTCCCTGGGGTCGTGGTGACGTGTCTGTGGAGGGCGTGGCGGACGGGGGCGTGGAGGTGGAAGAAGGAGTCGACGTGGCCGAGCTGGGTGGCGAGGCAGTAGATGGGCTCAGCTCATAGATTGGCAGACGCCTCGCAGATCCGGCGTGTGATGAAAGTCTTGGAGCGGGTTGCCTTCTACTAGATCTCCTCGCGCACTTCCGGTGTGTCGTGGCGGCGTAGCTCGTCGTCTTGACGTCGGCGCAGTGTCCGTCGGTCGCCGTCTGGCGGTGCACGTGCAGCGTTGTGCATGTCGCACACGGTGGTGACGCCGAAGCGGAGGCATTGCGGCGGGGCGTGGAGGAGGGCGTCGATGAGGCCGGGCAGGCGGGTGTGTCGGTGATGAACGTACATGTAACTACAAGGGATATAGATAGGCGATACTTGACACTTTCCTTCTTACATGGCTGCCACACTCGGCCATGATGCCTATTGCCGATGTGACACTACACGAACGTCGACTTCTTAGAGCTGCGATGGTCTTGGTCATGCAGGCAATAAGAATGTGGAGGTGAGGGAAACGTCCAAGGCCGCGGCTGTCGACATCTTGGTCATCGCCACCTACCGTCATCGTCTGAGCACCACGACCTTGACGCCTTTTCTGTCCTATTCCTCCCACAAGCGTCGTATAGAACTGGTCCTCGGCTCTTAGACGAATGACATATAGTTAAGTTCCCACTTACGGACCGCTAACACATACCGTGCATCAATACCGCCATCTGCCACCCCGCTTTCACCCATCGTGCTTATCACCAGACCGAGAGACTTTCAAAATCTCATTCCTAATGTAAAAAGGTTGCACAACGATCACCATCAACCCATTCTACAAACCTTGAAATACCACTCCTACCACAGACCCATCTAGCACCTCTCTACCATGTCTCCAACCCCACCCTCCCGAATCGACATCCACGCCCACTTCCTCCCCCCATCCTACCAACAAGCCTGCCGCGACCACGGCCACGCCAACCCGGACGGCATGCCCGCCCTCCCGCCCTGGTCCCCCGAAGCCCACCTGGCCCTGATGCGCCAAAACCACATCTCCAAATCCATCCTCTCCATCTCCAGCCCCGGCACCCACCTCGTCGCCAACGACAGCCGCCTCGCCGCCCAACTCTCCCGAGACTGCAACGCCTACGCCGCCGACCTGAAGAAAACCCACCCGGACCACTTCGGCTACTTCGCCAGCCTTCCCCTCCCGGACGTCGACATCTGCCTCGAGGAAATCGCCACCGCTGCCGACGAGGGCTGCGATGGCTACGCCGTCCTGACGAACGCTCATGGCCATTACCTCGGGGACCCACTCTTCGACCCCGTGTTCGCGGAGCTGAATCGCCGGCACGCAGTCCTCTTCATCCACCCCACGACCCCCACCTGTCCTTGCTCCGCCTCCGCTCTCGCGGAAGGCGCGCAGCCCACCAAAGCCGCCCCGCTCGCCGCAAACTTCCCGAACCCTATGCTGGAATTCTTCTTCGACACCGCGCGCGTCGTCACCAACCTCTTCATGAGCGGCACCGTCTCGCGCTGCCCGAACATCCAATTCATCCTCCCGCACCTCGGCGGCGCCTTCCCCCCTCTCCTCTCGCGCTGGACGGGCTTCAGCAGTTTGGTCGAAGGGTCGTGGAAGGGGTGTTCGGAGGCCGAGGTCCGGGAGGCTTTGAACAAGCAGGTCTGGTTTGATTTGGCCGGGTTTGTGTTCCCGGGGCAGATTCGGGCGGTGGTGGAGGGTTTGGGCGTCCGGCATGAGAGGTTGGTGTATGGGAGTGATTTTCCTTTTACGAAACCCGAGGGGGTGGAGATGTTGAGGGCGCAGATGGATGAGGGCCTCAAGGCGTTGCTTGGGGAGGAGCAGGTGAGGGATGTTTATTATCGGAATGCTGAGAGGTTGCTGGGGCTGTCCAAGGGCCGGTGGTAGCTCGAACTTGAGCGCATCCCGGGACGTTTGCCATAAGCTTGCAAGACCACCGTCCGAGACTGCACACCGATATTGAGTGTCGATTTCCATCAGATGGCCAAGGAGCCGCTCGCTCGCCGTCGACCAAGACGCGATATGGAACCCCAAGTCGATGGCGCATTCACAAATTCCGCCAGGCCTTGACGATGGCGCAAGACCCGATACATCGACAGCTTATCGAACAGCCAACGCGGAGACCCAACCGATCTGGTCCACCTCGAGCCTGAATCGCGTGCGAGATCGTGGCGTGTACTCCTTGGAGCAATTCCGCCAGATTGGCTTCGCAGCCGAAGCCTTCTTTTGCCTACTTTGCTACAGGTTGTCGGAAAGCGAACCTGCTCTCTTTCAAGTCATCGTCATGAAGTGACGTAGGATCTGTAGGCAAGATTGCCAGCTTGACGAGCATAGAGAGATTTCATGGTAGCATCCGAGTCTGTTTTCATCATCAAGCCTGCCGCTGACGCTACCGTGCAGTCTGGGCTCCTTGCCCGAATGCTTGAGGGAAAGCAGCTGTAGTGCCATCATCATTGCTAGCGAATCGTTACGAATCTGCAAGCACGCCTGCTAAGATATGCCGGGTCGTTTCGTGGAAGCTTAGATTCTATTTATGTTTAAAGAGCCTATAGATAAACTGCAAGCATGCTTCGAGGATCTTTTGGCTTGCTTGCCTAACCGTATACTATAGGCTGACCTCACCCGTCGTCGGGTGTCTGCTGTCTTCAATGCCGTCAGGGATAGGCGAGATATCTTACGAAATGTCCTTGGCGAGGTGCTGGTTGAGGCGAAATCGCGACGTTAGGTCGGGTCGGGTAGCTTGCAGGCTTCGCGCAGATGCCGGTGTAGGGTTCTGGGACGTCGCAGAGGTCGTTTGAATGGGTGTGGGGGCGCCTGGATCTGGAGAAGGGTAGGCACTGTTGTGCTACCGTCATGCTGCGTGATGGCGGTGGTACAGTGCAAGACACCTGCAATACTCATATCAACCCATTCGACACCACCCACGGCGCCATATCACCCATCCCATCAGCTGGCAGGGCGAAACCCTGCTCTTATATCTCCTCGATTTCGGAATGCACTACAACCAAATCCTGCTCGTGGCCACCACCACCCCTCACCTAGTGCGCAACGCCGACGCCTTCCCCACCCCGGCCATCCTACCCTTCAAACGCAACACAGAGTATGCGGACCCCCTGGCCCACATCATCGCGGCAAAGGCGCAATGCCCTGCCCGAACCTACGGGGGATCTGAGGAGATTTTCGAGGGAGATGTTCGATCGGGATGTTATTGAAGGGGCGGAGAGATGATGCCGGGGGCAAAGAGAGATGCTGCGCCGGAATCCACGCCTGTTTTGAATCTAGATTCTGTTATCAACGCGAAGGAGATTCATGATCGGGCTGTGCAGCCTGGGACGACGCCGTCTTGAAGCACTAGCCGCCAATCCTGCAAGTTTTAACAATGAGAAAAAGCATTGCGTATGTACAGAGAGGTACAGAGTAATCATCCGGTCGGGGATTCACTAAATCCATTCATCACACCCCCCAACACTTGCGCCCCACCTAAAATTCTTTCCAGCACTGCCCCGACGCCGCCCCATCCTTCTTACACACCTCATCCCAATACGATGGCTCGATCCCCACGGGATTGGGATTACACTCCTTCTTCTCCTCGTTATAGCTCACATACTCCTGGCTTCCATTTCGGTACGTGCCAGCGCTGAAATGCTGGCAGGCAATGCGCGTGATGTCTGGCACATCGGGGCCTTGGGATAGACCTGGCGGGATGGGGCCCCGGCAGCGGCAGTGGGGGAAGGGTTCTTCGTACGTGGGCATATCCGCGCCGGTGTGGCCGTTGTCTTCGTCGTGGTAGTGAGCTGTTTCAACATGCGGACGGTGTCGAGGAATCAGACATGATGTCTTATATCCATCGCTCCGATGCTTCTATCTACATCGGGGAGGCTGGACGGCTGTAAGGGTGTTGAGTCCTGGTGGCTTCGTGGTAGATGATGCGCAATAGCAGGAGTATTCATGGCCTGTCGCCGCCGTCGACATATTGCTGAATTGTCTGCGAGTTGAAAGCCAGGAGGTTGAGAGGATCGATCTGGGTCTGTCTCGGCAGATCCTCCACGTGTCACGGCGAGATCGTGTTGTTCCAGAAAGCACGTGCTGGACTCGATAAGGGCAAGGGAGTGTTGGGGAAATCAAGAGGCAATTATAATAATAATAATATTGTGACGCTTCAGATAAGATACATGACAAGCTTTATGTAGATGACAAGGTTTATGTAGAACGGGCTTCCACGTGCCACGATAGGACGGGATGCATCATGCATGCAGTCACCACATGCAACCGGCCAGCGACACATCCACAGGAATCATGTCCCGCTCCTCATCAAACGGCGCCGACATGCAATCCGCCGCCCGCTTCTTCTTCTCCCAGCCCACCTTCGCCGTCGCAGGCGCCTCCTCCAGCCCCCACAAATTCGGGCACAAAATCTTCGCGTGGTACCTCGCCCACGACCTGCCCGCCGTCCCCGTGAACCCCACCATATCGAGCGTAGAGGTGCGAGGCAAACACTTCGACACCATCGCCTCCGTCTCCGAACTCAAAGACCCGGTACATTCCGCTCTCTCAGTCATCACCCCGCCGCCCGTCACGGCGAAGTTGCTGCAAGAGGCCAAGGAGGCGGGCGTCAGGGCTGTGTGGCTGCAGCCGGGTGCGTTCACGGAGAAGGAACTGGAGTACGCTGTTCAGCATTTCCCGGGCGGCGCTGTAGGGGGGTTTGAGGAGTGCACCGTGGGTGCGGAGGGGTGGTGTGTGCTTGTGGATGGCGAGGCGGCGATGACCGCTGCGGAGAGGGCGGAGAAGTTGTGATTGGAGCAGCTTGTTACGATTTGACGGTCATAACGCACGGGTTGCTACGGTACGGACGCTGACGGTTTCAACATCTGTGTGTTAGACCGCATTTCCTAGGTACGACTGTGAACACGACACTCGCGATGGAATACAGCACAGCGCATAGAGATCATCGAGCGAGAACCTAGAATGTCGGCGATTGATGATGAATACTGTGCGGACGATTGATTATGACTACCGATGTAAGCCTCATCATTCACTCTCCAACCTGCCCCTCCTGCCCATCTGATGAATATCACAAATACGTTGTTGAAATCCTATGCCTTGTGACGGAAAGACAACCATTCCTTCTGACCACGCACTTCCCGATCGGCACTAACGCATCTTCACATGTGCTGTATGGACACTGATGGTTTCTCAGATCATTGCGTGGACCTAGAACCCCACCAGTGCAAGCTTGTCACTCCGTCTGCTTTCATTCGATGGGTTTGAGGCAGTGTACGAAAACCTGAGTTGGCTACCTTGTCTGGCCGCAGGATAGCATCCAGACGATACTGCACAGAGCACCTCATTCCCAATGTCTCTCTGCCGAAGTTCAGGCGAAGCTTGAGCCTCCGGCCAGGCCGGTGAACACGTGCTACAGCCTTCCGGATCATAGCAGCCAGTGGCAAGCAGAATATATCAACTGACACCCACGTGGTCGACCGGAAGGGAATCAGGTCCGGGTAAGGCATGGTCTACCCTACGCAAGACAGCGTGCTTGCTGGCCGTCTCCATCATCACAGGTCAACGAGTAAAGTCAAGATGCATTGGGCTACTTCATGCATCACTGCGCTCGCCCACGTGTTGTTCTACATGACATTGTTGACGTTTGCCAGCGTCCGATGCTGGTTATCAGGCACACTCTCGTACGATGGCTGCCGCCGCGGTGGGCAAATCCGGGCGATGGCCAGGTTCTGTGAGCGAGCGGGTTCGTGTAGGCTGTAGATGGCTAGCAAAAGCAAAGAGCAGACCTTCCTGTCTTCCATGGTTCCGCCCAACGACTGCCTGACAGGAAATGATGAACACCATCACTGATCTATGGCTGTATGGCGCGCTATGCTTCATTACAAGCATCATTACTACTCTTGCAGCACCCACCGATAGCAAACGGGACGTTGATACTCGCTATCCATACACTGGTCCCCAAATTCCCGTCGGGGACTGGGTCGACAGCACAGTCAACGGCAATGGCAAAGGTTTTATTCGGCTCACTGAACCACCTGCAGTGCCACCAGCACCACCGCCCAACAGCATTAACGTGATATCTCTGGCTTTCATCCCAGATGGCATGGCGATACATTTCCAGAATGCACTCGGACTGGATGGCCCGCCTACTGTTCACTGGGGAGCTCAACCAGATCAGCTTTGTCATACCACAAGAGGATACTCTACTACGTACGATCGGACGCCCCCGTGCTCGCTTGCCGTGACCACGATGTGTAGTCAGTTCTTCCACAATGTCCTACTGCGCGGTTTGAAGCCCGGGACTACCTATTACTACTCAATCCCTGCTAGCAATGGCACGACGCCCTCTCCGACGCTGAAATTCACCATGGCGCCGGCCACAGAAAGCGCGGAGGGGTTTTCGCTGGCCATACTCGCAGACATGGGTTACATTAATGCTCGTGATACTCACAAACATCTTGCAAAAGCTGTCGACGACGGCATTGCCTTCGCTTGGCACGGTGGCGACATCTCATACGCTGATAATTGGAGCAATGGCGTGCTCTCCTGCGACCCGAGCATCACCTGGGCAGTCTGCTACAATGGAAGCGACAGCATGCTTGTAAGTTTGGCGACACCGATGCACACCACCCACTGCTCACCCAGCACATAGTTCAACACGCCCCCGGCCAAATTCACTCCGGACTACAACATTCCCGTCCCCGATGGTCAGAACCCAAACCAAGGCGGACCCTATGGCGGCGATGCGAGTCCGCTCTACGAAACGAATTGGGACATTTGGCAGCAGTGGCTGAATCCTGTGACGATGCGGGTCCCTTACATGGTGCTCCCCGGCAACCACGAGGCCTCGTGCAGCGAAGGCGATGGCTTCGGAAACGGGACCAACAATACGATGACGGCATACCTGGACAATGGGGTGGCGAATGGGACGGCGGAAAAGTCCGCCTTGACGTACTACAGCTGTCCGCCTTCGCAAAGGTGACGATACGACCCTCCCATGCATTCCGCAGAACTGACAGTCTTGGTCCAGGAACTTCACTGCATACCAGCATCGCTTCCGCATGCCCGGCCCAGAATCCGGCGGCGTAGGCAATTTCTGGTATAGTTTCGACCACGGCAATGCTCACTTCATTTCCCTCGACGCCGAAACAGACATCCCGAATAGCCTGGAGAACCCTTTTCTCCGCGACCTCACCGGCAATGAGACGCGCCCTACCGCCAACGAGACGACGGTGACGGAAGACATTGTTGGGGCTGATGGCTTTGCCGCGAGGTAGGTATGGCAGGCAACAGCGAGTCGCACAGTTTCATCGACGCGAACGCGACGCTGGAGTTCACCGCTGTGCTCAACCAGTTCAATTTTGGGTTCGGGGTTCTGGCGGTGCATGATGCGTCTGTCGCTACGTGGCGATTCATCAGCGCGGTGGACGGGTCGGTCAATGATACGCTGACTTTGCTGCACGAGGCATAGTCTCGACAGCCGCGCGAACCGGACCGGTTGGCTGTGCGGCTGTTGGTGGTTGTAATCCCCAGCCTGGCCTTGCATTCGGATCGACAATACCAGAATTACATGTAGCTGAAGGTCGTGCTATGAAGTACTCGTCTTCTCGCTACAGGTCTTTGAGACGTTAATACTGAACTCATTGTAGAAAGCCTGTGCGCGGACTGCAGCCTGTGCGCTCATTCCACGGTCGAGAAACCGCACCAGCAGCCATTCAACCGCTACGCAATCTGCTTACTTCAACTGTCGTAGCCTCAAAGCCAAGTCCCCAGCTGAAGCTGAGGTCTGCTCGGTCGAATTTGCGAGGAAGCGTTGTACTGTATTCGATCCCGCTCTTCAACCATCTAGAACTTTGCGTCATTCGCATGACCTAGCAAACGGGCTTTCAGTTGGCAAAGGACAATCTACCTCTGGAGTCGCACCATTGAATGGACCAGATTTCGGTACTTGGTGATCACCTATCGACTTCTATGTCCAAGCTGGATAATGACGTGGACAGACTGGAGCATAGATAGCCCCTGTGACATCCCGCAGTGAAATCGAGAGTCGATGTGGCTAGCCTTACACCTCGCAGTCGGTCGCTATCGAAATCTGATCACTGTGAAAAGTAGTTGCACAGCAGTCACTGGCTATAGTCTGACATATTCCACCTTTCGCGCCAGCCAGCATCCCACCGTGCAACCTGATACTCTCCCGCCCTCCTCACGCCTGAAAACGATCGTCCAGTCGCCTGGAGGCGTCGAGTCCATAGCCCTTGGATTCCCCAATGCCCATACATCCCTCCCTAAGCAGCGCATCAACCAAATTGGCCCTTGTCCCAAGAAGCCATCAAACGAGCCGTATAGCGCCCCGCCCTCATGGGTGACATTGAAAGTGCTTTCTGACTCGCCACAATGATAGGTACCTGCGTACACTGAGCTTGCAGCCTCAGCTAATGCGGCGTCCTCAAGTGGCTGTATGCGTGTCGCGCGAAGGGTCCTGTTGTCTTTGATGCGCTCGACATGCAGGACGTCGTTCTCCAACCTGACCTTCATGCCGGGGTTCGCAGCTTCAGTCTCCGACGTCAAAGTCACCGTCTCGCCACCGTTGCCGGGTCCGTAGTTGATGGACACCTTTCCTGGCTTATCCTGATCTCCCGGTTTGACTTCCAAATACAACTGCGAATCCTCGTCTAGGAAGTCTCCTTTCCACTGAGCCGAGGGCTGGAATGTGCTCTTCTTGGGCTCTTCCCAGCCAAGCAACTTCTTTACCACATGCTCTATTGGCATTGTCGGATCGAGCTCGTAATTATGCAACGCAACGACGGACAAGCGTTCAGAAGGGAGCTGTACCCGCAAATGGCGAAAACCACGAAGCGCTCCACCGTGCATGATCGCTTCTCGACCCGCCATCTTAGCGCGAGCGAGTCCGTATCCATAATCTGCGGGTTTGCCGTCTCTGAAAGTTTGCCGTTTCGACGTCTGCGCATAGAGACTCTCCGTGTCTAACAGACTGCGATCGAGGTACTGCTCATAGGCGAGCATGTCCTCCAATGATGCGGCTATGCCGGCGTCGCCCGCCCACTCGATGCGATTCGTGGCCGCAAAATAACCTACTTTGGCATTGCCTTCATACCCGACGAGAGGGAGAGGTAGGCCAGAAGTATTAGGACATAGTTTTGCTGAAGACATGCCGGCTGGGATGAAGAGCCTCTCCACGAGCAGCTGATCGAGAGATATGCCGGAAACATTCTCTAGGATCCTGCCAAGGACATGGAAGTTGACGTTAGAGTAGGAATACTCTGTACCTGGTGTGAAGTGGAAACTCCTGACTCGATCAAGAGACTGTGGTGCTTCGTGTAATAGAGAGAACGGCCCATCTGGTCGTGCTCCCCATAGTGTAGTCCTGAGCTTAAACATCAGCTGCGAACATACGATCTTCGGGGAGTCCTACATCGCCCAGTAGTCCCTGATTCCGGACTGCATATTATACAGATCAGCAAACCTAAGATCTCCTCGGTCCTTGAGATTAGGAAGTAGCCTTCGGAGTTCCTCTTCGAATTGCTCCGCCGGATCTATCTTGCGCTCGAGCATGGGCGGCGCAAGCTTCTGCAGCAGTGACTGCATCACCAGACACACCATCTGCTTGGATATGGAGCAAATGGGGAAGTGCGTTTGCGCAGTCATTGGCACGCGCCGATCAAGGTCTGCGTAGCCCCAAATGCGCGTACCAACGACCTTGCCATCCTTCACAACGCCTATAGCTCCGCCAGGTCCGCTTTGGAGATGCGGGACACTGGCAAGGATGCGGTCGACATCAGGGCTTGTAGCAGTCATACTGTCAACGGTCTACAGGTTCAACGAGACCAAGATATGTACAGCAATGATAACGAGAACGGATTCGTGATACCAGAAGGCGTGTTGTTGCGTGAGGTCCAGCTTGGTCCTTGTCTTTGTGGGCCATCCCCACCTTCGGCCTGGGCTGAAACTCACTACCTACCTTTCTAATCTGACCAGGGTGATGACTTACGTTCATGTCCATATACTCGTCTTCAATCTTTGTATTCCGCCAATATGAGGCCCCATGAGAATGCTAGCATAGGTAGTCGATAGAATTCTTCGCGCTTAGCTGTCTGTTGGAACGAGCGCAAAATTGTAGAATAGGGCAGACACATGCATCAAAGAGACAACACAAGCAAATCAGATTTTCTCGGAGACCACCGACACGCATGGAATACAGACGTAGTTTTCATGCTGCCTCGTCAAGTTCGAGTAATCACAATAAGACCCCGTCTTGCAAGACCCGCCAGCACCACTCCCACCACCACCACTCCCACCACAATGTCGTCGACTTTCACACTCTGGTTCCACGCGGCACTCTCAACATCGTCACCCATCTTCAACGTTCCCCCATGTTGACATCGCCATGAAGCGGTTCAATCACAGTCACCACTCGCAGCACAGTAAAGACCCCAAGTTTTGTGGAATTGACAGAAGCCCGATTTCTTCGACAATCAGCTGCAGTTCATCATGTAAGGGCAGAAGTGACGAGCTGCATACTTTTTGCTTCCCCATTCGGTAGATACACGAGGCGCAGTGAGTAGTGCAACCCTGGACCACGCTCGCAGCGTAGAAAAGTGCGAGCAGCAGGGAGAGAGAGAGAGCCTTCATTGCGCTTGTGGGTCTTGTCTTTCGAAGGGGATATAGTGGTTGCGCAGCTTCGTAGGCTGTTGTGATGTTTGATTGTCGATCCAGATTTCGTTCGGAAGTTGAGGAAGACAAGTTGTTCGCGCTGAGGGCACAGAGATCCTTTCGTACAACATGCACTGCAGCCATAGAAAGCCGGTGGTTCATGATCCCAAGGTGAAGTTGTCCAGGTGTTTCCTTGTAATGATGCCGAGGAGAAACGAAGATCGCAGATTCGTACTGTTGAACTAGGAGGTATGTAGATCGAGACTGCGAGCCTCTTCAGCTGAGCACCCTTTTGAATCGCGCCACGTAGGTGATGCGCCTTCAGTCTACGCCAACGGATTTGATAGATGATCACGTCGCAAGACAGGAGGCTTGGATAATGTATGCCAAGGCATTCTGTGCATCGGCTTCGACCCCGCGAGGATGAGAATCCGGGGTTGCCTGAGGTCCGGAGCACATTTGTTATGACTCTCAAGCGTAAACCCAGTTGCGAGACTCGGCCAAAGCGGCAATGGCCGACATTCTTGAGGTGAACGTCAAATCGACTGTTTCTACAAAAGAGGATAGCGTTGCACGGTGCGGCACCTTCGGCAATCATGGAGCCCGGCCCCTTGAAGCGTCTTGATCATTGCAGCATCACACTCTAGAAATGTAGCTCCCAAACACAATAGACTTGCCGCTGGAGTTCAAGACTTGCTCTTCCGCCTCTTCCAGCTTTAGAAGCAGGTGTGCTGTCCGTACGTAGACCTCTGCTTTACTTTAGTACGTCATCGGCGCTACGATATTCGCCTGGACTCACGTTCGAACTCCACAAGGTAGGAGACCGCGACCTCATTCTCGCTTTCAAAGAGGACCGGATTTGCCATCTTCCACTGCTTCTGCTTGACTCGAAACTTGACGCCAACACTTTGATCTCTTGTATTGACCCAGAGCACAGTAGGATCCTTCAAAGGACCCACAACCTCAGCTGCGGAGCTTCCGGCCGCACTCTCGGGCTGCGGACTTATCGGCGGATCACGGTGAATGACGACTGGCTCACCATCGGAGAAGACCTTGGTCTCCGAGTGCTTGCTCAGCCAGTCACGCCAGACTCTGATGGTGCCCTCGGTGACTCCTTGAATGCTGATCAGGTAGCCACGGGAGGTCTCTTTCTTGCCGAGATAAGCTTGGGTTGAGAGCTGGGAGAACAAGTCATGGGCGTCCACTGTCACTGTCTTTGAAACGACCTCGTCTCCTACTGTAGGCGCTTCGGGTATGGCACAGTTACTAGGATGCGTTCGCGATCCCGGGATGTCACCTGGTGGCACAAAGCGGCCACGTGCAGGCGGCTCCTTCTTTTGAGGCCTGAAGCGGCTATACAACTCACCTATCCTCCGGACCTGGCCGATCTGTTTCTCTGCGCCCTCAGTGTCCTCGAATGATCTGTTGATATCATCGTACAGCTCCTGCAAGCCGTGTGTGCCCAGGCTGGTGCAGAAGAAGCTCGTGGCTGTCTGCGACTCGCTCGGGCGGGCGCATTCGAGGTAGAGTTTATAGTCGTTGAGACCAGCTGCGATCTGGAGGCGATTGTGCAGGATACGCAAGATAAGGGAGTGGAAGTGGCGGCAAGTGGAGGTGAATGCCAGCAGTTGTCGGGTGGGGAAGGCGCTTAAGATCTGGAGGAGTATCTAGGTATCGAGGCTCTGTGAGCGGGTGCGGCCGTGCCTGTGTCGTGTGGACGGGAACATAACGTACCTCATTCGGGACTGCGCGGGCAAGCAACAGGTAATCAGATCAGTCAATGCGTCGGAGACACCGTGTGCGTCCACCAGACACCCGACACTTACGAGCAAATAAGCCTCGTGAGACACGCTCTGCTTGCGCTGCAGCAGCCATCTCCATGTCCCGCCAAGAAACGCGGTCTAGGCCTGGTCAGACGTCTGCTCACCTGCACCTTCCAGGTTGCTTCTTCATCGAGATGGCAGTTACATGTAGTACCCAAGGGAAGGTGCGATTGGATACGCATGCGACATCACAAACGCGCCTTCCACCCTCGGTCAAGCGGAGTCGGTTGAGCCTAGCGTGTTTCAAGATGCAACTCCAACTCCAACTCCAACTCCAACTTCAACTTCAACTTCAGCTTCGACTTCAGTTTTGGGAATATCGCTTCACCCGCAGACATCGCCATCTGGCAGCCGGCAGAGCTTCAACAGCTTTACCACCGCTTGTCAGGCAGCCACAATGCCTCCAGACGGCAGACTCACGCAATACGTTCACAAGAAGAACGCGGCTGACGGGACGCGACCGAACGCGCCAAGTGGTCAACGACATGAAGGCTTCAATGATCTCTTCATGAACAATCCGTCACGGCCAAACTCTGCAGCTGCAGTCCAGCAGAGCCAGCAGAGCGGCCAACGACATCCGCGACACAACAAGCAGACCCGATCAGCCGCACAGTCGCGCGATCCATCTCAGAATAGAGGTGCAATGTACGAGACAGATGCCAGTGATGCTGACAAGACTTCGACTGCTCACAGTGAGCGACGCGTCTCTGAGCAGCAGCAGCAGCAACAACATGATGTAGCCCAGAAGCATCAGGAAATTCCTGATGAGGACGATTCCGCTGATGGGTCTGGAGATGAATTTGACAGAAGCGAAGAGCAATCAGCCGATCCGTCAAGCAGACCCAGTACGAATGAGATCACTGGTCATCCCGACATGCATCGGCAAAGAGTAAGGGTAGCCTTCCACAAAACGCAAATGAAGGGTGATTCGTATCCGTCAACCACTTCGGGTGCACCGTCACATGCACCGTCAGCCATAGCACCGCCGATAGTGCCAACGGTGCAAGGCGGACCAATCCAAAATCCAGCAGTAGCTGCATTTGACTTGGTTGATGGCATATCGACTGAATTCAGATTCGGCAAGCCTGCACCTGTTCAAGGCAAGCCTGCACTTGTTCAAAACGCCCCCAGCCGCCCAGCGAAGAGACCCAACGGTCAAGCTGTGCAGTCAGCACCTGCAGCCCGGCAAGTTGAATCTGCTGCGAATGCTGGGCACCAGGTCCCGCCAAATCATGCACATGGTCGATCAAATGGTCGAGCAAGCGCTCAACCCAAAGCTCTTGTCGACCGACAGCGACCTGTGTCTCCTCAGGTGCCACTGGTCCAGCAGGATGCCAACCACCTCCGGCAGACTTACAAGCCGCAAGACGATATCCAGCAGGAAGACGCCCGAGCTCGCTCGGAGGCCGAATATCAAAGGCGCGACGTCAACGGATTCAAGACTGATCAGGAGGACCAGGCAATGGGCGAAGAGCCCGACCTGGACTACGACTATGACAAGCTGGTCTTCATGAAGTACGAAAACCTCAGGACCGCAGACTTCGACGTCGATCCGCGCGCTCAGCCTTTTCATGTGCCGGACGATTTACCAGCAGGTACGCTGCACGACAAGCTGGCTTCAATGCACCGCTTCGACCCTCAGACTCAAGCTGCCTTCTTCGCTACGTTGCACATCAGCGAGTGGGAGGAAGCTGGCGACTGGTTCATTGAGCAATTTGGCCAGACTCTCGCCAAGTACAAGAATGCTCGCCAGGAGAAGCGCAAGGCTGCCAAGCAGTTTGAGGACGAGATAGCACGCAGGCACGAAGCCGTCAGCAAGATGCGCAAAGTGGCGGAAGATGCGCTGATGGACATGAGGCAGAGTGGGAACCAGGTTCTGCTTGGTACTCCGAAGAAGGGAAAGAAGCAGCGATGAAATGATGGGTGGTGACCTTGTCATGATCGAGGCATTTATTTCTGGGCCATCTCTACTGTTATTACTATGTGCGTCGCGGTCAAGCATGGGTGTTCGGAAGGGCGTCGATATCGCTAGCCCGCTGACAATGTGGCGGGAACTTTGCTGAATCAGCTCGATGTAAGTTGCTCTACATAATGCCATGCGCTCCAGACGCATTTGTGACCGTTTTGGCAAATGTTCCACGACCGAGGCTGATTTATCAGCCCCTCCACTCGACACTCTTGCTTCAACCTCATCGAGGAGAAACAATGGCTACGCAGCTTGGCCCTCTTCCAAGAAGGGAGAACTTTATTCATTCTTACGCTCCAAAACAACCTCAAATCCAGCGTTGGGCGGGATCTGCCATGTCACACATCCCCAGGACCAAGGCACAGAAACGATAACCTTCCTCGTCGCCCGTACGCCAATCAAATCCCACAGCAGCTGCACCTCTGGCGCTTTCGCCATCCCGGGTTGGGTACCCAAGGCCGCGCTCTTCGGCTGGACATCGCCACTTCTCTTGAACCGGATATCCAAAGTCTTCAGCCCAGTCATCTGGCGAAGGTAACTGCACGTCCTGGTCCAATTTCTCAAAGCCATGAAGCGAAACGTGCTCTTCTTCCTATCAAGTTCCCCATGACACCGGAAGCTCAACCTCACGTATCGGATGCGGGACATGTGTGACTCTGGTAGGGAGGCGCAAAAGGCTACAAATCGTGCCAAAGGGGATTCGGTGATGATGGGGCAAGGTCCGCCTGAGGCAATGTAGGGTTCTCTTTCAGGCGCTAAGGTGAAGTGGAATGTGTTGGCTTCGTATAAGATGCGCACGCCCTCGGTGTAGAGCTGATGACAGGTTTGGAGTATCGGGAGCATATTTTCGACGGGCTTGTACGACTGAAACCACTCCAGGTTATTCCGGATATCGGCATCGTGCTGTTCTGGACTTCGAGCGGGCAGCGTAGCGGTTGGACGGTAGACGGTATCCTGATGAGTGTGGCCGCTATCTGCCACGATGAGACCAGGTTTGACTGATTTCGTTGGCAGTTCAATCGTCTTGATTCCGGAATCAGGGATAGGTATAGCGAGGAGACGCTCGTGTTTCCAGTCATAGTTCACAAGAAGTCCTGGAGCCGGGTTGAGAACGTACGTCAAGATCTGGTCTCGCACTTCGACTGGCAGGCTCAGGAGGTGGCACCTAATCCTTTCATGCACAGTTTCATCCCGCATAACACGCAATCGCGGCCCCCCACTCAAGCTCTTACGTCTTTGCGGCCACCAGTGCCTCGTCGCAGCATTTCGCTTACGGATGTACAGCCCACCGAACCTGTCTGCCTCCCATCGCCGCCACCGTGAGCGAATCGCGTCTCGCCTCGAACACCACGTCGCCTTCGCAAGCCACGGGGAGTAGTAGAGGATCAACAGCGGTGAGATGATCAGGAGACCGATCACAGCCCAGCCGGGTACCACGATCTGCTTGGATTTGAGGCCTGTGATCGCTATACAGTCTAAACAGACGATTTGCCTCCAGCGAGGACGTTGGCCGACCGCGCGTGGCTTTGTGATCCACATGGGGTATTTCATCGCTGGTGTTGTTCAGAATCTGTTACAAATCGGGCTTCGTGAATGGATCCTGGAAAGCATTACTCAAGTTGCTGCATATACCCGTGGCTATGGCGTCCGTCACAATCTTAGGTCATGGTGCACGAATCCTCTAGATGTACGAAGCTCGTGCAAAATGATCGAACTGAATAAGACTTCTGATCTTTGTGCTCCAGCATCTCTACCTGAACAAACTTGACAGCTTGTTGTTTTTGTATGCGCCAATGCGGGCCAATGTACTGCGCCGGATCCTTCGCTGCCCTACCAAGTGAGCCAAGACAGCAGCACCATCCTTCTGGAAAGACGGTGAGTGCCACAAAATACATTATACATGGCGGTGCTCATTGCACCGGTGATATTCGCCCTCGTATGATTTTCCAGCAGCCTATCGGCCCATCATCGCTATCAGGAGCGAGCCGCGTTTCACCTTCCTCTTGATCCACAGCGATGGCCAGATTCCTGCTCGGGACACAGTTGAATAGGAGCCTCCTCCCAGCGCTACCTTAGTTCCAGAGAGCAGCAGCTCCGGAAGGACCGATAACAGTACGTCCCATAGCCTATCTTTGCGCATGTCCATGCATAGCCCCGGTTGCTGCACAGCACAGCCTCAGCAAAGAGCCGAACAATTCAACTGATGGGAAAAATGCAATGTGGCGTCGCGGCGATGGGCACGGTTTCCGGCCCGGCAACCACCACACCATGATTA
Organism: Teratosphaeria nubilosa; assembly: GCA_010093825.1. Taxonomy (NCBI): domain Eukaryota; kingdom Fungi; phylum Ascomycota; class Dothideomycetes; order Mycosphaerellales; family Teratosphaeriaceae; genus Teratosphaeria; species Teratosphaeria nubilosa. The sequence goes on from ML995808.1 coordinate 535,312, forward strand.
TGGTGGATTTCACGCGGTTGAATGTTCCAGACTTGTGGTGGACAGTGGACTAGGTAGCAGCCGGAAGCGCCGAAGCGCCAGATCGTAAGACAGTAATCGCCAAGGTGGCATGTGAGAGCACGTGCATCACATGCCAGGCCTATCTGCCGACATTACATGTATTCGGGCAGATGACGAGCTCGTGAACGGCCCACGGGCTCACCTTCCGATCGCACGCCTGATTCCTGATCCTAGTCAGGACTCAGCACAGGAACGTTGAGGTGTCCATCCAAGAAGCTGCGTTTGGTTGAGGAACCGGACCACGCGTCCTGACTACTGGGCGTGGGATGCAGCGCAGCTTCAAGAAAAGATCATGTGCATGCTTATGTCTCCAAAATGTGCTGCAGGGCAAGATTCGATAGGACAGTGTGGGGTGCGTGAGACTAGCGGGGTGGTTCTGCGTGTGGAGCTGAGAGACTGGGGAGAGAAGTGGAGTGGCCGATGATGAGGCGGAGAAAGACGGAACATGTTAGTTCTATCGCGGTCGCCGGTATGCTTCGTTGGGGCAAGACGCTGGGTTCATGTCCGACTGCCCCAGGGCCGCTTCGTCTTCTCTGTAATAACGTGGAAGAACACACCATGCCCATGATATGTAGAGCGGCCACATGTGCGTTATCTGAGCCAGCCGTCATGCTAGACTCTTGCAAGCATCACGATTCACGAAGCTTTGCGGTTCGAGCATGACCCTTTTTCACATGTTCCTCCACAACACCGGACAGAGTTTGCGAAGTCCGCGTGCCCATATTTTTGCGCACGTTTCCAAGGACGCTGATCACAGTTCGTCGCGGTACAATAATTATTATGGGTTCCTATATCTGTACAATAAACTCTAATATCGGTGTAGTCATCTCCTGCGGCCGCCGAGCCCGTATCTGGTTAAAACCGTCGAAGCATCAAGCGGGCACGACCGGAACAGCCAGATTGTATGTCCCGGTTAGCCAATGTTGAGAACTTGTGATTGGGAACCAAGTGTAAAGGTTTTAAGTTCAACCAAGCTGTCCAAGCAAGTCACGCGCAGATAACAGATCATCCTCGTTTATCATGACAGACGCATCAACTTCGCTGTGAAGCCGCTGAGCTCCAGAAGACAAAAGTTCTAGTCCCCGTGCTTTCAGCCATGTCAAGATTGTAAATGTCATGTCGATGCAGGAACATGCTCTTACCGACCGTGGCTGCCGTATGAAAAGTAATGATCTTGATATGGCATGCTGTGGCCATTCGCTATCTGAGCGAGAACACCAAGTACCTTATGGAGTTGAGCTGTAGCAAATGATTATGCCCATTAGAAATAAGCAAGAAGGAATTGCCAGTCACATCTGACCGCTGGTTATCACTGGCAGCCTGCAAAAACCATCGAGACTCGTCCCCTTGAGCACATGTAGCAGTCTAAGCCCTTCAGACCAGCCAGTCTTGAGACACCACCATTTCGGGTCTTCCGCCTCCAAAACCTGAACACGTTCCGATGCCAAATTACGCCCGGCACCCGACCCAATTCCATCTCTATAGTTGCATAGCATGCGGCCGTTAGGTTGGCTCTGTGCGCCGAAGTAGTATCATATCCCATCTCATGGCCTCAAAACTCCGTAGTCTCTCCCTCACATATGTGAGAGCCCATCAAGAAATCTATCTTGCTAGAAGCGATCCGAAATATCGCCAGCCTCACTAACCCTGCTGCTACTCTGCCCGCTGCTTGCGCCACTTCCGGAATTTGCCAAATCATGTATCTTAGTATAAGAGCCGTCCTTCGGTGTAGGCACCATCGGAACGGGTAGCTTCCTTTGGGCTCCGTCACAGGCCTCCATAATCTCACTGATCCGGAGGCCGCTGTGTTGAATCGGGACATACGGCTGCTGACCATCAGCGGACGGCTCAACTGGTGCAAGTGCAGGCGGAGGCTGATTGTGCAGGGAGAGGTGGTGCAGAGTGGGGAGCTGCACACCATTATGGAAGTATTGCGGTCGTAAGCGCGGACTATGCGACGGCGTCGCGAGAGGCGTGTGATCCGGTGTAGGCGATGTCGACTCGTGTGGAAACTCTGGGGACGGCGGCGCGGTTGATTGAGGCGAGCCAGGTCTGGACTTCTTGGTAGGCCGAGGGTCGTCATCGTCCTGGGAATGCGAGCGTGACATTGGCTGAGATGTTGGGTTTGACGAGTAGTGGTAAGAGGAGAGGGAGGGCATACGGCCGGTGCCATATGGATGATTGTGGTATGGATACGCAGAATTCCTGGAGGGGAGCGAGAGGTGGTGGCTTGGAATTTGCGCTGCATTGTTGTTCTCCCGCTCGACTTGCGACGCGGCGGTTGCGAGCAAATTTATATCCATTGGCCGATGGAAGTCATTCGCTGCTGGACTGATATCGCCACTGACGTTCCTCGTGATATATGAACTCGGTGTGCTGGCATAGGTCGAGGAGTAATGATGAGGCGGAGATACATTCGGCGAGGTGACCTGCGAACTCGGTGCTGATATTGGCTTGGGCTGAGGCGGCGGCATCATTTGTGGCGCGGGCGTGCTGGTCTGGTTCATCGGCGCGGGAGTGAGCTGGCTTATAGGCGTCTGCTGGCTGAACTGGTTCATATTCGGCCCCGAGACTCCCATCTGGCCTTGCATCTGGCCTTGCATCTGTCCTTGCATCTGCCCCCGCATCTGAGCACCAAGCTGCCCGTTCATCTGACCATTCATTTGCCCAAGACCATTAAGTTGCCCGAGTTGTTGAAGTTGCCGTAACTGCTCCAACTGGCTTATTTGGCTGAGTTGACTCAGACCATTCAGATTGCCCATCTGGTTCGCCTGTTGCATCTGATTCAACAGGTTGAGCTGATTCAGCTGTTGCAACTGCTGTAGAGTCTGCAAATCATAGCTGCCACCGTTCATGCCATTTTGCTGTATGGCTACAGCTGCTGCGGCCGCTGCAGCGACGTTGTGCTTGTTGCCTCTTCGCGAGTTCGGGTTATTGTGTATTCTTGAATGGCGCGTAAGCTCGTCAGATCGGCTGAAGCGCTTGGTGCACCCTGGAAATTGGCACGCATGTGGCTTCTCGCCGGTATGCGTACGAATGTGCCGAGTCTGGTGTTCAAGGCGGTGGAAGGCCTTGTCGCATAGCGGGCACTTGTACGGGCGTGGAAGGTCCGGGCGATTCTCGTCGTTCATGTTGACTCCTCCGATGGGCATCGCCATTGCCGATGCAGCCATGGGAGCATTCAGCGGAGGCGTGGTCGAAGCCGGAGTGAACGCGCCAGACTGTTGCTGAAGCTGAGAGTGATGCTCGGGATTCAGGATGCTGGAGAGCATGTGCGCAGGCGGATGCTTGAAATCAGCTCAGCGGTCACGTATTGATGCCGTGTATCGGCAGGGGACTGCTGATCTGGGTCGGCCGTGACCGCTTGGCACGCGGAGGAAATGGTGCACGCAGGTGGTCCAAGTGGTGGGCAAAGGAAAGGAGGTAGCTGCGACGAAAAAGTCGAAGCCGGGCGAAGGTGCGTGGGGAAGAGCGGGTCTCTTTGAAGATGACGAAGGATCCAATTAGCGCGCAGTGCGCAGCGCGGATCAACCGAAGACTATTGGCTTGATAGGCAGACAGCGGCCTTCACCAAGACGGGGGCTGCAGAGCGCCTTGTCGTTCCTGCGTCAGAGCTGGTAGATCGGGTTTTGGGTTTGTGGCCCGATGTTGCGATGATCTCGCTCCGCTGGGCCTTGGAGAAAAGCTGGGGTCTGAAGGCCGGACGGTTGCGCGGTTGCGGCTGTGGAGACGTGGCGTGCTCGTCTCGGTGCTAATCCCTGGATGGACGGCTATGTCATGTCGCTGTCGCATGAACGTGTGCGCGGACTACAATAATAACAGTCGTATAAATGGGGGTGCCCGTCGTTGATGGATCCAGTGAAGAGTTTTGCCGGACGCTGCGGGAGGGCTGATATCAACCAGTGCTTAGCAAGACCGAGTGTGCACCGCGAGGAGAGAGCGAGTAGTGGGTCCTGTCATCCGAGTTTGGAGACGGGCCGAGGACAGTGTTGGTGATGCCACCGTCGTCTGCGCCGAAATGCGTGTGTCCCTTGTCCATCGCAACGCGAAATTGGACGCCACCCCGGAAAGGCGCCACACTTGGTCACGTCTTGTCGACGGAGCACTTGTGGAGGGCTACAAATATCTGTTCGCGTTCAAGCGAGTTATCTAGTAAAGGCGTGTGACGCACGGATAAGGATCACGCATACATGCACACCTGAACAGATGACGTTGAGGCTCGTAGGAGCTGAGCAGACGCGATGATCTGGGGAAATTCAACGAGACCCTCACAAGTTGATCACAGGACTGCATGAGTTGCGATCTCATTGTTATGCTACACATGTACTCTTGTCCATTCCCGATCTCAGCATGCCTGGCGCATGCCACGCTATCGCCAATTGATGCATCAGAACCTCAGAAACAGGCTACAAAGGATGTCATCATCAGGGCTATCGATGTCGAAGATGCGTTCACTGCCTCCCGCTGCCACCTGATACATCAGCGTGCACCCTTTTCGTTGCTTTGTTCTTCAGACGCCGTACTCCGTGACCCGTATGTTCCGACACTACACGGATGATTACAGACCCACCGTTCGGGCATCCCCCGGCTGGGGCTGAGCCAGATGTGCTCCAGCACGCCGAGAATGTTGCATAGAGTCTTTCACCTAGCCCCGTGGAAGTCTTGCTCGGACGTCGTCCATCTCCTGCGAGAGAAACTGTGGCTGCTTCTCGAAGTCGAAACCCCACGTCTTCCTTGCACTCAAGTATAGAAAGGTGGCGCGTCTAGTCGTCGGCCTCGACTCTCAGGTGGCGCCTCGTGCGAGCTTCACGACCGATCATAGGCGGTTCACTTCATGCCTCGCAAACCAAATAACCGTTGAGACAATCTCGCAATTTCCTGAAAGCCAACCACTCTTCGCGTATCGCGACCCCGTTCAGATGCTGTGCGACTAACACCTGCGCTCGGGAGAAAAGTTGGCGGCTGAGGTAGGCGATTAGGATGATTAGGTCTCGGCTTGCCAACGCCGCTCCACACAAAAAGGTGGAGCATTACTTGCAGTAGTGTGGGGACGGGAGGGTCGGCGGCTTTGTCAATCGTATACATGAGACGGGAGTCGTCCGAGCAAGTGCGGAGGAGGGTTGGCAGCCGGTGCTGCGACTCGACGATGCCCGCATGATGGGCATACAGTATCACGCAATACGATCTGGGCAACAATTTCGCGGTGTGGGCAGGCGGAGGGTGATATGAAGAGCAACTTCTTTTCCGTGTGGACATTCCTGGGCCGAGGTAGAACTTCGGCAAAACTGTGTCGTCTGATGGTCCACATCGGGTCTTCTAGGAACAGAGACGTTGAATTCACCGGCTGGGACCACCGTGCCAGCTATGCCGCTGTCAACAGACCTCGCAGATTCGGAATGTAACTGGCCTTGCCCGGTAGCTGACGCGACAATCAAACCACGATCTCCAGCATGTAATGACAGGCAATTGTTCGTGATGGTACTCCGTGCCGTGAGCCGTGGCTGTCATTAAAGCTCATGCACAAACTTTGGCTTTTGATACTCACATGCGTTCACATGCTGTCACATGCAAAAGCCAGTTTAGGGTCAGCATTCTTATTAGCAAGGATATTTTTGTGTGCGGAATGAAAACGGCAATGTCCGTGCAACCTCCGCGTTACTCCATCCGAATCAAGCTTGTACGGAGAAATTGATGATTGGAAGGAAAAAGATATGTAGGAGCCCTCCCGGCCAGGGACACTCTGCTGTGAAAGTTGCAATGCTTATTTTGTGGCTGAATGCTGCTGACACCAGGCTCTCACTTACGAAGCCGGGAAATGGCGCTCAGCAGTAGTGATTACATCAATCGACCAACGAGTCAAATTGGACCTTCCTGCCGCTTCTAGCTTCTAGGGGCGTCGAATCCAGCGTACAGCGTTGGATGCTCTTGGACGGTCTGCTACTCAATCACTGCCAGAAGTCAGTCCTCGGCGCTCGTAGATCGGTCAACTTCACAGGCCAAACTTGGCAAGTTCAGTCCCAACGACCATGCCAGCGCTTCATATGAGCTAGATGCTCAGCAAGAATATGTCGAGTGGCTGCATTGGCGCAATTGCGAGACCAACACAGAGACGCCCTGATCTAAAGAAGGCTTTTCCAACGTCATGCGCACGGGCATACTGTTGATTTTCCGCAACATCATGTGTCGGGATTCCATCGCAAACCACTTCTCGACGTTGGTAGACTCTTTGTGTTATGGGTCAGCAATCAGCCTGTTGCTCATAGCGCCTCCGTATATTCTGGCCGATGGTGGGTACTACATCAAGATGCGGTGGTCCGACCGCAAGAATACTTAACACCCGCTCATAATGGTCTGCATCGCAATCGCAATCGCAATGTACGTCATACCGATGGCCACAACGAATGTCGGAGTGTGGTACTTCGCCATAATGATGCTAACATTCTCATCAGTTGGACCGCAGACCCTGCCTTTACAAAACGATCCATCTGCACCTTGCTCGGCCGGCGTCGAAGCGTGCGGCAGCATCTGCTCTGGTGAATACGATCGGCGGGACGTCCAACATATGGGCATTGTAATACTATGCAGCTCCGCATTATTTCGCAGCTTCGGGGACGTTGGTGGGGGTGTGCTGCGCTCTTTGCCGCAGCAATCACCGTACACCACCATTTGATTTTGCGTGATAATGAGCGTCTGGTGCCCGGCCTGCCAGCGCTCGTGGCCATGGCGATGAAGAGCGGTACCTCGCAATAGGTGGTGGATCTTGGTGGCGATATCCAGATGAACTAAGCTTCAGAGTCTCATCTTGTGTCTGCACGCAGATCAGTTTTGCTGGAGTGAAACCTGCCTATGAAGGCATTCTTCCGTACCTAGGCACCTGCGCGTTTTCACTTGATGTCGGCCTCATTCGCTTGAGAGTACGAGTCGCACAAGCCATTCGAGCATCCCCCCAAGCCGCCCTTCGATTCTGCCTACACATACCATGAAATGCTAGTGCAGTGACCATTGAGTTTGACGGGCAAAAGACGGTTCTATCCGTCGCTAAACAGAGGCAATCGCCGCACCTTCCTTTCTTGGACACACGTTGGACTTCGCGACGACTTTCTCAAGCGCAGCCATTGGAGCAATACACATGATCGATCCTTGTGCAAAGTGCTAGTCAAGATGGCCGCCGACGCCGAGGGACTTCCAGATGCCCTCTCCCTCCTCCGCGCCAACATCACCACAGGCCAGCCTCTCCCCATCGCCTCCACCACATCTGACGCCTCGACTGCAACCGACACCCAAGTCTCCCTCGCTGCGGCGTCGTACCTCATCTTCAATGCGCAAAACGCCCATACCGCCATCCCGCTGACACAACCCACTCGCTTCATATCCACTGCCGCCGGGAAACGGCCATTCGACCTACGGACGGCCTACTTCGTTTGGCAGATCCGGGACAAGAATGCCGGACAAGTCATCAGCGAGACGGCGGCGCTGAACCAGGAGTTGCAAGCGCTTGGGAAGGACGGCGAGCAAGTGCCAAATACTGCATTTCTGGAACGTGTAGATCTGAATGATTGGTTGGAGGGGAAGACTGGGGAATCGGAAAGTGAATTCATCCAACCTCTCGACGGCGGGAAGGCGACAAGGAGGGAGGCGACCGATGCGGCTGGCGTGGCAAGCGGGGATGTTGAGATGCGAGATGCGGATGACGTGGCCGGGAAAGGGGAGCAAGAGCGGTTACGAGAGATATATGCCGCCGAGAGGAAACTGGGAGATCGGAATCTGGTGCTCCGAGGCGTCAAGGTGCAGGATTTCAGTGATGTGAGGAAGAAGTATAGCATGCTGTTCTTCGCCAAAGCGCGACAGCAGCAAAATGGCGTGGCGCCACCACTCAACAGCAACCCAGCGTTACGCCCACCAGTCAAACAAACGGCGCCCGGGCGGAGACCAGAGCCAATCATCCTGCTCTCGCCTTCAGCCTCCTCACTCCTCCGCATGCCGAACATCAAGTCCTTCCTCGAAGAAGGCATATACACGACACCGGACACCGGCTCCTCCGCCAATCTACTACACCTGACTCGCACACTCCCATCCATTAGCCCCCAGAAGCCAATCCGATTCATCCTCGTGGACGACCCGAGCAGCTTCAGACCCGACTACTGGGATCGCCTCGTCGCAGTCTTCACCACGGGCCAGACATGGCAGTTCAAGAACTACAAGTGGCAGCAGCCTGCTGAGCTGTTCTCGCATGCCCTGGGCATCTATGTTGGTTGGAAGGGCGAAGTCATTCCTGACACTGTCAAGGGATGGGGCAGGGGTGTTATGGTGGCCCAGATTGACAAGGGCGGCGCGCGATGGAGAGACAAGGAGGTTGTGGAGGAGCTGTGGCGCGGTATTGAGGCCAGGATGAAGGGGATGGGGTGGGGTAAGGAGCAGCGGTGAGGGTGTCAAGGTATTCCTGATGGCTGTGAGCGTTCGAGCGGGCGTTAGGTGCTTCGTCGAGCATTCTCTCCTGGTCGACTGCACAGGGATAGAACAGGGTATAGCTTTGTATCATTATTGTGACTATACCGGTCTCTCTCATCCGCTGTCGGTTGTCTCTCATGCGCTTTCATCTCCCTCGTGCGCTTCTCATCTCTTTCGTGTGTTTGTCACCTCTCTCTTATGTACTTTCTTCTCTTCTTTGCACTTCTCTTCTCTTCTTTGCACTTCTCTTCCCTTTTTTGCACTTCTCTTTTCTTGCGTGTGCTTTTCATGTCTCTCTCATTCGACTTCATTTCTCGTGCGCTTTTCATCTCTCTCAAATGCGCTCTTATCTCCCTCATGCGCTCTCATCTCCGTGAGATGAGAAATCAATACAGGAAATGAGATGCTGAAAACACACGAAAAATCATTCACCTAGTATATACATTACGCACAATCGACCCAAAACGCTCAGCACGTGCCGCTAACGCACACATTCACTGGACTGCGCACGAGCCTCCTTGATCAATTCACCGCCAATCCCTCCACCAACCAGCGAAATGATCGCATCCCTCAACACAAGCAACAAAGGATCATGCTCAAGCTTACCTTGATTCGCACTGTCCGCAATGCTGCGAAGGACAGAATATGCCAGACCGGTTGGGGAACCGGGCAACTGGCTCTTCTGCCCTGCGAGGAGCGGTGCGCCGATTTGGTGCAGCTGCGTCAGGACATGGCGGCAATGCTCCGCAAAGGTCAAGTAGGGGAAGTTGAAGTCCACCTCGCAGTCGAGATACGCCTGCTTGAGGTCGTGAAGCAGCCGCGCAGGTGAATCGTCTCCGATGTCCTTCCACTGCAGGCACCTCAACGCCATGCTCACGAGATTGTCGTCGATATCGTTGCCACGGACGAAATCCTTGTCGACGATCTGGGTGAGCAGGCTTGCTTGGTCCTGCAAGCCACGAGCGTTCTTGTCAATGGCGTTGCAATGCGGCAATTTCGGCCACCAGTCGCCAGAGAATGCAGAGGCCTTCATGCCAAGTGCCATGCCGAAATACTTCGCATATGCTTGAGGGCCAGTCGAGGATTGGCGGACGAATTGCGATTGCTTGGAGTTGGCACCGATAACATAGTCCATGTCTGCCCATTCTGCCTGGAGCACGCACGTCTCCTTGGCGACCTTGTACAAGTAAGCAGTGGACAGGACAAGTCGGTCTATGTTGCACATTCTCATGCCGAATGCATGTACCATGGTACGACTGAACCACATGTTCAGCCATGGGGTGAGGATCATGCTCTTGTATAGGCAATAGTCCTGGTACTTTTGAGCCTCGCCATCAACCAATTTCTGGGCCAACAATCGAGGAGGGTCGTGTACGTAGCGTCGAGACACAGTTGCACAACCGATCATCCAGGTTTCAAGCAAGTTGGCGTCAATTCTATAGCCTTCGGCGCCCGTATTTGTCCGGGCGGAAAAGTTCTCGACTACTGCTCTGTCTACCTGCAAAGCATCGAGCGCAATACGGTGCCCCGAGGCAATTGAGTCAGGACCAAGAATTTCGTGAGCACGCCTGATCATGTCGAAGCAAAGTACGAGCGAGATGGGGAACGCGCCGCTTCCGGGCTCCAACAGCCAGTTAGCGATAGTAGCCGTGAAGGCATCATGCATACCCAGTGTACTCGTTGCACCGTCGACTCTAAGCGCGGCTGCAAGTAGAGGAAGCAATCGCTTGATATGCTTGAAGAGACGTTCTGGTGTACGATCTACTCGTTTGACCTTGGACATGTCGAGGTAGATTTGCCAGGGCTTACTCAGATCTCGAGTAGACAAAGCAGCGAGCTCGAGAATCTCTACAGCAGAATCAAGGCACATCAGATCCGCGGTGCCCGATTGCTGGGCCTGAGCATATAATTCGGTTAAGCGCGACATCGCTTGCGTAGGATCCGCGTAGTTTTCCTGGTCGATGTCCAAAAGTATTGCAAAGGCCGAGAGATAGGCATGCAGTTGTGGAAACTGCGCCAGAAGTTGCTTCTCGGCGCGGCGGATGATAGCAGATGCCGTGCTTGTTAAGAAGCCAGCGGCAGCAAAGCTGATCGTTCCGGCAACGCGCTCTTTCCAGGTCGCCTCTACGAAGCCCCGGACTTCGCACATATCCTTCAAAAACACCAAGACAGCAAACTTGACTTGGTCTTCGGGAGCCTCAAGCTCGAACCTGACCTTAGGCGCCTCAGTGCCAGCTTTGCCACCCGCCGGCGCTGCTCCAAGAGCCTTGTTTGATGGCTTCTGGATGTTGAGTTGGGCGAACATGTTCGCAAGAGCCTGAGCCTTGTTCTCAGGCTCTTTGTCAGGTTCTTTGGCGACTTTTCGCCTCCTGAAAGCCGTGGGCGCATCTTGAAGAGGTCTGGCGTCGTAGGCAGCGCTCAGTAGGTCCAGCACTTGCTGTAAGACGGCGATGAAATGCTGGTGGCCTTGGTTGTCCGACTCGAGTTTCTTCGCGTTACCAACATCCTTCTCCGCCAGAGATTTGGCATACACATCTGCGCAAGCTTGCCGTCCCGCGATGACATCCTTGGTCATGGAGATAATACTGTGTGGAATTGGTAATTTGGAAGATGCAACGATCTTCGCCAACGTGATGAGGTCAGCCACGCGCACAAGGACGGTCGTGGCAGAGCGGTCAGCGCCGCGCCCCTTTTTCGCTTTCCTAACGGCCTCCTTGGCATCTCGAAGCGTCGGCAGCAATTTTGAAATGTTGCTCCCGCCGCACTTCTGCGCTTCAGTGGCTAGCCATTCAACCAATTTGTCCGTGCCTTCCTTGTAGCGCAGGTATTGGGCGATCAAACTGCCTCGATCCATCACGAAGCGCTTCGTAATTGCGCAACGCAGATGGCGATTGTGGTGCCAGATAGCTGGCAAGCTGTTGAAGAATTCCGCGCTGATAGCTTGAGGGCCCCTGAATGCCGCCTCGAGTGCGATTCTCACTAATTATCGCAATGCACCACGGCAGAGCTTGCGTAGGCGAGTGCGAAGTTCGTAGAGCTGGAGAAGTGGTGGCGCACTCAGCGCACAAGAGCTAGCAGTGTAGAGCAAAGTAATAACAAAGCAGAGAGAGCTTACTCGAGCTGCTGAATTACCCAGATGCCGCCCAACCGCCGCCCAACCGCCAAACACGAGGTGCTGCTGTTGCGGAAGCAGTGCAGTGCTTACCTGAGATGCGTCGAGTCTTGCCAGAGATATGTCGAGTCCTGCTAGTGACCAGAGAGTGCTGCGAGCGGTTGCAATCAATCTGCCGAACGGTGGTGAAGTTGAGCGCGAGCTGTATGGTTGTGAAGTGGAAGACGTGCGGAGGCAGCTGATGTCCTTGAGCTGCAAAATCACAATAGGGCTAGGCAGAAGTCCACGGAAGCTCGCCGCTGTCACATGCAAGGCTAGTGGAATTAGCAGTCGCAAGAAGGTCTGTCGGGACTCGGCACTCGAGTAGAGACCTACATCGCTGCAACTCGGCCCCCTAGGTGACGTCGTGTCCGAGTCCAGTAGGTCTGTCGGGCAGTCAGACAACGGAGGTTCAGGTGTTGCCTAGGCGAGTTGACTGAGGTGGATTCGAGTCCTGGAGAAAGACGAACCACAAAGCCTCGATAGATCAGTAAACCGACGTCATGAAAGAGTGCATCGACTATTAAGACCCAAGCATATCCTTCAAGGCAATCCACTCAATTCAACCCCAGAAAGCGCCTACGCTAAAATTGTAAAAGCATGAAATATAAGCTCTCTACGCCTCAACAGCCTCACCCACTTTGCTCTTCTTCCGCTTCTTCTTCTCCTTCTTGCCCTCGCCATCTTCCCTTGGCGCCTCAAAAGCCTCTTCCCTCTTCCGCTTCCGCTCCTCCATCTTCTCCTTCATTGCCTCCTCTCTCCTCTCCTTGACCGCCCTCTCCTTTGCCTGCTTTCCCAAAAAGTACTCTCCACTCTCTATCTGCAGATCCACCTTACTCTTCTCCTGCGGTGGCGGGAAGGGCGTGTACACCTTCTTCGCCTTGTCTGTGACCTTGTAAGGCACCCTGCGCTTGCTGAGGTTGCGCTTCTTGAAGTGCGGCAAGAAGCGATCCCAGTTCTCATTCTTCAGCTCGGGATCCTTGGCGAGCTCGCGCTTGATCATCAGCTCTTTGATGTGGTAAATTGGGTGGATGTTGTCCATGCAGTCCTCGACCACTCGACGGACTTCCTTCAGGTTCTTGTAACCTCCCATGACTGACACAGTGTTGCCCTGCACAAGGATGTAGGTCTGGGTGAGGAGTTCCAACGCCTTTAGCGTGCTGCCATTTGGACCCAGTATACGCTGCCGCCGCTTGACGAACCGCTCCTTGTTCCGCACCAGACCCCGTATCTTGATGACATCGCACGCCACGCCATCCTCCAAGATCTTGACGGCCTGAGGCGCCGGCACACTCCTCGCCAACAGCTTGATCAGGTCGCGGGCGTTCAGGATGGCTGCCGGGTCGTAGGTCTTTCGCGTGGTCTTGACGGTCATGCTACCTTCCACCAAGTCCAGGGTGCACGCGATGCCATGCTTCTCCAATGCTCGCGTGATCATCGGCCATGACGCCTTGAGATACTGTTCTCGGTATTTGGGAAAGAGAGTCGCAAAAGACGATTCTTCGCTGAATGTGCCGCCGGTGTTTTGTTCTGGAGTGAATGCCTCTTCCTTCCACTTGTCGATGTCGTCCGTGTCCCAAGGCTTGTCTTTTTTGTACGTCGACGGCATCTTGGCTGTGTGTGTGTGTGATGCTGTCGCAGAAGTCGCGAATCGAAGTCTCGAAGTTCGGAAAAATGCTTCGGCATTAAGACGGATTTTGCAGCGCGTTGTCTGCCTCAGGCTCGCAATGGCGACGACGACATTAGGCTTCATCAATAACGTCCGCAACATTGATGCAAAGGTCTTGTCTTGGATGCTTAGGCCATCACTGTGGTCAAGGTCCAAAATACGTGTTGACCTGATCGATAGTCCGGACCTCCTAACACCACCCACCTCCACCATGACGGCCAGGCCAGACATAAACCACCCCAGTCTCCCAGACCGTTTCGCCACATTTCAAGACTTCTGGGATTTGCACCAACCCACTGCCCGGCAACTCGCCGCAATCGGCCATGTGTACGATCGACCGCCACTCGAGGCCATCGAGGAAGGCTCCCGCTGCGCAGTCTGTTCACACTTCGTGAAGCGCGAGGACTCGATCAGAGCACTCGAGGGCAGCTTACACGACCACAGATCAGGAGGTTACTCCCAAAACTTCGACGGATTCAATTTCCATTCTCCCGGCTGTACAATGCTACAAACTCGCCTACCCTTGGAGCCTCAAAGCATCTTCCCAGGATTGAGCGGCGGCTTCAAGATGCACGATCTACGTCGTCATTGGGAAAAGAAGTCCCAACCACCCAGGCCCACAGAACCTGCACCACAGCGCTCTCAAACAAGCTCATTATTCTCCCTACCAACCGAGCTCCGCCTCGAGATCTACGCCCGTGTCCTCCCAACCCTCGACCAGACAACCGACATCGTCCCCCTCAACCAAGACAGCGCGCGCATCACGACGAAAGTCGGCCATGAGAAAACCGGCCCACGAGACCTCACCAAATGCAACGTCCTCCGAACCTGCAAAGCCGTGCACAACGAAGCCCTGGACCTCTTATACCATAACATAACTTACCGCTTTGCATCGACCAAGACGCTCTACCTCTTTCTCCGACACATCGGCTCTCATGGACGGCAACTCCTCAAATCCATTGACGTCCTCTGTGGTAGCCGGGAAGACGCCATCACGTTCTCCTTGCTAACGACCTGTGAGACGCTACGCAGGATCAGGATCCGCTTACCACGACCCATGATATTATGGCCGGGAGCCCCGATCTGGTCAGTTGACGGGATGGGAGCTCTACTGATGCTGAGCGGGCTTGAAGAGGTCAGTTTCGGGAATTGTGGACCGAAATTCAAAACCTGCATGGACGAAGACAAGTCCGACGCCGCGGTGCTGCGTCGCGAGCTCACTCGGCCCAAGGATGAGCCTAGCAGGGTGACATGGGTAAACAATCAGCTAAATGTATGAAATCGCGGAGCTCAGCTCATGATGTACATACATCCACTCAGACTCAACGAGCAACACGCCACTTTGTTTCACGTCTACCCAACATTGGCTGCTCACAACATGTAAACACCCCATCAACTACAGCCTGCCCACATGTACAAGCAAAAGGATTGTACCGCGTAGCCTAAACGAGAAGCGAAGCGCTCATAGCCACTGTCACAACACCCCGAGCTCGCGCTCGTATGGCCGTCCCACGTTTCTCTCGCTCCAGTCATCTCTGGCAACGTCTCTTGCACTCAATCCCTACAGATTGCTCGACTCCGATTTTCCATGCATCTAGTGACAACCGTCGACTTCCGTGCTGTATGCAACAAACCATTTGCGAAAAGCCACTCAAACGCCACCATCATTCACGGTGCAGGGCCGCGGTCCGCGCAAGCTCCACGATCATCCGTGCAATGTCCATCTTTTGGAAGGTCCATCCAACACTCTATACTATATGTGTCATTGCCATAATGTTCTTCTGTTGTTGTCGTATCAATTAGCCGTCTCCATGCTGCAATAATGCCAAAGAGCGCCACCGTGAATCTAGTCCTGTCATGCATAATAACGCGATCCGCCACAACTTTTAATGTTTGTACTCGTGAAGGCAATGTAAAGAAGTCTACTGCAGACTCCGTCTTCGCATCCTGGTCATAGCTCTTCCCAGATGGGTGCCGCAGACAGCCCTGGCCAAGTCAGGCCTACAGCGAGGTCTGCACACTTGCAACTGGGCTGTCGAGCAAGCTGTTGTAGGGCTTGAACAATAGCTTCATGTCCAGAGTCAGGTCGTCAAGGCCGTACTGGTCGTCAATGTCGCCCACGGAACCAATGTCATGACCCTTGGTTTCGTTGTCGCCAACAACGAAGCCCTTGATGCGCTTGAGCAGAGCCATGACCTGTTTGAATCTACGCAAGAGAAGTCAGGACCAATCTTGGATATCCGCGCAGCTTATGCTGTGCATATACTTACCTGGTGTCTGGTGGAGCTGTCCAATCTGCAACACGCTGTGACTGTAAGAAGCTACGTCCGAGGAAGAAGAAATGTACGCCTGCAGAGCAAAGTTAGTATAAATTTTCCAGGCGCACCATGGCGTAGAGCTTCGACATAGTGTCGTGATGAAGATGACGCTGTCAAGCTCGATGGGGATTATCACCATCACGGCTAAAGCCAAACCGCCGCTGTCCGAGCTGACCAGGAGGATACTGCCCTTCCATGTCTTGGTCCCCTGTTGAAACAATTAGCAAGCTGCGGTAAACAGCAACAGCTCGGATGTCGCCAGCCATGACTGAACAACTTCCGGGCAATTGAATTGCTTGCGTCTAGCGTTGAGGGCACTCACAGATTCTCTTCCATTTGTCCAATGCTTGGCCCAGGCGCTTCTTCTCCTGTTGCGCTTGGACGGTCTGAATAGTCGGCCCGAATCCATCTGTAGGCGTACCATGACCGCTATTGGTGGCGCTCATGGAGCCATTGCCATGCTGGTCGAGCCAGTCGTTTTGCGACAATGGTGTTGCAGGCCCACTCCCGCCATGGCCGAGGTTGAGCCCTTGGAATGGTGCATCGGGAATCAACAGCGTCTTCTGGCAGGCGCTGATGCGCACGATAAGTGCATGGATCAGGACAAACTTTGCGTATGTATTTGTGGCACTCGGCTGGAAGGTAGCATTCGGCTCGAGCAGGGTACGCATGGCGTCGCGCATGCTTGGCTGTGTGGGTCGGCGCGTTCCAGTAAGGTTCTTGTTCTGAGCATGAACCCCGTTCAGGCCTAAAGCGTTCGCACACTCTCGCTGATCTCGAGCGTCCCATGCCGCGTCGTCCGATGGCAGCATCAATCTGTGAAAATCAGTTAGCAGGGCACTTACAACGGCATGGGTTCACAGAAGGCTATCTCGAATGACACTCACCTGATCTCGAGCGGGTCAAGCTGAGGCACGCTGTTGAAGTACATCACGGAAGCCGCGTCGCAGAGGAAAAGCATGAAAAGTGTACGGTTGCGCTTCTCCTGCTCCAGCCAACCGTGCCAGTTGAAGCTATTGCGGTCGATATTTGGACTTTGAGTGTTCGTGACGTCGTGTAAAGGACTATACGCGTAGTGTCCGGGGCTGACATTCTGCATGAGCCCCATAGCTTTTGCGATGCTAACAATCGTGGGCAGCTCGTTTCGTGTAGATTGGCGCTGCGGTGGGTCGCCGTGCCATGTGTAAAGCACTTGGAGGGTGATGAGGGCCTGCATTTCATCCACGTCCCATGGCTGCGAACCCAGACTGTTTATCTGACCGCTCACATATCGTTGGTAGATGCTACAGTTGGTGAAGACTGTCGCCTTGACGAAGTCCATCATCTTGCGGGTCCGATCGACGTCCATCTTCGGGCTGTAGACGGCACCAATGCACAGCATCACCATCACCAGACTGTTGTTTGCATCAGTCAGCTTGAAGGTGGGCATGTGCAAGATCGGCCAGTGCCCATGGTAAGACGTGTAATGCTCTGCCAAGTGCTTCACGTTCTCGGGCGTCAAACAAGTCTTGACCACCTCCGCGGTTGCATCGCCTTGAACAGCATCCGCGCCGTTTGGAAAGCAATAGTGTAGCAGGCTGTCAACCTTCGCCTGCAAAGGATCATCCAGACTCCAGTTTGGAAAGCCAGGAATGCCGTTCTCATGATCTGTCCCGTACTCCGACCCGAACGCGCCAGGGTGGGAGTACAGGCTACCTAAAAAAGAATCGTTACTCATGTCGCTGTGAATGTTGTTGAAGTTCGTTTTCGCATCAACGGGTTCGGTCTTGATATGATTCACTCCTTGCGAGCTCGCGTTCGCAGGCTGGCTGCCGATAAAGCCATCCTGGCCACTTTGATTGAACATGCGACTCCAGTCAGTGGTGGAGCCGGTGCCTTCGCCATTGAGGTTCTGCTGGTGAGGGCTATGACTGTGGCGATTGTCGAACCGCGAGCTCTGATGGCCTAAAAAAGACATCTGTGGGTTGTTCTGATATGCGCTTCCGTTCATCTGTGTCGGCGTAAAATTGTACCCAGACTGCTGCATCTGTGCCCCATTTGCAGCGTTTTGCATAGCATAAGCTGGTAGACTGCCTGAGAAAGGAGCTGATGTACCCATTTGTTCCCCATTGGCACCATTCGAAGGCAGTACGCCGAGCCCAGCATTGCTACCGCGATGACTCATGTTTCCTGGCGTGATGAGGCTATTGGCTCGCGAAGTACGCGTCGATATATCCCCACTGACAGTCGGACTGCCCGTGACGACGCTGCCGGCGTACGAAGGTCCGCTGACCTCAGAGAGACCGGCCAAACCTATCGGTCCATCCTGCTGACTGATAGACAGCCGATTTGCACCAGTGCGATTGCGCTGGTGCGCAAGGTGGTTGGCTCCAGTCGGGTTACCACGCCTGATCGAGCACTTCTGAAAATGGCGCTTGAGAATGTCACTGCGACTGAAAGTGTCTTTACAAAGGTGGCACATATATGGTCGATCGCCAGTGTCTGTAACACGTTAGCACCATGCACCTCACGGTGATTTAACGTTGTCCACTTACGTCTCAGCAAATGTCGCTTCAAGTGCTTCGCATGTAGATACGTTTTGTTGCAGTGAGGGCAAGGGTATTTGCCGTCGGCGTCCTTCTGTGGAATCATGCTCTTGCCTGCGCCTGGTTGCGGCGGATTCGGCCTGCCTGGCGCGCTGGGCAATATGCCGCGTCGACCCTGTGAACCGACCACGTGTGTAGGGGCCTCCTCGTTCTGCAGAAAAGCCGCCTGCTGTCCAATGCCGGTATTCGTCAGACTCGGCAAGCCGCTTAGTGAGCCGGAGACGCCGCCGGGTGGCATTGGACGCAAGCTGGGGAGATTGGTCGCGGAGGTGGTTGATGGCATCGCGGTCGCGGTCGAGGACGGATACATGGAAGACTGCGACATGCAATATTGGCCGTTGAAATTCGAAGGTGGGAGCATGCCGCCCTGCTGATGCGCCGGGGACATGGTCGCGTACGCGTTGGCGCCCGACTGGGACACGCTCATGGTCGCGGGCGTATGTGGCGTCGTCGGGGTGTGACTTTGGCTGCCCGGGTGTCCATAGGACAGCGAGCCAAAGGAGTACCCATTCTGCCCTTGAAGCGGCGGCAAGGTGGGGTGCGAGGACGAGTCCTGGTGCTGGCTTTGGCCGCCCGAGAGATTTCCGAAGGAGCTCAAGCCAGACTGCTGTTGAGACTGCTGTTGCGACTGCTGCGACTGCTGGCCCTGTTGGCCTTGGCTATACCCGAGATAGCCATTGAAGTTACCATCCATGTTGGTGGAAGGATGTTGTGGGTAAAGATGTCGGTGCGGAGCGGGTGGAGCAACGGACTGGATTGGACTGAGCTCTCCAACTCATCGGATGAGCGAGCGGGTGCGAAGCGCAGCCTTTGGTTGCGCTTGGGGCCCAAATATTTAGGACTGTTGACACCGGAAATCAACAGTCCTGGTGGTCAGTCGGCCACTAAGTTTCCAGACGCAGCGTGAAGAGAAGGCGTGTGTAGCGTGATGTCGGAGGTGAAGAGGAAGTGGCCCGAACTCGAAGTTTGTGGCTGCCAAAGCCACCCCTCGCAAGTCTCAACTAAGGTTCTGCGGGAATTGATTAGTCAAGCGACTGCACCACGCTTCCAGCAGCCGAGCAGCGGCGGCAGCAGTGACAGCGGCGGCGACTCAGTTGGCGCGCGTCAAGTGAGACCTCGTGGTTGTCGTTGCGGTCTGGAGCGAGCACTCTCGAGCCAATGCTTGTGTGATGTGCTTAAAGTTGACGTTGCCGATGCGATCCCCACCGGTTGTGCCTGGCGGGCCTGTTTTGGCGAGATCCACAACACCCGTGAATGTGGCTCCGATGGATGATCGGTGGATGGGCAAGATAGAAAAGGCGCACCGTGAGGCCCGGGGCGCTCTGCACGCAACGGTGGATCGCGAGGGCAGGCTGGTGGTACTGTGGATGCTCACACCGCGTGCGCGACAGTTGGTGAACGACGAGATGGAAAAAGACTGTGGGAAGGGCGTTGAGACTCTGGGAGGGAGAATCGCTGGAAAACCCTGCTGGCCTACGTCAGTTCTTGCTTCCCGCCGTTAAGCTTGACGCTACTGCTTGCACGGTCCACCATAGCACATCGTTTACTGACCGTGGCCTACCGCGGCGTCCGCCAAGCGCTTGACTCGAGCGTGTAAAACAGGGTAGCCCAGCATGAATCCTACTGTGTTCTGCCTTTTGGCATCAAGATGACCTACAAGCTCTACACAAACATATCGAGTGCCCTGTCAATGTCAAGCCCTGCATCCGCTCACGCCTGCACATCATACGCACATCGCCGGCTCACACGGCCAAGTGCGCGGCCCTTCCGACGGCCGTATTGACGAGCAAATCATTGCTCTTACCTATCATGCTTATGAGCGAGGGTTTCGTGCGAGCGCTAAGACCCGTGAGCAGGGAAAGCGCTTTGCCAGCCATCACGTTGCTTCATCATCATCATCATCATCATCATCATCACACAAAGGCTAGTTAGAAACAATTGATGGCCATTTACGCAAGCTGCCTTCCTGGTGAGACAAAACCTGCCATCCCCAGCAAACCCGGCCCAAGATGTGCAACAGGGACGCAATCGGAACCATCCGAGTATTGTGCAAGCTTGGCCCTTGCTTTCGAGATCCCAAACACGGTACATTTATCCGGTGTTCTTAGCCGTGTGTCTTCGAGGCAGCCCAAAATCACGTCTTTCAAGCAGAAATCAGGGGCTCAACCTGGAAGGCAGCAACCAGCACAATTCTCCTTCTTGGTGGAAACCATAGACTTGACTGAACCGCCAATTTCGAGAGTCCGCAATCACGCGCTCGAAAAAGGTTGCACCAGATGTGTTGACTAGGGTTTCTCGGTTCAGCCTCAAGGCTGCCGGCGCGGCTACTGCACCTGGGCCCGACCTTTGCTGGCTCGCCTCTCGCCGCTACACTCCGCTGCCATCGTCTGCGGCAAGAGTCCGCTAAGTCTTCGGGCACGATGCATCCAGACGCCTCAAGTTCCTCAACACTGGACATCCGGTACGCTACGCCGCCCGACCGATCTCCGGACCGCTTCAGGCAAGGCCCTTTGCGGTCTAGTAATTGCACACAAATATATGCGCCCAACCTCTGCATAAATCGCGGAATTCTGCCCGGTCTTTCACCGGTGTCTTTGCAACTAAGCCGAGCGACTGCGTAGTAGCGCTTACCGTAACGAGGCAGATTTGTTGGAGGCTTGGCGTACTCATTCTTGATAGGGAAGGTATGCCTCCGCCCCTGATTGTTCGTGATGCTCCGTGGCGAGATTTGGGTTATTCCATGGGAATGGCGTTTCGTAAGTAAACACTGGCTGAGAAAGGACTTTGATCCGATGCCCAGCGCCGCTACTTTGGCTACCAATGCACTGAGTACTAATTTGAACAACGCCAAGCAGAAGAGCAGTAACATGAGACGCTATTGGGCGAGTCCGAAATGAGCGTTTTGAGTCTGACTACATGCCTCAGGCAGTAGGCCTTCCTCTTGTAGTTCTGTATCGCTTACAGACAAAACCACGCGCATGGACAATTATGTGCCCCGAACCATTATTTCAGCACGACGGCGAGTGTTATCCCCCGTATGGTGGGTAGCAGGAGGGTACTCACGGCTTGTTGAGTGCGCCTGAGGTTGGAGACCCACTCCCAAAGGACCGAGAACCATGGAATGCAGGGAAGCGTGGCCGAGCGTGCGATGCAAGCGATTTCCCGCATACTTGCTTGTATTCCAATGAGTATCGAATACGCGCTGGATTTGGCATACGCTTTTGCAAGGCCGATTGCTGAAGTTTCGGGCCTTGAAAGGGAACCCACCCGGCCGTGCGGTCCGCTCTACAGTCCTCACTGATTCGGTTGAGGGATATTGAGCCCTGTAAATCATCAGATACTCCGTGTGGCCCGACACTGTCGCATCTGTGCTGTCGTAACAATACCGCTTCACCAGGACGCCATGCTAAGCTCGTCTCGACGTCTTTTAAATGACCTTACAGCGCACGACATCCAATAACCTAGTCTCTCTTCCCAACACCATATCCATATCCATTCGTGAGACCATAGCCTCCCAACCCACCCCTCTCTATCCCACCAAGCCTATCCTTCCCATGACTCTTCAATCGCCTGGGCAACTCAATCCCCCGGAAATAGGCCAAACATATCGCAGCCGATGCGCCCGCCGAAATCAAGCAATACACAAGTGTACTAAACGTCAGGTGCCCGCCCACTCCAGTCCAGCCGGAAGGCAGACTCGTATTGGGATACCACCTGACACTGAACCTCAGCGGCAAGCTGTCTCCAATCACGATCCTCGTGGGCGGTTCGCGCGAAATGCTGTACGCAGTCGCCGCCGCTATAGTCCCCGGCGCAACGCTCTTCGGCGCAGCATGCACCAGCACATTCATTGCCGTACTGACATGCAAATGACTCAACTGCAATGTCCCCGTCAACGCCACAATCATGGGCGTATACACCTCACTCAAGCTTCCCTGCCCTTCCGTCTCATCTCTTGTGCCCTTCTCGAACTCGTCTTTCAACGCGCTGGGCGGGAATGGTTTGGTCGGGATGCGGCACGTGAGCGGCGCATCGTTGTGGACGTAGAACTCGAGGAGGTGGAAGAACGGGTCGTCTATGAAGTCTATGGTGCAGTTTATGTCCCTTTCGACCCCGAAGAGCAGTTCGAGGGGTCGTCCGGTTTCGTTGCAGGTCGGGAAGGGTTGGTATTGGAGGGCGCCGGAGGCGTCTTGGATGTGTTCACCTGAGTCGCTGTGAAGCCGCGGCGGTTAGCCATGTTCCGTATGTATCGTAAAGGTCAATGCGCCTACGATTGTCGACTGAGACAGCTTACGGGAATGGGCTGTCCCACTTTGTAGCCAGGCGATGACCCGGTGCCCAATGGCTCTTGCGCTGCGGCCCGAGAGGTCGCAAGGCTGGCTAGGAATACGCATACAAGACGCAGAAGGAGTGACAGGCGGTCGGGCATCTTGTCGCTATCAATGTGAGAGAGCTGGGCAAACGTAAAGTTGTAGATATCGTGTCCAGAGCCGATTTGCAGGGGGGAGGCTTGGCATATTCCTTTGTCAACCTTGATGTCTCATTCAGCAGCATTAATAGTCAATGCCATGTTGGCTATGACACCATGAGAGTGCAACATGTCAAACGATGAGCCCCCGTGCTCGTGAACATATCGTTCGCGAGCCACACAGAACCGGAAGCTGGACGCTGAGGGGCGACGCTTTGCTCTGCTCACTTCAACCCTGCCAGTATCAAGTACCTGCGCTACAGTCTCTACTTCAACAGTGTGACCGAGTCGGCAACGGCGCGTTGGGCCTGCGAGCATGGGACTGTCTTCTGAGGCTCGTGGGTCTGCAGGAAAGCTGCCTACGAGACGCCACCTGCTGGCTACGGATGTCGAAGGGCCTTCATGCCGCGCCAAAGTGCGTATAAGATGCTGCTGAGCTCACAGGTCTTTTCTGTTATTGTATGCTGGGCCGACAGCAAGAGCCGTCACGAACGCAATTGTTGGGCAGTCGCCAGAGGGTCATCCGTTTTTAAATTCAGCCCTGGATACTCTCATGGCTATGCTACAGAACTCATTGGGAAAAGCCTGGTGATATCCTTTGAGGTCCGCGCGGCTGTTACAGGATCGATCAGCATTGCGGAGGACGCATGGAGCTGCAAGCCATAGGACTCCACAGACCCGCTCAGCAAGACATGGCGAAAGCTATGGTATTCGGACCTCCTCATTCATCGCTTTTTCGCTCTAGCCTAGTTACCTACGTTCTGGACATTCAGCTAGAGTATGTCAGATTTTCTCGCCAAGAAGAAGGACAACTTCTTTGCCAATTTTAGTGCCTCCTGGGACTCCCTGTGTTTGTCTGGCAACAATAACCCATTGTGTTTCTTTGCGACGAACTTACCGCCGTCAAGAATTGCTGTCTTTGGAGCTTTGGTTCTGCCTTGCAGTTGCGGTCTCTGAGAGCTCCTTTGGACCTGCCGAGTCAATATACTGGACCATGTGCAAGACGACCTGTGTGCTGTATGTTAAACGACTCAACTCGCAGTGAACGTAGGGTCCTCAACCTGCTCCGCACGCACATCTGCAGATGCTGCTGAGTCTTGTCGATGAGTGGCCCGCTATCGAGACGAAAGGGGCTATGGATGGGACTCAGTGCCAGCACGCTGACTCCTACATCACAGCTGCTGCTCAATCGTCAGACTGGCCTGTAGTGTGGCACCATCGCTATTGTCAACATATGTGCAGACAGATCTTTTGTCCGCACCGGTGTTTTGCATCTTACTGAGCCAGCATTGGCAGGTTCGAAGACCTGAGAGAATAGGACATTCACGCCCTTGTATTCACAGTACTACTAACATACGCGTAGACTGCTACCTATTCGATCAGAAAGCTGAAGCACTAGCATTCATGTGTTCTCCTGCTCACATATCCAATGCACGGGAGGCCTGGTGATTCGCCTAGGCAAGCCTGCCCCCTTCACATCCTAATATAAGCATTCACGCATCGTGAAAGATCCGGAATGCTCCGTGCGGCCCGCGGAGTATTCAAGTTATCAATCCAAAGTCTTTGCAGTTCTTTTGATTTCAGGTCAGTTCAACCATCGCAGCGATAACAAAGAGGAGGACATGCAACATGTCGCACCAATCCCCACTAGCAATCGATGCCACATCGCCCACGAAGTCTAATCGTTCTAGTCCTCGAAGGTCGCCGGTCGATAGCAGGACTGATCCACTATCAAGTCCCCATAGCTCTCCGAGCAGCGAAAGGCAACGCAAAAGGCCCCGTCTTGATAGTGCATCAAGGTCCCCATCACACCTACTCAACAGCTATTCAGCACCACATCCTCCGGCCGCAGCCTCCTCCGCCGCGCCCAACCCGAGACCTCCTCGACCTTCACCAGGGACTTTCACTCAAGCACTATCAGCAATCCGAGCCGAAAGCCATTCTACCGTATCAACACCGAACAATGCGTTCGCGCTGCCTCAACCGCCCACGTTGTTCGGAGCAAGCACGCAAACAACCTCTGCAGAATCAAGCCAGCTTGCTGGAACGATTAACAGAGACGACTTTGTTTTCCCGAGCAGTAACATAGGATCCTGGGGCAATCTCACCGGCAACCTGCCTCTCCATCTAATACCTCAACCAAGCAACTTAAGTATATCCTCCCTTCCGAACACTCAGGCTTCAATGCCGCCATCACTTCCTCCTCGGGAGGGTTCTCAGCGGCTCTCAAGACCACGCCAGCTGCCGCCGCCCGCTCCGCACGGTCCACAACCAAGCACATCAAGTATACATCTACCAGCCAACAACTCCGCTTTCGTAAACCCGCCACCTCCGCCCCCTTCACAGGGGCCGCAGCAGCTACCAAGGCCAGGCCAGCAGCCGCCGCCGCCGCTCGCTCCGCATTTCCCACAACCAGTCCGCCGACGCCCTGCTTCTGCACGACCAGGCGAGGCAGAACGAGGATTCGGGCCAAGGTCTCCATCTACCCCAGCGGACTTGGAAGGCAAACCTAAGCCTGCTAGCGGGGGCCATGACGTAAGGCCAGCTCAATTCAGCTACCCGGATGAGGGCAACAAAAGCTTCACGGCGACGAGCGTGCCGCAGTTTCCCGGCGAAGACAGGCGCAGCAGGAGCGCGAGAAGGGTCGACCTTGAGGTGATGGGGGACGATCCAATGACGAGATAGTTGGAGCGATGGAGAGCTGGCGGCGAGAGGGGATAGGCTGAGGAGGGTTGAATCAGTGTATATGCCCTGGGGTGGATCAGCATGCTGGATGGGGATTTTGTCAAGGTGGTCTGTGCGAAGGGAGGGAGCGGGAGACGATCGAGACCAGATTCTGAACCTAGCGGAGCTTGAACAGTAGTTTAGAGACCTGGTGATGGGTACAAGAGCCTCCCTTCTCGTTAGATACATCAGCTTATTCGTGTTCTTTCGTCTTTTTTCTTCCAGCTATAGTTGCCGTCTCAATACATGCTTCAGCGATTCCATCAGTCAATCAAGCGGTCAACTCGTCGAGAACGGTTGACTGCTTGATAACATCGTCAACTTCATGATGACACTCTTGACTGCTTAATAAATCCATTGACTGCTCAGATTAGCGGCTCCTTATGCGTTGACAGCGTGACGGTCCAAAAGTTCACAATCAACTAGTCAACTAGTTGATCGATTGGTTGAATCATGGCATCACTGACACGCTTTGAGGCGCCTGGTCGAGACCGAGGGTCAGAGCTTAAGTCAGGGCGCTGGAGTGAGACCCGAAGCACCATAAGCGACAGAAAGAGCCTTGAGGTCTGCGCTACGCTGAGCAGGCTGCACGTCTTCATTACGGGACCTGCATGCCGGGGTCATAGCGCAGCTGTATCATACACCCTGTACATCCAGCCACCTCCTGCCTGGAGCCCACGCGATGAACAACCTCCCAGAGCACACACACGAAAGGAAAGCACATCTACCAGCCCTGCCTCTTCATCCTCATCACCGAGCTCACCACGCCCTTAAACCCCTCCTGAAACCTCTTCCTCCACCTCTCAATCCTCAACCTCTTCCTCTTCAACCCAGGCCTCTCATGATACCTCTGGCGCGCAGAATCCCTCCTCACATTGTTCCGCGCACACGCCACTTCTAACGTCCGAAACGCCCTCGCAGGATCCACCCCCCTCTGCTCGTCCACCCGCACAATCCGGCCTGCACTGGCATTCAACTTCATCGGCAGGGACTTCTCGGGGACGGAGGGGATGGCGGAGGTGCGTTTGGAGGGGGTTTTGTTGCGGCCCGTGGGGTCGAGCATGGGGGATAGGTCGAGGATGTCCATGATGGGGCCCTTTGTGGGGGTACGGGAGGGGGATTTCATGGAGACGAGGAGGTCGTTGACGCTGTTGCCGGGGCGAGGGGTGTATTTGTTTGCCAGGGCGTCCGAGGCGCCGCGCGAGGGGGGGTTGTAGTGTTGGGCGGCTGCGGACTGGAAGTGCGAGGTGCGGCCGGTGGGGGCGGTGGGGACGCCTTTGCTGTAGTCGAGGGTGTCGTCGAGGAGGGGGGAGAGGTCATCGGTGGTGGTGGATTGATCGTGTTGTGGACGTTGAGGTTCTTGTTCTTGGCGGCTGGAGATGGTGGTGCTGAAGGGTCGGGAGGGCCACGGGGGTGGTCGTGTGCAGTGGGTGGTGATGGCGGCTGCTCGGCGGGTGATTTGTGGTTGTCTGAAGATGGAAGGAGCGAGGAACGGCAGGAGCAACGGCTTTTCCAGCGTGGACGCCATGGTCGGTCTTGGCGTCGTGGACGGAGGATGGATGGGGTCGTCGGCGAGTTTCTTGAGAGACGCGGCGGAGGTTGAGCGCTTTAGGCACTTTCCCGCATCCATGAATCATGCGTCGATAGTGAGATGAGCCGCATGACTCGCGCCAAAGTTGCAGACAGCGTCAGCTTCGCGCACTTTTGAGACAGTCCCTCACGAACTCGATGCGGCTGCCGGGCACATTGATCACTGCGCTGAAGTCAAGTGTTGATTTCTAATCAATATCAACAGCGCAGAGCTGCCGCACGACCTGGGCGCGATGGCCTACAACTACGGCGCCCCGCCCGGCTTCCATGCGTCGCGCGGTCCCATGGGTCAGCCGCCAATGGGGATGCCCCCCGCGGGGATGCCGGCGGGGATGGACTTCAGCGCGCCCGTGTTGCGCTTTGACGCGGGCGGACGCCCCTCCCGCGCCGGCCTCGGCAGCAATCCAGACCCGCTGGGCGGCGGAGGCGGCGGCGGCGGGCGGAACCTCGAGCGCGACCGGGAGAAGATCCGCGACCAGATGCTGCACCTGACGCCGCCGACCCGTGAGGAGGTCGCCCGCACCATCTTCGTGGGCGGCCTCGGCGACGCCAAGGTGGACGATGCCCAGATCGAGACGGTGTTGCGCTGCGCGGGGAAGCTGAGGCGCTGGACGCGCGCCCGAGACGCCGATGACAAGAAGTGCAAGTTCGGGTTTGCCGAGTACGAAGACTCGGACAGCTTGGAGGCGGCCACCGAGATCTTCAAAGACGGCATCGACATTCCAATCAAGCCCAGCCAGCCCGACCCCGACGCCGAGCCCGAGACCGTCAAGGTGCTGGTCGTGGCGGATGAGCAGTGCAAAAAGTACATCGCCGAGTGGAGGCAGAGCCGCCGGGAAGACGACGAGGCGAGGCAATTCAGGATCGACGGCTGCAAGGAGGACCTGAGGCTCTGTCTGACATCCATGGGCAACATGACTGCGTTCGACTCCAACCAAGAGGCTGTGAGGGATGGAGATGGCGACTTGGCTATGGGCAACGGCGTCGACGGCGACAATGCGAATGGAGACGTTCCGACCATCCCCCTCACCCTCGAGGACGAACTGTCAGACATCCCAGCTGAACAGCGTGCCACGGTCGCCGCCGAAATCAGAGCCTTCCGCGACCGCTCCACCAAGCGAGATATAGAACGTCTGCGCCGCGAAGAGGAGCTCGAGCAGGCCGAGCGCAACAGATCCGGCCGAGTCAATCGTCTCGCCTCCCCACCGCCGACCTCGGCACCTTCTGGACCAAATGGCGCACCCGTCGGTCCTCGCAGCGCGCAAGTCGCAGGCGCGCCGGCGGGACCCAAGGGTTTCCGCGGCGCTCAGCTTCCATCAGATTATGCAAATGGGGTAGCATTCGTGGGCTCGAACGGCATCACTCGGGAGGATGAAGATGCCGAGGAGTCCGATGAAGAGCTCGAACGCCGTCGTCAGGCGAAGAAGGACGAGGAACTCGAGCGTGCTTACCTTGACGCGGAACGCAAATGGCAGAATCGTGAGCGCACCCGCGGCATGGCCCAGGAACGGGAGAATGCTCGTGAGGCGCGTGAGAAGGCTGAGCTGGATCGTGAGAAGGAGATGATGGCCAAACGTCTGAAAGCCTGGAACGACGACGAAGAGGCTAGATTGTGCAGGGAGGAGTACTATCTCGACCGCAGCTCCTGGAACCGCAAGAGAGCCATCTACCGCGAGCGCGAAGATGCCGCCGACCGTCGCGACCGCGAAGCCGAAGCCCGCGAACAACAAGAATCCCTCCGTCGCGCCGGCGAAGCCGCAGGCCAAGCCGACGACTTCCTCGACCAAATGAGCGCAGACCTCGCCCGCAAAGGCCAGCAACCCCAACAACCTGGCAACGTGGCCGGCGCCTTCAAAATCTCCCTCGGCTCCGCGGCCGCCAAGTCCAAGGCCCCGGTCACCGCGCCCGTGCCCAAACGCGGCATGGCGGACGTCGAAGGCCTGCTCGAAGACGAAGAAGACGCCTCCGCCACCGTCGGCACCTCCTCCACCCGCCCCAAACTCAAGCCCCTGACGGACCTCTCCACGGTCCCCGACAACCTCACCGAGTCCGAGAAACGCGACGGCCGCGAGCAGCTCGCGCGCGAAATCCCATCCTCCACCGAAGAACTGTACTCCTGGCCCGTGCAGTGGCGGCACTTGACGGAGAGCATTCTGGAGTCGCAGATTCGCCCGTTTGTGGAGCGGAAGATTGTGGAGTACTTGGGGGTGCAGGAGGATTTGCTCGTGGATGCCGTGGTGGAGGGTTTGAGGGAGAGGCGGAGCGCGGGGGATATCGAAGGGGAGTTGGAGGGGGCTTTGGAGGAGGAGGCCGGGGTGTTGGTGAAGCGGGTTTGGAGGATGGTAGTTTTTTGGACGGAGGCCGGGGGCAGGGGGTTTGTTTGAGTGTTGTGACGTGGTTGAGGGGAAGAGGGTGACATGGGTCGATCGATGTATTAGTGACAGAGCAAGCATTTTGAGATGTGGATCTCCCGTGGGGAAGTAATGATATCTGCGGTCCAAGTTGATTACTAGCTTTATGCAGGAGCTGGTTGAGGGACCAAATTGGCGATGCTGACTGAGATGTTGGCCTCGACGCCGTGAAAGTCTCGTCGTGATGGATAACAGCAGACGACAACAGTAAATTTCTTCCACCATCTCCGAATCAGGTGGTACACATATCCATCACAAGATCATCGTGTTCACATGAAACGAGAACAGCCGTCCGTGATTGGAAAAAAAAAAAAGGGGGGGGGGGGTTTCGCTGCGACAAGTCGATAAAACAGCCTCAAGCCTTTGATCGGATGTGCGCCCTACATGCCCATATGCAATGATATATCTTACAAAAACCAACCAAGAACCCCGCAAGCCGTGCAGCCATCTCACAAATGAAACGAAAAAAACATTGCGTCAAAATGGGGCGGGGCCACTGGGGCACCACGCCGGCCCCTCCTCACAGAGCACAGAGTCGTCATGATATTTGTAATCGTCAAGCCGCAAGGAAAATCCCCCAACACCGAAATTGGGGCCCCCTTAAGCCATACCCCCAAACAAACGCCGTATGCAGGTCATGTCCCCTAATCGCTCAAAACGATGCTGCAATCCTGGTGTCTCTTGTGGCCATCAATCCTTCAAACTCCGGTCTTTTGCGAAATGGGGGATTGGGTGGGGGGGGGGGGTATAATGAATGCTCGTGTGGCCAGCCACCATTGGCGCCCAATGCACGGGATATGCAATGAATGCCCAGACATTATGGTCGAGGATGTTTGTGGTTTGTTTATTGTACAATTATGTGGAACGGAAGGACTCGCGGTCCATGGAGGACGTTCGGCTCAGGAGTCCGCGTTCGCTGTCCGTGTCGCGCTTCCGGCCGTTGGTGCTTGGGTTGCGCGAGAAGATTCGGCGAGGCCATGATCGATCGGCCCGGAATGGCTCAGGCCGCGGTGAGCTGGAGAACTCGGTGAAGCTCAAGTTGACCTCGTCTTCAGGTGCAGGCTTGGGAGCCTCCTTTTTGATCTTGACGAACAGTTTGGCCTCCTGGTAGCGTTCGCCTTGCGGGTTGAACAGAGGTAGGTGGCGGTACCCTTGCTGCAGGCTGCTGAGCTTAGCAGTAAAGGTTGCGAGCTGCACGTTGTTTCCAGACGTCCTCCGCAGATCTGCCTGATGCCAGACGGTCCACCGCACAAAGATTAAGCTTGGATGCTTGGTCACGACCTGCATGAATATCGGCTCATTGAAGCTTGGGTCAAAGCCGTTGCCTTGCACGACTTTGGTACGCTTCCGAAGTGGCGAATCATAACCCAGGCTGCCATCTGCTGCTGAAGCATCCGTGCCACCCTCACCCGTTGCAGTCCCACGTTCTTTGTCCTCTGCAGCATACATTTCAAACTCAATGTACGGGTTCATTCCAGCCTCCACATTGACATCTCGAGGTCGGGGCAAACGCTGTGCGCTGATGATCTCGACGGAGAAGCGGACGATCTTCTTGTCTTGCTTGCTCTTCCCGGCAGCATCTGTCGTCGTGTCGACCACAATGGGAGTATGCTTCGCAGGGCGGAGCTCTTCCGGCTTCAGAACATATCCAAGGCTGTCTGACCCAGCTGCGAACATGGCTCGATTGACCTGTTGATGCACATCGTAAGTCTGCCAGTTCAGCGCAACCATTTGTACACCCAAGCGCCACATTGGAAGGGGATTGAAATTCTGCGACCAGATCTTGCGGCGTCCTGGATAAACGCGCATCAAGTGTGCAAGGTTGTGCTTTTGGAGTTGAGCCTTCGAGCCGCCCGCTTGTTTCTTCGAGCTATGGCGACTGAAAGTATCTTCAGAGAATGAGAAGATGTGATTGTATGTCTTGGCTTTCGGATCGCTGAACCCGTATGCCTTTGGAAAGCTGATGCCTTGAGTGTAGACTCCGAGGCGACCCAACTTCGGCACAATCTTGCTGGTCGGTGGGGGATCCGCTTTCATGGCAGCGACTGAGCCCTCATCACTCTCGTCGGAGCTTGTGGGTGTCGTTGAAGTTGGACCAGAAGTGGTCGACCCCCTTGGTGTCGAGGTGGGACCGCCAAACTCAGAGGGGCTAGTAGCGGCCGAACTCGCGGCCATTGATGCATAGTACAAGACTCGGTCAACGGAAGGTGAGCGAGAATTGAGGGTAGTCGAACCATTCAAAGCCGAACTCAGGCTGCGGGCCCGGCTGCGACCATTAGATGCATCAGCTAGCAGTTGGCTCTGGTCGTTGTCATCAGACGCTTTCACTTTGATCAAGATCCGTTCTCTGAGCTCTTCAGGCGAAGGGAGGACTGTGCTGTTGGACATGATTGGCTCGGTGACCATCATAGTACCGAAGTGCTTGTACATTAGATCGACCATGGCCGACTGCTGATCTGGATTGCAATGGACTTCCAGTGAAACAATCAACGGGTATGGCGAACTGTGAAAGGCGTATTTCGCAATCACAGATACACAATCCTCGAAAGGTATTTTGGAGGTGAGAGTCCGGCCATGTGTGACCAATGGCCGGCCGTCATCGCCATCCCAGCAGTCGATCTCGATGCATCGACAAGCACCGATCAACGCATTAATATAGCCTTCGACGCTCGAAGTGCCGCGAACCTGATAGCCAAGCAGATAAGTGTTATGCGAGCTCGAGATGAAGTATTCGTTGAGCGGCCGATCCAAGGTGGCCTCGGTCTTGACGGGTAGCAGTGCACCATTGTGAGACGAGGTGAGGAAATTTTGAAATGCTTTGACGTCCATGCCTTTTTGCGTCGTCGAGACGGACGCATCAGGCAGGACAGCGCGATTTGTCACGAGCCTCGCGTACTTGTCGAAGATGGCCTCCCACTGCGCTCGGTCCTTTCCCACGTCGATCCCTTGATCGTCTCGCAGGAATGACAGAAACTCGTTCAACTCGATTTCGGAGTCGAGGCCGTGTTTGATGTTGCGGTGCAGATGTTGGATATCTTTCCGCTCCTTAAACGACTGGACGAAGTCTCGGTATTGCGAGTAGCTCAATGCGCCAGTGCCATCAACGTCCGCGTTTTTGAAGTGTACAGCAACAGTGTGATTGCTGCAATTGATCTGCAGCTGGCGACAAAGCCGACGAGCACCATCAAGCTTAAAGAGCTCGTCCTCGTCGGGACCTTTCTGTTGGAATGCTTGGCGCCAAAGTATGGCCATACCCTTCTCGCTCTTTTCGGTGGAAGAGGAGAGGGCCTTCATACTTGCAGCACGCTCGGTGGTGACATGGTCGACAGCCTGAGTCCAAGCATTCATCAACACCTCGCTCGGCATGAGAAGATGTAACGCTTTAGTCGGCCTACGTTCTGAGCGGTCGTCAAGTGCGTAGACGATGGTGAGCAAGCGATCTTCGTCTTCGGGCGCCACATGAATGTCGTCTCGCGCATTTCGAGACTGAACACCTCGCCGCACAGCGACGACATCGTCAATACCAAATGACTTATTGGAGACCTTTCCAGACCAACACACTCGTGCCGTGCCAGCGTCCAGCCAGAACTTGACAGATTTCTTCTTTTTCTTGCTGAGTCGGTCGAGCCAAGTACCGACCTGCAGTGTAGCTGGCACCGAGTCTGCAACTCCGCCCTCAAACTGAGAGGATAGATCGCTAGCCCTAGGAACGCACACGCCAAGACCATTGGGCAATATCGGCGGCAAGGGCGGCAGCGCGTGCTCCTCGCTCATGTCCTCGGCGGTACTGTCCAGTTCAAAGTCCGACATTTCGCCTAGATCGGACGCGCCGTTGCTGTCGCTTCTGCGCCGTGACAGCACAGGACCGGCACTCTGGTCGCGGTGGTCCCGCACGTTCCGCATATGGTTGGTCGACGCTCTCCGGCGCAGCTTGTTGGTCGCCCCGCGCGACAATCTGCGGATCAGTCCCGGACTTCGACTCGCAGAGATGGCCTCGGCCATGGCCGTGGTTTGAGGCCCGCGAGGGTGTGGAGATGGAGAGCGCTCCGACATGCGATCGGCAAATGCGCCGCGATCGGAAATGACGGAGCGTGGAAGCATGGCCGGCGAGGCGTATGCCGGCGCCGTTCCATTGGTCTCACAAGCGTGGTCGTTTGCGAAAGTGCTCCGTGATCTGACAGCGTTTATGGAGCTGCTGCGGCTTGGCAACGGGGAGCTGTGTGTAGTCGAGGACGGAGTGACGGTCGTAGCGGCGCCCGTGGTTGACATTGTCGTCGGCGTTGACGTCTGTCTGGAGATTGGCGCTCTTGGGGTTGATGCCAGATCAGACATGGACTGCGATCCATGGTGAGGTAGCTCTGCAGTACTGTTTGCCTTGGAGGGCAAGTTCATGATGATGCGATAATGGATGGCGACAGGATTAAGCGAGGAGTGCCCTTCTGCGCATATTGGCGCGGCTCTTCCTGGAAAGCGGCCTAATGGCAGATGTGGTCTCGTGGTGCGACCTCAATTATTGCATGCGCCTCCGGGGCAGCAAGTATGACGATGCCGTTTGGTGACCGAAACCAATGATGTCGATCCAGTAATGGACCGGCCGTTCGTGCTGTAAGAGAATGGTATCCGCGCGCAGCGCTGCAAGAGGCCAGCCTCGAGGATTGGTGTAGAGAGTCGACACGAGGGCGCGGTAGATGGTAGTTGCCAATACTATTCTTGACTGCACCTGCGCCTGGCAGACGCAAGCGGCACGCACCGCGCTGCTGCGCGCCTGCCTCGGGGAAGGAGTGCGTGCAGCAGCAGCAATGTATGCAAGTTGGCGCAAATGGATGCACCTGCAGCTCTCCCAGGCTGGGTATGCGCGTGGGGTTCGAGGGACGCGGCGAGGTGCCGATGAAGGGGGCGGTGCGGATGTGGGTCGGTGGTGATGCGGGTCGGTGGTGATGCGGTGCCGTAAGGAGCGACTGTGGTGAGAGTGGTGTTGCGCGGTTGTTGGAGGATGGTGATTGGTGTCGTGTGCGCGAGGTCGAAAAATCGGTTGAGTTGCGCGGGACAGAACTCAAGGACGTGGGACCGTCCAGGGGTTTTGGAGTCGGAGTCACCTTTCGTGCTGAGCAAAGCCGCCTGAGATGCGCTCGGTAAATTCTCCAAGTCAGGGATCACTCATCGAGGGTGCCGGATGCCGCTGACGCTTACAAGAGCTCGCCGTCCACGCCAGGCCGTCGCGATCGCTACGCACGTCGCCGGGCAAGCATGGCGATGCCTGTGCCGAACATGAGGATGCGCGCCGTGCGGTGCAGCCCAACAGCGAGCAGCGTCGTGAATAATGCCAGCCGGAGCTGCCAAACCGCCCGGTAGGCTAATCCACCAGTCCGTGCCAGGAACGCGCCGTTGCCAGTTGGAGAGGGAGACGTGTGGAGCGGGTTTCAGCCTTCTGCTACGTCAGAGAGAGGGACATGTAGGGAGGCCCGTGCAACCACGATTCTCCAATTATACACATTGAACCACGCGCAGACCGGGGCCGGGGCCAGCTGTCCGGTGCCCACGTCGTCGCGCTACGCGGCCGCGAACGGAGCTGGTCAGCAGGAGCACCGCGGCGCCGGCGAGCCACAAGGCAGTGATGGTGCGTTGTCAAGCTATGCCGGCAGCGCGTAGTCGTCCACCACGGATTGACGGGGCGGTCAGGCAATCATAGATCGAAGCTTGAAAGGATGCGAATGGCAATCCTCCACGCTGCTCCGACCTACGCGAATGCTGCGAACTGCATGCCTTACCCCTCCTCCCGTTGGCGTCTGCCTTGGCACACTTGGCCGATTGCGCCGGTTGCAGGGCTACTACTGCATTGCGTATGGTAGCGTCCAGCAACTCGGAAAATGTGGAGTACAGTGGTGGTTCTTTCGGCGCTCGCTCCTTTGTCTTCAACGCAACTAAGGTTTGCAGAGCGGCACGCGGCAAAATCTTCTACTACAGTAAGGTGCACAGAACACTTCGCCGACGTGTGCCTCCGTTGACCCCCGTTGACCCCCGTTGACCCCCGTTGACCCCCAACCTTGTTGCGGTAGTCGTATTAGTATTGTCATCGCCGTCTGCCTATCGACCCTGTCCACACTGTTATTGCCAAGCGCCAAAGATCGACTGCTCGTTTGCGCAAGTTGTCACAATCTCATCGCGACTAATTTCTCAAGGCTTTGATTCGGTACCAGCGGACCCTACCCCCTCATTAATGCGATGATTTGGGGCTCCGCCGCGCAGCGCAGAGAGCGAATCAATCTCTCATCCGGCGCAAGTCACTCCGTAACAGCCTGATTCTTGCCGCAATAGGTATGCTACGGCATGGGCCCTGGCATTCTGGAACCGCACAGGCCTGCTGCTTTTCCCACGCAGCCGGACTGCCACTCATCTCGACGTGGCAACCTGGTATCACGGCTTTCAAACCATCTGACACGGGCGTTCGCTCGGCCTGCCAGCGGTGTGCTCGGCGGTTGCTGGCAGATTCTTACCAATGTGCGATCGACAATGTTCTTGGCGGTTCCGTCTCTATTTCCAGACAATTCTCGCCCTCACGGCGAGCGCCAAACACCGAAGCTCTGACGATGTGCCGCGGGAGCGAGCAGCCACAATAATCGCGGCAATCGTTCAGCAGGTGCGACTTCGCGGCCTGGTTTGTGTCGAGTGTTCACTTTCGACCAATGAGTGTCTTGCGCACCCGGACTGCGATATGTCCACTATCCAGTAGATACCATAAGCAGCCACTATGGATCGACCTCCAGTCAAATGACCGCCGCGTTTCGCTTATGGACCGAACCCATGCTGGACAGTCGCGTCATGCAAGCGGTGTGACAAGCGTCTTTGTGAAGCCTGTCAAAGGGCGTGGTGGTGATTCGCTTGCCTGGATATCTCAGACTGACAGCTCACGCCACGCACCTCGTCGCCGAAGCTTCCGGTCCAGGCCCAAGATAAGGCGAAGTCACACGATGCGAAGACTCACATTCAGCAATTGTCGTTTCAGCAGTGCGAGGGCTGAAACGAAATGGATTGAGCCCAGACACAGCGCTAGGGTTCAAGGCAAAACTTCACGTACTGCGAACGGATGGTCAGGTGAGGCAGGTCTCTTGCGATACGATCAAAGCCGTTCCACTTTTACCACCGGCCTCCGTTCCACGTGCGCTCTGGCTGTCCCTACAGCCGTTCATTCCGCCGCCGCACTACTGCGTCGAAAGTGCTAGGCTGCAACACAAGAATTTGCCTTGGCTTCCATCTGTTTCGTCTGTCTGACAGCTCATCCAGCATCAAGCCGGCGCAAGCAGTCAAAAATAAAGTGCACCTGAACAACCACAAGCGATGGTCTGACGCCGCAGCAGACGCTGTGACATAGTGACGCGCAGCTCGCCGGCATGTGTCGATCATGCACAACATAGCACCTTTTTGCTTTCTCGTCAACTTGCATGATGCTCGCAAAGCACTCATGCCGAAGTAAGGATGGCGTTGGTGGCTGCTCGCTTCCATTCTCTGACAACTCTTCCGAAGGCCACGTCCATGTCCGAACGAACATGGTTGGTTTATGCATTTTTACGTACGACAAGATGAGGCTTGCTACATGCATTGCCCGTGTTGTGTCGCTGCGTCGAAGGTTCGATGCAGTTCGACCTGATGACCGTCAAGCAGGCCATGCATATCGTCTGGGACGACGGTTTGGGTGTTTCACATCACGGGCTGATTCTTCACCGGAAGGTTCTGTCTTTTTCTTTCCCCGGCGCAGCGCGGGCAAGCATCAGCATGGGTCTGTGTTGGGATGAGGCGATGCGCCACAGCACACGTGGAGTGTCAGTCGCCTCGCGTGCCATGA
The DNA here is from genome assembly GCA_010093825.1 of Teratosphaeria nubilosa. Classification (NCBI taxonomy): domain Eukaryota; kingdom Fungi; phylum Ascomycota; class Dothideomycetes; order Mycosphaerellales; family Teratosphaeriaceae; genus Teratosphaeria; species Teratosphaeria nubilosa. The sequence continues at coordinate 572,576 of ML995808.1, forward strand.
AATCACCGGCCCGGTGAACAACAATGCCAGGCAGACGCCAGTGAACACCGCTACCGAAAGCATTGCCAGACCGTGGGGGAGCTATGCAGGCGAGCCATTGGATCCGTCCGTTTCCGGCTCGATCCTGACCATAGGTAACTTGACAGCATCGGCATGCCGAGGGCAGACGGTCGGGCGCTCGGCATTCCAACCCGTTTCGCAGAGTCGGTGAATGAGATTTCCTTCGAGTAAGACCGAATGGTCTGCCTTGCCAAGGCGGCACTGCTGACCTGGCTCGCCGCTGTTAGTGACCGCTACCAACCAGCCTGCAGGATTATGACAATGCATAGTGGATGGAAACGACCCGGTCAAATGCTCAGTGTCCTATCTTTGTGCCCGAGAACATTGGCTAATCTGATAGAGTCAGCGCGCCTGTTGACGGACGTGCACTCGCGTATCTGAAGTTCCAAAAGGCACCTCAGTTGAATTCTGACGTTCATTGGGGACACATCACTTTTGGCAAGTGCTATGCATATTTGCATGCCTTCCTTTTGCAGTAAGATAGGTACATCCCATCCTTTGGCACATTTGCCTCACCTCGGCTTGGGCACCATCTCCTCACTCTCATACAAATATGAACACCAGACCGTCCCCGCACCGCTCTATCATGGCAACAGTACTGGACCATGCTGCGTAACACTGTTCTAACGGGGTAGCCTGGATCAGGAAATGGAGATCAGCAAGTTGGTTCATCACATCTGCCTTTGAAATGCATGCATACTCGAGATTCGCGGAGATGCTCGCGTGGAAAACGCATCCGCATGAACACTGGCCGCGTTGATACAATGCGCCCGCTGCCTTCCGGAGGTAGCGCATTCTTTCGACATTATTAGCAGCAGCAGCGCAGGAACCTAATGCACACGCCGACGCACATGCAGAAGCGCGCACAGCTACGCTACGGCAGCAAGGCAGCAAGAACCTGAGACGCTCGATCACATCTGCAGTGTAACCCACCATCATCATCATCAGGAGGAGGAGGCTCGGCTAATTGCATGCATATGCAGCAAGGCAGGTACATAGCAGTAATAAAGGCCGCTTGCGAGCGGGCTACGCAAGCACCCCAGCTTCGCCTACCTGCTGCTCCAAAGGGAGTTGAAGCACGTGGGCAGTTTTGTTTTGTATTACATGCAAACTGTAACGTGGAATGCGTGAGGCCTGCCTTAGCTCAGGCTCACTACGATGCCATATGCTCAGGATTGGGCCTAGGGTCGTTCTGGTACGCGTCAGCATTGTGGTCTTCGCCAGCAAGCCAGTCTCCTCTGCTGTCCTCGTATCCGCGAGCAGACTCTTCAGTTTGTTCTTGGCTTGCTCGCTGTCGTCGGTGATGCCTTGTTGCGATCGCATAGGCGCGCTGCCCTCCAGGCCCAGACAATCGTCCGGTTGATTTTGTTGATCACATGTGACTGCTTAATGACACTATAAGTGCTCAAAATCACTGCTGAATGCTCTGGTCATCGGCTCATCTTGCGTTCACAGCGTGACGATCCAAAAGTCACAATCAACTAGTCAACCAGTTGATCGATTGGCTGACTGATGGAACCGCTGTCGACGAGACCGGAGAGAAAAAGGGGCTGAGGACTAATGACCCCTATCGTTAAACCTCTTCACCTAGTCTGGTCCGAGTGTAAGTCGAGCCCTCCTTGTGACGACCACGCCGAGACGCTCGAACTCCTTGATGGCGGAGTGGAAGCACGGACCCGGCTCTTGCTATCCATCCTTCACCGCGGTTAACCTACGATCATTATTCCAATCGAGATGGCACCAGCAAACCTTTGGAACTGACAGCGCTTCAGCAGGCCTCGGATCCAGAACCAGAACCAGAATCAGAATCCACGAACCGCCCTGGAATCCCGTTCCGCCACCACCACCATCCGCGACCCTCCTTACGGGCCCGATGTCCCGAGTTCGTTGCTGGGTAGGAGTGAGGAGAGGGACGCGTGTGCTTGGCTTGGCTGTGGTTGTTCGTACACAGGTAGGTGTGGCCGTGTCTCAGCGGCGTTCATCCTCCGTCTGTGGTCGTAGTAGGCTGTCTTACCGATACGGCCGGACGGCATGAGGCGGGCACTCGCGCCGAGATGCTTGGCGCCGCTGTTGATGATCGGGTCGGTCTGGCAGAGATATGTCTGCGTTTCTGCGCGTCAAGCTGGTTTTCATGTGATATTGATCTCTGCGATGTTAAGGTGCTACTTATTGCTGTAGAGCACGGCGCGGCAGTTCTTCGTGGTGGTGGTGTCACTAAGGTGCCCAACCTACCTATTCTAGCGCACATTTCACCACTCAAGGACATTCTCCATTATTATTACATCCACCATCTTCACAGCTCCCTCCATCACATTGACAAGCCGTATACCCATCCATGTCGAGGTAGGAAGACAACCATGCCGGCCAAAAGGACCACTCTCTACCTTATTCTACGTCATCGTTCGCGACCCTCCTCCAGGAAGTTGGATGTACCCAACTCCTCTCACCACGTTAAAAAGCCACTCCTCAGCCATTCCCACTAACCCACAGAGCCGCTAAACCACCCCCAACATGCCTCTCGCCGTCGTCACCGGAGCAAACAGTGGCATCGGGCACGCCTTCGCCCAACTCCTCCTCGACCAGGTCAGTCACCCCCTCGTGCACCACCCCCTCACGACAACCCCCTCACCCACGCACAACCAGGGCTAGGACGTGCACGCCTGCGACCACATCGTCGGCGCAAACCTGCAAGCCCTCCCCGCGCGCCTGCACCGCCTCGACGTGCGCTCGCCCGAATCCATCGCCGGCCTGGCCGCCCAACTCGCCAACAAACCCATCCACCTCCTCCTCAACATCGCCGGCATCATGGCCCCTCCCGCGCAAGACACCCTCGCCACCACGAGCAAAAACATCCTCACCACGACCTTCGAAATCAACGCCTTCGGCCCGCTGCTCCTCACGCAAGCGCTGCTCCCGAATCTCGTCCTCGCTCCGGAACAGGACGAGGAGGCCAAGGTCGGGATCGTGAGTAGTCGGGTGGGGAGCATGGGGGACAATGCGACGGGGGGGGGGGTCGTATGCGTATCGTGCGAGTAAGGCGGCGGTGAATAGTGTGGGGAAGAGCTTGAGTGTGGATTTGCGGGAGAAGGGGGTGGTGGTTTGTTTGTTGCATCCGGGGGTTGTCAGGACGAATTTGAATCCGGAGGCGGAGCATGCTGAGGCGGTGGAGGCGGAGGAGGCGGCGGCCAAGTTGTGGGAGGTTGTGAGGAGGGTGGGGGTGGAGGAGACGGGGAGGTTTTGGCATAGAGAGGGGTATGAGTTGCCGTGGTAGTTTGGGGCTTGTTGGTGGGGGGTTGGTTTGACGAAGATGCTCTCTACGAGTCGGGTCATGGGATGCCGACATGCCGCCTGGAAAATGCAAACCGAGACTCACTCGGCAAATGAATACACACAATCTATCAACGCAAAAGTTCGCATGGCCATCACCCCTTCTTCTCCCCATTCAACATCCCAAACGGATCGCCACTCCTCCTTCTCCTCCCCAAAATCCCCTTCACCCACTCACTCAACTGATACGCCCACCCGCCCGCGACCAACACCCCGCTAATCACGTTGACAATCCTGATGCCCAAATTCGGCAGACTCGCCCATTCCTCGGCAATCATCAGCATGATCGGCTCGATGTCATATTTCACAAATATCCCGGGCACATAATTCTCCGGCACCGGGTGGCTCTGCTCCGTGACGGCGTATTGGTTCGTGAAGACGGTTTTGCGCGAGACTCCTTTGGGGTGCTGGGAGAGGCCGTCGGAGCCGGAGTTGGGGGATTCGTGGTGGGTGGCGGGCAGGGCGCGGAGGGCGGGGGCGTCGATGGTGTAGATGGTGGGGACGACGGAGACGTAGTACTGGAACTTGTAGAACTTGTCGTCCTCGGTGGGGGTGAGGGCGAAGGTGTCGTCGAGGGGGTTGCTGAGGGTGGGGTAGTAGGGGCCGAAGGAGAGCTCGTGGATGACGTGGGAGAAGTTGAAGTCTGGGAGGGGGGGGGGGCGTCAGAGTTAGTAGGGGAGATGGTAGATGAAGCAGTGGTGGAGAGACACGTACTACTATGGTCGAGATGCTGGCCAAACTCCATGTAGCCGTGGCCGCGCGCGGTGATGTGAAAGTCGCCCTGCACCTTGTTGCCGTGCAGGCTGCCATACACCCGGCAGCTATCGGCGACGCGGCCCTTGGGCACGCGCGGCGTCTTGCCGAACTTCTTGCCGCGCCGCCGCGCCGCGCCCAGGTAGTCGTGCACGTCCTCCTCCTCATACTCGCCGTGCTTCTTCATGTCGTCGCGCTGCAGCTTCATCAGCTGCTGGGCGACCTTGGGGCCGGTCCACAGATTCCACACGGTGTTGTCCTTGCGCAGCGCCTCCGACGCCAAGATGCGGTCGCCCGACGCGTCTTGCACGTTGACGTGCAGGTCCTCGCAGCGCATGCGGACGATGACGTCGAGGTTGATCTGCAGGTCGTGGCCGATGCCCTGCTCGACCGCGTACTCGTGCGTCGTCGTGCCCGCCCACCAGCGCACGACCTCGGTGCTGGCCAGCCACAGCGACGCCGCCATCAGGAGGATGGTCAGCACGCCGCCCGTCTGCGTGCGCTCCGTGTACGACGGCTTGGTCTTGCCGAAGTAGTCGAACGCCTGCACCGTCTTGATCGCCGCCGATTCGCTGAAGTCCGACTCGTCCAGGCCGCGCGCGTGGAAGTCGTCCATCGTCCGTCGATTGATTGATCGATTGATCGATTGATTAATGAATGTGGCGGCCGGTGCTGCGGCGGTGGGGGAGGGGGAGGGGGAGGGGGAGGGCGGGTTACCGGGGGAGCATCGATTCACTGGTTGCAGACACCACTTTGACAGTAGTGCCAGTGCAGCACGCGCGTGTGAAAGCTGGCCGCATCGGAATCGTGGGGCACGTCTGGAACATGCTTCTAGCGTCCGCCTGGTCCCTGCAGCGGCGCGGTCCTCCCTCGCTGTCACAAGTCCAAGTGCGATCCATGCTGCTATACACCGTGCTGTATGTGCTGCTTCACACATCCTTCGAACCAAGCATTGACTGGTTGTATAGGAGCTGCGGTTCAGAGCACTATCACAGCCGCGCCAGCCATCAAGGTAGCCATCATTGCTGCGATGTCAAACGTTTCATATATATGCATTTTTATTCATCTCTAGTCTAAGCAGAAGTCGAATGTGCTGCTGTCGATCGACCAAGTGGTACATATTTCCCTACACGAACACAGCCATCGCACCAGCGACACCAGCTAGCAGAACCCACACGCCTGCCTCCAAAACCTTGCCATTCGACGCTCCATTAATCGCCACCGCACCACTTCTAGAGCCCGTACCGTTGGTCGTATTCAACGTACTCCCGCACGTCTGGTTCAGCTGGTTGAGCGGCACCTGCGTCGAGTTCGACCCATTCTTCGCCGCCTGCAAATACGTCGCCGCGACTGGCGGTCCGACCTCGTCAGCGATCGCCTGGACGGAGAAGTTCAGGCGGGCAGTGGACGACGTGGCGTAGAGGTCCCGGTCGGCGTCCCAAGCTGGGAGCGTGAAGTTGGAGGGTTGACTGAAGAGGTAGAAGGTGTAGACGTTGGGGGTTGGATTGCTGGCTGGTGGGTTGGGGGTGTCTATACGATCTTTGATGAGCAGCTGAAACTTGCTATCCACCCTGGCAGTGAGATGACGCACTATAGAGGGAAATGGGTTTAGAGTTGTTCGTCAAAAGTGCTCCATTCGCAGCTTGCGTGACGTTTCCCTGAGCCCAGTGCAGGCGCGTGGACCCGTTGCAGCGGAGGCCTGCGGCCAGACCGCCCGTCCCGTTCAGGTTGGCGGCGGCATTGGCGGCGCCGAGGGATAAGTCGACGAAGAGAAGGAGGTAAGTGCCGTTCAGCTTTTGGTTGCTGGAGACCTGCGGTGTGTTGCCCAGGGCTGAGGTGAAGTTAGCCTCTCCCGCGATCCATTTGGAGGGAATGATGTTCGTCTTACAGCTTGGCAGGAACAGTTGACCTGGCGTGATGGTGGTGCTGTTGTAGGTCACGGTGAGGGTGTTGTTCGTCGCCGGCTCGCTCCCATAAGGCGTCTGCGCGTGGGCCAATGCCACGAATGGCGCCAGCACGCTGATGACACTGCTGGACTTCATTGTGCTTTCCTAGAATCTCTTCTCGTGAGTCGTGTGAAGATCTAGGTTCAAGATGTGGTTGAAGTCCACTTTCAATGTCGGCAGACTCTCCGGCTAAAATACCCCTACCCTGTACGCCGGCCCTGATCTGCCGCCAAGAGGAGATGCTTGGTCTGATTGTCCACTTGTCGCGAAGGTGCTTGGTGGCTATTGCTGCAAAATCAATAGCGCCTGCCAAGACGCCCGAGGCGGATCAAAAGCAACGTCGTGCTCTTGGAAGTCCGAGGAGTCGTACGAAGGCAATGTTCCAAGTCCACGAACCATGAATCACGATAAAGGGGCACTGATGGGTGCTCGATACGATGACTTGACCCATTTGAAACGGACTCCAGACTGATGCCATTGAACTGGTCAGCTTGATGTAGAGTCAGGTATGATACGTAGGCATGTATCACGATGTTGTGGACCGCCGTCCTCGCATGAAACGTGAATGCGGTCCGTTAACGACTTGACAATGCAGCCCAGACTGTGATCCATGCAGATTCGCACATGGCCAAGTGCATGGTAGGAGTAGACGGTCAAAGAGAAGACTGCCCCCTGATGCTCGCGAAGGGAAGATGGCAGCCAAGACCGAGCGGGGCGTAGCCGCATCGTGCCGTCCCGCTTACCGCTGTCTGGCATATCAAAAAGTGTAGACCTTCTGACCTTTGAACCATCTCAGGGACGAAGGAGGGTGGCGCGGGTCAGCGATGGCGGCGAATATAAGTAATGCTGGCGTGACAGCCGACGACTCATCTCTGAAGCGTTTGAAGGGCTTGAATACCTTCCCGAATCTGGACTCGCAATTGCGAGAAGCGCGAACTCTTTGCAACCATCCCGCACAAGCAGACATGATCTTGAAATGGCTGCTGGAGCAAATGAAGACTTCCCTGGAAACGCGGAGCGAAGTGCGATCCTGGGAACTGCTCGCCTCCTCATCTCGACTCCTCCCTCCAGCAAAAATTGCAACCCTCCTAGGATCTACCAATCTTTTCAAGATTGTGGAAGGCTCATTCGATGGCAGCAACGAGCACCGGAGAGACTTGCTCAAAGTCATAGCACAGACACTCGACCTGCTCTTCCATCTGGCTGCCAGCGAGCAGGGCGCACCATTGCAGGCTTACCTGAGCTCGGACGCCTCGGACGCCGCTGCTTTTGTTACGGCTTGGTTGAAGCAGTCTCGGATAGCAAAGGACTATGATAATCTGAAGCCGGCACTCAAGATATGGTGTCTGCGAAAGCGCGGCCCAGGTGAAAATGAGGCGTTTGCAAGATCCTGTCTAGCTTCTGTTGGCGAAACAATTGGCGTCTTAGGAAGTATCAGCCTGTGCTTTTTCCCTATGGTGGAGGAGACATTGAGCAAGAAACGCAAGCGACCCGGTGGTGACGCTGTCAGGTCGCAATTGCAGGAATTCGAGTCGCTCCTGGCCAAGCACGTGTTCCTGCCTGCAAGAGAGGCTTTCTTCAACGCTCAGGAGCCACGAAAAGGTTCAAGGAAGCCAGCCAACGAGCCCGAGGCCTTGACTCTGGCGGAGCGATTTGCATCTTTGCAGCGCTTGGATTCTACAGACAGCTTGGATCGTCTGCTGGACATCGCCTTGCGTTGCTCACCCGCGATGACGCCCCGTCAACGTCTCAAGGAGGAGTCCTGGGTTGAAGCACTCTTCTCGGCACTGGTCGATGCAGCTCCTGACGATTTCGCCAGCGCTATGCAGCATATGCTCCAGAGGATGGTCACTGTAGTGAGGCAGAGGCAAGCTCCGTTGTCAACGGGTTTCCTGCAACGGCTTGTGGCGACTCATGCCAAGTACAACGAGGATGGCGGTGACGAGCTTCGCCAGCGCATTGATTGGAGGCTTATTGAAGAGATCGTCGAGCTTGACGCGAAGGTGTACACCACCGCGGAAGCTGCACGGGCACTCTTTGATGACATCTCGGAATCCACCCTCTCCTGTGCAGAAGACGGTAGTTTGAGAGACGAAGAAGAGGAAGAATATCATAAAAGCTTGTTCAGCACATGGAAGAACAACATCATTATTCCAATCATGCAGGCCTTTGCACGAAACCGGGACATACTGACTTTTGTCAAACTCTGGGAGGAACAGCTTCTGCGATCGTGGCCCGACGTGATATTACCTGTCTGGTTTGAGCTCCAACACACATTTGGGGAGCTCGTTGAGGAACACCTTATAGACCAGGAGATCAAGGACTTGGTCGATCAGCATAGAAAAGTGCTCATGGCCAAGTCGAGGGATGCGGGCTTCGAAAACCTCGATGCGGCTTTGTCAAAGATCACCGCCAGTGCGACAATCTTGGACGCTATTTTGAGTGGCATCCGCACACCAGAACTCCTCGATATTCTCTGGCCGCAGATCGACCAGCTTTTCAAAAATATGCTCCTTGCTTCGAAGTCGCACTCGGTCGTGAAAATCGCAGAAGCTAACGATGAGCAACCCTGCCCTCAAATCTGGACTCTGTTGGAGAGGCTGCTCGAATTGTGGTTTCCGCTGTGGGTGGCAGAGCATGCGTCGGATGACTCGATCGATGAATGGGTGTCGTCTTCAAAGCTTATAGTCCCTGTGGAGCAGTCCATCAAGACAATGCGCGAGGACAAGGACGCTTCGGTGCTATCCAGATATGCTGCAGCTCGCGCAGAATCCTGGCTGCTAACATTCTGCAGCGTCACCGATCAGTGCTCCAATCGAGGGAAGAGTCGCATACTATACAATCGGATCGCCCTGGAGATGTCCGTAGGCCATTTGCGGGCCTTTCTACGGCATCCTCAGGCCTTCGAGACTCTTGAAGAGGACGTTCGAAACGATCTGCTTTTCGAGTGGTTGGGCGACACTGCAAGACCGCAGATAGAGCGGGGCCAAGTAGAACCTGTCATGAGCAGGATCCGCGGCGTTATCGACACTGCCGTGGCTAGATGCCAGCCAGATGTCATCGAGCAGATCGTCCAAACCACATTAGCAATGCTGGCTTCGCATGAGAAGTCCCATGGTGGGGGCCTTGGCAATACTACGGTCAATGTTGCCTCTTCAAGACTTGGGCTGGACATTCTGCTGCAATTGCCTCCAACCGCTTTGAATGTGACTCAGCGCGAGCGCATAGTTGATGCCGTTGCATTTCTGCAGTGTTCCCAATTGCAGGACGAAGAAGTTTTTGAGCGTCGACTTCTGGTCATAACCAAGTTCCTCGAGCTTCCTTGCCCCGGCGCAAAGGTTCTCAAAGATGCCGTAACACTTTGGCGGTTGGCATGTCCGCATTACCAGAGAGGAGATTTTGGTGCATGGCACGATTATCGCGCAAGCCCAAAGGCGCAAGAGCTATTGGAAAGACTCACTGAACTGGTCATGAGGCAATTACTTACCGCTCAGACGCAAGATGAACCTGCTGCAATAATCTCAGCATTATATGAGGTGGCCTTTTCGATCATGACACATGTGCCGTCCTATATCGAGGGTGAATCTGCGCCGAGACTGCTGTACATTATCTCGCCGCTTCTGTCGAGTATACCACGGCTGCGGAATGAGCTGTCGGCACGGTGCATCGATCAGGCTGCGCTCCGCATATACATCGACAAACTGTTTCGGAAGTTCAAGCAGGTAGTGAAAGCAGACAAGGTCGAGAGTGACACTTCTGCTCAGATCGAGCTCAAGGTTGTGCTGGATGCTCTGCTCTATGTACCGACCGCAATGCTAGCGGCTGAGACTATCCAAGACTTAAACGCGCTTGCTTTCCAGACCGTGGCAGCCTTTGACACGAAACAGAATCCGGACTCGGAGGAGAAGTCAGCAGCTGATGCTCGCAAATCGTTATTGGTGCGGTGTTTAAGGCTGGTGTGTCTAGAGGGACTCGACTACAATGCGAATTCCCTTGAGGATACCGCTCAGCTGACAATGTCTGTGCTCGATCAAGACCTCGAACCACAAGATCATGTCACAGTCTTCGAGACCCTGGACAGCGCTCTGAGCAGCTCGCCTCCGCGCTCCCGACTGCAGCTCGGCCGACACTTCTTGCAGACCTCGCACTCACTCCAAGCGATCCGACTCCTACGCACAACCCTATCATCACTGAACCGAGAAGATTTTGACGAGTCTCCAGCCTCAAAACCAGACACTGCCCAGAGCATCTTCGCAGAGGTCCTCGCAATCGCCAAAAAAGCAGACAAACCCGCCCTCACCCGCGCAGCATGCGACTGCATAACCACCGTCCTCCGCGAAAAACCCCTCATGACGAACCAATACACCATCGAAGCCACCCTCGCAACCCTCAAACACCTCACCCAAAACTCTCCTCACCTTACCACCCTCTACCCAGACTTCTGCCGCGTCCTCACAGCGCTCCTACAACAACACCGCTCGCGCCTCTCCGATCGAATGAATCTCCTCGTAGACCTCCTACAAGCCCTCCTCACACCCTTCTTCTTCACCAAAAAGAACCCCACATCACCAACCCACCGACGACTAACACCCCGCCACGCAAAACTCCTCTCAAGAATCCTGCAACTCCTCTGTAAACCCCCCACGCACCTCAATAAAACCAAATCCAGCAGATCGGAGCTTGTCGACGAGGCGCGCAAAACGCAGGCGCATGTGGGGCGGTACATGCAGTACGTTTTGCATCATTTCTGCGCGCAGGTGCTGGGCGGGCAGTTGGGGGAGGGGGTGAGGGAGGCGTTGATGCCGGGGTTGTGGGCGGTTGTTGAGGCTATGGAGGTGGGTGATGGGGAAGGGGTGAAGTGCTTGAGTGCCGCGATGGGGAATAGCGAGAGGGCTGTTTTGAGGGGGGTGGTGGAGGAGTGGCGGGCGGTTGGGAGGTGGACGGGTGGGTAGCGCGAGGACGGGTGTCTGCATGTATTATAGTTTCTGCTGACTATAGTGTCTGCTCACTGCTTTCGTAGCCTTCGTCCGTCTTCAAGTCGCCGTCACGCACCATGCCATCCCGCACCTGAAGGACTGCAGCAGTCCCGTCCTCATCGTCCCCATCACCGACTCCAGCGCCAATGCCGTTCACCGCCGTCCACGGCCCTCCCCACTCCTCCTCGTCAACTCTCCTCGCCCCTCGAAGAAACCGGACTAACACTCATCGCGCAACTCCCCTCCCCATAATCATCATCATCATCCTCCTCCTCCTCCCCTCCCAAAAAACCACAAACCGACCAAGCATTCCCCCTCAGCGTCCCCCCACCCGTCGCAGCATCCATAACCGCCCCCATCCCCATCCCCTCCACCGGCGGCAACCCCACCCCAGCGCCAGACATCCCCCGCGCAGCAGTGGAAACCTCCACGTGCGTCGTCGGCATCAGCTCTGCTCCCCCGTTATCATCATCATCATCCCATCCTGCCATATCGATCCCCGTGAGTCGAGACCTATATCGGTGTTGTTGTTGTTGTTGTTGTTGTTGTTGTTGTTGTTGTTGTTGTTGTTTGCTGAATTTGGGTTGGAGCGCGGATGCGAGGGAAGACCGGCCTTCCGGGTGTGCTGCTTGTGTGTTTGGTGGAGGACAGATGGAGAGTGGATGATGGGCGAGAGGTGTGCTGTACTTAAGAGGTGCGATGGCCGTGCGTGAGACTGGTGGAGTGGGAGTGGGATTGTAGGATGAGACATTCAGGCTGTGGACTGAGTCCGCTGATCTAAAAGCTTGCAAGACATTGTGTTTTTTCGCAGACTGCTGCCTTGAAGAACCTAGGCTGAATGCTGTCTTTCCCCAGCCCTGAGTCATAATTGCATCTCGAGATGGCTACGCCCGTCCGACCTTGAAGCTGAGGATCTAAACGACATCAAAAAGTCAGCACGTCGCAGGTGAAGGCCAAAAATGCCATGTCGCAGACTTACATCGTTCTTCCCGACACCCACCTCGTCCTCCTCGCTCACCCTCACCCCACCGACCGTCTCCACAAACGCGAGCGGCGCATCGCCCATCACCTTCCTGTACACATCTCCCACCGTGCTGCCTTTTCTGATCAACACGCAATCACGAAAGACGGCCGCCCTGTCGGCACCGGATCCCGCCTCGCCACTGCCAAAGGTACCCACATTGCGCACAGGCCACACCGGCACCAGCCCTAACAGATCTGCCGCGCGCGTCAAGACTTGATTCACGCCCGTGGACCCGAATCGGTAGAGCACCATGTCTTTGAGGTTCTCGATGCGAGTTTTGAGCTTCTCATCCATCTCCTTCAGCCCACCGCCGTCCTCCTCGCCCGCTAGGATGAGATCGTCTCTCGTATCGACGAATTCCGAGCCGGGAACGTAGCGCACATAGTCTTGTTTTGCCAAGCGTCTCAGGAAGACTTCGCTGATGGCTGAGCACAGGACTATCCGCTCTGGCGGCTCGGATTTGGCAATCTTGCTGATGTTCTTGTCGGCGTCGGGGTGGTCGATCTTGTTGAGGCCGAGCACAGTGGGGAATTTCTCGTCGACAAAGGCGTGGACGACTGTTTCGACGTGTTCGTCGGACCAGTCTTGCAATGGTCTCTTGGCGATGGCGGGGAGTTTGTCCAGGGTGCGGGCGACGATGGCGGCGTTGGCGCCGTAGCCGGAGAACTGAGCGCGTAGGGTTTCGACGGCGGTGGCCTTGACTGCGGTGTGGCGTCGCTTGATGCCGCCCCACTTCTGCATCAGGTTGCCCAAGATCCAGCGCACGATTTCGTCGCGCAGCCAGGCAATGTCGTGGTGGGGGTCGTAGCCTCGGGTCGACTTGCCTTGGGCGTCGGTGGTGCCGGAGACATCGACGACGTGGATGAGGGCGTCGGCATGACGCAGGTCGTCGAGGAACTTGTTGCCCAGGCCTTTGCCCTGATGCGCGCCCGGCACCAGGCCGGCGACGTCCAGCAGCTCAATGGGGACACTGCGCGTGCCCTGCACACACGCGCCGTAGTTGGGCTTGCATCGCTGCTGCAGCGGCGGGGGCGCGCCGGGCGACGGAGGCCGGTTGCCGGGCAGCGCGGGGCGCGCGCAGGCGCAGGGGATGTGGAGGTAGCCCACGGCGCGGTTGGGATCGATGGTGGTGAAGGGGAAGTTGCCTGTCGCGGGGGCGTCAGTCGCGGCGGGAAGCGGCGATGCTGCGGGGGCGTGGCGCACCTACTTTGGCGACGTCGAGAGTGGTCAGGCTGTTGAGCGTCGTCGATTTGCCTGGGCGTCGTCTCAGTCTCTACCACTACATGTACACTTTTAATATACACAGAGAGCATCACCTACCTGAGCTTGGCTTTCCGACCTGCCGGTGGGATTAGCGGGGTTCATGCAGCATTCATGATGAATAACCATGTGACTGACCAGTCCGATCAACACATCGCGCGCCATCGTCGTCGTGAGGTGGCCCGTTGTGAAGGCAGTAGTCGTTATTAATGCATCATTTGATTGATCGCGGCGGGGCTCTGCAGTGTGCGGGACGGGGCCGTCGCCGTCATGGCGATGGATCAGGCGAAACGTTGTTGATGCGGGCAGGGATCAGGCTTTGTGTGTGAGGGAGGTAGAAGGCCCTCCCGCATCCAGCACAAAGCGCTGTTTACGACAAGCGCTGTGTTGATTATTGCCTCCCTACATGTACGAGTCACGACGCTTCCCTGCCTGAACCTTGGCCAATCCTACCTCTGTCCCTATAATAGCGGGAGGAGCGATTGGAACCCACGAGTCAACTGCCGCCTGTCGTTCAGCGGACCACAGAAGAACGACTATAGTAGTACTGCTCCCCATCTCGTCTTGCGCGACGCTGCACGCTGCACAGGCCACGCCCGCAGCATCTGCCATCGTCGCCTCGTGAACCCAGCACGCGCGACTGCAGTCCGCACGCCCGTGCCCCAATCCCCCGCTGCCCTCGCCCCTTCCGCCGAGTCCATCACGGACCCGCCGCGCAAGCGGAACTTACGCATTGCCGAGCGCGGCCATCACATACAACACTGCCACCCATTCTCCCCCGACAACACACGACCGCCGGGCGTGAGTGCGAGAGGCAGCATCCCCCGAGCAGGATGGACCATCCATGATTCGATAACGTGCGAGGCCAGCTGGACGCCCTGTGCAATTGGCCATTTGGTGCCAGCGTGCGACACATCACCTGCATCGGGCAGTGGAGCAGGTCACCCGCGAGTCCTCGTCTGAGACTTGTCTCTGTGCACCATCCCACCTCGACAGACACCGACGAGCCACGGGCAGCAGGGAAGAGGCAGCATGGACGTCGCCACTCGCTATCAACCCCGCGTGCGAGCAGCCCCGAGCTACGTGGAGCGGGAGCGGAATGCCGTGCCCGACGATGATGCCGGCATAGATTGTGTGTTCAGAAGCCATTGCGGGCGAGACGTTGTGTGCTGACACGCGGAGCAGCCGAGCGACGCAAGTTCCAGCGCACTCAAGCCACCGAGTCGGACGCCTCCAACACCTTCCGCAAGCCCTCGATGCCCGCCTCGGCCACGAGACAACCGCCGGCTGGCGAGCAGAGACAGGCCGTTGGTCACAGGCGAAAGAGCACGCTCCGGGAGAATGCGCGAGTCCCGAGCGGACCGCGGGAGTTTCCCAGCGGAGGCAGCAGGAGGTACGCTCCCGGCCATTTCTCGCACGATGTGCTCCTACATTCACGTATGACGAGCACGTGCTGACTAGCACAGCAGGAACATCAGCATCTCCTCGATCAATCCCCAGACCGCTCCTGCCGTGACCGACACGACCAACACCACCCGCTCCTTCCTCCCCGAAAGCGCGTCCGAGCCACTTTTCACGAACGCGCATGCCTTCAACAGCAACAGCTTCCGATCAAACCAGCAGCAACAGCAGCTACAGCTACAGCAGCAGCAGCAGCCGCCGCCGCGTTTCCACTTCGGCCAGAACCAGCACTCGAGCACGGATGAGACGGACAGTCCGACGACCCCCGGCGATTTCGCCCCGACGATGAACTTTGATGACTTTCAAAACTCCATTTCAGATCCGAATTGGACCAGTCCGACCTTGGAGAGCTTCCCGACGCATGTCAATGGACGAGCGTTGCCAAAGGATGACATTCCATCAAGCGTGATGGCGGCGGGTAACGGATATAGTGCTACATCGACGCTCAGCCGGCCTGGGGTACTGCGGCAGCAAGAAGAGGCTCATGCAAAAGGCGGCCCGGACAGGACGACGAGCTTCAAGCGGCGACTGAGCACGTTCGCGGGCTCGAAAATGGCGGCAGGACAGCCGAACGCAGGCACAAGACAGCAGCAGGCAGGGAACGGACAGCCCAATCTGTCATTCAGAGCACGGCGACAGAGTGGTATACCCAACGTGGGCACACATCAGCCGACCGGGCCGCCTCAACAGCCTGGTGCACCTGCCCCACGACACCCTAGGAAGAGCGTGGGCCCAGGCTTTTTCACCAGTGCTGGAAATGAGCGCAAAGGCAGCGTGACGCAGACAACAACATCAACAACAACAACAACAGCTGCTTCAGATGCAGGAGCGAAGCCTGGTGTGGCACGCATGAGTAGTGTGAGCGGAGCTAGGAGGACTACCGTGCAACCTCCTGCTTCGTCTGGACCCGACGCACCTCGAGTGAGCACATTGACGGCTACAACCCAATCAAGAGCAAACAAGACTAAGAGCATGTTGCCTCCGACCAAGCCAGATCCCGACACGCCGGGCAGTGGGAGGAAGAGCGGACAGAATCGTGCCCACACGCCTTCGTCATCTGGCAACAAGCGGCAGTCCACGATCTCTGGTCGGGCTAGTGGCCTGGGCGCCCGCACCATCTCACCTACCGATGCCAGAAGAATGAAGAGGCAGTCGATGATGCAGGCGCCACCCTTACCCAGCACGAATCCGACCAAAGACTATCCTCCAACTCCCACCCCACCGGACGAAGCACAGCATGCGTACTCGAAGCCCGAATTGCCACGCATGGCACAGCCGTCACCCAGTCTCATTCCCCGGAAGATGAGCACGACTGCCTCCACACCAACATCAGAACGCGCCTCTCCTGAGAGCAAGCAGTTCAGCTTCCCTTTTGCCGCTGCGGCGCCCGGTTTTACGAGCCACGTCAACAGCTATGCTCCCTCTTTGAGTGCCAAGAGCAGTTATCAGAGTCTGGCTTCTCTGAATGCAAACCCATCAGCTTCCAGACTTCCCACTCCTAAAGCTCGGCAGAATGACTCTTCTCGCGCGGAGCAATACGAGCGCAACGATGACGGGGAATTCGTGCCCCCTGTGCCTGCAATTCCCAAGGTGTACGAGAGCCCCAGGGAGCAGATGGAGGGATTCGACTTCCACAGCTCCATCCTGCCGAAACCGCCGAGCTTGACATCGAACAATCACACTCCAAGGGGTAGCCTCGACGTGCCACCACCTCAACTGCCGTCAGAAACGCCCGGCAAGAAAGCGAGTGACTTTGCTAGGTCGACGCACAAGCGGACAAACACCATCGGCAGCAATGCGAGCAGCAGCATTGCTCTGGCCGGAGCAAAGAGCGCGAGCAGGGCACAGCCCGATTCGAATGGCAGGAGGAACAACAACTTGCAGCCATTGCGATTGCCACCTCTCAACCTACCGCCATTCAACGCTCCAGCGGCCAACAGCTTGAACCGCGACTTCCCGAGACCTACGCAAGAGGTCGAGTCGAGGCCCGAATACACGTCAGTGCAAACTCCGGAGCCGAGGCGAGTGGCCAAGACTCCTACCACACCGATGACTGCTAGCAAGGCCACGTTTTTCACGCGCAGAAAACACCAGGACGACTACTATGATAGTAAGGCCAAAAATGCGATCCGAAGCTCCAGCAGCCATTACACGCTGAGGGACTTGCCGGTGGACACTGATGCGAACGGCAATATGACAAGGTTTTTTGACGACTCGGACGTCGAGCTGAGCAATGCGAGTGGAGTGCCCGTGCCAAACGGTGGCGGAAAATACGGCAGGAATCAAGCCATGACGCCGTTCGCATCGGGATCACTGCCGAAAACCTCGGGCGAGTATACCAAGGTCAAAGGACGTCCCAGCGGCGAGTATGGTGAGGATCCGTCCGTCGATTTCACGCAGTACGCCAGTCAGGTCGCCGAGGGTCTTGGCCTGAATGGTGCCGGCAAGCCGCAAGGTCCACGTCCACGGACTACGGGGAGCACCTCCAAGTCGATCGGCACACCCAGCTCGATTGGGAGCCCTGTCATTGAACAAGCAGCACAGCTACCAGAGCCACAAAAGAAAGAAAGCGGCGGGCTCAGGAGGAAGCTCAGTCTGGGTTGGAGACGGAGCAGTAGTAAGAACGCCAATCATCCAGAGAACAAGAACAGCCCGCAAACGCCGCGCCACGAGGACTCGTTTGAGAATGTCGAGAGAATGGACGAGGTCGAGAAGAAGAAGCATGCCAAGCTGCAGAAGCGCCAGAGTGAAATGCCGCCGCCTAAGCTTCCTGCGAGCGCAACTTGGACGGGCGGCTTGTCGGTGGGGGAGATCCCGCACCTGCCGAATGGTGGACGACCAACAAGTTTCGAGAACTCGGGATCCAATGCCAACGCGAGCAGGAGAAAGAGTGTCGCACCGTCGTTCACGAGTGTCAACGCCAGCACCACCTCGATCCCAACCGAGCAGTCTGCTCATCCTCAGAATCAACAGACCAACACAACCGCTGCGCAGAGTACCAAGACTAAGAGTCTGCATGCCGAACAACCGCAGCCTGTCGACGCTCAGCGTTCGATTAGCTTGGCCAATTTTGGGTCCGGCAATACTCAAAGTGCCCGCCCTGCTGGAGCGCACAGGATTTCAGCCGTGCCGACCAGGCACAAGTTGACTGCTTCGACAATCTCCGCCATCATCAAAGACAAAGATGACCTGGCCGCCGACGACGAGATGAAGCGGTTGTCCCAGAAGCGCAAGGACGTTGACTCTGCGGCGCGAGAATCGGAGGCACTGAAAGCAAGAGCGGTCAAGCGCCCAGCCATGTCTCCAGACTTCGTCCTGCACGACTCGAGTCGCGTCGGAGGCGCAGCACTCAACATCTTCGAACGAGGTGAAGTCATGGATTATGGAAAGGATGGTGTGTACTTCACTGGCACCAAGAACGCGAAGAAGATAATCGGCACGCTGTCTCCGGACTCCAAAAGCAAGGAGCCTCCTTCTGGCAACTTCGGGTACGACGATGAACGTGGCGACTACAACATTGTGTTGGGTGATCATCTTGCGTACAGGTACGAGGTCGTGGACGTGCTTGGCAAAGGCTCGTTTGGTCAGGTCGTGAGATGTGTCGACCATAAGGAGGGCGGGGTTGTCGCTGTCAAGATCATCAGGAACAAGAAGCGCTTTCACCAGCAGGCGCTTGTCGAGGTGGGCATCTTGTCGAAGCTTGGTGGTTGGGTAAGTGCAAGCAAGCCATTACTGGCTGCTCTGGCGACATGCTGACTTTGTGATGAAGGATCCGGACGGCTCCTACGCCACGCTCTCCATCACCACCTCTTTCTACTTCCGCTCTCACCTCTGCATTGTCACGCCGTGTCTATCGATCAACCTCTACGAATTCATCCGCGCACACAACTTTGTTGGCTTCTCGCTCCCACTTATCCGCCGCTTCGCTCGACAACTTCTGGCGTGTCTGGTGTTGCTTCAACAGAAGCGCATCATACACTGCGATCTAAAGCCTGAAAACATCCTACTTTGCGAGGCCCGCAAAGCAGATGTCCGTGTCATCGACTTTGGGTCTTCCTGCAAAGAAGAGGAGAAGGTCTATACTTACATTCAATCGCGTTTCTACCGTAGTCCGGAAGTAATCTTGGGGTCATCATATGGTCTCGGCATCGACATGTGGAGCCTGGGTTGTATCCTGGCAGAGCTTTGGACCGGCTACCCAATCTTCCCCGGAGAGAATGAACAGGAGCAGCTGGCCTGCATCATGGAGATCTTCGGCCCGCCGGACAGGCACTTGGTCGAGCGGTGCACCCGGAAGAAGTTGTTCTTCGACTCCGTGGGCAAGCCTCGTGTTACTGTCTCGTCCAAGGGCAGGAGACGTCGGCCAAGCTCAAAGACCCTACAGCAGGCACTCAAGACAGACGATGACGCTTTCATCGACTTCGTCGCCAGATGTCTGCGTTGGGATCCGGATCGGCGGATGAAGCCGGCCGAGGCGACCAGTCATCCGTTCGTCACGAACATGCCGCTCAATCAACGTCCAGGAATACCCGATGAGGCACGTCGGCCAAGCGCTAGAGTCCGGTCTGCTGCGCCTGGCGGCCCGGCTGCTGGCAATGCTGCTCCTTCCAGCAGTCCGGTCAAGAGAAAGGACGGCAACGCGTTCGCTAACGCACAGTCGACCGCTGCTACGCCCACCAACAAGCCTAGAGCTCTGCCTGAGACCCCCCAAACGGCTGTTCGCAATGGGAACATAGCAAGCAATGCCACAACTACGCAGTCTTCGCCGCAGAAGCGCAGCCTGAATCCGAACAGGAGGCACAGCATATTGGCTTCTGCCGGCAGCTCGGCGACAGTCGCTAGTAGTAAGAGGACTTCGAATGGAGCTGCGCTTGCTGGTGGTATGCCAGTAACGCAGCAAGGTCAGCCGCAGTCGCAGTCGCAGTCGCAGCCGCAGCAGAAGCCGAGTGGCAGTCTGGCGGCTATGGCTGCTAATGCTAGCATGAATACCGGACAAGGTGGAGCGCAGAGATGGAGGGGAGCGTGAAGCATCGTTTTGTTCCTTTTTACGCCACGGACGCGAGGCGAGAGTTTTGGAAGTCTGCATATGTGCTGTGTATATCCTCAATGCGAGCATGGCAAGGGGTGGCGGGTGGGTGCGGAGGCGCCTGTTGAATCTGTTGTTTCAATTATACCCCATTGGACGAGAAAGAGATTACGCACGCGTAGGTATCAATTTTTTTGTCTTTTTTGGGGGGGGGGGTATGCGTGAGGGGTGGGAATGGTCGAGGTCAGCAGCGCTACGTGGACAGGCATTGGTGTATGTGTTAGGAGGGGGAAGGAGCTTATGGGTGTGGATGGCATGGCATCGCTGTGGGTAGCGTGTACATATAGTGTATATGAGGATCGCATGAGCCGCTTCTTTTGGGGGGGGGTTGTGGAGTGGTGTGCATTGGTGTATGCTGTTGTTGTGGACGATGCGAGTGTCATGACGAAAATTCGGGAATGCTAAGGTACATACCTAAGTAGGGAGTGAGTGATTCGGGAATGTTTGTTGATTGACGAAATAGGGAAGATATCGCTGCGATGTTTGGTGTGCGTGCGTGCTTTGATCGTTACCTGAATATCGGACTGCGGCTGCATCTTTGAGAGCTCAGTCAGTACTGGACTCTGTTCATCAAAGCCCTTCAGATACCATTTTTTCTTCTTCTTCCCTCTACACTCAAGCAGCTCAAGGATAAGCATCATACGTCCCCTTCCCAAAACACGCGTCATCAATCTCATCCACATCCACCGCCTGCACCGCGCTGCCATCAGCGCCAAACCTGACGGCCTTGCCGCCCTCCTCGTACTTCTCCCACCCGAACCGCACCAGTCCGTTCACCGGGTCCTTGGCGAACGCCAACAACCTATCCTGCATGGCATCGCTGGTCTCGCGCTCCAGTCTGGAGACCGCAGTCGTCGCGTTCGTGGCATGCAGCCCGTACGTCCCGAAGTACATCGTCAGGTCTGCGCAGTGATACGCGCCGAGGTACGGGTCCGGCGTTTCGTTGGAGAAGTTGCCGGCGTATTGAGCGCGGTAGGTGATCCGTCGTGCTTGCTGGCGTAGGAGGCTGGTCTGGGCCGTCGGGCAGACCCAGCCTTGTAAGGTGCCGTCTATGACGGCCGTCTCGTTCTTGGCGGGCCATGGGAGCAGTGCGACGTTGTTGTTCGCGGCGTCGGAGAAGATGGCCGGGCTGCGCGAGATGTAGCCTTTTGTCGCGCGCTCGGTGTAGTTGGAGAAGAGCAGGACTTCGTCGGCTACGGGGCCGAAGGTGAGCGCGTTTGTGCCATTGTAGTCGCCGAGGAAGTCTTCGATTAGTTGGAATGGCAGTTGCTGCATGCACTCCATTTCTGCCTGTGGATTGGATGCGA
The DNA here is from genome assembly GCA_010093825.1 of Teratosphaeria nubilosa. Lineage (NCBI taxonomy): Eukaryota > Fungi > Ascomycota > Dothideomycetes > Mycosphaerellales > Teratosphaeriaceae > Teratosphaeria > Teratosphaeria nubilosa. The sequence goes on from ML995808.1 coordinate 593,776, forward strand.
AGTCGCAGCCTAGACTCTTAGCGACGAATGTGAAGTTTGTTTTTGCGTGGTCTTGGGATGTCAAGGACTTGAGCGCGGTGCCGGATTCGGAGAAACTGGCGTGAGAGATGGGATCGTTCCAGAAGGCGTAGTTGTGGTAGTCTACGCTCTGTGCTCCTGCCGATTGTCCCCATAGCAGGATTCGCGTCGCGTCGCCGCCGAATGATGCGATGTTGTCTGCTACCCATTCGAGAGCCACGCGCTGGTCGAGGATGCCGACGTTGGCGCTGGAGCTGCCGGCTGCGTTCGGGAAGCCGAATATGTTGACGCGATAGTTAATGGTCACTACGATGTGCTCCTGGGTGCGATTGACCCAGGCTGCGGGAATTTGGCCAGGAATGTCTATGCCGCCAGTTTGAAAAGCGCCACCGGTCCTGTCGTGAGCTTGTCAGCCTTTCATCCAGCAAAAGTATTGGGTGATTCTCACATGAAAAACGCAACTGGTAGCTTGGCGCCTGCTGTCACGTTGCTAGGCGTCCAGATAGCCAGGCTCAAGCAGTCTTCTGCAGAAGTCTGCGCCGTCAAGCCGCTTGAATGGTTCTGAAACCCATTGTCGATCATCAAGTAAGGCACAACCTGATTGAAAAAGGTCTCGTCGCTTGAGACGAATTGCGGACATGATGGCGGATAGGTGTGTGAGTAATGATGCTGCCTCGAGCGTGGCAGCTTCTGCGGTGATTGAAAGCGTAGTCGACCGACTGGTGGTTGTGCATAAGGGATGTTGCGGAACGCTCGTACGTCAGGATAGTCGGGCTCTTGGAGGCCTGTGTATGTGCCAGTATGTGTTCTGACGGTGAGAGAAGAACCGAAGGGCAATCCTGACACAGGCAGGGCCACGGAAGCGCAAAGAAGCAACAAAAGAGTGGACATGTTAATTATTGGGTCGAGGGATGCTTGCGTTGAGCATTGTACGGGGATCAGAGCAAACTTATAGTCCTACCTACCTTGCTACAATGCCTATACGCAGGTGGCTTTGGTGCAAAACAGCTTCCTCACGCCGATGGCCTGGTCATCGGAGCACCAGGAGTCAGAATGGCTGCATCAGACAGTTTCGAGACAAGCACAGGGCATGTGAGGGGACCCGCCCTCGCAATGTGATGGATCTGGTCGGTGTGAAAATGCCGGTGCAAAGAGCATTGTGTTTCAGGAGCGACGAGCGCAGAAGCGTATTGAACTGTACGCACGGGGATGCTCGGTGATGCAAGTGAGGAAAGTCTGAGGTGGTGGGTGAGCGGGCGGAGTGGCGTGCGATGCGAGGAGGTGCACTTTTGACTTGAGCCGCTTCTCCACAGCGGAGAGATGGCCAAAGGCAAAACGTTAATGCCTGCAAGGGCCTCTCGGTCGACTGCATCCAACCAGCTGGCAGGAATACATGTAATACCGACAAGAACATCAACACATCTGGACTGCAGCATTACTCAAATTGCCCATCGACTTGTGGTACCCGTTGATTGATTGGTAACATTATGGATCCGTTCTCCTCCGACGGCGAGCTGGTCAACATCCACGGCGCATTTGTCCAGGGCCAGTACAACTCGGTGATCAACGATTATACCATCTCCGATTTCTCACCGCCAAACCACCTCCCTGCGCAAATACTGCAGTACCGCGCACAACTAGAACTGGGTCAACACGATGATCTACTACAGGCCGTGTCGGCTTCAGACGCACAGTCCACACCAGACCTCGCCGCCGTACGAATTTACGCAAGCTACCTCAAGAGCCCTTCAGACAGTATCGTGGACGAGGCAGAAAAGCTGGCAGAGCAACACGGCAACGACAATCTGACCGTGCAACTCCTGTGCGCCGCGGTCCTTGCAAGAGGCGATAGACAGGAGCAGGCCCTGCAACTGCTGTCAAAGCACCAGGGCTCGCTTGACGCGGTGGCATTGGCAGTCCAAATCCACCTCTTACAGCACAGAACAGATCTGGCAGTCAAAGAGGCCAGGAGCGCCAGGTCATTCGCGCAGGACGCCCTCCTCGTCAACCTGGCGGAATCGTGGATCGGCATGCGCCAAGGCGGAGAGCACTATCAAAAAGCCTTCTACGTCTTCGAGGAACTCGCTCAAGCCCCTTCCTCTCAATCCGCTACCTCTCTCATCGCGCAGGCCGTATCCGAGATGCACATGGGCAGGGTTGAGGAGGCGGAGACGGCTTTGAACACAGCATTGGAGTTGGAGCCGCAGAATGCTACGGGGCTGGCGAATAAGTTTGTGCTGGATACTGTGGCAGGCAGAGATGCGAGTGAGGCGCGGGCGAAGCTGGAGAGTGTGGATAAGGAGCATGAGGTTTTGAGGGATATGCTGGCGAAGAGGGAGCAGTTTCAGGCGGCGATGGCGAAGTTCAATCCGAAGTTTGAGCCTTGAGGAGGAGATATGAGAGGTTCAGCAGGGAGTTTGTGGAGTTGTAGAGGGTGGAAGGATTGCCAGAATTAGAGGTCGAGTATCAGGTATGAAGCTCATTGTTCTGTGCGCAATCAGCCCCAGCCCTACGCTGAGATGTTTCGACGTGCTCTGCTAGGCGCCCGCCCTTCCGGTTGGCAATGCCGTATTGACTAGTGAGGCGAATCGAGCAGCGTTCACAGCTCTGGACTACTGTCTTCGGTTGACGCGCCTCGAAAGACATGTCACATTCTGCACAAGACTGCGCGTGCTTGCCTTAGCGAGCGGGCAGCCGCGTAAATCCAGGGAGCAGAAAGTGCACAGACCAATGGGTCGTTTGTCGGTCATTGGAACACACAACTCGACCACACCAGCAGCAGGAATCGATCTCTACTCTGTAACTAGCACAGTCCAGCGTCGAAAACACGTGAGCGCGCGCTCTAGCAGACTCGAGGACGCTGACTGGTTATTGTCACGAGAAGCGCACAGACCATCATCTGAAGCGTTGATTTTTTGCGATTCTGCTCTTGAACAATATTGCATACGCACTCGCGGCTCCATCGTGCAGAACGCTTCGAGTCTCCGGCACCCGCATATACAACATTGCTTGCTATACACCATCAGCCCTACATTCGCGCCCTTCTCGGCTGCATGACAACAATTGATCGATCAACAACAGCAATCACCGTACGCGGAGTGATTTGCACCTCAAGGCTGTTGATCTGCTCAAGCATTGATAGAGGAGGTCGGGGCTACAGGCAGAATGGCGCCTCAACCACTGACCGGCCGGTACAAACTCTACAAGGCTGGCACTGCCAAGTTGGTCGACTGGCTCGCCACCACAGCTAGTCGCTGCTGCGACATCCGGATCGTCATCAAGTCCCTTGCTGGCAGCGGTAATGTCCAGTCCAAGCCCATTAGGCCTCCGGGAAAAAGCAAAGGTCCCGAGACTGTAGAGCTCAGCACGCAGGAATTGATTCAGCTTGCAGAAGCTATCATCTCAGCGAGACCACCTGTGGACATTCCCGAGCACATTATTGAGATCATCAGAAACGTCATCGGTGGTCGACGAGAGTGCGCCGCATGGTATGCAGGTCAAGCACTCGAAATAGGCAGTGATGTTCAGAAGCAGAACGAGACGCATCGCTACTTCATCATGGTCCTTGAGCGCATCTTGGATCTACTCGCGGATGCCAGGAGCAGGCTAAAGGTTGCGGTACCGACGGTTACTCCTGTTACCAACGCCAAGACTAGTGCTAAGCAGGCAAACCTTACTTCAAAGGAGGAAGAGCTCAGCAATATGTTCGCGTGTCTCGACCTGGAGGAGCCATCCGAGATTCTGCTGGAGCCGCCTGCATCAATCGCCACGCCGTCCATCAAGCTCGTCAACTTTAGGCTTCAGAAGAAGCAGGACGACGCCGCCTTCCAAGTCTGGTGCTTCCTTCAGGATCTTACGGATGTACGTGAATACGTCAAGAATACGTGGCTCGAGTATGTCAAAGGTGAAGTCAGCTTTTTGGTTGCGAGCTCCGTCACAGACACCGCATTTGGTCTTCTGCGTTGCGCCGACGAAGAGTTCACCGAGACGAGCCCATTGCAGGACTCGGGTTGGGAGAGCCTGCTGGAGTTTTTCGGTTTGACGTCGTTCGCCAGAGGCAATGTCGTTTGGCTGTGCCCGGAAAAGCCCGGCGACCATCCGAAGGAGCAGCAATCTAGCATCAATATTGTGGAACTCCTTTGCCCTATCGCCCACCGTGCAATCTGGAACTATGCATTGGACATGGCTGCTTTATGCCAAGCGGAAGCCGCTCGTCGCAAGGGAGAGAAATTCGAGGGCCTAGGACTAGAGAGTTGGTACGGCTGGCACCACTTCTGTGAAGTACTACTCGAATTGACTCCGCAGCTCCATGAAATCACGCACGGGTCGTCCTGTCGTCACGTCGTCCTCGACGAATTTGTCCAAGGCCTTGTAGAATGTCACTCGAAGCGGAGGGTGCCTATGTGGGTTGTTCACGCATGCCAAATTTACCTAGACATCTACGACATGCTCGGCGACCACGTGGAACACGGCGCTGGTGCTATTGACGCGGCTTTGGGCAGATACGACGAGATTGTCACAAACTTGCGCAGGTACTCGATCAAGTACAACGACAAGCTCGAGGACGTCCGTAACGGTGTTAACAGGCTGACAGCTGTGGTGAAAGCTCAGAATCGCTATGAGGCGATGCGCTTCACAGATGAGCGCGCGGACTCGCCAATGGATGATGATGCCATCTTTTCCCACGCAGACTGCAAAGACGGGTGCTGCAAGGCAACCTGTCTGGATGAAAATGAGCATGCCACAAGGGAGCATCCTACATCGCTCATGGAGCGCTTGCTGCCTGCGCATGCCGGAGCCGTATTGCTTGACTGGGCTGTATCCATGCACGATGCGGGATGCATGCTGGCCAACCATGACTTTATCGTGCTAAGCATCGCGCACCTGTACAAGTATATGCGCACGACAGGACTGTTAAAATCCGACTGGCACGATATGGAATTTGTTCTGTCCAGCAACAAGCAGACCCTGGTCACCAAGCTGAAGCCTGGAGTCCATTGGGCGGCTGCGCGCCACTACCTCATGGCTTTAGGTGTGCCTGCAAGCGACTTCACCGAATACAACCCTATTCCAGGTGCAAAGCGAGCTCCTTTCAACAAGCCACGCCAGATTGAAGTCACATCAGATCTCCTCAAAGCCATCGGTGACCGCGAGTCGAGCTGCAAGCCTCGAGGTCATCACCACACCAAGAGCAAGACCGTCGAGTGCGTGCTGCACGCCTTGTCTGCCTCGTCCAAGCAATCTCCAGACGGACACAAGCAGACCAAGAAGGACACCATTACACCACTCCGGTTGCTCGACACGTTCAAGAAATCCCTGCAAGCAGTCGAGCCACAATTGAGCTTCGACTACATCTCCTTCATGATGAGCTGCACGGACCTCCTTGACACCATCTCCAACACCACACGGCCCTACTTCCCAGACCACAAGCCCATCCGCGGCCACACAGATCTCATTCAGCGCCTCCTCTACTGTCCCGCATCCGACACCGCCCTCATTACCGCCGCAAAAGCCATAGACGCTCACATCACCACCACCGGCCGCACCTTCTCCAAGCAAGCCTTCGACCAATCCAGCGGCCGCATCCCGAAAGCCCTCCGGCCCAAAGTCGAGAAGCACATGGCCGTCTACGACCCCGGCCGCGAAATGACGGGCCTCGTGCTCGCCAGCGCAGGGACCAAGTACAGCTTCAGCGGCTCCTCGCTCTGCGCCTACCACCCGGAAATCCTCTCCGAGTGCTCCGACCCCAAATGCCCTCACTCGACGCTGCGCGGCGACGAGATCGAGACGAACCCGCTCAACCTCTTGCACCAGGGTAAGATGCCCGTCATGGCGTTTGGGTCTGCGATCCCGCCGGGCATTGTGCAGGGCTGCAAGCGCGCGATTGAGGAGGATCCGGGCCAGTGGGAGAGGACTGTTGATGAGGTTGTTGGGAGGATGAGGGCGAAGTATGAGGAGGGCGAGTTGGAGGCCGGGCAGGTTTTGGAGACTATGGGGACGATTGTGGGGTTGTTTGGGTACGGAGATAGGGTGTTGGAGGAGCAGGTTTTGGCGATGGGGCTCTTGCCGGCCATTCAGGAAGAGGAAGAAGAAGGAGGAGGAGGAGGACGACGACGATTGTTAGAGGCTGAATGATGAGGCTTTGAAGCGGAGGGTTTGTGCTATGTCGGGGAGCAATGATGTGTGCGGTGTGTCTGGTGCGCATAGCTCGAGATACTGTTCAGGCTGGCTACTGGCGGACCTTTTGAAAGTGCGGAATCGCCTGCGCCGTGATAGCGCAGGAGACCGGGTGAAGAGGACTATGTTTTCTTGGGACTGGGAAGATCTACGTTCTGGGTTCGGACGGTCCATTGGCACTGTCACATTTCGGGACTTTGTAGCCTAGCGTTGTGAAATGTTTCTTCCGTTCATATGATGTGCGATCGATCGTTGGGTATGTGGAATCAAGTTTGGTATGGAATTGTTTGTCGCGACCACTACTCTGGCCTCACGTGCTACGGGGATTTCAGTCGACTGATTGGTAATCTGTTTGTATCATTAACTCCTAATTGATTATGGTTGACTGGACACGGTCGCCTGCTTGCTGATACGGTGACTTCTCGCTGACACGGTTGAATGCTTGACTGCTTGATTGATGGGGTGCGAACTGCTCGATTCAGCGGCCAATTTTTGGTGTCGACGCACGACAGTCATGATCAACCAGTCAAGTACTGGACTGAACGGAAGAATTGAAGAGCTGTCAGTGTTGACTGCATCATTGTCATATACTGTCGAATGCACAACCTGCCTCACTTGTTGTTCCACCTAAAGAATGACAACTAGGGGTCTGCTTTCCAGCCATTGCTTTGCTTTAGCGTCAAGTGACTTGCCTGAAATACGCAATTGCGGCAGTACTGTGCATAGCAATGCCCTGATTGGCCTACGAGATCCAAATTCGCAACGATTCTCCAGATCGTCATCTCACCTGCTGCTGCGGTATTTCCGAATACGCATAATTCTCACCATTCGACAAGCGCCGGAAGTCCTCGCTCGCGTTCTGGGCATGCGTGTCGACCTGTGGACATTCGCAACTTATAAAGAACGCGCAGGAATCGGGCGTATGATCTTGCTTGCACTGAGGACGGCAGTAGCGAGAGCTATCATTGCTAGAATGGCGGAAGGTCGCGTTGTACCCGTGCTGTACCTTTCTTGTTGCTACTCTTCTGAAAATGACCTCAGCCATTCTATGTCGCTGCGTTGCCGTGCTGTTCGTCGCCGGACAGTGACATTCAATATGAACTTATGGACGGCAAGATCGTGCTCAAGGCTCCTAATGCAAGCCACACTAACGTGGACGGCACACCTACATCGCCGACGGCCTTGTAGATTACACGCCTCAACAGAGAGCCTCTTATGATGCATGCTCCATCACAGGGTGGATCGAGAAAGCGTGCAGCGGCAGATGAGGTGTCAGCATTCGCTGCAGTGCATCAAAGGAATCACCTGGTACACTTTTCTGGCGCCAAGCCAGAAGCTCGTTGCACGGTCTGCGGATAGCGCAGCCCTTGTCGACCTCGCTCGCCGCGAGCTTAAACGTCCTCACCGTAGGTGATAATATAGATTGGATCGCCGCACCGGGCAGTTGTCGATCTCCTCTCGAAAGATAGGCTTGGTCGCCACCGGAGCAGGTGTCGCTGGCCAGTGTTGGTTCGCCACACCGAGTGTCCGGTGATCTCCTGTAGACTTGGAATGATCGCCTTCGGAGCGTGTTCCGCTGATCAAAGTTGCAAGTCGATCCCTGATATCTTTGTGCTAATATATACCTGATTGGGACACTCAGCGTCAACCATGATTTAAAGCAATCCGATGTGGTCTAGTGGCTAGGATTTGTCGCTCTCACGGATCACCAGATCCGCAGTGCCGACAAGGCCGGGGTATGTGCATTCAAAAATCCAAACCACTGCCAACATTCCCACTAACAATTAAATAGGTTCGATTCCCCGCATCGGAAAAGATGCAGGAGCATAGCTTCACCAGTGTTATAGCTGGTTCGCGAACCATTCTTTTTTGCCGTCCATCCATATGCTTTTGGCCGGATTGGGAAGGTGCGCTGTTCCTTCTTATTTTGGCTGGGCTTTTTTTGAGTCTTGGCACGAGCTTCTGCGCCGGAACGGTATCCTCGAACTGCTAAAAGCATAGTAGGGTCGCATTTGGTCCTGCGAACCATTATTTTTGTCTTTGGCTTCGATGTTGGACTGACCACCTGCTGTGTCACTATCTGAGAATGTTACATCTACCTCAGAATCATGCGGTCGATCGCTGATATTTCGAGCCTAGACATGATTGACAAGTAGTGGAATTGACAGAGGAGATGTGCTAATGACCCAGCAACTACGCCGCAAGCATCCGCGGTGGAACAATCGATAGTGCTCAGCACAACGTCAGGCATTCTGCGTCTTCAAGGTGGATATCACCTCACATCTTCCTGTACACATGAATCTGAAACCGCATATTCTCCAACTCAATCGGATACCTCAACCCCTCCCTCAACCTGAACCAACGACTCCCATCCTCCACTACCTTCTCCCACACCACCTCCTCATCTCCCTTAACTCCTCCTCTCTCGCCCGAAGGTCCCAGCAAAGTGAGGTCAAGAAGCCACTGCATTGGGTACTTCTTCTCAGCGCCATTGATTGAGACGGTCGAATAGCTGCCCGGGCTGTCCACGACTAGTAGGAAGGATCCTGGTTGCATTGAGGACGTGAGGCTTTTGAGCAGGGCTTGGGTCTTGGGCAGGGAGGTGGCGTAGAGTTCGTTGAGGGTGAACATGAGCGTGACCAGTTTGGTTTCATGCACTGCTGCGGCGATTTCAGATGGCGGCCAGTCCAGCGCGTTTTGTTGGGTGAAGGTGACGCGTAGAACGTCGTCGGAGAGTAGTGCTGTGTTGGCCTCCTTAGAAGCTGCCGACGCGTACTTTGACAGCTCGGGAATAGTTGTGATACCTTTCTGCAAATGCGTGACAACGTTGTCCCAACTGGCTATGTCGAGCAATTGCGCGTGGACTCTGAAGGCAGGGACGATTCCTTTGAGAATATTGACCCAACCGGCGAGTGCCACATGCTCTGCTCCAGCGCCACCTCCTATGCAGAGCACTTTGAAAGCGTCCGCCTCTGCACCCTCATCCCGCAAAATGTAATCCTGAACATCTCTGAAGACCTGCAGATAGCCCAGCGCCCTGCTCGGACTCCATCTTGATGCGTAGACATGCAAGTACTCCTCCTTCCCGAAGGCGGCAGCAAAGTCTCGGCTGTAAAGGTGACCTTTGACTTCCTGAACGGTGGCTTGGCTCTGCTCATCCGGCTTCAAGGCATCACGGAATATGTCTATGCATTTCTGCTGAAGGTCCAGAGGCACTGTTGGTCTTTCGAGTTCTTCTTTTGCATTTTTCGAGGCCGGCTTAAGGGTCGAGTTATTAGTGAGCTTTGCCTTGGTGCCCTTTAACGGGCGGGCTGGTGGCATCTCTGGGCCTCATCGCGGATCTCGATCTCCAGGATTAGCTGAATGAATTAGTAAGCGAGAAGTGGTGACCTGGCTGAATTCCGTTGCGCTGACGTCGATCCAAACAATCGCGGCCAGCTTGCATGCATGGAATATCTCTTAATTCAAATGAGAGATCGCTGCCGAGTTCAATGATGGATCAAACTTCGATTGTTGGTCTAACAAGGCTGCTAAGTAGACTGGACCAACAACTTGCAGGTACACCCTCACCATACGATCGTACTCGCCTGGGCGTCAACCTCGACAATGCCCGCAGCCTTCTCCTCACACTAGAGAAACAGTCGTCGACGGTGCGGATACAGAGCCAACGGCAGCAGATACAAGAGGAGCTACAACAGAAACGAGAACTTGTCAAGCGACTGAATGCGCGGTTACAAGAGCTGGAACAGCTGCACGACGATGAGAGTGACGACGAGGATGAGGAAGAGCCGGCACAATATGCGCCAGCGATCAAGACGACCGAAGCAGGATTGGATACGGGCGAATCTCAAAGACCGCGAATATCAGACCAGCAGGCGCAAGAGATAAGATCGCGAAAACCATTGCAAGCCAGCGACAATCGCGAAGCGGCCTCCACAACGGCCAGAGAACAACTCTTCGCCGGACGATCCCAACAACCCCACGAAGCCGCGACATCCGACCTCTCACGACAAGAACTCCTGCTCTCCCACAACCGCTCCGAACAGGATACCCTCACCACATCACTCCTCGCCCTCGCACGACAGCTGAAGGAGTCGTCGCAGCAGATGGGCGCAAGCATTACGGCCGAGAGGGATGTCTTGAGACGGGCGGAGGGGAGTTTGGACAAGAGTAGTCAGGGCATGCAGGCGGCGGAGAAGAAGATGGGGACGCTGAGACGCATGAGCGAGGGGCAGGGGTGGTACGGGCGATTAAAGTTGTACGGCATGATTGTGGGCTTGTGGGTGGCGTGTTTCTTGCTGGTGTTCGTGGGGCCGAAGTTGAGGTTTTAATACTGGTGGGTGTACTCAGGTATCGAAGTGGAAGAACGGTCGTACCTGCAGCCGCAGACGCAAGAGTGCTTGAAGGAAGTAGGAGGCGTGTTTGGCCGGTGACGTATGATGCCAATGGACGGCGAGAATCATGATTAATTGGCCTCAGCCCGAAGGACTTTTGGCAAAGAACGGTGGCGCACCACGAGACCGTTGCTCATGATCAAGAAGCAACATACATCCGAAAAATGGTGCGTCGATACGAGATATAACCGACAGATAGTTCGCTGCCGTCGAATGCATCTAATCGAAAATCCTGACCCGCTTTATCGCGCAGCTCAGCCATCGCAGGAAGGCGATCACTTGCCCATCCATTCGCTCCCAGCCCTGAAACATCCCTTCCTTTACCTTTCCCACAAACCATAATCCTTCCCTAAAATTTAACCTCCTTCCCCAAAATTCTCATCCTCCAAGTTATCATCCCCAAATTATTATCATTCCCCAGACTATGATCCTCCCCCAGATCCTTCCCCACGACATTAACCACCACCACATCTAGGCGGGTTCAAGCACTTCGGCGGCGGATCAACAGAGGGCGTGCATTTCGGTTCGCCAGGTCTGCCGCAGCCTGCTTGCGGGAAGGCGTGCGGGAAGGCGAGCGCCAGGCTTGCTGCTGCCAGGATGTTGGCGAGGAGGGTGATAGGTTGGAAGTGCATTTTTCGTCTTGTGCTTTTGCTGATTAGTGATTGACCGTTTGATTTGGTGGTGCTGATTACTTTGGTTTTGATTGTGCTGGTTACTTCGGGCTGATTGTGCTGATTTGCTTGGTGTGGTTTGGTTGTGGTTGTTATTGTAGTTGTTGTGCTCGTTGTCTGATGTTGTGGATTAAGGGCAGAACATGGCGATGGTATATATATGTTTTTCCTTCACTCCCAAGTCTGTGAGTCATCATACAAGTTGTCTAGCTCTTGTCCCAGAGTCGACGCACGTATGTCCGAAGTATTGGGGCCGGGCCTGTGGCATTCAATCAACAATGCCGTCTTGTCATGCTGGGTGTCCCTTTTCGTCAGCGTCGCCAGGTTTTTGATGAATACTGATCCCTTTGCGTAGAGGGACCAGGGCGCCGGCCTAAGGTGAAAGTTGAGGATTTCGTCCATTCCTTAAAGTTGTGAAGTTGGGTCTAGAGCTGGACGGATCTGATCTAGCCAATCGCAGCTGGAAATTCATCTGAGTCAAACCGAGCGGCCGAGTATCTTGGTCACAAGGGCTACCCGTCTTGGTGGGGAGCGGCTTTACTTATGATCTTTCTTCTAACCGTCTTGGTGGGGACTAGGGACGAAAAGCGAACAGCTGAGACGGCGGTGAGCACGCGACAATGCAACACAACCTTGCTGGCGGCAAATGAAGTCGCAGATGCACCGGCTTGTGATTAAGCAGCCAACTGCGCGGCCAAGCAGCCTCCGCTGGACCGAGCCCCATGGCCTTGCTGGACAAGTCGGCACTCTTCCGACTTTCCAGTTTAAGGTTCACGGAAGGCCTGTGCCGAGATACTTGACGGGTCAAAGGAAGCAAGGTCGAACACTGTCGTTCGGATAAGCCGTGCTCAAAACGGACAGACAAGATTGGGTCACAGAGAACAGAGGCTCCCTGCTAACTCATATTGCGGGTATGGAGAAAAAAGGTCGAACCTAACTGTCGAACTACCGTATTGATCAGCACGGCACTTAAGTTTTCCTAGTCCGATGCACAATCCCTGCCGTGAACAGCCTTAGGGGCCCTCTCCTAGAGCCCTACGCCTCGTACCCTGTCGCGACCACCTTCCTCTAGCAATTGTGAACAGCCTCTCCTGTACTTCAGCCGTGAACCGGTAGTTAAGTACTACGGTGGGTGACCACGTGAGAATTCTTAGTGCTGTCTGTACATGTACGTTTTGCATTGTTGGCCTCTGGCTGATAGCAGCTCAGCCGCTAGTCCATCAATCTATTCTACCTTCAAATTCATTATGATTCACGTTAAGCAAGTTCGACCCTTCTTCAGTCCGTCTCTCATGTCCTATCTTGATAAGACCGAGCTTGCACCCCTTAAGCTAGCCAGGTATTCTCAAACTCCAATACTAGACAAAACTAGCTAAGAAGCCAACCCAAATGCTAAGCAGCCTACAGCAGTGATGAGCACGACCATCCATCTGTCGCGTCTTTCTTGTTCGGGTTGGCTATTAGCCTTGTCTGCCGTCCGGACGTCCCGTGCATCTGCTGTTGCTACAATAGCACGTATCATTCATGATAAGCAAGTTCGGTACTGCCCTACCCCCCGTTTGTGCATGCGGTCCAACATCATCAAAGCCCTCGCCTTCCCAAGCAGTGGGATCCCTCGGGCAACCTTACCTTCGTGCAACGAAGAGGCGGCAAGATCAGGGATGTCAGTCATAGTTCAGACAAAAATACGTTAACACAACTTCCTATACAATCAAGAAAATCCCATCACATCAACCCATCTACAACTTGCTCTGCCCAGCATTCATCAGCTCGGCGCCCGCACCGGCAATCGCCAATTTGCCAGTCTCCTTGACCTTGGTCTGGAACACCACCACATTGCCTTCCTTCCACATCTCAGTCACCAGCGTCTGCCCAGGTAGCACGACACCAGCGAATCGCACCTTGATGTTCTTGAACGGTCCATAGGTCTTCACCACAGCTTTACCTGCGATACCGAAGAAACACAGGCCGTGCAAAATCGGAGTCTTGAATCCACCGACCTTGCTAAACTCCGGATCAATGTGGAGAGGGTTCCTGTCGCCCGAGAGACGGTAGACGGCGGCCTGTTCTTCTGTCGTCGCTTCCTCGACCGTCGCGTCAGGAGCACGGGTAGGTGGCTTGTACGTCCTCGTCGCTGCACCACGGTCCGTGCCCTTCTTCGGGCCGCCGAAGCCTCCAGATCCTCGAATGAAGGTCGTAGATTCGTTGTAGAAAAGGTCCTTGCCGGTCTTCTTGTCCTTTGTCGTGGAGCCCGTGGTCACGACCGCAGCAGTACCCTTGTCGACAACCTCGATGAGCTTGGGGTAGGATACTGTGACGGCCTCGGTAGGAATTGGGAAGGAGCGGATCTCGAGGTACTGCTCACCGTGGAGGAGCATCATGGGGGAAAAGTTCGTCACGATGTCGCCAAAGCTGAAGGGAGCGACGGCATTGAAAGTGGGGATGACGCCAAAGGTGGGGAGGACTTGGAAGTCTTCGGAATTCTCGAAGACCAGAGGTAGGTCAGTACGTTTGGCGCCGACGCCGAGGTCTAGCGAGACGTCAGTGGACTGCAGAGTGTGGCGAGTAGGTGCATCCAAACTTACTATAGAGAATGACATCCCGCTCGTCGTAGCTGAATTCAGTGCCCTCCGCCTTGGCCTTCTTCGCCTTCTCAATGTTAGCCAAGACATCGCTGCCGCCCTCCGAGTCACCACCACTCCTGTTCTGCATGTTGGCCATGATCTTCTCAGTGCCAGCCGACGGGTCGTCAGGGTGATCCGCACGACCATCGTCAAAGTTGAGGATGGTCTCCCACTTCTCCTTGACAGCTTCAGGCGTCAGAGTGACGTCGATCGGGAAGCCGACGCCTCCACTACGCTGCCACCTCGTCTCGCCGACCCAGCCAGAACCGGTCTCGAACAGACGACCGGTAGCGGGCTCAGGAACCTTGTCGGACGATAACACAAGGACAAGCGGCGCGATGTAGTCTGGCTTGAATGCTTGCACCAACTCTTCCGGCATGATGGTAGCAGTCATGGCCGTGCCGGCATTGGGTGCGATGGTGTTGACATAGATATTGTATTTCTTGCCCTCTCTCGCCAATGCGCGTGAAAAGCCGAGGATGCCGCACTTGGCTGCCGCATAGTTGGCTTGACCAAAGTTTCCGTAAATGCCAGAGGTGGAAGTGGTGTTGACAATGCGACCATACTTTTGCTTGAGCATGTACGGCCAGGCAGCCTTGGTGACCTTATATGTGCCGCGCAAGTGCACGTCAAGGACTTGGTGGAATTGCTTGTCGTCCATGTTGGTGAAAGCCTTGTCTCGCAGTATACCAGCGTTGTTGATGATGATGTCAATGCGTCCGTAGGCATCAATGGCTGCCTTGACAACAGTGTCGCCATCCTCAGCCGAGGCCTTGACACCAACGGCCTGACCACCGAGCTTCTGAATCTCTTGCACAACAGTGTCGGGGTTCATCAGGTCGTTGACAACGACCTTAGCACCATACTTGGCAAACTGCAAGCAGTAAATCCGTCCAATACCCGCTCCACCACCAGTGACCAGCGCTACCTTGCCGCTAAAGTCAACTTTCTCCGCCGGCGGGTTCGGAGGCAGCTTCTGTGCCTCCTCGAGCAGCTCGAGGAAGTTCGCCGGACCAGTCGGGTATTGGGGCTCCGAGAAATCTGCCACGCCATCCCATTTCTTCAGCAGCGCACCCGGCGTGAAGCTGTCGTCTGCGCGAAGGAGGGCGCCCTTCGCACGTTCCCACCTGAGCTTGGCCATGTGTCCACCGCCCACTTCGAAGATCGAGCCAGTCTCCTCGCTTGACTTGTGCGTCAAGACGGCCACAAGCGGGACAACCCACTCAGGCTTTAGGTTCTCCAGCACTTCTGGCGGCATCACTGTGGCCGTCATTCTGCTCGCTGCGATGGGAGCGATGACATTGCACAGGATGTTGTACTTCAGGCCCTCCTTAGCCAGCGTCTCGGTGAAACCGACTTGGCTCAGCTTCGCAGCCGA
Source organism: Teratosphaeria nubilosa (assembly GCA_010093825.1). NCBI lineage: Eukaryota > Fungi > Ascomycota > Dothideomycetes > Mycosphaerellales > Teratosphaeriaceae > Teratosphaeria > Teratosphaeria nubilosa. The sequence goes on from ML995808.1 coordinate 609,038, forward strand.
GTAGTTCGTCTGCCCGAAGCTGCCAAAGAGACCCGCTGCGCTGGCAGTAGAGATAACACGGCCGTACTTTTGCTTCCGGAAGTAGGGCCACGCAGCACGTGCGCACTTGTAAGCTCCGACTACGTGGACTTTCATGATCAGGTCCCAGTCCTGGTCTTTCATGTTCTTGAAGCTGATATCGCGGAGAATGCCGGCGTTGTTGATGAGGACGTCGATGCGACCGTAGGCATCAATGGCGGTCTTGATGATCTGGTCACCGTTCTCGACGCTGTCGTAGTTTGCGACGGCCTTGCCGCCAGCGGCCTTGATCTCGTCGACGACGGCATCGGCAGCCTGTATGCATAGCTATGGTCAGAGGGGCTGCTGAGGTCAAACATACTAGAAGGTTGTACGCACCTTGCTACCACCGCCCTCGCCCTTGAAGCTGCCGCCCAAGTCATTGACCACGACCGATGCTCCTCTCGATGCGAAGAAGGTAGCATAGGCCTTTCCAAGCCCACCACCAGCGCCCGTCACCACCACCACCTGTCCATCGTACCGCAAGAGATCACCAGCCATGTTTGCTGTCTCTGATCAGAACAATGAGACGGATGTGTTTGTTCCTACAAGAGGATAATGGGTATAGGGAGACGGAAAGAGTATCCCTACCAAAGACGACCTACATGTAACTCGAGCATGCGCTTCCACATGACGGGTGATCCTACATGTACCTAGATGCCGAGGTTGGCTCCTCGGCTGAACCGTCAAAGGCATATGCCGAAAGCTTGGCGAGAATGCCTTGGATCATGGAAGGAAACCGCGGCATTCACTATATAGTAAGGTATCCAGACTCGACCGTGCCATTGAAGATATGATGATTTCTCCTGTGTACATATATGATGGTTACCTGGTGTAGGTAGCTTTGCCTCCACCTGTTTCGGCCCCAGGATTTCCACATGCCGCGTGCTCGGGAAAACGACATTGAGCTGTCTATGCACGGAGTACTTGGGGCGCAACACCGCAAGTCCCTTGCTTGGGATCGCGCCGCCTATGACATTCTGGAGTCTTATTCTTAGGATTGATTACACAGCGGCAATGGTGGCCTTCATCGCCTGCGCAATGCACGTAGGGATCCCATCCCCCGGAAGTGTTGCAATACTCCTGCGGGCACATTAGTCGTCCATACATTATTATATGTAATGCGTGTCGGTGCCCATACAACGTAATGAGTCAATACACTGCAGCGCTATTGTTGTTCTTGTTGTTAGCAGCTAGCATACTCGACTGGTCCTCTAACAACAATAATACTGACCAGCGCCGTACTTAGACCCCGCACACGATTCATATTGCATCTTATCAGCCGAGGGTTCGTGATGATCAGCGATGATTGAGCGCCGATTGACAGGCAATAGGAGGTCGCGCAGTAGTTTGCGAGAGGACGTCGACGTGTGGTGTCTGACGTGGATAAATCAAACGGTGTGGAAGTCGCAAGCTGGCGGCAGTGTGGGCTACAGAAATAACTTATAAAGTAGGCACATTCAGTTCACATCCGTACGTTAAGTCTAATATAGGCTTGGCATCTAGGTATACCATGCTCACCTGCCTAAATCTCACGCAGGCGCAGTATCTACCCAATGAGTGCGCGATCCGACTGCTAGATAAGCCACGATTGACCAATTGTCCCACCCTAAGCCAAGTGTACTCGGCTCAATCGTAAAGATCCAACTGGTCCTATATGTTGTACGAACCTTGCAACGAAGACCCGCATTCCGTACGATCTTGACCACCGAATGTACACCTGTCTCCAAAGGAGCTGGAGGTCAGCAGATCCAATACATGGATGGCTTGTTAGGATGACACAACTGCGCCTACCTGGATGCTACAGACATCATCCACAGCCCAGAACTTCTGATTCCCCACCATGCAAATTACACAAGCTTGAAGCGCAGATCGGGCTTTGGTGTGTGAACGCAAAGATAAAGCCAGAGCTCATCAATCTCGCAGTCGTCGTCCTCTGTAGTCCACCAGGTCTGCTCCAATGCATTTCGTAATTCAAGGTTGCACCTGTACTGTTTCTGCCAATGCGTTCGCTGTCGATGTCCTGAAAATGCCAAATCCGCTCTCGCTCGCGGTCGTGCCGCCTACCCAACAAGCCTCATATCCTCTTCTGTTCCCATAATGCCAAACGCCCAATGCAGCCTGCTTTCTGGTCTCTGCCGCACACGTACTAGTCTCCTGTCCTCTCCATCCACATATTCAGCGTCGATCCTCCCGTCCAGCCCTATACCTGCAGGTAACGTCTTCATATCTAACTTCTCCCAGCTTCCATTCATTCTTGGATCTGGGCTGTCTTTCTGCCTCGCTATCCTCGTGTACGGCGGTCCCCGTCCTGCGGCTGCCGTCTTCATCCAAGCCGTCTCACACCCATTCGCTATCAGCTCCGCTGAACCCCATCCGGTGCGTTGCGCGATAGCAAAGATGCGCGTAACCGTCTCGTGGCGCTGACGCGGATCTTGGTATTGGATGGCGGCAAAGAAGGACGGCATGCAGGATTCGCAAAGGGCAGCCCCGAGGCTCGGATTGAGGGCTTGGTCAGGCGGCCCCGGCACAATGCCGGCTGCTATGCGCCCTATCTCGTTTGCAGCGTGCCTTGTTTCCTGGGCGGCCACGCCAGCCGCCATATGCGCAGCAGGAGGCATGTGGGGCTGGGATCGGATGGCTATGATGACGGCCATATGGTATACTGCCCAGAGGCAGCCAATGTCGTATGAGCGGTAGAAGAGGGCATCACCGAAAGATGTGGGCAATGCTGGTTGATATTCGGAGCTCAGGGGCTGGAAGGCCTCGCCTAAGCATTGCTCAAAGCGGCGAAGAGCTGAGCGGATATGACCGTATTCTGCGTTGGCGGTCTGTGTTGCTTGGTGAAGACCACTCGGTGTTTGTGGTAGTGGCTGAGGTTGATGGTGCGGGGTTTGGGGTGTGCCACTGATGGGACCGTAGGACGCCGGCATATGGACGTTCTGACGGGGCGGTGGTGCCATGCCATAGAACTCTGGCATTTGGGGCGCCCGTACTGGGCGTTTCTGAGAGTGCGAATGTGGTATGCCATTGACAGAATGGGGCGCTGGTGGCGCTTGTTGTTGAGGCCGCGGGGTCTCCAATCCTGGGGGCTTCCAGATGCCGCCGTTGAGCTCCATGACACGCAGCTTACGCTCCCGATCACGACACGAAAAGTCTGCTATCCTGGCCAGCAGCAGAATGAGGTGGTCGAACGAGCCATAGACAGCATCTGGCTTTCCCAGTGGCGTTCTTGGCGGACAGTCGGCGTAGCGGCTAAAGTCCATGCTGATAGCAAGTCAGAAAGCGATCTCATGCCCATTCGTGTACACTCAACTTACAGTAGGGGATTTCCACTGACAATGCTCTGGTAGACATCTTGCTTGCAATACCACCAATACAGGTCCTTAAGCATTTCAAACTTGCTCAGGTCCAACTCTGCTGGCAGACTCGATGCAGGTGGCTCCACCTGCCCATGATCCCCATATCTTACTTCTCTGCCAACCAGCTCACTAACGATGCGCTCATCAATGTCTGGGATCTGATCTAACAGTTCGTCGCGAATCGAATAAGACGAGAAAGAGTCTGAACGTCTGCGCCTTCCAAGCTGTTGTCTGGCAACTCTGTCTTGCTTTAATCGTCTGTATTGTTGTGTCATGCGTGCAAAGTCAGTCTCGATGAACAATCTGCTAGTTCCGCTCAGGTGGGTGTTCCACTTCATGTGGTCGGCCGTCATGATCTCATAGAAGCCCAGTAGCATCGATGCGGCGATCGTCGTGAGCTTGAGTCGCTTCTTTGGATGGCCGACAGAATGATGAATTTTTTTCAGTGCCCAAGCATAATGCTGCATCGAAGGCGTCGCAGAAGCGCCCTTCAGTCGTGCAATGTGCAAGCTGGCTATAGCGAGCATGGCGTGTAGAAGCCCTTGATGATGCAAAGCTGCCATTGGCATCGTATAGGTCCACAGGCCTTGTTGCGAGAATGGTATGGTTCCTTCTGTAAACAGCACTGATGTGTTACGGGGTTGCCGTTCGAAGATAGAAAGGCTAGGTCCCGTCACCGCTATAAAGTGGGCGAAGACCCGTGCAGTGGCTGGATTGCGTAAGGGGCTGGCATGTTCTTCTACATTATACGTGTCCAACATGTTGTTGTAGATGAAAGTATCATATCTTCGCATCTGCAGCTCCTCGACAGGTATGTGGTTGCCATGAAGGATTCCGCTGAATGTTCGCTGACGGTCATCGTCTGTTCTGATCAGTGCTGTCGTGTCGATGTCCATTTCTTCGTCCGAATCAACATCGTAATAATCGTCATCATGTACTTCAACCGCAGCTTGAGTGAGAATGCTATTCGTAGTGTCGGTGGCCGTCGTCACAGGGACCTGGTAGTCATATATGTCTGCCGAGGAACTGTACTGAGGGGCGTGAGCGCTTCTCGAGGGTACAAATGACTGGTACACGTTTTGCCCATCAGCAATCATTGGCTCCTGTGAGTCAATTGGTCGTTGAAGCTCGGGTCGTGGCACATATGTGGGTGCTCCTGATGATGGCATCGCGTTGTTTAGGCTAGGCGTTAGGGCAGTCGCGAACGTCGCCGAAGACTGCGTGCTTTGCGGGCTTTCTCTGGGTACGGGAACAGGCTGATATACAGTGCTGTGCCAGTAGTGGTCGACTGCAGCTGGATACGATTGCATGACTGGCATCGTGGATGGCGCCACTGATGGCACATCGATGCGTGCTGAATCGTAAGAATTCACAGATTGGTGGTCACGTAGTGGGTCGGGCTGCTCGTGTCGCGGCGCCAATGCGTAGAACTCCTGGGGTTGCTCACGAGGTATGGGCGTGTTGGCAGACGACGGATGTTGATGGGAACGCCCGTCAGAAAATGCGAATGCGGGCTGGCCCTGAGCAGCAGGTCCGCCGTGATTGTTGCCATAGAATTGAGAGACTTGCCGGTCATGAGGAGCATTCTGCAATGGCTGATAGTACGCGCCATATGAAGGCTGGTCTACGGGTCGCGGTCTAAGCTGCGTCTGCGCAGACTGATCTCTAGGTTGCTCTGGAAAATTGACTGGATATGGAGTTGCGGGGCCAGCGTGGAAAGTGATGTGCGCACCACCGTGGGGAGCAGGACGGTAATCGAAGGTAGGTGGCCTGAAGATGACGCGTTGGTTATAGCCTTCACAATGTCGCTTGCTTTTGATGCAGTTCTTGCATACTGGTCGCTCCTCGCCGCATTTGATGCGACGCTTGCGACAGGTCAAGCATCCTGTCTTGGTGCGCTTTCTCGAAAGCCTGGCTTTGAGCACAGCCTGAGCCGCGGTGATATCATCAGGCTTCAACTCAGATGAGTCGTGATCCTCGCCAGTAGGACTGCCGTCGGGGTCCATCAGACAGAAATTGTCAAGGTCTATACAGTGGTTTGCGCATGATTTCGGCACGCCTGTAAGCGGTCGCTACTGTCAACACTTGGTGGGGTGCTGAGACGACAATACGTCTGCAACGTGAGTCTTGATGCGGTCGGTACCCTAAGCTTGCGGTGCGCGATCGAGCACTGTGCGATCAGACAGGGCTGCTGCAGGCGTGATGCCGGTAGCCTTGTCGATGAAGTGTAGATCGATCTGTCCGATAGGTTGTGCGGCGAGGTTGACTGAGCGTACCTTGGAGTAGGAGATCTGCGCGGCGCCAAAGCCAATTGCGCACGTGGGGCTAGCAACCTGGAACGCTTGAGGTCCTGCGCTGCTACCACAACGTAGGCATGATAGCAGCGGTAGCGAGGGCGGAAAATGGGAGGTCGAAGATAGAAGGACTTGCAGACGACATCTACTGAAAACGTCTTGTCGAGCAATAGCGCCGCAAAGTGGACTTCGTCGTTTTTGGCTTGCTGCAGGGTCGCTGTGGATCCCGTCTGGCCTTACCCGAAATATCAAAGCGACCAGGAGATGGCGCGGTCTTGTTATGTCCAATGTCCGTGTGTAAACAGCTCAGGCAGACTCCAAGAACGATACACTACTGATCTCTATAGTCTGGAACCGAGATCTGGTTCTTGTTGGGGGAGATGAAGGTATGAACAAGCTCGTTTAATGACAATCACAGCTTGCCCTGCGTGTTAGGACTTAGCCAAGTCTCCAAGAACATAACGACCGCGGTTGGTACTTGTTACCAAGCGCCAATCTGTCGGAGTTGAGATCTACTGTACGCCCTTTCGGGAGCCGTGTGAGCTGGCAGGATGATGCCTGTACCGCTTATACGCTTCGGCAACGCACGAGAGGACCTACCGTATTTTCGATAACGTGCCGGCAGTACTTAATTGCATCTGCAAGGCGCTTTGAAGCCGTGACAGAGAAGCAGTTTTTCGCAGTGGCATGACCAAGCCAGACTGCTCAGGCAGAGGTAGATGTCGTCAATGGCTCACGTGCATCTTCGTGTATGCCAATCGGGGTGCTGCGCTCCAACATACAGTAAGCCTTTCACTACCTCCGTTTGTGTGGCGGCCTGAAAGTTCTTCCCTGGAAGCCGAGATCTGCGATTGACAGCTTGATGAAGCCATGATCGCCCTTTGGCGCGTCGAATGCAGTGTCTCGCAGGCACGTCAGAAAAAACGGAAGAATCGATGAAGGCGTAAGGTAGCATACGAGATGCAAGCGAAGTAACGCAAAGAGCCGGGGGCCGGGGCAGCTCTCCCTGCAATCAAGAACGAAACGGGAAAGCGCATGATTTAGAAACGGCCTGTGCCAATTTTGGGTGTAGCAGCGGTCACAGTGGGCGTATATTGAATGCCAGAGCCCCGCACTCGGATAGAATTCGTCGTTCGGATAGCTGGGTAAGGTAGTTGAAGTTATCAAAGCCCATCTAGAAGGTACGACTGTAGCGCCAACATTATTGAGTCGCACTTTATATTGATTGTGCAACATGGATATCTCAAACACCATCGACCAGCTAACAACAATGGAGTGCCATATCTCCCACCTCCCTGAAGAGCTCCTAGCAAACATCCTCCAATATCTGGACGTCACTCCACCTTCCATCACCAAAGCCCGCCAAGAACCATGTCGCCTTCTTACAGTCTCTGAAGACCTGACTCTCAAGCACATCTCCCGCGTTTGCAAGCTCTTTCGTCGGCTCACTCTACCCATCCTCTTCAAACACACCCGTCTCCGTCTGGACGCCCCTCCTAGAAGAGCTCACTGGTCAAAATGCCCCTTTTGCACGGAGTCGACTGTCAAGTATCGCATGGCCGGCGGGCAACCATTGCCTGTCCTCGGAGATGTCGATCGATATCATGCGGATATGCTGGACGAGCTCGTGCATCTACTGAGCGGTGACAGCGGTGGCGCGCAGAAAGTGCTTGGCGATTTCCCGACTCCAGTTGGTTATACCATGATCCGCAACTACCTTGATTGGGTCCCGAGATTCTATCACGGTCTCAAGGATTTCTTGAACTTCTTAAGAGAACGGGACTTGACAGCATGCGTGGAGAGTTTCGTGCTGATTACAGACAAGATGTTGAATCAGAAGCTAGATCGATTCCCACACCGAGCTGCGGCAGATCTGGACTGGAGATTCAAGGCTGCGGCAGCAATGTGGCATCATCTACTCTCTATTACCTCTCCCTCACGAATCAGCATTCTCGCTCCACCCATGGACCTCGCCTGCCTAACTAACTGCGCCATAGATACCTTTGGGGACTGGGCGTTCGGCGACATGGACTTTCACGTCCTCTCGCTGTCACTCCCTCAACCTCCAATCGACCTGTTACCCGCTCCACAGTACAACAAACTAGACCCGATACCCCACCGGTACCCTGGCCTGGCCCCGTCCTCCCTCCTCAACCTCCACCCCTGGACCACCCTCACCCTCAACGAAGGCGCCTTCCTCAAAGCCTACGGAACCTACGAATACTTCGAGCGCGGGCCACCCTCCCTAATCTACAGCATCAAAGACTCACTTTCCCCGCGCCCAATCTTCAACGCCAACGCGCAAAGGATCTCCCACGCGCCTCTAGCAAATTTGCGGAACCTAACATACACGGCCATCTTCCCCTTCGCCAACCACCTCAACCTCGAAGACTTACTTCCGCAACTCGAGGAACTAGATCTCCAGCTTGCGCCCGCGCCGGACGATCCTATTCTAAAGCAGCCAGAGAGGGTGGGCAAAGCGGAGCTGTGGGATTGCTGGTCTGAGCTCGCGGCGATCTATGGGAATATTGCGGAGCAGCTTGCGAGCTTCAGGATTAATGAGGCGACGAGGATGAAGAAATTTGTGTGTCGGGATTCGCAAATAGCGGATTTGAGAAGTGAATTGGATGAGGTGTTCATCTGTCTTTGTCTGCCGGTGTGGGCGGAGTGCAAGCCGGGGGTGTTTGGGAGGTTGGCGGTGAGTGCGGGGAAGGGAGGTTTTGGGGTGTGATGTGTGGACGGCGATGCCCCATTGGACATAGTCTTCTTGAGGACGTGATGCTGCAATGACTGGTGTCTGCACTAATGGGATGCCAGCAAAATTCATCGTGGGCGATTGTTGGTCATCACCCTCTTCTACCTTTCTGGAGGTGGACGGCCTGTAACAGCGTCATTACTATCATGGTCGTGGCGCGTACGCTTGTGCGACTCTGCTTGAATGGAAAGGTTACAGGACGAATAGTTCTATCGTCTTTATGTCCTGTACTATGCTGTTATCAATTCTCCTTCGTGTCAAGAATCTTGTGAAAGAATCTCTGAGATGGTGCTTTCTGCGAAGCCTTTACAAGGACTTCGGGTTTGTGGTTTACAATGGATCTGCCGTCTTTGGCATCCAAGAAGATGATGCATTCATAGGCTCCGATGATCAGGTATGTCTGATCAGTACCTTAGTGTAGTGCTCGGGGCCTTGGTTTGGCATTGTTGTATTGAGATGGAAACTTGAAGGATGTACATGTAAAAAAGTGAAACTCATAGCGTCATGCGGAACTGCGCCGCAGGTAGGTTGGTTCAAACTTCGAGATCGAAACTGTCACATGCCGATGGCGAAGGTAGTTAAGAAGATACACTTGATGAACGATGATTGACGGACCGCGTGCGCCTTGAGCGATTTGCGCTGGTTGTGACATATTCGGAACATGGCTCAAGTGCCAGAAAAGGTGCTCGCGTGGTTGTACAGCGTGCTTCATGTACGTCTAGCTCCATCACTTTATACAGATCTTGTCTCTGACTTTCGCATAGGAATACCAAGATCCCCAGCGAACATATTTCGACGCCGCCCGCACCCTGTCCGCCCAGCCATCTCTCAGCCCACGCACCGAAGTATACACATACGACAATGGCAGACCAGCACTTTTACTCACCATTGCCGGCACCCTTCCGGTCGATTTCAGAGGGACACTGTATCGATTCCCAATCAAGCTATGGATACCTCAGGCCTACCCACAAGAAGCGCCTATGGTGTACGTGACGCCTGGGAGAGACATGAACATACGCCCGGGACAACATGTGGGAGTGGATGGACGGGTGTATCACCCTTACTTGGCAGATTGGGTCAGGATGTGGAATCGAACAAGTCTAGTTGAATTCCTGGGCTTATTGCAGCAAGTCTTTGCGAAGGAGCCGCCTGTTATCAGCAAGGCTCAGCAGCAACAGTTTCAGAGACAAATTGGGCAGCCATCACCTGCGTCGCATGCAACGCCTGGTGCTAGTTCAATGCCGCCGATATTGCCGCCTAAGCAGAGGGTAGGGAGCACGGGTCCTTCCGAGTTATCGAGTACAATCACGCCTCCTCCCCGGCCGCCAAAGCCTGGAGAAGAATATGCAAGCCCTGCTTTGCCCGTAAGGACTAGCTCGAGGAATGTGACCAAGGATGGGCCGCCTCTGCCACCTTTACCGCATGAGAGACCAGCATCACAGTACGCACAGTCCGACACTCATCACAATGGACGTGCTGTGCCTCCCGTATCACAATATCAACTCACGCATGGTATGCAAGCGCCGGGATACCAGAATGGAAAAGCGGCTGGATCGCCACTGCCAGCACAACTCGCTCAGCAGAGGCAGCCGCAATATCAGCACCGCAGGGATCCGAGTCCTGTCTCGCCAGTCTCTCCTGTGGCATGCCTGTCCGAGCTTCACGCATATACGGCGCCTATGCCTCCACAAGCATGCCAGCCTCAAATGCAACAGCCGCCGGCAGCACCTTACCAACAAAATCAACCTGCCGCGTGGCAACTATCTCATCAACAGCAGCAACAGCAACGGAGCTTTCCGGCGAATCAGTCATATGACCCTCAACAGGTACCGGCACAGCAGTCGAAGAAAGCGCCACCACCAGATCTCCTCTCCTCAGATCCATTCGACGTCACCCTGCCTGGCGCCAATGCAGGCAGCAGCAATATGCCTGCCCCGCCTATACCACCCAATCCCGAAAAGGAACATTTATTGCAAGCTCTCTCGAGCACACTCGTCCAGCAAGCTCAAGCAAAAATAAACCAGAATCTCGCCGCCCTTGCACCACTGCAAGCACAGCAGGCAGCCTTACTCGCTGCTCATCAGCGCCTGGAAGCCGAAATGCAACAGCTGCAACACCTCTCCCGTGCTCTAGACTCAAACGAAGCGATTCTCCGCCGCAGTATCGCTGAGTGCGACAACACTATCGCTACTTCCAAATCGAAGGCCCTCCCGAACGTCGATGAAGTATTGGTCCCTACGAGTGTGGTCGCTAATCAGCTTTGGACCTTGTGTGCGGAGGAAGCTGGTGTTCGAGAGGCGATGTATGTGCTGCAGAAGGCTGTGGATCGGGGACGGGTTAGTGGTGAAAGCTTTGTGAGGGCGATGAGGGCATTAGGGAGGGAGGCGTTCACGAAGACGGTGCTTGCTAGGAAGTGTGCTGCAGGGTTGGGGCTGGAGGTGCAAGGGGTGGGCAGGGGGTATGAGGGTTAAGCTCTGTTGGAATGTGAAGGCGAAATGGAACAGTCTACACGGCAAGCATGTGAACAATACTCCGCATTCACAATTACCATTTGGAAAGGGTCCTGGGTTAGCGATGTTCACATTGTGCGAGTGCACGTCCCTAGCGCAGCTCGTGAATATAAGCAAGTCTGCTCGAAAGCTTGGCCCTTAAGACTTTACTTCACCGCACGCTACTGTGTCTGGACATCTGGAAACCTACACAGATCGCCGGGTCCTGCAACTCAGACACATACTCACAGCGCAGTTGACGCGCAATCCACCACATCCGCAACATCGTCATGGCCGAGAAGCAATCATGCGACGCGATGCAGGCACCTGGATTGCGAATACTACCAGCCGAGCTCAGGAACGTCATCTACGAGCTCGTTCTTTCAGACATGGCACCATCCGTGATTGACATCTACCACCGTCGCATTCGACTGCCTGATCAGCCTCTTCTGCAAGTAGACAGAACGACGTACTCGGAATCCCACCAAATGTTCAAAGCATACGCTGCGACACGCACAACGGTCGAGGTCTCGAACTTCGACTTCCAACAACTCATCAAGTTTCTTACCAGCGCCTCGTGCATCTCGAGGAAGACAGGAGACAAGTACCTCCACATTGGCATCCGCATCACCAATATCCGAGACAGCGACGAGGTTGAGAGCAATGTGCACCGATGGTCCCGATACGTTGACGAGCAGGATGAGCCTAGTGGGCTCGGTTCTGCAGCTCCTCGCGTCGCCACGCTGCACGGCTTCCGCCTTACGTATTCGGTGTGCTTGGATGGACTTGACGGGCACCTGCAGAGGTTACTCTGGGTGGATCGCGCCTTAGGTACGTATGGGCGCGGCCTACCTGCTATCGATGAGATTGTGGATGCGATTGAGGTGGCGTGCAGGAGGAGTGGGGAGTTGCGAGCGGCTAGGTTGGCGATGAAGCAAGAAGAGGAGGCAAAAGCCGCCGCGGGGGTGAACTCTGGGCGTGACAGGATGGGTCAGAATGGGAAGGGGAGAAGAGCGTTGACGTATGCGCAGGTGGTCAAGGGATCCGTTGGGTCGTTAAGCTGCTGAGGAGGGCTTGTGACGTGGCCGGACACACTGCGGTGGCAGAAGAAATCACCTGCCTGAGAATGATGACACAAGGCATATCTTTTACACAAGAAGGACCGCTCGTTCTAGAATCTAGTAGCAAGCAGGAAAGATATGATTCTTAGCGACGACGCCTAAGCTGCAAAGGCAATATTGCAGCTTGTGGATACATTGGTGTGTGAAGGCTGTCATTTTTCCTAGCTTTTCCCGTTAGTGCTTGTGCACAAAGTGAATCCTTCACTAGTCCTCGAACTGTTGTTATTGTCTTTACTCGATCTAATAACATCGTACATCTTGTCCTAACACTGACTTCGTATCAATGTTATGCAGATTGCGACTCCTGTCTACGCGTTTTGTCAACACAGTCCAGCACAACGCTTTTGCTGACGGAGGCGGAGCTCACGAAGCCACCCTGGCCTCGATTAAGAGCGGATGTTCAAGCTGCTGATGTGTCTCTCGAAGAGCTGTAGGCGCATAATAGATGACTAGTTCAGTACTGTCTATAGAGGGTGACGCTAAGTGCAGGCACGGCGAACATTTCCTTGTCGTCTTGAACGCGTACATGTACACGACTTACCTGGCTCTTAACAGTGAGATGACTTCGTGATGCAGACGTCAGGCGAAACTTTGACCACACTGTGTTTGGTCTGCGCAGAATTGAACTCTGCAATCTCGATTGTACTTCACCTTGAGCCTGGTCCTCTTCGTGCAGTCTACGCACATAGTGAGTCGGGCGGTAAATGATATTCGGGATCGAGTCGGGCGGACAGACTTGTAATAGCCGACCACCACCTAAGGGATCAGATCGCCTCGGTACTCGGCGGGACGGTGAGGCAGAACATGGTTGGCGGTACCTGCGCTACTTGTCGACCGCACATAATGAGCTCATGCATTTATATGGTCCCTCCTGACCCTCTAACCATCTTCCTCTCAATCTCATCTGTGCTATCTGCCCGACGTTTCACCCGCAGTCGGCCTTTGAATCCCTCCCCACGAAGCACGAACGACGCCAAGTGGATCCGGAACGAGCAGCCGGCCCCAGATTAGTTCTACTGTACGCGGATTCCTCTGCCGGGATCAGTCCTCGCGCTTGCCTGGTGTGACCAACAAGCTTGATTCCGATTACTCCCTCCTTCACCATGTCAACACGAACACCACAGACCTCAGCCAACCTCACCAGGAGCGCTGTTGGTAAAGAGCAAGCAACGCAGCGATTGGGGCAAATACAAGGCCACGTCAAAAAGATGGGCTCGCTTGGGGAACAGGTGCATACTGCCTTTGCGGCGGACGTCGTTCCGCAGGCACCAGAGGTACGTTCGAAATAGGAAGGAGCGCATGGCACAGGATACTGGGCTTCTGTCATGCTGGGAAGGGTATGCAATACTGCGTTGTTACTTGAAACATGCATTGGTGAAGATTGCCAAAAAAAAAAGCTCCTGCTATTCAGTCATATACATCCATTGCTGTGCAATTGACATGGGAACAATATGTGATATCTCGGGACGTGCATGATCAGAGGGCTAATGACGGTGACCAGGACCCGTTGTTTGGATTGATGGCAGCATATAAAAAGGACACATCACCCAACAAAGTCGATCTCGGCATTGGTGCTTACCGGGACAACAACGCCAAGCCATGGGTCCTGCCTGTGGTCAAACAAGCCGACGAAATCCTTCGCAGAGACCCAGAGCTCAATCACGAATACCTGCCCATCGCAGGTCTCCCAGACTTCACCTCTGCCGCCCAGAAGCTCATCCTCGGCAAAGAATCTCCTGCTATCGCACAGAAACGTGCCATTTCTCTGCAAACCATCTCTGGTACTGGAGCCGTGCATCTCGGAGGCCTTTTCCTCAGCAAATTCTACAAACCGGCCAGCAAGGAGGCCAAGGCCATCTACCTCAGCAACCCTACCTGGGCCAACCACAACCAGATCTTTGGAAACGTACATCTGCCCACCAAGCAATATCCGTACTTTGACAAGAAAACGAAGGGTCTGGATTTCGATGGTTTCCTTTCGACGCTCGAGTCGGCTCCGGAAGGTTCGATCATCTTGCTCCACGCATGCGCGCACAACCCGACTGGTGTCGATGCGACGAAAGATCAATGGAAGGAGATCGCCAAGGTGATGAAGCAAAGGAGGCACTTTCCGTTTTTCGACTGCGCATACCAGGGTTTTGCATCTGGTTCTCTGGCGACTGACGGCTGGGCCATCGCACACTTTGTCGAGCAAGGCTTCGAAATGATGATCGCACAATCGTTCGCCAAGAATTTTGGTCTCTACGGCGAGCGCGCAGGCTGTTTCCACTTTGTTGCGGCGCCGACGCCAAGTGCGCAGGACGAGGTTGCTCGAGTTGGCAGTCAGCTCGCCATCCTGCAGCGCTCGGAAATCTCAAATCCTCCAGCATACGGTGCTCGCATTGCCTCCCTAGTGCTCAACGACGAAGCTCTCTTCGCACAGTGGGAAGAGGATCTCCGCACCATGTCCGGCCGCATCTTCGACATGAGAAAGACTCTCAAAGCTAAGCTCGATGAGCTTGGCACTCCAGGTCCTTCTGGCAGCGGCGGCTGGTCACACATCACGGAGCAGATCGGCATGTTCTCGCTCACTGGATTGAGCGAGCCGCAGGTCCTCAAGATCCGTGAGGACTTTCATGTGTACATGACCAAGAACGGCAGGATCAGCATGGCTGGCTTGAATACTAATAATGTGGAGTACTTCGCAAAGGCAATCGACAGTGTCGTGCGTTCGACGCAATAGCTCGATGAGCTGGCGCTTGGAGAGGGCACAGGGTAGGCGCGGAGGAGCCGTAGCACGCGCATTAAGGCTTGTGGAGTCGAGAGCGGCGATTGGGGTGTTATTGATGGCTTGCGGTGTACGATACCTGCATCACTGGAGTCAACGAGGCATGGCAGTAGAATGAAGACACGGGAATGAATATCAATGCACGTCCAATAAGTCTTGAAGGCATGTCGGTTGCTGTCAGCTCCTGCTCGCCTATTCCCTTCCGTCTCTCGACAGATACATGCTTCGCCGCATACATGCGGTGAAGCACAACGTCCACTCGATGCACAGCCGACAATATTCCCAGAAATAACACACAGCGCTCCTTCTTCGGCGTATGAGTGCCGAGTAGAGCGGCCCAGAATGAGTGGAAGTAACATCGTTGCCGGATGCTGACAATCCTCATGCCGTGAAATGCACCTCGGTCGACGCTGACAATAATGGCTATTAAGGATGCTACATCTGCGAAAAGTAAGTCCACGCCGAAAAGATATAGATGTCGACTCAAAAGTTGAGCGCAGCCGCAAGGTGATCTCGAACTTTTGACGCAGCAGCATGGACCATGATCCGACTGACCGAAACCGGCTAGGGACACTCAATCACCACCGTACAACTCCTCCTCCTCCTCCTCCTCCTCCTCCTCAACAGCCTTTACCACATCTCCCTTCTCCTCCCTCTTCACCTTCCCTCCCTCGATCAACTCCCAAATCCCACCATTCATACCCAAACTCCACTTCACAAACCCGCCCAACTTCGCCCTCATACTCTCCACCCTCTCCCTCGTCACATTTTTAATCTTCTGCAATTCCGTCAACCTAAATAAGCAAGACCGTCAGCAAAACCGCCCACCCTCCAAAGCCCTCCCCCCACCACAGCTGAAACTTACTTTTTCGCCTCCCCCTCCCTCTCCAACCTCCTCCTAAACTCCTTCTTCTCATCCCCGATCCACCACCCTTCCCTCTCCGCCCCCAGCGCCTCAACAGCCGCATTCAGCAACCGAAGGACGTCAAGGAGGGATTCAGGGATCGTCACGCGGTCGGAAGTCGAGATCAAGCGCTTGGAGGCTTCGTACGCCCCGTGTGCGGTATCGACGAGGGAAATCAGGTCGGCGATGGAAGGTTGAAGGGGTTTGGGCCAGCGGGCGCTGGTGGCGGTGGCTTTGATGGCGCACAACTGACACAACGTTGGTTCTGGGCGCGGCTTGTGAGGTTCTTTCTAGGGGTTTGTAGCGAAGGAATATCGGTGAGTCGGGCTGGATTGTGGCGGGTGATGGGTCTGGTGAGGTGGAAGATACGATGGATGTTTCCAGTGACGCCGATGTGGTGGAGGACTCGGCGACGGATGGTGAAATGTTGCTGTCTACTAGCTGTCAGAGGTTTCTGTTTTAGTCTTTCAAAATCTGTTCGTTGTTCGACCAGGTTATCAAGAAACGAAACCAGTCAGAGTTGAGCCACGATGTTGCATGAAAGCTTGGGAACAGCACTCTACCAATTTTCTTGACCATCGTGTCGTAACGACATATACCTACATAACAATCTGCCTTTGAACACATTTCCTCCAGGATGAAGCGGTAATTCACCCGTCACACGATCATCTCAATTATTGGGCATTCAAAAGCTTACCACTCAAGCGGCTCCTGCTTCTCCTCGCCCCTATTGGTCTTCGGCACCGGCGCAGCCTCCACCTTCGCTGCTCCAGACCTATGTCTCGACAAGTAGCCCGACCCGTCCAACCACGGTGTCTCCTCCGTCCGCCTTTTCTCAAACTTCGCAATCTTGTCGTCTTGCTGCATAGTCAATCCAATATCATCAAGCCCATTCAATAGACAATGCCTCCTGAAGTCATCAACCTTGAATTCAGCAAGCACGTTGCCAGACGCATCCTTTATATTTTGGGCCTCCAGATCGACTTCAACTTCACGGCCCGCAGAGGCCTCGTCGGCAATCTTCTGCAATTTGGCCTTATCGTCGATGACAAGGGGCAGCATGCCATTCTTGAAGGTGTTGTTAAAGAAGATTTCACCAAAAGAAGGCGCGATGATACACTTGATGCCGAAGTCGAGGAGAGCCCAGGGCGCATGCTCACGCGAACTACCACATCCGAAGTTCGGACCAGTGACCACCAGGATTTTGGCATTGGTGTATGGCTCCTTATTGAGCACGAAGTCGGGATTCTTAGAGCCATCTTCGTTGAAGCGCCAGGCATGGAAGAGACCCTTGGACAGACCAGCTCGCTTGATGGTCTTCAAGAATTGTTTGGGAATCACGGCATCAGTGTCAACGTTACTACGGTCCATCGGTGCCGCGATGCCCTTCAACTGCTGAAACTTAGGCATGCCGGGGGAGCTGCGCGGAGCACCGCTGTCAACGACGTTGTCTTGGCTGTCTTCTGTATGATCCAGGATATTGTCGAGATCGACATCGGACTCAGGATCCTCGACATGTGCTGTGGCGGAGACCTGGGTTCCAGCCTTCTTCGCCGAAGGCAGTGCTTGCTCATAGCCAGACAGGTTTCTAACATCGGCGAGCTTGCCGACAATGGCGGCTGCGGCCGCCATAGCGGGTGACATCAAGTGAGTGCGACCACCAGCTCCTTGTCGGCCTTCAAAATTGCGGTTGGAAGTGCTGGCACACCGCTCGCCCGGGGAGAGGATATCTGGGTTCATGCCTAGGCACATAGAACATCCTGCTTCTCTCCATTCACATCCTGCGTCCGTGAAGATCTTGTCAAGGCCCTCGTTCTCGGCCATCTTCTTCACAAGACCGGACCCAGGAACAATCATGACCCGCTTGAGGTTAGGGGCGACCTTGTTGCCCTTGATGATGTGGGCGGCAATGCGCAAGTCCTCGATGCGTGCGTTGGTGCAAGAGCCAATGAACACTTTGTCCAGCTCGATATCCGTCATTAGGGTGCCAGTCTTCAAACCCATGTATTTTAACGCTCTTTCGCAAGCCAGCTTCTTATTCTCGTCCTGGAAGTCATCCGGGCCAGGTACCTTACCTATGATGGGTACGACGTCCTGCGGGCTAGTCCCCCATGATACTGTCGGCACGACATCCTTTGCATCAATCTGCACATCCACATCAAAGTGAGCACCTTCGTCGGTTTTGAGACTTGACCAGTACTTGACTGCCTTTTTCCATTCCGCCGACTCGACCTGTGGCGCAAGCGGCTTGCCTTTCAAGTACTCAAATGTGGTGTCGTCAGGCGCGACCATACCAGCTCTTGCACCGCCTTCAATTGACATGTTGCAGATCGACATGCGAGCCTCCATACTCAGGCCTCGGATCGCCGAGCCACAGTACTCGATGACATGGCCAGTACCTCCGGCAGTACCTATCTGCCCAATGACGTGCAAGATGATGTCCTTGCTGCTCACACCCGGTGCAAGCTCACCATTGACCTCGACGCGCATGTTCTTGCTTCTCCTCGTCAGAAGCGTCTGTGTAGCCAAGACATGCTCGACCTCTGATGTGCCAATGCCGAAAGCCAAGGCGCCGAAGGCTCCATGAGTGCTGGTATGAGAGTCACCGCACACGACAGTGGTGCCTGGCAGTGTAAAGCCCTGCTCCGGGCCAATGATATGCACAATACCTTGTCTCTTGTCGCCCAAGCCAAAGTATGTGAGCTTGAAGTCCTTCACATTCTGCTCCAAAGTCTCGCATTGGATCCTCGAGTCTTCCTCCTCAACGAACTGCGAGACATTCTTGAAATTCTTCCGCGGCGCGGTAGGGACATTGTGATCTGTGGTTGCGAGAGTGCAGTCGGGTCGTCTGACCTTGCGGCCGGCATTCTTAAGACCTTCAAAGGCTTGTGGCGAGGTGACTTCGTGCACGAGGTGGCGGTCAATGTAGAGCAGAATGGTGCCGTCGTCCTGCTCGTTCACGATGTGGTCTTCGAAGACCTTGTCGTACAGCGTACGCGGTCCGCGAACTGCGCCGGGCATGTTTGGTATTGCTTGATCTGCACAAAAGAAGCTTAAGAAGAATTTGACAGTGGTGCAGGTTAGAGAAGAGCAGACACGCCGTCGTGTTGGCGATATTTCATAGCATTGCTCTCCATGCCGCGCCGAGTACGGAGCGCCTGACTAAAGCTTACCCCGCGACATCCCATTGGCCGTCTCGAGCCCGACATCGCTGCTGCACGCCGCCACGACTCCTCCAATTGTGTCAGCCATCTGGTAGTGATGCCTGCGTATGAGTCGCAAGGTGCTTTGCCGGTGCCGGCAGCAAGGTAGTTGCGCAGGAATGCCTTGTCAGATCACCTCGGTATTTGAAGATGGCCGCGCTATGCAAGAACACCGCTATTGCTGCCACATTACCGATCTCCCCTCTCCAGGACCTCCCGGATCTTTCCCACAACACTGTCATCAAACCCCTGCACCCCTGATTTTGGCACCGTCGTCTGCCTGACCGGCTGCTCTGGCCCTGACAGGCTATATCCATAGTTGGCGTTGCCTTGTGTGCCTGGCTTGTAGCGCGTCGCGTTGCCGCCGAATGCAGCTCCGAGACCAGCAGTCGCGCTCCCCATAGTCCTGAGTGACGCTGCTCTCTCTTCGTGAATGTGGTCCACGTTACCTGTCCGGACGGGAACCGCTTCGCGATCTCCACGAATCACGCTCAACTGAATGCGGCCCTTTTCGTCGATAAAGGCTTGTTGTGGATGCACCCACATTTTGTTGCCTCCTTCGAGATCCGGCTCGATTGCATACGACATCTTCTCTGGATCATACGTCTGCATACTTGGGTCTCCTGCTGCTAGCCTGGGGCTGTCTCTTGGATAATGCGAACCAGAAACGGGATCATTTGCTACGACACCGCCAACACCCAATTGGGCCTGGTATTCTGTGCCGCTGCTGCCGATGCGCGGTCTAACTACTCGGGCGAGGAATGGTGCGCGGTGAGCTTGGGGACCATGCAGAGGGTGATTCTCCATGACGGCAATGGTTCTGATGTAACTCAATCCCGCCGAGGGGTGAGTCGAAGGGGGAGGAATGTCGGATCCCTCGGCCTGGATGCTAGATACGATGCTGCGCAGGCTAGGTTTCTGGATCTTTCCAAGGAATTCGGGGCTCAAGGAAGCCGCCGGGGTCACAGAGGGAAGGTCCAGGAAGGAGACGATTAGGGCCGTCAATTCGGATGATAGGTTGTCGCTGACGTGGTCGTCACGAAGTTTCTTCTCATACTCCCTAAGCTCAGCCTCTGTAGGGAACAGGGAATCGCGAAGTTCAGCCAGTTGGTTGGGGCCTAATTGCTCGCCCTCGTCTTGTGCCTCCCTGCAATGCTGTTAGTTGGTCTTCATGCATGGAAGCTGAGTTATGTGCACCTCTTTCGCTCAGCCAGCCTTTTCTCCAAGATATAACTTCTCAAATGCTCCCTCCATTCGTCAATCTTACTCCTGCCCACAAGTGCCTTGACACCATCTCGTCCTCTCTTCGCCGCGAATCCTCTCAACCACTGATCAAACTCTCCACTCTGCATCCCCGCAACCCAGGGACCCTTATACTTCCATCGGCTCTTCTCTCCTACTGGAGAATTCGTCACAGCCGGGTCTGTGTTATCGATGCTGTCATCGAACGCAGACACGGGCGGCGGCGGCTTGCTTTCTCTCTTCGCCTGCCTGATCAACAGAGGCACGCCAATCTCCTGCCATTTTCGGGAAGTTTGGCTATGATCTGCCGCGCTGCCGAAGTCGGTGATGTGTTCGGGTGTGTCCTGGGCTCGAACGCGAATCGTGGCTGAGGAACTCCGGGTCGCGCGGGCTGGTAGAGGCCGCTTGAGACCCCAATCGCCGCGAAACTGCGACGAGGGCGGTGTAGCGACTGCTTGGTGAGTGGGATGCGGCAGAGTCGCGGTGTCGGATGCTCGATATATGCCCGTGGAGGAGATGGTCTCGAGGGGGGGTGCCGGCAGCGGACGGGGTAGGGAGAACAGGCGCGAGTTCTGGAGCAGGCGCGCGGTGGGCGAGGTGGCTGCTTTGGACATATTGGCAATGAAGCAGTGCTGCCTCTGTGCGATCAAATACCGTCCATATACCGTCCAGAGTGGCGACGTTTGCCCTCTGATGCCAACGGAGTCTGTCTTCGGCATCCCAAAAGCCAAGCCGGGGGTCTATGAGTTTGGCCGCACTAGCACACCGTTCTGGATTGTACATCTACCTCCCCATGTCTATCCTATTGTACATGACTGTATGCAGGAGATGCGATTCTCCGACGTAAATTTCCGCAGCAAACTTAAGCAGAGACTAACATGATTTCACTCGTTGAGGTAGCATTTGGCTTCCAACAATCACAACTGCAAAAGCAGCATCCCACTGCCTTAATCTCGCGTGCTACTCGACCAGCGGACGAGCAGGTTATCGAGGACTCATCACTCAGGATTTCTCTCACGGGCGGCCTTCAGAGCAAGGCGGGTGATGAATACCTTTGATATGGGGATTAGAGTCGGGCGAGAGGGTTTGACAGAGGTGAAGGACAGAACCTCGATCGAGGATCGGATCCACACGTCAACCCCTCCTGGCACTGCCAGAGGCTGCTTGACCGGCAGAGGCTTCCACTGCATCTCCTTTCTTGGCTCTGCCGGCCGAGCTGGACAATCAAATTTCCCAGCATCTGAACATAGCAGCGTGCGCCCACGGAATACAAGTCGAAAAATGGTATCTTCGACTATCAGCATTCGCGCTCACGCAGACTTGCCGTCAGCTGAGACATGAGAGCGTTTTCTTAGTACTTTTCAAGCAACATCTTTCAGTTCTATCTCGACCCGTACTACCTCAAGACTACCAACTCTTTCCTAAATACCCTGCAGCCCAAACAGCTTGCCCTCATTGAGCGCTTCACAATCGAAGATCACCGTACTGACACAGGCGCTTCATACCGTCGTCGCTGCCGCTAACAGCTCTTCTTCAATACGAAAGGAAGTGGACGATGGATGGATCGTGCTTTCCCGGAGGTCGACCGAGCCAGCGATGTGGCAGCTGTGGCCTGGGCGAAAGACCAGGCGTGCTGGAAGTGTGGATTCCCTCTTCTTGGTATGCTCCGCTGCCGGGTAAGGTCGACGATGTGTAGAAATGGCGACTGTGGACGGCAAGGTGGTCGTCACGGAGAAATCTGCTGCTCAATCTGTTCAGGGCGGCTGGAGAAGGATACCTTACGCTGCACTGCCGAATGTCTGAACTTGCGTCTGTGTGGGAGCAGCCGACGGTGGACTCCTGGCCACGACGCTATCTTGGTAGACATGGCTTGAAACGTCACAATTGCAAGCTATTGCAGCAATGACGATGAGTGCTTGAAGAAGCATGTGCGCCCAAAAGTTTTGCTGGATGCAAACGCTCTTGATACCTGTACTTCAAGTTATCTATTGCAGTGAGGGTTCAAAGTGTGTGATAAGCCAGGAGAAGAATTACAAGATTCAACACAGAATGTTCTGGCCAAGGCGCTCTCACTCTCTTGCTACCTACATGTATAGCTCTTCTAGCACGACTGACACATGTATATTGTTATTTCAGTGCATTAGCGAGATTATGTACCTTATCGGCTGAAGCGCTAGCGGCTCGATGACGACGTGAGCTTGCGTGCAGGTGGCCAGAGCTCCAGTCCCACGGCAACGAGCTCCAGGGCTGCTTCTATACGAACAGCTCGAGTGTTTACTGGCAATTCTTCACATTTGAAGTATAGTCCCAGGACGCTATCACGATGAGAGGTGCAACTGTTCTGACCTCGCTGGCCACAGCTTCCGCCCTCTCCATTCCGGATATCTTACGCTCTACCTACGATAGCATTCAAAGCCCACTGATTTCCACGGCCGAGAAGTATTTGGTGGAGTTTGGGCCGGGCGATACGCAGTGGGTAACCGACAGCGAGAAATGGGCATTGAAGCGCCAAGGGAAACAATTCTTTGACATCACCGACACGAGTGAGTTGGGTTCTCAGAGGCTACAGACAACAGGGAAAGTGAAGTATCCATCTAAGGTCGCGCACAATGAGTCCGTCACGCCTTTGTTGAAAGATCTGGACACGAAGAATCTCAAATCACATCTTGACACCTTCACGAGCTTCCATACGCGCTACTATAAGAGCGATTACGGCCGACAATCTTCTGAGTGGTTGTTCGACCAGGTCAACCAGACCCTTGCAAAGGCGGGCGCAGGTGCTGTGACACCCTTCTCGCATCCGTGGGGTCAGAACTCGATCATTGCGACCATTCCGGGCAAGAGCAACCACACTGTTATTATTGGAGCGCACCAGGACAGCATCAACCTCTTCCTGCCATCCATCCTTGCAGCACCAGGAGCCGATGACGATGGCTCTGGGACGGTCACCATCCTAGAGGCCTTGAGAGTGCTCTTGACAGACGACGCTATCGTGGATGGGATAGCAGAGAACACTGTCGAGTTCCATTGGTACTCAGCCGAAGAGGGCGGCCTGCTGGGCTCCCAAGCTATCTTCTCGGCCTATGAGAAGGAGGGACGGGACGTTAAGGCTATGCTGCAGCAGGACATGACCGGCTACACTCATGCGACTCTGCAAGCTGGCGAGCCGGAGAGTGTGGGTGTCATAACTGACTTCGTGGACTCCGGTCTTACCTCGTTCATCAAGGAAGTCATCACGGAGTACTGCGACATTCCTTACGTGGAGACGAAGTGTGGATATGCCTGCTCGGATCATGCATCCGCGAGCAAGGCTGGCTACCCAAGCGCTTTCGTCATCGAGAGTGACTTCAAGTACTCGGATAAGAAGATCCACACCACGGAGGATAAAGTGGAGTACTTGGACTTCGACCATATGCTACAACACGCGCGTTTAACTTTAGGTCTGGCTTACGAGTTGGCATTCGCGAACTTTGATTAGAAATCGCGCATCCGTGTGAATGGAGCAAGAGGCATCCGAGCGGCAAGCATCAGATAGCAATGATGAACAATTTCGGTGCCGGTGCATTGCACAATCAAGTTCGAAGCTATTCAGGACCGAAAGTGTATCCCTTCACTGCAGTAACAGCGCGTTTTTTTTTGGTCCTTGACATTTATATCCTTTGGTCATTTATTATGTAAATTTATTGTTGTGCCAGTCTGAAACTTAAAGCCAATCTGCCCTGGATGGCTTGAACTCCTTCTGATCAAGAGTCCGACACCGGTGGATCAACGGCATCAGGATCAGGATATCGCCGTCCGTGTCCTCGTGACCGTGGTTTAAGCGTTCGCAGGAACAAGTAGTCGTCAAGTCCTTCGCCGCACTGCTGCCGACCAGTCGTACGGTGTCTAGCATGGCAACAGTTTCCAAAAGGAGCATAATCCCAGGCAGGACGGCAGCAGCATGCGCGTGCTGCAGGACCACGAGGTACAGCTCACGTTTTGCCCAGAGTTCCTGCATTCAATAGTGTCCTGTATAGCACGGTCTCTCCTGATCTGAGAGCCACGTTGTCGCCAGTTCCAGTTGATCGGAAGTGGATCTCTTCGCTTGTCCACATTTTCGTCGCCTACCTCCTACGAATCCACCAGAGTCACTGCAGTATTGACGTTTGCTAAATCCGGTAATGCTCTGTTCGGTGTTTGAGCCAAAGACGGCTCTTCTCGTTCGGCGTGGCGACGGGATGCAAAATAAAGCACATTACGTGGAGCCCAATCACGGTCGGCCCGCGTACCTGCATTAGCGCGCTTAGGATTTTGAGCCTCTTGACTTAGCTCTGGAAGGTTGGCAAGTTGGCCATGGTGTCGGCGGTAACTTCACGAGGCTCGCCGTGCCTTTCGTATTCCACACCACCTCATCAGACTTACGCCTCGACCTCCTCACGCACGGGCATCGCATTGTTCGACCGCAGTACTCATGACTTCCACTGAATCATCAAGGCCATGTCGTTTCGACGAAGCAGGTCCGAAGTCGTGGTACAGAAGCACGGCGTGGAACACGGTTGCGGCGTTCGATTCGACACTTCACACGGATTCGGTTACACACTTGTGCAACAGCCACATGGGCGGCTAGAACGGTTCGGCTGCCGGGGCTCGTGCAGGAGCAGCCGGTAACCCGTCTGGGTCTTAAGGCATCTGATTCATGCGATAGGGATGAGGATAAGCCTGTAACAAGAAGGTCATAAAGTAGGTCGCGAGTGCTCTTCGCATTTTGGTACAGCTTCTCCTTTGCCTCTGTTGTCCTTACTTTCTCCTGGGCATAGATTCTGGGGAGAGAGCCAGCTTCGACGATTTCCTCTCTTTTCTTATAATTTTATTAATCGGTCGCTCGCTATCATGCATTTTCCAACTATCGTAAACTTAATAGCATGCGCAGCCTGCGTCACCGCGGTTCCAGCACTTCCAACCAGACAAAAGGTCCAACAGAGGGATTCTGGAGCGATATGCCCTGATAAAAACGGAAGCACATACACAGACAGCAACGGAGTGAGCTATGCGATCACTTGCAACCAGCAAAACACCGGATCTATCATAACTACGATCACCAGCGCATCCAACCTTCCGGCGTGCATGCCCTCATGCGATTCTCAGTCTGGATGTGTCGCTGTCTTGTTCCACGACGATGTGAACGAGTGCTCTCTGTTGTCGTCGGTGGGCAGCAACACAGCCAACGACAAATACAACCTGGCCGTGCGACAAGGGGCCACCACAAGCGCGGCTGCAGCTCGCTCAACATCAACAACTGTGGCAGTGACCTTTGAAGAAACCGTCACGACAGCATGGGGGGAGTCTATTGTGCTTGTTGGCTCGATCAATCAGCTCGGAAATTGGGATCCGGCCTCTGGTGTCGCCATGTCTGCTAAGGACTACACCGATAGCAATCACGTGTGGTCGGTCACCATCGACCTCCCGGCAGGTGAAGGCATCCAGTACAAATATGTTCGGGTTGGCACAGATGGGTCCTACACCTGGGAAGCAGATCCGAACCACGTCTACATTGTGCCATTGGCTTCCACTGTGAGCACCACAGAATCCGACACGTGGCAATCGATCTCCAGCAGCAGCAGCACGATCTCTTCGGCAGAACTGGCCAGCACTGTCTCTGGTACTGTCAAGGCCACCACCTATAGCACAGTGTCCTCGAGGGCCACGTGCACGAATGCTCCTGACGCTAGGAATTGCTGGACTGAGGGCTTTGATATTGACACTGATTTCGATGACGCATGGCCAGACACTGGCCGTACCGTCACTTACGACTTGACAATCACGAACACCACCATGTCCCCGGATGGTTATGAGCGCTTCGTTTTCGCCATTAACGGCCAATACCCAGGTCCAGTAATTGAGGCTAATTGGGGTGACACACTTGAGATCACTGTGCACAACCAGATGCAGGACAACGGAACCTCTATCCATTGGCACGGATTGAGGCAATACCACAACAATGGACAAGACGGTGTTCCAGGCGTGACTGAGTGTCCTGTTGCACCAGGCAAAAGCAAGACCTATACCTTCAAGGCTACGCAATACGGCACATCCTGGTACCATTCGCACTTTTCCTGCCAATACGGCGATGGCGTGTTGGGCCCGATCGTTATTTATGGGCCAGCCACTGCGAATTACGATATCGATATGGGCGCTCTGCCCATCACGGACTGGTATTACCAGGGCGTCAACTACCACGCTGCTATCGCCGAGCATACAAACTCGATCACGCCACCGATTGCTGACAATGGCCTCATCAACGGATCGATGACAAGTACATACGGCGGATCTTACTCCAAATCGCAGCTCACGCAGGGAAAACGCCATCGCGTGCGCCTTGTCAACACTGCAGTGGACAACCACTTCGTCGTCTCGTTCGACAGTCACCAAATGGAAGTTATCGCAGCTGACTTCGTTCCGATTGTCCCTTTTAACACTACCAATATCTTCCTCGGAATCGGTCAGCGTTACGATGTGATCATCACTGCCAATCAGTCACCTGGTGCTTACTGGTTCCGCGCAGACGTCCAGACTGATTGCGGTGGCAACTATAACAACGGCAACATCAAGTCAATTTTCGCCTACGAGGGCCACGAGTCTGAAACGCCAATTTCTACGGCATATAGCTACACGTCCCGGTGCACAGACCAGACTGGCCTTGTGCCGCACTGGGATTCCTATGTGCCGCAAGGCAAGGAGGGCACTTTCACGGAGCTTACCACGGATCTGCTCC
The DNA here is from genome assembly GCA_010093825.1 of Teratosphaeria nubilosa. Classification (NCBI taxonomy): domain Eukaryota; kingdom Fungi; phylum Ascomycota; class Dothideomycetes; order Mycosphaerellales; family Teratosphaeriaceae; genus Teratosphaeria; species Teratosphaeria nubilosa. The sequence continues at coordinate 635,983 of ML995808.1, forward strand.
AGAAAACCGAAAGCGATGGCAGTCTGACGCTCTACTGGCAAGTCAATGGCTCTTCACTCTCGGTCGACTGGCAAGACCCGACGCTCAACTACATTAAGACTGGCAACACCAGCTATCCGGGCACTGCCAACATGATCGAGCTCCCCAAGGAGAATGTATGGTTATACTGGGTCATTCAAGAGGTCGCAGGAGACCCATACAATGTGGCTGTGCCTCACCCGGTCCATTTGCACGGTCACGACTTCTATGTCCTTGGCACTGGTGACACAACCTGGACAGCGGCTGATGCTGACAACTTGAACTATGACAATCCGGCCCGTAGAGATACTGCGATGTTGAACACCAACGGTTGGTTGGCGTTGGCTTTTCAGACGGACAACCCGGGGGCCTGGATTATGCATTGCCACATTGTAAGTGAACCACGTCTTGCTCAAGCAACTATGATACTAAAGTACAACGTGTAGACATGGCACTCAGACGAGGGTTTCTCAGTTCAATTCCTTGAAAGTGCAAGCACCATCTTGTCGACAAGCACGCTGCCGAGTGATTTCGACAGCCAATGTAGCGCCTGGGATGACTATTACAATAATCATCCTGCCTACTTGCAGACAGACTCTGGTATATAGAATGTATTCTTCTTGGACCAGGCGTTGGGAGCATAGCGACGCGCTTGATTCGGCCGAAAATGTCAGCATCGTTTTGACAGAGGGATTAATATACAGTAGACATAACCAACGTACAATCATGATCTGGTTGCAACCCAGTCTATCCGCTTCCTCCGGCATTATATGTTGCACATGGATATCAAATTCAGCCTTTCCGGCAATGTTTGATCATGAGCCGTTGCTTCGTCTCGCACGAGAGCCCCCTGACCGCTTCGACCAAGAACTCAAATCCTCCGTGCTCCGTATTGTGTGGGTGCGTAACCAATAGTCTGCTTCTGCAGCACGAGGACAACACATCGTCGCCATGCCATCTCCGCGTTTCGCGTATCTGCATCAATATCCCAATTTTAGGAATGCCTGTTGCGACTCCGAGCCCAAGTCCGCGCCGTTGAGGGTAGATCGTGGAGCAGACCAGGAGCTGTGGTGGTCGCACAGCATGACGCATGAGAAACTCCATTGCGGCTCAAGACAAGGATATCTCATGTGTATATCCAGAATTTTGCTTTGCCAAGGCCGTTTCACAGTAGAATGCCGGTCATCAACAAAATAAGCAGCAAAACAAGCGCGGTAGCCAAGCACTTCTTTTTGCGGCAGTAAAAGCTTGCGATGGTGCGTTTTACATGATGAACCGATGGACCTGCAGCTCTGGTACCTGCCCCTGGACTCTTTCGGGTACCTGATTATCACCTGCTCCGTGCCACTTTCTAGGTACTGCATCCGTCTGATCATTGCTTATGTGGGCTAGCAACGTTTGCAAGAAATACTCCGCACATGCAAGGGCGCCTCAACACCAAACGCCAACCTCATGGCACGCAGAGCCAGATTTCTCCGCAGCCACACTTCCCACCAGGTCGCAGTGCTGACCACAATTAGTGCACTATTGTCCCGCTTCAGCCTTCGTATCTGCAGCACTTCGGGACCTCGCAGGACCTCATTTCGCTATCAGTTGTCGCAGAATCGTTATACTGCATCTCAAAGGGCTGGTTTAAGTACCCAGCTCGTTTCTCCTTGATAAAGTCTGTCATTTTCCCAGCATTTGAAATCATTGACTATTTGCATCCCGACTATCTCACCAAGCGCTGACTCCACTTGCTGGCCTGTTGCTTTGCGGAGAACTAAACGCATAACGTCGAGCGTCTACAGCCCAGGGCAAGGCCAAACCTCTTGAGTTTGTCCGTCGACACAGCTGTTAATCACGATGCGGGCTCCATTTTTCCTGTCACCGCTTCTGGCTAGCATTGCATACGCCGTACCTCAGGCTTATTATTCAGCCTGTGCTGTTGAAACTACCACTATAACCGTTCCAAGCTCGACGGAAACATTCACAATCAGGCCCTACACCCTCATTCATGAGACCGAGACCACGCCCAGGGACGATGGAACGTACACAATCTACTCAACAATTACCTCGACTTCGACTTTGGAGACACTCACGACGACTACGACAGAATGCACAGGCAGCGGGACGATGTAAGGTCATTGCCACAAAACGTCCGTAGACATAGCTGATTACCGATTCAGAACGGCCGCAACAATATCGACAGTTTACACGACCGCGGGCGCAGCAAGCTCGACAGGCTATAATAAGCGCTCGCCACTTCAATTCAATGCTCGCGACAATGCTGCATGCACTATCACTAAGACAGAGACCTCCACTGGGGGTGTCGCATTTTACGATTACACTGTACCCTCCACGTACACTTCCACCTATGCCTACTACACTACCTGGACCGAGGCCACCGTCTACGAAACAAAGTACAATGGGAAGAGCTATATCATCGAGACTGCCACCGCTACGACTCAGGCGGTCTGCGGGCCAACCGTCAATGCTACCTCTCCCGCCACGACCAGCACAGTGACAATGGACGCGCGCTGCTCCCCTGCGGCCATGACAAGTGCGTACAAGGGTTACGGTCTAGAGTACAAGTCCAACACTCCTGCGAGCGGTGGGCATTACGACACTACGACCAATGACGCCTCTGAGTGCTGTCAGTTGTGCGCAACCTCTTGGAACTGCGCTGCTAGTGCTTTCGATATTAGGACTGGGCAATGCACGCTGGAGTTTCCTGTGGATCCAGAGGCCGGTTACCTCAATTGCGGTGAAGGTATGCTGGCTTACTACGACGCTGGTCCAAATTCTCCAATGAGTCCAGGTGCGGGCTTGTACGTACAGGCGATTTGTGGGAATGTGGAGTTTGGCAGCGCTGCGCCGGATGATAGTACGTAACAAACGATTCCTGTCAATTGAGGAATATGGGTTGCAACTCCACGAAGGTTCACCAGATGGTGCACAGCGCGCATCGAAATGAGTCACGATTGTATAATGAGCACGAGGGTTGTATCGCACAATCACAGCATCGAGAAACACAGGGGGTTTATCACACAGATCAAGTGTACAACAGCTAGAGACCAGATGGGATGTCAGACACAGCAAGAAATATTTCAGATATAGATAGTTGGATGAAAAAGACAATGCACAGCTACTTGAACGCAAACACCCTGTTCATTTTATTTCACCTAGAGATGGTACGTCCCGGGGAGCTTCATTGATCGGAGGCGTCATGTTTGATGTTCGTGTACGCGCTGCAGTTCCAACCGAGCACGGAGACTAAGCGTACAGACAATTCAGGGATCTGTATGAGCAGCCGCCTGGCTGATTTGAGGTCCAAATCTTTCTCCTAGAATCGTCCTGGTGGAGAAAGACAATGCTAGGCAGGATGATATTGGAGTGAGTGGTGGACTGTACGGAGTAACGGAGTACAGTAAGTTGTCAGACTTTGACTAAGGTACCTTAGCCGACATGGCACGGCTCTTGCCTTCCCCGCGCTCAGATCACTAAGTTTCCAAGTTTCACTTGGCCTCCGTGGGCTCTTGGCTTCGTCTCTTAGTTGCTTGGCTGCTTGGTGTCCAGCAAGCACGATGATAGCATTCAGCTGTGGCTTGCAGCTTGCCTGTCGTGGCTAGAAATACAGGTTGGGGACAGCTTCCTCGCAGATGCACACCGTGCAGCATGGTCTTCAACAAACCAGCTGCAATTCCCTGAGATCCCCTTTAGCCGACATTACTCCACTCACTCCGTCGGACAGATCAAGGGCGTTCAGGGCGAACGCAGTGTACCGGCAGGCCTCGGATCAAATCAAAGGAGCAAGGGATAGCGTTGGCACAGGCGCATTTGCTGGTTGCGTTGACAGAGAACGCGACGACCGATAGAGTACTCCTTTCCCGGGAAACGTCTAGAGACATATACTAGCCTTCGCCCGAGTCGATCGTGACGATGAGCACCTCCCGTCACCATCACCGGCACACCCAGCATCCGGGCATACGTCTCTTCAAACGGAAGCCCGTCGGCCCCGAGCAAAATGACAGCCTTGAGCGTGGAGCTGTGAACCACAACGTGGATGGACCGCAAAGTCCTAGGCTTGAAGAGCCCACCTCGCAGGACGAAAAGCTCCCTACCCACAAAAACGAAGGACATCGCGTCAACGCACAAGGTTACAAGGTGTCGCGAGGCATTCAGCCTGACGGCGAGTCTGGGCGTACTTGGTTTCATCCATGGCACTTCTTACGGATTTGCTTTCGCTCGAGTTCTACCGCCAGCAAGTACACAAACTTTCTGTGGCCCTTCACTATCGCGGCGATGATACTCTTCTATGCAGATGTGGGCAGTTCGGAGTGGCGTGAGGGCAGGCGCCATCTGTGGATCTTCATCACGAGCTATATTGGCATGGTACCTGCAGCCAATCTCGTCGGATTCGCAGGGCAGGAGCTGGCACGAAAGATCCCGAAAGTCATTGGAGTCATTCTAGAGACAACTTTTGGCTCTATTGTCGAGATCATTCTCTTCATGGTACTGATCTCGGGACCTCAATCAAACGTTCCGATTATCCGCGCCGCGATCCTTGGGTCTATCCTCGCCAATCTCCTTTTCTGCCTGGGCTTATGTTTCTTCGTGGGCGGCATTTTCTGGCCGCAACAGACATTCCATGAGGCCATCAGCGAAGTGGGTTCTAATCTGATGCTCGTCGCTGCAGTCGGACTCGTCATACCTACTGTGTTCTACAACTCGCTCGCCGGTGGGCGACTGACCCAGACTCTTGCCGAGGCCGAGTCATTACGCATATCCCGAGGAGCCGCTATCATCCTCTTGGTGGCATTCCTGGTGTACGTGTGGTTCCAGTCTAGGAGTCATCACGGATTATACGAGGACATTCTTGAGGCAGACGAGGAGAGGGACCACGACCGCCACAAGGACTTGCAAAAACCCAAGTTAACGTTCACCGAAGCGGTCGTCGCAGTCGCCATTGCGCTGACGTTTGTGTCGTTCATGGCGGTCTTCCTGGTGAAGGAGATCGAGTATATGGTTGGTGAACGACACATAAGTGACGCATTTCTCGGCTTGATCTTGGTGCCAATTATCGAGAAGGCAGCAGAGCATCTGACCGCCATCGACGAGGCCTACGACAATCAAATGAACTTTGCGCTGAGCCACGTTCTGGGTGCGAGCATCCAGACAGCTCTGCTCAACACGCCTCTCGTAGTCCTCGTCGGATGGGGCTTAGGCCGCGATATGTCTCTCAATTTCGAGCTCTTTGACGCAGTGGTCCTCATTCTGGCCATCATTGTAGTTGTAAGTAAGCTCCTCTTGGCCCGTGATGCACGAATCGCTGACCGTGATCACAGGGCAATTTCCTTAGAGACGAAAAGTCAGACTACCTTGAAGGCGCCCTCTGCGTCTTTGTCTACATCCTGATAGCTGTGTCAGCATGGTACTACCCGGATCCCGAGAATTCCACTGGCACGGCAAGTGCTGAACAGAGCGGATCGAATTCTACTTTGCCTGGTGAGATCGTTACTGCTGAGCTCACAGCTCGGACTCTCGCCGCTCTCCGATAAGCATCTTTAACTCTCACAAAGCATTTATACTAAATTCCTTTGTGAGCTTAAAGATGCTAACAGTACTCGCGGTAGCAAATGGCACGGCTTCGAGTTCGACCAGCTCGATGCTGGCTACTGGCGCTCTGGCGATGATAAGCAGTGCGGCTTCGGCGTCTTACACAATGTGAGAATTTGCCGGCGTGCCTTCGTGGGTCGAACAAAGAAGAGCAGGGCAGAGAACGAGAGGCTGTGGTGAAGGTGGGAGGAAACTCATTATACTATATTGTTTCCAGCAGGGAGCTTTAGCAGACTGCTTGCTTTGCTTTGCTTTGCTTTCGGCGTTGATCTCAGACTGTTATGCCGGACGGCAAGGCACTTGAGCGTGGCGTTTGGCGTCCTGGGAATGGTAGCTGAAATTTAAAGCCGTAACCTGCATCTCGATGATGCGGAATACTGCAGTCTGGTTCGTGCTTCTGTCTGTCCGTACGAGACAAACAGTAAAAATCATCCGACTTTTTTTTTTTCTACAGTCACGTGGCGGGTGGACCTCAGCCACCAGCTGAACCCTGCATGCAGTCCACTTATTAATTGAGCACTAGCCACGCCACGGATGACGGCTCCGCGTGCGCATGCTTCCCGTATCTACTTTGCGATCAGGACACACATGCTATCAAGACCACAGCACGACCCTCTCGCGGCATTGAGTTCTGGACATTAGGAATTGACGGGCCGTCATACGGAAAAGTGCGAGATTGACTGTGCGACCCACGAACAACGCGCTGCCCCCATCATGCGGCTCCCACGATCTCTCACCCTCCTCGCCGCTACCACTCCCTTCGTACTCGCCGCGCCTAAGGTCACAGTACCAGCGGCAGGTGGAACTCTAGCGGCAGGCAAAGTCTCTGTCACGTTTGAGGATGACGGGACATCACCAGCCATTTCCGAGCTCAGCACATACACCGTCCAATTGATGGTTGGTGGTAACGCGGACGACAATTCCCTCCCTCTTACTACGATCGTAACAAATGGCGAGTGGTCTTCAAGTCTCACGGCTTCGGGCACAATTACCGCAGGGCTGGCAGGCAACACTGCAAATGGATTCTATTTCAAGATCACATCAGTCGCGACAGCGGGAGGCACATACATCTCCTACTCCAATCGCTTTACTATGTCCGGCATGACGGGCACAACACCGGCAGAATACACTACTGCTGTAACAGCCCTCAATGGCGCGACGGCGGGCCCGACACCGATCAATCAGATCGCTGCTGCCGCCCAGACGGCAGCCGCTATGACTGGCGATCCATACACAATTCCGTACTATTTGCAGACAGGCCCCGTGAAATATGCCCCGATGCAGCCTGTGCCGCCGACGGCCATTACTGCGAAGACGTACAGTCCCTTGTATCCGACTAGCTCGTACTCACTGGCAACAACGTACTTGCCTTTGCCGAGCATAACGACAACGCAGACACAGGCGCAAACCTTCTCGGTGTCAAGTATTGAAAACACTGTGAGTTTCCAGGAAGTTGCATTGTACCGAGCATGCTCGCTAACTTCAGCGTCCTACAGATCGCGGCACAAGCTGCGCCCACCGCTGACGGGTCTGACAACGCCGGAGGTACAGACGGATCAAGCAAGAAGAAGAAGAGAGCTGCGGACTCTCGAGTGGAGCCTGACGAGAAAAAGAGACATCTGGCAAATTTCTTGGCAAGATGGAAGGATTAGGAATATGCTGACAGGACATGCATTTCTCGGAGTTGTTCACGGGACTGGCGTTCGCGGCGTACGCATCTGAAAGTGTAGGGCGCAGGAACAATTAAGATACTATGGGCTGGGTATATTCATGATTTCTGGGTCAAACCATGCTTCCGTCATGGATATGTAGATTCGTTCCATCTGAAGATGATGTATCTGTACGAAGCTACATGTAGGCTTATGTGTTCACTTCATAGTGGACTCGGTCGAGAGCAAGATACCTCTGACGATGAAGACCATTCTGCCTCATGCTGACCGTGAATGATAGCTAGCATAGGTTGACCTCGTGACGGTCGTGCTTGCCTCTGTTATGAATGCGTATGTCGTGCACGGCTAGCGGCGGCCAAAGCTGAGACCCACATGCCGACAGCTGCTCTATCCATTCCGTCTTGAAACCTCCACTTCGTCTATCACATCTTCTCGACTGCGCGAGCAATGACTATGACGGCCATCAAACCTATTGCGAATCCAGACTTGCCGCCTCCACCTTCTGGCAAGTACCCCGCCAAGTCTCACGCCAGAAGGGTAGCCAAGTGGATAGTAGAGAACGGCGGACCATCTTCTGGCCTGCTGTACCTGGAAGGCCAATCAACAAAAATCCATGAAGATGATGATACGGAGCAGCACTTTCGGCAGAGGAGACACTTCTTCTATCTTACTGGTGTGGACCTGCCGGATTGCTACTTCGCATATGATATTGCCAAGGATCGAAGCACTTTATGGATCCCGCCTGTGGATCCGGAATATGTGATGTGGGCTGGCCTTCCGCTATTACCAGAGGAAGCGAAGCAGAAGTACGATGTCGATGTGGTGCTCACGACCGATGAAATGAAAGGCGAAGGTAAATCTGTGGGCGAGATGTTGGGACGGCAGCGTCAGACCGTCGTAATGGTTATCAGAGATCGGGCGGACTTGGCCATCTTTCATGCGGATCATTTGGCACAGCACAAGCCTGTGATTGATTATGAGTGGGCGACGAAAGGCATCGAGGCGTGTAGGGTGCAGAAGGACGAATATGAGATTGCCATGATCAGGCATGCCAATATTGTGAGCTCGTTTGCTCATGAGCAGGTGCTAGCCTCGGTCATGCGAGCGAGTAATGAGAGGGAGTTGAACGCCGTGTTCGTCATGCATTGCCATGCAAATGGGTGCAAGACTATGGCGTACCCGTGCATCTGTGCCAGCGGACCGCACGCAAGCACGCTGCATTACGTGCATAACGACGGGCCTTTGGAGGGGCAGCTGAATCTGTTGTTAGATGCCGGGTGCGAATACCAGACTTACTGCTCGGACATCACGAGAACGTTCCCGCTGACGCCGGATGGCAAGTTCACGAAGGAGAGCAAGGAGATTTACGACCTGGTCTTGCTGATGCAGAGCGAGTGTATGAAAATGATCAAAGCCGGCGTGATGTGGGAGGATGTCCACATGAAGGCGCATACAGTCGCTATGGAAGGACTCCGAGATCTAGGGATCCTGAAGAAGAACCTAACGACTGAACAAATCCTGGAAAGCAAAATTTCGACCCGTTTCTTCCCTCACGGCCTCGGCCACATGCTCGGCATGGACACGCACGACGTAGGCGGCAACGCCAACTACAGCGATCCGAACGAGTACTTCCGCTACCTGCGCATTCGAGGCAAGCTGCCTGTGAATGCGGTAGTCACCAACGAGCCTGGCATTTATTTCAGAAAATACCCGTTGGAGCAGGAGTTGAAGGATGGGATGTGGGAGGGTGTGGTGGATCAGGCTGTGCTGAAGAGGTATTGGGCGGTTGGGGGTGTGAGGATTGAGGATGATATTTGGGTTAAGGAGGGGGGATATGAGAATTTAACAACGGTGGGGAGTCGGTTAGACTTCGTTGAGGCGGCGGTTGCAGGGAGGGCGGTGGGGGAGTGGCGGTGATATAGATGATTGGTGTGAGGGTTGGGAGCACGGAAGTCTGGGTGTCAGGAGGCATATATGCCGTTATGGTTGGTAAAGTGCTCTCGACGGCTGGCAGCATTGAGCATGCGATGTATGCGCATGATCGGAGATGCTTGCTTCGACATGATGGGCGTTGATTTTGACGCGTCTGATAGAGTTACCACTAGTATCCTTGGCATCATTTTTCGTGTCCGTTAGAGTCCGAAGAAGCGCGGTCGGACATTTTGCTCCGTCGCTCTTGTGAAGAAAGTAATAAGGAGTTGTAATGATTATCGCCTGATTTGAACCGGCTTGGGCTTCTACGAGCTATACAGATGAAATCCCTTGGCTTTTCTGGCTCAGTTTAGTTGATGGGCGGCATTAGTAATACTATGCCTGCATCCAATTGCTCAATAATGCTAGCTCTGTCGCCGCAGCCTCGTCAGACAGAATCCTCTGGACCGCTACATCTGCCCGTCAAATTTCGAGCGGCCGTTCCCTGCCAAGATGAATCGTGTCGTCGGGTCGTACCTTCCTACCATTGCTCGCACTAAGGCGACGTCCCTCTAAGGTACCTCCCAGCCCTACATGTACCAACTTATGGACGTGACGGTGACTTGGCTTACGAAGAAGTGACGACATGTCATATCGATCTGTTTACATTTACAGATCATTGTAAGCCTGTTCGAGAGACGTCGACTTTGAACCTTGGATAATCATCTGAGAGCAGTTCAGACGGATGCACATCGATCGCATGCTCGCACACTGAGTTGGATGATGGGGCTGCACTGCTGCTGATTGATCATTGAGGCTGGGAGAGCACCAATGTCCGCGCCCGAACGTCGTGCTTTCGGGTTGAAGGAACGTAGTCAAGAGGTCAACGCAAAAGGCTTATAGGATACATAAAAAGGTCGCGCTCGATTCTACCAGAAAACATGCGAATAAGGACAGACAGCCATGACTGTGCCTCTTGCTTCGTTCAGAACCCCACATCGCCGTCCTCCATTGACTCTCGCCGCCGTGCCCATCATCGCCTCAATCGCAAGCATCCTTATAGACACCGTAAATCTTGGTCCGTTCCTCACACTTGCCCAACCACTTGCAGTTCTGCATGCGATTGTCGTAAGTGATGGCTTTGCACTGTGAAAGATTAGCACGCGTGCTAGACCGCATGACCAGGCCGGTGAGATACAAGAACGTACAGTGTAATCACTCGGGTCATAGAAAGTTCCAAAAAACTCAGTGCAAGCTAATTGTGTCGCTGATGCGTCTATATTCCCGGTGACTTTGCCGGCGCAACTGCATCCCCAGTAGAGTTTGCATGCTATTGCGTTGCTAGCGTAGTAGAGGAGGACGAATGGGAGTACGTGTGAGAAATGCATTGTGCTTGAGCTGGAGTATTTCTTTATTTGTTTAGAGAACAGAGAAGGTTGTCTCGGGGCAACGTGATGCGGCCTGAACGATTTTTGCTACGAAAGGATGTTCGTGAGAGAAGCTGAGAGGGTGTGGATGAGAGGACGTAGCACTTCTTAAGAGCACGGAGGATGGCCCTCAGCTTTGTAAGTAACTCGGCCGCTTCCCTGCTCACCTCGCACGCACATCACGATCGATAGGTGACAGCAGCCTGCGCTGTTAGAGGTCCTTGTTCGATCTGCTAGAATCATTAGGGTTCCTTGACCATGTTAATTTGTATAGCTGTTGCGTCGTGCCGACAGGTACCTTCCGACCATAGCCGTCAACATCGTGGTGTAAAGGTCTGCTCTGCCTGGCGTACATGTATGGTCCCGCTTGGCGTACAAAGTGTAGCTACGTCCGTATATTGAATCAGTTGGTGGATTGAAGTAGCTCGGGTATATCGGCTTTATTAGACGGATGATGGCAGCACCTTCAAGTTGCTCTTCTGCAAGCGGATGTCTCTTGGTGACAGCGGTTGCTCGTGGTCTGAGCACTGGCCAACTTAGTGCTACGTGCGAATTGCGCATAAGTTCACTACAGGCCTTCCATGCACAGGCATCTCGATAAGCATGAGACTATGAGATTTCCGAAATGGACGTGATAGAGCAGGTCAGATCAGGATTGGACGGTCTTGCGTGGGATTGCCGTGCTTGTACGGCGTGGAGACTGCGCCATTGTTGTTCAGGGTACAAGGGCGACAGAATATGCAAGAGTGCGAAGAGGACTCCACGTACTGTTATTGAGTGCCGATTCGTGGTTCACTTTGATGGCGAACCAAGTTTCACAAACGTCTGTCTTTTTGGTTAGTAGCGCCTACCACGATATAAGACCAAGGATCTCACAGAGCATGTGGGGTGCACGCTCCAAGCCATGCATAGCGAGCTCGATCAGCTCTCGATGAAATGATTCAAGGAGCGGCCGTTGCACGCCATGGGGAAGTTCCAGGACCTAGTCTGCAGAAGCGTACGGGGATCCCACACAGTCGTGTAATAGGTGTCGCCAGCCTTGTGCAAAAGATTGCTGCAGGTATGTCGG